>JAGIQG010000013.1:8253339-8853339 GCA_024679065.1 Sphyrna mokarran | reverse complement strand
CAAATTTAGAGAATTGTATGTGCACCAGATTAAGTGAGGTCTAATTTAGGGACAATTTATTAATACCAATCAGTCTAAAAGCATGTTTTTGGGGTGTGGGAGGAAACCAGAGCACCCGGAGAAAACCCATGCAAGCACGTGGAGAATGTGCAAACTCCAACAGGCTTTGGCCCAAATCAGAGATCCAACCTGGGTCCCTGTATCTGATGTACAGATGCCGGCATTGGATTGGGGTGGTAAGAACTCAGTAAGAATTTAGCAACACCAATTTATAATCCAACCGATTTATTTGATAGTAAAAAAGCGAGCATTTGCCTGAGGAAGACACAGAGTCGAAAGCTCGCTTTTTTACTATCAAATAAATCGGTTGGATTATAAATTGATGTTGCTAAATTCTTACTGAGTTCTTCCCTGTATCTGACAGCAAACAGTGATAGTCACTGACTGAGTGTGTTACCCATCAGTTGGCTCAGTTTAAGCGTACACTAACGACATGAAGCACTAGGCAACTCTCGAAGCAACCTCCAAGAGCAGACCTCTGTATGTGTATGCCCTCTGTTGGCTAACAAGGTGGACTGAATTGCCTGTGGATGTAAAAAAAGACATCAATAAACATACAACAGTCTATACAGACATTCACGGAAGATCCCCAGAAGCTCAAACATAAGACAGGTGAGTCATAAAATATGTTGGACGGCTCATAGGGATCTATTGATTCCAGGAACGTTCTCAGGCTCTTGATCCCTATTTAGAACAATCTCTTGTATTCCTCCTCTGGGTATTCCATAGTTCAAAGACGTGAGGATTTAGTTGATTGGCCATGCTAAGAAATTGCCCCTTAGTGTTCAGAGGTTAGAGGGATTAGTGAGTATAATATGTAGGGATATGAGGGTAGAGCCTGGGTGGGATTGTGTTCGGTGCAGACTCGATGGGCCGAAGGGTCTCTTTCTGCACTGTAGGGTTCTATGATTCTATGATAAGATATAGAAATGAGCTGCCAGAGGAGGTGGTAGAAACAGGTATAATTACAACATTTAATATACATCTGGACAAGTACATTGATGGGGAAGGTTTAGAGGGATATGGGCCAAGCAGAGGCAATGGGACTAGTTCAGTTTAGGAAATCTGATCGGCAGGAATGAGTTGGGCCGAAGAGCCTGTTTTCATCCTGTGTGAATCTATGGAGTGGGTTTTCTCGTCCTGCCCACCATGGGAATTGTAGCAGGCGAGGTGTGGGGAGCGGACCATACAAAAGTCCGTTCACATCAGGCAGGAAAATCTCGCTCTATAATTCTATGAGATGTATTCATGAATCTCACTAACTTTTACAGATGCAACATTCTTTCTGGTTGTATCACAGTTTGGTATGGCTCCTGCTCTTCCCAAGGCCGCAAGGAGCTACAAAAGGTCGTGAATGTAACCCAATCTATCACGCAAACCAGCCTCCCAACCATTGACTGTCTACACTTCCCACTGCCTCAGCAAAGCAGCCAGTATAATTAAGGAACCCACTCACCCTGGACATTCTTCCTTCCATCTTTTTCTATTGGGAAAAAGATAATAAAGTCTGAGATCATGTATGAACTGCTTAAGAACAGCTTCTTCCCTGCTGCTGTTAGACTTCTGAATGGACCTACCTTGTCCTAAGTTGATCTTTCTCCACTTCCAGCTGTGACTGTAGCACTACATTCTGCATTCTCTCCTCGATGAATGGTATGCTTTGCCTGTATAGCACACAAGCAACTATAACCTTTCACTGTATGCTAATACATGTGACATTAATAAATCAAATCAAAATGCAGCTATCTGGTGCTGTGAGTTTGTGCTGTGCATGAGTATGTGAAGTGCATTTATATCAATATGTTTCGATGTTTTATTTATTCTTTCATGGACTGTTCAACACACAGACAGACTAACTTTTGTTGCCCATTCCTAATTGCCCCTGAACTTTTGACTTGATTTGATTTGATTCATTTCTGTCACATGTATTGGTATACAGCGAAAAGTATTGTTTCTTACATGCTAAAAAGACAAAGCACACCATTCACAGAGAAGGACGCAAGAGAGCATAGAATGTAATATTACAGTCATAGCTAGGGTGGAGAGAAAGGTCAGCTTAGTGTGAGGTAAGTTCATTCAAATGTCAGTTGGTACATGTCCTCTGATTATTGTATCTTTTTCTCAATGGAAGAAGGTGGAAGAGAGTACATCCGGGGTACGTGGGGTCCTTAATTATGCTGCCTGCTTCACTGAGGCTGCGGGAAGTGCAGACAGAGCCAATGGGCCTTGTTAGGGCCATTTCAGAGGGGTAATTAAGAGTCAACCACATTACTGCGTATCTGAAGTCACAAGAATGCCCAGTAATGGCAAATTCCCTTCCCAAAAAGGGTATACAGGAACCAAATGGGTTTTTAAGACAATTAACGATTAGACCATAAGATATAGGAGCAGAATTAGGCTGTTCGGCCCATCGAATCTGCTCTGCCATTCAATCACAGCAAGCCCATGCTCCCATCTTTCCCTCATAACCTTTGCTCTCCTTCCCAATCAATAACCAATCTATCTCTGTCTTAAATATACTCAATGACCTGGCCTCCACAGCCTTCTGTGGCAATGAATTCTGTAGATTCATTACCCCCTGACTGAAGAAATTAATCCTCATCTCGGTTCTAAAGAGCAGTCCCTTTACTCTAGGGCTGTATCCTTGGATTCTAGCCTGATTGTTTCATAGTCACCATGACAGAGACTAGCTTTAAATTCCAGATTATTTTATTAATTCAATTTTAAGTTCCACTAGCTACTAGCCAGTGACATTACCAGCATGTCATTACCTCCCTTTATAGCGTTGTGCATGAGTGTATTTAAAAATCATTATGTGGTTTACATATTTGCATGCAGTATATATTGATGTTAAGTGTGTGTGTCTGTGTGCTTCAGTGAGTGTGTGAATGTGACTGACTGTATGCATAAACATGCTTGTGAGTTTAGACTATGTTGTGAGTATGTATGATTATGCATGTGTGTGATTCTGGGTGTGGTTATGTGAGTAAGTAAGTGTTACATATTGTTGTATTTTCTGTAAATATCTGTAAGCACTAATTAGATAGGAACTAAATTGGTACGTGTAAGTTTTTTGGGGGCATATTTTACAACTGCACCACAGGCAGATGTGACTTGTAACAGACCAGTTCAAACTGGTCCTTCTTCTTTTATTTATTTGCAGGATGTGGATATTGCTGGTTAGGCCGGCATTTATTTCCATCCCTATGAGAAGTTGGTGGGGACCTACTTTCACGAACCGCTGTAGTTCCTGTGGTGTAAGTACACCCACAGTGCTGTTAGAGTGGGAGTTCCAGGATTTTGACCCAGTGACAGTGTAGGGACAATGATATATTTCCAAGTCAGGATGGTGAGAGGCTTGGACAGAAACATCCAGATGGTGATGTTCTCTGGTATCTGCTGCTTTTGTCCTTCTAAAAGGTAATGGTCACGTCTGGAAATTTTCTCCTCATCAAATTGGTCAATTTTAATCACATATCTCTCAGGTGGGGGTTCAGGAGTGTGTGTGTATTTAGGTTATGTGGGACAGTCTGGAGCAGTGTGGCTGCCATCCTTCATTCAAAATACTATTGATACAGAAGGATCAATTTGAACACTCGAAATTTTGGGACACTTTACTACATGATAGAACATAGAACATAGAACATTACAGTGCAGAACAGGCCCTTCAGCCTTCGATGTTGCGCCGACCAATTATGAAAAAAGCAATGACCCTCCAAACTAAACCATTCCCTTCTCTTCCATAAACTTATTAACTAACCTCTTAAACGCCACCAAACTTGGTGCATCTACAATTGCTGCAGGCAGGGCATTCCACTCCCTAACCACCCTCTGGGTAAAGAACCTACCTCTGATATCCGTCCTATAACTATCACCCCTTAATTTACAGCTGTGTCCCCTCATGCTAGCTTTCTCCATCCTAGGAAAAAGGCTATCACTGTCCACCCTATCTAAACCTCTAATCATCTTATATGTTTCAATAAGGTCTCCTCTTAGCCGCCTTCCTTCTAACGAAAACAACCTCAAATCCCTCAGCCTCTCCTCATAAGACCTGCCCTCCATACCAGGCAACATCCTGGTAAACCTCCTCTGTACCCTCTCAATGCCTCCACATCTTTCTTATAATGTGGGGACCAGAACTGCACACAATACTCCAAGTGCGGCCGCACTAGAGTTTGTACAGTTGCAACATGACGTTGCGGCTCCGAAATTCAATCCCCCTACCAATAAAAGCTAAGACTCCATATGCCTTCTTAAAAACTTTATCCACTTGACTGCCTACTTTCAGGGATCTATTGACACATACACCAAGATCCTTCTGTTCCTCAACACTATTAAGAGCCCTACCATTAGCCCTATACTCTACGCATTTATTGTTCCTGCCAAAGGGCATTACCTCACACTTTTCCACATTAAACTCCATTTGCCACCTCTCGGCCCAGCTCTGCAACTTGTCCAAGTCACTCTGTAAACTATAACACCCTTCTTCACTATCTACCACTCCACCGACTTTAGTGTCATCTGCAAATTTACTAATCCATCCTTCAATACCCTCATCCAGATCATTTATAAAAATTACAAACAGCAGGGGCCCCAAAAACAGAACCCTGAGGTACACCACTAGTAACCGAACTCCACGATGAATATCTCCCATCAACCACCACCCTCTGTCTTCTATCTGCTAGCCAATTCCTAATCCAATTAGCTAAATCACCCTCTATCCCATACATCTGCATTTTCTGCAGAAGCCTTCCATAGGACATCTTATCAAATGCCTTACTAAAGTCCATATATACCACATCAACCATCTTACCCCTATCCACCTCTTTGGTCACTTCTTCAAAAAACTCAATAAGGTTAGTAAGGCACGACCTACCCTTCACAAAACCATGCTGACTATCCCCAATCAATTCATTTCTCTCTAAATAACTAAAAATCCTATCCCTAATAATTCTCTCCAATACTTTGCCCACAACAGACGTAAGACTCACCGGCCTATAATTCCCCAGAAAGTCTCTATTCCCCTTCTTGAACAATGGGACCACATTCGCTATCCTCCAGTCTTCCGGAACCATACCCGTAACCAACGACGACCTGAAGATTAGAGCCAGAGGCTCTGCAATCGCCTCTCTTGCCTCCCAGAGAACCCTAGGGTAAATCCCGTCCGGCCCAGGGGACTTATCCAACTTCAAACCCTCAAGAATATCTAGCACATCCTCCCTATCTACTTCAATACTTTCCAGTTTGCAATCCTGTACCTCAGTGTTCTCCACAACTACATTTACATCTCCCTGCGTGAATACCGAAGAGGAATATTTGTTCAGTGCCTCTCCAATCTCTTCAGGCTCCACACACAACTTCCCACTGCTGTCTCTGACTGGCCCTAATCTTGCCCTAACCAATCTTCTATTCTTAACATATCTAAAGAAAGCTTTAGGATTCTCCTTGATCCTATCAGCCAAAGTCTTCTCGTGTCCCCTTTTAGCTCTCCCCAACTCACTCTTTAGCTCCCTCCTGGCTAATCTATAGCTATCCAGTGCACTAACTGAGCCTTCAAGCCTCATCCTGACATAAGCCTCCTTTTTCTTTTTAACCAGCGAATTAACTTTTTTAGTACACCAAGGTTCCCTTACTCGACCATTTCCTCCTTGCCTGACAGGGACATACTTATCAAGGACTCGCAGCAGCTGCTCCTTGAATAAGCTCCACATTTCAGATGTTCCCAGTCCCTGTAGATGAGTGAGGCCTCTGAAAATAACTCCATTGGACTATTGAACTCACAATATAGTTTATTCCTCATGATAATGGGAGCATGGTAAATGGTGGGGGAACTATCATTTTTATAAAATTTCCACAGAATAACTCTGTTCTTTCCAATTCCTCTGTGCACCTTCATCCAAGGGTTTATATAGGAAAATTAGCATAAATGAGAACTGTGCCTCCACAAGGGTGGCACAGTGGTTAGCACTGCTGCCTCACAATGCCAGGAACCCAAGTTCAATTTCCAGCCTCGGATCACTGTCCATGTGGAGTTTGCACATTCTCCCCGTGTCCGCGTGGGTTTCCTCCAAGTGCTCCAGTTTTCTCCTGCAGTACAAAGATGTGTGGGTTAGGTTGATTGGCCATGATAAATTGTCCTTTGTGTCAGGGGTACTACGTAGGATAAATGTACGTGGCTATGGGAATAGGGCCTGGGTGGGATTGTAGCCAGTACAGACTCGATGGGCCAAATGGCCTCCTTCTGTACTGTAGGATTCTACAGTGCAGAAGGAGAACATTCAGCCCATTACGTCTGCACTGATCACATAAGGAAAGTTGAGAGCAAATGCAGAGACAAGCAGATACTGACACTTTGAGCACAGGTTAAGGAGGTTCTGATTAAAATCATTGACCCAAAACATTTATTCTGTTTTTAGCTACACAGCCTCGACCCGATGTGCTGAGTATTTCCAACATTTTTGATTCAGATTTCAGACACCCAGTGTCTACAGTATCTTGCTTTAGTATTGAAGACATTGGAATTGGGTGGCATTTGGAGAAGTGAGGACATTGCAGCCACTGAATTAATATTTGCAAGAATATGGAGGGGAGCTGACCTAGGACACTATGACAAAGACATCAATGGCTCTGGGCACAAAACACAAAATGGGAAATGAGAAAACTTGTCAGGCGGAACTTTTTAATGGGCAGATGGAACAAGTGAGAAGAGGGCAAAGAAGTGAAAAGCATGAGTGGGTTCAAAAGCAATTAGATATATTATTGCTAAGAGAATAGATTGCACATAGAGATCTGAGGAATGGGTTTCAGGGAAAATGGTGGGAGAAAGGCAGAAACTTTAAATTTTAAATAGATTCATCACTAAATTTTATTCACCAAAATAACAATAGCAGTATGAAACAGGCACATCCAGCACTTCATCATTAATATGAGTATTATTTAAATGGTAATGGATTGGGAAATGTTGAGGTTCAAAGGGTTTCCCAATGCACCATTCAATGAAAGTGAGTGTGCGAGTACAGCAAGCAGTTAGGAAAGCATGTGGTATGTTGACCCTTATTGCAAGTGGACTTGAGTATAGGAGCAAGGATGTCTCACTAAAGCTCCACAGGGCTTTGGTGAGACCATACCTGGAGTATAATGAGTAGTTTTGGTCTTCTATAATAGAATGAAAACAGTTCACCAAAATGATTCCTGAGATCGCAGACTTACTGGGTGAGCTTTTATGGCCTCACTTGTCCCAAAACTGTAATATCCCACCCAAGGTCAACAGACCTTCCCATTGTCCACTCCTTACCTGCCCTGATTGCCGTGGCAGGCGGAACAGTAAAATTTTGATCATTATGTGAGATGCAATTGCAGCAGCTTCACCTTTATTCACTGGAGTTTAGAAGAATGAGAGGGGATCAAATTGAAATGAATAAAATTCTGACAGACTGTATGCTGCACTGATAGCATAGCATAGAATCCCTACAGTGCAGAAGGAGGCCATTCAGCCCATCAAGTTTGCACTGACAACAATCCCACCAAGACCCTATTCTCATAACATCACACATTCACCCGATTAATTCCTCTAACTTACACATCCCGGGACACTGAAGGGCAATTTAGCATGCCAATGCATCCAACCCACACCCTTTTGGACTGTGGGAGCAAACTGGAATACCTAGAAGAAGCCCACACAGACACTGGTAGAATGTGCAAACTCCACAAAGGCAGTGACCCAAGCCAGGAATCGAACCTAGGTCCCTGGAACTATGAGGCAGCAGTGCTAAACACTGTGCTACCATGCCATCTATCTAAGGATGGTCTAGAACAAGGGTTACAATCTCTGGATATGAGTAAAGCCATTTAGGACCGAAATGAGGAAAGTCTTTTCACTCAGAGAGTGATGAACCTGTGAAATTCTTTACCTTATAAGGCCGTGGAGGCCAAGTCACTGAATACATTTCAGCAGGAAACAGAATTCTAGACTCTAAAGGTGGCAGTGGGAATGGGGAGAATATGGTGTTGAGGTAGAGGATCAGCCATTGGTCACATTGAATGATGCAGTAGGCTGGAAGGGCTGACTGGCCTACTCTTGCTTCTAGTTTCTAGGGTTCTAATATTGGCAATGGCCATGTCTAGATGGGGAGGTGGATCGAGCTTAATGCAAAGAGTTTGTCCGGCCAAATGGATTCTTCCCTCCAAGTCATATGTTACACTCATTAAACCTTCAATACAATAATACAGAGGGAGGGACAAATCATTCTGCAGATGATGTGTAGCAGACTTCAGGAGGATATAACCAGATGGATGAAACAGGCGGACATATGGTAGGTGAAATATAGCACAGAGAAGTGTGAATCAGTTCCTGCGGCTAGGAAGACTGAGAAGAGGCTATGTGAACTAAATGGCACGATATTAAAGCAGAAGCAGGAATTGGATGTACGTACACAAACCTTTAAAGGTAGCAGGGTAAATCATGAAGGCTTTTAAAAAAGCATAAGCAATCCAAGATTTTATTAATAGATGACTCGACTACCAATTCAAGAACGCAATGTTAAACCTTTGTATAGCACTACCTGCAATATTATGATAGTGGCACAGTGGTTAGCACTGCTGCCTCACAGCACTGCTAATACCTTACCTCAGTCCAATGCTGGCATCTCCACATCATGGTCTCACAGCACCAGGGAACTGGGTTCATAAGACCATAAGATATAGGAGTAGAATTAGGCCATTCAACCCATCAAGCCATTCAATCATGGCTGATATGATTCTCATTCCCATTCTCCCCATAATCCTTGATCTCCTTGTTGATCAAGAAACTATCTATCTATCTATGTTTTAACAGCACTCAATGACCTGTCCTCCAAAGCCCTTTGCTGCAATGAGTTCCACAGATTTGCCACTGTCTGGCTTAAGAAATTCTTCCTCATCCCAGTTTTAAAGAAGCATCTTTCACTCTGAGGTTGAGCCCTCGACTTCTAGTTTTCCCTACTTGTGAAAATATCCACTCCATGTCCACTCTAACTCGGCCACTCAATATTCTGCAATTTTCAATAAGATCACCCCCCAACCCTTCTATACCCCTAGACTCCTCAACTGCTCCTCATACGAGAAACTCTTCATTCCTGGGATCATTTTTGTGAATTTCGGCCTTGGATCACTGTCTGCATGGAGCTTGCATGTTCTCCTCGTGTCTGTGGGTTTCCTCTGGGTACTTCAGTTTCCTCCCATTCTCCAAAGATGTGTGGGTTAGGTTGATTGGTCATGCTGAATTGTCCCTTAATGTCGGGGGTGTGGGTTAGCAGGGTAAATATGTGGGATTGGGAGGTAGATCCTGGGTGGGGGTCATTGTTGGTATAAGCTCAATGGGTGAAATGGCCTCCTTCTATGCTACAGGTATTGTATGATTCTATGAATTTTGGACATCATGTTTTCAGTGGATATTAAGGCTTGAGAGAGAATGTGGAGGAGATTTACTAGAGTTATCATGATCAGGAACTTCGGTTGTGTGTAGAGACCGCAGAAGCTGGTGTTGTTCTCCTTGGAGCAGTGAGGGTGAAGGGGAGTTTTGAAAATGTTTTCCAAAATTGTGAATACTTTTGACAGAGCAACTAAAGAGAGAATGTCCCCTGTGACTGAAAGGTCAGAAGAGTTTGCTGCAAAAAATAAGAGGTGACGGGGGAACAATATTTTTACAGAGTGACTTGTATGATCTGTGATACATTTCACCAAAGGGGAATGGACCAATTCCAGTAGTAACTTTTGAAGGGCCATTGAATAAATGCTCACATGGAAAACAATTACAGAGTTATAGGGATGGCTCTACCAAATGGCTAAAACATGAATGATCAGCCAAATGGCTTCTTTTGGAGCTGTATCATTTTATGATTATGATACATGAGTGTAGGCATTAGAGACATAGGGATTTACAGCATTGAAACAGGCCTCTCAGCCCAACATGCCCATGCTGTCCTTTTTTTCAACCACTAAGCTAGTCCCAATTGCCCACATTTGGCTGATATCCTTCTTTCCCCATCTTACCCATGTAACTGTCTAAATGCTTTATAGATCGAGAATAGATCTGAAAATGTTTGTTTTCTGTGAAGCACTTCAGAATTAGAAAGCTCGATGTTGACAGCAGGTAGTGACCACTCCTTTGATTAAACTCAATGAAATAATGCTGAAAATGCAGGCTGCGAGGAAAGGCTTTCTTCTTGTTGAAAAGGAGTCATCAGCAAGACCTTTGTTAAGACAGATGGATAATCTGATCACCTCATGTGTCAACTGTCATGGTACAATCCATTGGTTCAGTCAAAGTGAGTCGGGTGACATTAATTCATTCAATTGAATAAACAAGCCTTGTATTCACAATAGCATACTGTCAAGCAGGCTTCCAAACCTCTCACAGTCACTGTACCAGTCCAAGCTCTTCTACAGGGACTCTGTACTGGAGACTGTTTCACAGACAGAGTCTCAACATCAGGAGCTTCTTTTACAGAGAGAGTCTCACCATCAGAGACCCCTTTTATAGAGAGAATCTCACCATCAGGGATCCCTTTTACAGAGAGAGTCTCACCATCAGAGATCCCTTTTACAGAGAGAATCTCACCATCAGGGATCCCTTTTATAGAGAGAGTCTCATCATCTGGGACCCCTTTTATAGAGAGAGTCTCATCATCAGAGACCCCTTTTATAGACAGAATCTCACCATCAGGGATCCTTTTTATAGAGCGAGTCTCATCATCTGGGACCCATTTTATAGAGAAAGTTTCATCATCTGGGACCCCTTTTACTGAGAGAGTCTCACCATCAGAGACCCCTTTTATAGACAGAATCTACCATCAGGGATCCCTTTTATAGAGAGAATCTCATCATCAGAGACCCCTTTTATAGAGAGAATCTTACCATCAGGGATCCCTTTTATAGACAGAATCTCACCATCAGGGATCCTTTTTATAGAGAGAGTCTCATCATCAGAGACCCCTTTTTTGAGAGTCTCATCATCTGGGACCCCTTTTACAGAGAGAGTCTCACCATCAGGGACCCCTTTTATAGACAGAATCTCACCATCAGGGATCCTTTTTATAGAGAGAGTCTCATCATCAGAGACCCCTTTTTTGAGAGTCTCATCATCACGGACCCCTTTTATAGAGAGAGTCTCACCATCACGGACCCCTTTTATAGACAGAATTTCACCATCAGAGACTCCTTTTTATAGAGAGAATCTCATCATCAGGAACTCACCAAGAAAAGGAAATTGATTGGTGCCTAGTGACGCTAATCTGATTCATATGACACTGGGTCGTGATGATATGTGTTGCCAGGATATGTATAAAATACTGGCTTGATTGTAATGTTGGAGCAACGAGAATTTAATCAGACACACTCCAATCAGGCCAAGATTCTCTTGGCAATCCAATGAGTAGCAGATGCATGGGAATACTATTGCCTATGAGTCCCACTCTAAGTCACACACCCACCTCGACTTGGAACTACGTTGGCGTTCTTTCACTGGCGCTGGGTCAAAGTCCTGGAAATCCCTCCCCAACAGCACTCTGGGAGAATCACTATCATTGCAGTAGTTCGGGGAGGTCTGCTGAGGGTGTATGCCAGAACCGGAGCAGTTCCCAACAAGTTCCCAGTCAAAGACATTTGGTCCAAGATCAGGTTTGCCATTTTGAGGACTTGAGCATCCTCCGGTGGAATCTAATTGCAATTGCAGGAGATAAAGAGCTGATCGTTTGTGGATACTGTGGATATGCCGCTGCTCGCTAACAATCTCACTTGTTGCTTCTAGAATCTTGATGTGCAAAACTTATAGCTGCATTTGGCTACATTATAACAGTGCCTATGTTTCAAAAGTATGTCATAGCTTATCCCAAAGAGCCTTGGGACATCCCAAGTCATGAAAGGTCATTTTTATTCAAAATATAAACACACTGGATGGATATTGTTTCAATTACAGTCCCTAGGCAGTGTAAACATAGAAACATAAAACATAAGAACTATGAGCAGGAGTAGGTCATCTGGCCCCTCGAGCCTGTTCTGCTATTCAGTAAGATCATGGCTGATTTTTTTGTAGACTCAGCTCCACTTATCCGTGCTCACCATAATCCTTAATTCATTTACTGTACAAAAACTTATCTATCTTTGCCTTAAAAACATTCAGTGAGGTAGCCTCAACTGCTTCACTGGGCAGGGAATTTCACAGATTCACAACCCTTGTGTGTGAAGAAGCTCCTCCTCAACTCAATCCTAAATCTGCTCCCCCTTATTTTGAGGCTACGCTCCCTAGTTCTAGTTTCACCTATTGGTGGAAACAACTTCCCTGTTTCTATCTTATCTATTCCCTTCATAACCTTATATGTTTCTGTAAGGTCTCCCCTCATTCTTCTGAATTCCAATGAGTATAGTCCCAGTCTATCAGTATCTCCTCATAAGCCAACATTCTCAACTCCGGAATCAACCTCGTGAATCTTCTCTGAACTTCCTCCAGTGCCAATATATCCTTTCTCAAGTAAGGAGACCAAAACTGTACACAGTAACTCCAAGTGTGGCCCCACCAGCACCTTATACAGCTGCAACATAATCCTGTTGTTTTTAAACTCCATCCCTCTCACAATAAAGGACAAAATTTCATTTGCTTTCTTAATTACCTGCTGCACCTGCAAACCAATCCCTTGAGATTCCTGCACAAGAATACCCAGGTCCCTCTGCGCAACAGAATACTGCAATTTTTTTACCATTTAAGTAATTTGTTGTTATTTCTACCAAAATGGATGACCTCGCATTTACCAACATTGTACTCCATCTGCCAGTCCCTCACCTACTCACTTAGACTATCCATATCCCTTTGCCGACTTTCAACGTCCACTTTGCTCATTTGCACTCCCAACACTGATCCCTGAGGCACACAACTAGTGACTGATTACCAATCAGAAAACACCCATTTACTCCCACTCTTTACTTAGAGCTCAGGATATATTACAATCATGGCCGATTATCCAACTCAATAGCCTAATCCTGCTTTCTCCCCATAACCTTAGATCCCATTCATCTCAAGTATTATATCCAACTGCATGACACAGGACATTCTACCATGTTCTCCTGTCCTATGAGGTGAGAGACTGAACGGTATTTTCTGATCCATGGCAAGTTGATGTGATTGTTTGTTGGATACAGCTTAGATTTAAAGACCAAGTTTTCTTTGGAGTTCTTGAAATTAACGCTGGCTCTGCAGGTTGCTGGTAACCAGTTGTGAAGGAACATCTGGCTCTATTCCAGAAGCATAGAAGTGGTTCATCACACCCAACAGCTCCTGGTCTGACTCCAAAGAACACAACTCAGGATAGAGCCCTGAGCTACTGCCCGTGCCACTGCCATAACTTATCCAGAATCCACGTTTGCACATATAGGAAGGTTTCCTCGTTACTTCTGGTGGGGCAGCAGAAGCACTGAGGACACATACATTCCAGATTACAAGGATGCTCCTTTGAAACTGAGATGAAGAGGGATTCCTTTAGCCAAAGGGTGGTGAATCTGTGGAACTCATTGCCAAAAAGAACTGTGGAGGCCAGATCATTGAGTGTCTTTAAGACTAAATTAGATATGTTCTCGATCAGTAAGGGGATCCAGGGTTGTAGGGAGTAAGGTAAGAGAATGGGGATTTGATTTGATCTGACTTATTATTGTCACATGTATTGACATACAGTGAAAAGTATTGTTTCTTGCGTGCTATACAGACAAAACATACTGTTCATAGAGAAGGAAACGAGAGAGTGCAGAATGTAGTGTTACAGTCATAGCAAGGGTGTAGAGAAAGATGGCAAGGTAAGTCCACTCAAAAGTCTGACAGCAGCAGGGAAGAAACTCTTCTTGAGTTGATTGGTAAGTAACCTCAGACTTCTGTATCTTATTTCTGGCGGAAGAAGATAGAAGGGAGAACACCCAGGGTGCGTGGGGTCATTAATTCTGCTGGCTAATTTGCCCAGGCAGCAGGAAGTATGGATGGGGCCAATAGTTTGCATAATGAATTGTGCTACATTTACGACCTTTTGTAGTCCCTTGTGTCTTTGGCAGAGCAGGAACCATACCAAGCTGTGACACAACCAGAAAGGATGTTTTCTATGGTGCATCTGTAAAAGTTGGTGAGAGTAGTTGATATCCAAATTTCCTCAGTCTCAGAGAAAGTAGAGGCATTGGAGGGTTTTTATTGATGAGAATCATATCAGCCATGATTGAATGGTGAAGCAGATACAGTGGGCTGAATGGCCTAATTCTGCTCCTGTATCTTATGGTATTACGGTTTCAGCAGCACCAGAACACAAGGACATATCCTTTATTTTCGAAAATGTAATTTTTCCACTTTAAACTTACTGGAACTTTTGTGATCTGAACTGAGATGGAGCAAACAATTGAAAAGACCACATTTCAAGTTTCAAGTGGGAAATCAGCAATTCACCCACAGGGGAATGTGAAGAAAAAGCCATTTTCTATAATAGGAAAACAGGAACAGCACAGCGCATTCAGGAGTTAGCATTGCTGCCTCACAGCACCAGGGACACGGATTCAATTCCTGGTTTGGATCATTGTTTGTGTGAAGCTTGCACATTCTTCCCATGTCAGCATGAGTTTACTCCGGGTTCCTCCCGTATTCCAAAGATGCGTGGATTGATTAGCCATGCTAAATTGCCCCCGAGTGTCGGGGACAAGCTTATTTGCTTGGTATGGTTCCTGCTCTGCCAAAGACACAAGGGACTACAAAAGGTCGTAAATGTAGCACAATTCATTACACAAACTATTGGCCCCATCTATACTTCCTGCTGCCTGGGCAAATTAGCCAGCAGAATTAATGACCCCACGCACCCTGGGTGTTCTCCCTTCTATCTTCTTCCGCCAGAAATAAGATACAGAAGTCTGAGGTTACTTACCAATCAACTCAAGAAGAGTTTCTTCCCTGCTGCTGTCAGACTTTTGAGTGGACTTACCTTGCCATCTTTCTCTACACCCTTGCTATGACTGTAACACTACATTCTGCACTCTCTCGTTTCCTTCTCTATGAACAGTATGTTTTGTCTGTATAGCACGCAAGAAACAATACTTTTCACTGTATGTCAATACATGTGACAATAATAAGTCAGATCAAATCAAATCCCCATTCTCTTACCTTGCTCCCTACAACCCTGGATCCCCTTACTGATCGAGAACATATCTAATTTAGTCTTAAAGACACTTGATGATCTGGCCTCCACAGTCCTTTTTGGCAATGAGTTCCACAGATTCACCACCCTTTGGCTAAAGGAATCCCTCTTCATCTCAGTTTCAAATAAGCTTCAAATAAATTCCACTTATTTACTCCGGGTAAATAAGTGGAATTACAGGAATAAGGGCTGGGTGGAATTGTGGTCAATGCAGACAAAATGGACCAAAGGGCCTCCTTCTGCATTGTAGGGATTCTATGATAACCTAGATATCCATCAAAACTCATAACTATCAAAGGAAGAGCTATTAAGATGCAAAACCCTGATATTAATACAATGACAGACCCATGCAAACACCTTAGAGATACACAATGGGTGAAGTATTTCAAGACTCAGCTATGAGCCACGAGATGGAGATTGCAAGTGACTCAGTTGGTGTAAAGGAAGTCTTCAGCAGAGGAAATAAGCTGCGAGCTGCTGCTCTCTCTCTTTTGGAATAAGCATGTTGCCTGCTTTGAGAAGTTAACTTCACCAGAAAATTACCAGTGAACTGAGATCTCAAAATAACTACAACATCCCATTGAAGAAAATTAACCATAACATGCAAAATCTATGCTTCAAGGACAATCAAAAGACATTTAACTATTTGTACTTTTACCTTTTTTTATTCGCTCCTAACTCAGTTCTGATATTTTTGTATGTTCTCATTCAGAAAAGATATGTTCTCATGAAAAAGAAACTAAAACGCTTGGTGTGACCATTGAACAGATGGGAGCGAGTTCACTGTTCCCCATTGGGTTAGAACAAAAAAAAGCCCAATCACCAAAGAAAGAACTTGAATTTATACATGACTTTCCTGACGCTGGACCTCCCAAAGTGCTTTACAGCCAACATATTATTTTTGAAGCACAGGGCCTGATTTTGCCATTTTCATTCAAAGTGCTGAATTTGGGTGCAATTCAGATCTGACTTGGAAATCTTCTTTTAGATATTCCCCTGAAAGCCTGAAAGAAAAATCACGAGTCTGAATCACATTGTGGGCGAGGCCTGAAATGATCAGAGATCTGAACTGCACATTCGCAGTTAGAAAAAAATTTGAAAATGTGTGCAAGTGTCACATTGCTCCCAGAATGCAGAAAGCGACCTGGGAGCGAAAAGCAGGAACAATGTCCTCCATAGGTAATCAACCCCACAACATAACTGTCCCCTTTATCCACCACCCCCCACACCCCCACCACCCAGCCCAAACGCAATCCCATGCTCCCTTAGCCCCAATCGATTGCCCGCAGAGTGGCGAGGACCCCACTGCCAACCTCCCCAACCAGAGATCTGTCTTATCTACCTTCACCCCGCTCCCGTCCAGAGAATGATTTGGCCTCACTCCCCACCCACCCCCCCAACCAGACAACGATCGGGCCTCCTCCCCATACCCCTCCCCCCCATCACCAGAGAATAATCTGGCTTGCCTTCTCCCCTCCACCATTGTTCTGAGTCAAGAGCCATTCAAAGTTCTGAACTTACCTCTTCAGTAGCTGGAGTGCCCAAAACAGACTTTTATTTAGCATGTCCATTTTGTCTCGATTCCAGATCGGTGAATGCAGTGATAAAGAGGGAAATGCTTGTAAAATTGGGCGGGCAGTTTGTTAATTCAATTTAAATGCATACAAATGTATTTGAATTGCTGTTGCTGTTTTGTGCGCAAATTGGATCGCAGTCATTCCCAGGCTTCGGTAAAGTGGGCATCCGTGCAGACATGAGTGCAGATCGTGTTAGTGGCCTCCTGCCTGACTTTACCAAGTTTTCACGCCGGAAAATGGGCAGGTTGCAATGGTAAAATCGGGCACTGTTATAACTTAGGCAGACAATCTTTTTCACACTGCAAGATCCTGCAAATAATGACTAGATAATCTGTTTCACAATGGTGCTGCATGAGGGATAAATATTTGCCAAGGACATTCATCATTGACTTGGTAACTCCATGTGTTACACATGAATTCACACATGTGAATACATCCTTATGGGTAGCATACCTCTGCACACATCATAGAATCCCGATAGTGCAGGGAAAGGCCATTCAGCCCATCTAGTCTACACTGATTACAATCCCACCCAGATCCTATTTCCATAACTCCACGTATTTATCCTATTAATCCCCTGACACTAGGATTAATTTATCATGGCCAATCAACATAACCCACACATCTTTGGACTGTGGGAGGAACGGAGCACCCAGAGAAAACCCACGCAGACATGGGGAGAAAGTACAAACTCCATATAGACAGTGACCTAAGACAGGAATTGAACCTGGGTCACTAGCACTGTGAGGCAGCAGGGCTAACCACTATGCCACTGTGCCGCTCTAAACACAATGAACATTGGACATGTACACAGGGACCTGTGTAACATTCATGCAGGGGCCTATGCATTTCAGTAAAATAAAAATACCTTTGATTAATTGACCAGAGTTTAACTAAAGTAGCTATGTAAATACTGTGACTACAATTCAAAAAAAGCAGTGAATGACTCTGTAAAACCTGCCCACAAGCTACAAGTGTGGAGATGCCAGCGTTGGACTGGGGTAAACACAATAAGAAGAACCTGGTGTTGTGAGCTTCTTACACAAGTTACAAATCAGGATTGGGTTGGAATTCTCTCCACTACCCCAGATGAGTGCAGCACACTCAACTATTCATGAGTGACAACACTCAAGAGGGTTATCACCATTCAGAATAATGCAACCTATATGATCTATACATCACTAGCCATTTTATACATTCACTCACTCCAGCAATAGTGAAGGGAGTGCATGTATAAAGTGGCCAGTAACATACAGTGGCAGAATTGTGTACCATCTACAAGATCCTTTGCAGCAAGGTTCCACTCTCCCAAATCTGCAAGCTTGACCACCTAGCAGCAGGTGTTTGGGAATGCCTGCAAGTTACTCCCTAAGCCCCATATTGCTAATTTGGAACTGTATCACCATTTTTTCATCGCCAAAGCCTGTCATTCATTAACACGTGCCTGGGGATCTCAGGGCCAGTGTAATTGGTAACTCAGCGGACGCGAGAACAAATGTGCCCAAAAATGATTGCAGCCAGCTGAAGGAGGAGGATCCTGCAACCAATACCTGGCAATGTTTCTTATCCTCATGGGAAAGATGCTACTGCCCCTCTCTGTCCTCTTTTTATCCTGATAATTGATGAACATGCATGCTGATGCCTCTATCAATGACAATGCCACTCAACTTGCAATGCTGTGATTCATTTTAATCAATTTTTGGCAGCAATATATGGGCAGTCATCCAAGAATCTGGAGCTCTGCTGGAACAAAGCTGAAGCTGATTTGATCAGTAGCCCAGACATGAGGCCTATCATACGTTAAGGAAAGAACATGTAGTTCTAAAGGTCCTTTTACCATCTCAGGACATCCAAAGGCATTTTATAGACAGTAAAATACTTTTGAAGCATTTTCACTATTGTGAGGTAGGAAAATGTGGTCATCAATTTGCAAACATTGAGACCTCATAAATAGCAACATGATTATGACGGAATAAAGGCAAAATGCTGTGGGATGCTGGAATCCAAAACCACAAAATGCTGGAAAATCTCAGCAGCTCTGACAGCATCTGTGGAGAGAGAACAGAGCCAATGGTCAGAATTTTACCACCTTGTCTGCCATGGGAATCGGAGCTACGGAAAGGTTTGATGATCGGGGTCGGGATTTTATGGTTTCAGGATGAGTGAGATCGTAAAATCCCACCCATTATTCCACATATAAGAAATTGGAGTTAGGGTTTGACCCTTTAGATCCTCTCTTCCATTTATTAAGATCATGTCTTTCCACACACTGTCCTTATATCCTTTAATTACTTCAATATCCATAAAAAGGCCTATTATCTCTTTCTTAAATATGTTCAAAACCTGAGCATTCACAGCTGTCTCCAAAGATTCATATTCCTTTGAGTGAAAAGATTTCTCCTTATCTTACTCTTAAATGCCTGAACCCTTGTTCTGGAACAGTGTTCTTGATCCCAAGCCAAGGTCAAGATGCTGTCAGATTTCAAGGAGAAATTAGATATAACTCTTGGGCTAAAGGGATCAAGGGATATGGGAGTGAAGGGGGAGAAAATCAGCATATTGAATTTGATGATCAGCCATGATCAAAACAGATGGCGGAGCAGACTCGAAGGGCTGAATGGCCAGTTTCTAGTTTCTATGTTTCACACCTTTGACCAAGTTTTAGATAAGGGGACCTGTCCCAGTTACTCCACATTTGTGGGAAGGCAGTAGCACTGCCACTAGACTAGTAACTTGGAGATCCAGGGTAATATTATGGGGATTCAGGTTCTAATCCCATCAAGGCTGATGGTGAAAGATGATCCCATTAAAATATCTGGAATTTAAAAAAAATCTAACAATAACCATGAAATGATTGCTGTAAAAACCCGTCAGGTTCATTCATGTCCCTTAGTGAAGGAAATCTCCTGTCCTTACCTGCTCTGGCTTACATGTGAATCCAGAGCCACAGCAATGTTGCTGACTCTTAAATGCCCTCTGAAATGTATTAGCAAACCACTCAGTTAAGGTCAATTAGGAGCAAGCAATAAATGTTTGCGCAGCCAGAGATGTCCACATCCGATGAATAAGTTTAAAAAATTGATGTTAATTCACATATTTCTAAAGAAAATCAGATCCTGTTCCAATTTAAATGTGGGAACCTCTAACCTCGATCTGGACACTTATCTGCCTTGGGGCCTTGGAGCTTGCCATTTATATCCTTCTGCTAACAAAAATGTCTTGAAACATTTGTTCAACTCAGAGTTAAAGTTTTAGGTTCAGACTTTTCATCAGGGTTCAGCGTATTGCAGTGCCCTCCAGTTACTACAATGTACCTTGTGAATGGATCATGTCTCTGTGTATCAGTGATGGAGGGAGTGAATGTTGTAAGATGGTGGATTGGGTGTCAATCGACTGGACTGCTTCGTCTTGGGTGGTGTTGAATTATCTGAGCTACCCTCATCCAGGAAATGGGAGAGCATTCTAGCACAGTCTAATTTGTGTCTTATGGATGGTGGACAGGCTTTGAGGAGTCAGGAGATGATTGGCTGCAGGATTCCCAGCCTCTGACCTCCCCTTGTAGCCACAGTATTTAAATGGCTAGTGCAGTTCAGTTTCTGGTCAATGATAAATCCCAGGATTTTGATGGCAGCGAATTCACAGATCATATTGCCATTGAATTTCAAGAGGAGGTGGTTAGCTTCACTCTCAGTGATCATGTGCCCTCAAAGCCAGCAACCTGGGGGAACAGAGGCCAATTGGGCAGTCCCCAGCGATAGAAGAGAAGGTGGTCACTTCTCCATCACATGACCATACCTGTCAATCATCCCAATGAAGCCCCACTCTGCAAAATCCCAGCGAAAAACAACAGAACAGCATTAGTTCAGATCAGAAATAATTTTGCAGTTGCAACAGCAATACAGGATGTTGGTGGACAGAACAGCTGCAGCAAAATGCCAGGGAATGTTAGAAATACTTCACAGAGAAATAGGATTAAAATATATCACTTAAAGGAAGAATATCATCACACATGGGAGTGGCTAGTCATCCATGGATCAAAGATTGCCTGAAAAAGAGGAGTCCTATCTAGAACCTTCCAAGGAAAACCTGGTGAACACCACATACGTCAGAGGGCCTCCAGCGTCCAAATGCTGATAAATGCAGCTTAGGCTGTTGGTCCACATCATGTCACAAAACACTTGAAAGACTATTTATTATTAAAGAATAAAAATACTGTATACAAATCAAGCACAAAACAACAGCACCACACAGTGGCCTTTGCAGCATAACACCTATTTTTGCTTCAATATCTATTTCAAACTTCTTAGGAAGGTCACACCTTACAGATGGAGTTTAAAACAGCATGAGAGCATCTCGTAGAAATTTATAAAATTCTAACAGGGTTAGACAGTGTAGATTCAGAAAGAATGTTCCTGATGGTGGTCTAGAACTAAGGGATCATAGTTTGAGGATAAGGGGTAAACCTTATAGGACTGAGGTGAGGAGAAATTTCTTCACCCAGAGGATAGTGAATGTGTGAAATTCACTATCACAGAATGTAGTTGAAGCCAAAACGTTGCCTGATTTTAAGAAGAAATTAGATATAGCTCTTGGGGCTAAAGGGATCAAGGGATATAGAGGAAAGCAGGATCAGGATATTGAATTTGATGATTAAAATGAATGGTGGCACAGGCTGAAAAGGTCAAGTGGTCTACCCCTGCTTCTATAACTTCTATTCCTTCTCCCCGTGATTCATTTTGTCGGAATGACACCAGTAAGGTTCTCATGACATCAAACAGAGATCCCAGCTGCCACCTTGAAGATCCCGTGCCCACTTTCTCAAAGAGTATATGGCTGTGCGTTTTCCTGAGTTCCGGCCAATACTTAGTCTTGGAATAACATCACCAAAACTGGTTATTTGTTCATTTATCCCATTTATGTTTGTCGGGTCTTGCTGTGCACAGATTGGCTGCACTACACTGCTACAGCGACCACACTTCAGAAAGTACTTTATTAGCTGTGAAGCACATCGGGGAAGCTGTGAAGAGTGCTATATAAATGCAAATTCTTCCTTTTTACTGGAAAACTGCTCTACTTGTCTGTTGCTGATCCCTGGTCCGTGAAGTCTATTTTCTGTATGACAGCAAATGAGCTGAACTTTATCACATTGCTGATTGCCCCCATCTCTCGCTATAAGAGACTCAAAACTACAATGTGTTTATTTATTCTACCTGGACTGTAGTTCAAAATCTCGCCCAAGAAGCTTCCCCGGGAGAGTTGCATTTGTAAAAAATATAGAAGACAACTTTGATGGGATCTGGCTGTATACATTTTGAGAGGCATGGACAGAGTGGATTGCTTTTTCCCCAGACAGGGAGACAAACTTACAAGGGGGCATCGGTTTAACGTGCGAGGGGCAAGGTTTAAAGGAGATGTAGAAGGCAAGTTTTTTACACAGAGGGTGGTGGAACTCGCTACCAGGGAAGGCAATGGAAGTAGATATGAGAGTGAATTTAGTCTGGACAAATATATAAGGGAATGGGAATAGAGGGATATGGTCGCTGGCAGAGTAGTGGGTTTTACTTCACAAAGGTATCAGTCTGTGCAGGTTTGGAGGGCCGAAGAGCCTGTTCCTGTGTTGTCATTTTTTTTGTTCTTTATTCTTTGGCAGAGTCCTGATATTCGACGTGTAGACTTAAATCGGAATTTCTCATTTCTGCCCATCTCTTGCAAGTTGATTGATAGGAAGAGAATAACAAGAGTCAGCAGATAAAGATTCCTCAGATTGGGAGTTCCTTCATCCTTGACACAACTACAACACATCTATACCTGGAGATCAGTAGGAAGAGGACAAAAATAAGTTCATCAGTTCATAAGATATCAGTGATGAATTAGGCCATTCAGCCCATCGAGTTCACTCCACCATTTGAACTTGGCTGATGTGCTCTTCATCCCCATTTTCCTGCCTTCTCCCCACAATCTTTCAACCTATTACCAATTTAAAATCTGTCTAACTCCTCCTTATATATACTCACTGTCCTAGCAATCACTACACTTTGGGATAGCGAATTCCACTGATCCACAACTCTTTGGGAGAATTAGTTTCTCCTCAACTCTCTTTTAAATTTGCTATCTCTTATCCTTCGGCTATGACCACTTATCCCAGGATGCCCCACAAGAGGAAGTATCCACTCCATGTCTACTTTATCCATTTCTTTTAACATCTCGTATACCTCAATTTGATCTCCCCTCATTCTTCTAAATCTCAGAGAGTTTTGGCCTAAACTGTTTGATACATGAAATACAGCAACTTCCAGATGGATCAGATGGACAAATGTTGACCCTACACGTAGGGAAAGAGAGTATGACAAAGCCATGGGGAATGTTATCTTCCCTCCAAAGCTGGTAGTGATTCTTTTGTCTGCTCTCTTGGTGGAGTTTCCAAAATGGTTATGTCAGTTGTGCTCTGAGGAGAGAAGGGCCCTGGACTAATCCAGGTATTACTTCAGATAGAAGACAGAGTCCAGAATTTCTAGAATGACAGAACCCTACAGTGCAGAAAGAGGCTCTTCGGCCCACCGAGCCTGCACAACCACAATCCCACCCTGGCCCTATCCCATATCCCTACATATTTTACCCACTAATCCCTCTAACCTAAGCATCTCAGGACACTAAGGGGCAATTTTAGCATGGCCAATCAACCTAACCTGCACTTTTTGGACTGTGGGAGGAAAGCGGAACACCCGGAGGAAACCCACGCAGACATGAGGAGAATATGCAAACTCCACACAGACAGTAACCCGATCCAGGAATTGAACCCAGGACCCTGGAGCTATGAAGCAGCAGTACTAGCCACTGCGCTACCATGCCACCCAAACCCACACCTCCAGAAAGGGACCAGAATTCTCAGCCATATATTTGGTTGGCAAATGGGCAAAGTCTAACCAGACGTTCCCCCTTTAATGAGATCTCATAGGCCAGCAGATTATAGGGGATGGTAGCCTTGTGGTGATATTGTTCAATGCAGAAGCCCAGGCTAATGATCTAAGGACATGAGTTCAAACTCCACTGGGGAAATTTAAATTCAATTAATAAAATCTGAACTTGAAAGCTTGTCTCAGTATTGGTGATGATGAAACTATCATCGATTAATGTAAGTAAACCCATTTGATTCCCTAATATCCTTGGGGGAAGGAAATCTGCTGCCCTTACCTGGTCTTGTCTCCATCTGACTCTTAACTGCTCTTTGAAATGGGTGAGCAAGCTACTGAGTTTAAGGGCAATTAGGAATAGGCAATAAATGCTGATCTTGCCAGTGATGCCCTCTTCCCAAGAAAGAATAAAGTGCTAGCAGATGGGACCTAGACACAGGACATCTATTGCTCTAATTGCCCTTAATTTTAGAGGGCATTTGAGAGTCGATCACATTGCTGTGATCACATTTAGGGTAGACCAGGTAAGCACGGTAGATTTCCTTCCCCAAAGAGCATTAGATGAACCAGATGGATTTTTATAACAATCGACAATACGCTTCACGATCATCAGTAGATTCTTATTTCCAGATTTTTATTGACCCTGTTATAGAAACAATTATTGTTAAACTAGAAAGAGGGTGAAAGGATTTACTAGGATGTTACTGGGACTTGATGGTTTGAGTTATAAGGAGAGGCCGAATAGACTGGAACTCTTTCCCCTGGACTGTAGGAGGCTTAAGGGTGAACTTGTAGAGATTTATAAAATAATGAGGGGCATAGGTCAGCTAGAGAGTCAATATCTTTTCCCAATGGTAGGGGAGTTTAAAATAGAGGCCATAGGTTTAAGGTGAGAGAGGACAGAAACAAAAGTGTCCAGAGGGGCAATTTTTTCATTCAGTATCTGGAATGGGCTATCAGAAGCAGTAGTAGAGGCAGTTACAATTTTGTCTTTTAAAAAGCAGTTACACAGTTACTAGGATAAAGATGGGTATAGAGGGAGATGGGCCAAATGTGAGCAATTGGGACAAGCTTAATGGTTAAAAAAAAGGATGAAATGGACAAGTTGGGCCTGTTTCCATGCTATAAACGTCTGTGACTCTATGACTCCAACTCATATTTCACCATCTGCTGTGGTGGGATTGAAACCCAGGTCCTCAGGTCTTGCCCTGGATTTCTGGATTGCTAGTCAAGTGACAAGATGCCACTACCTCCACCCAGTGAACAACCTGCCTCATGACAATGTGTATTGGACAAGTCCAAGGAGACTGATATCTGTGAAAATACCATGCTGCATATCCAGGCGTCCCTTTATTTGTAACCATCAGTAGCCCAATGATTATCAGAAATAAAGAAAGGTAATTTTCACAAAATAATCCCTTCTCACCAATTCTAAATAGACTTTATTGGGTGAAACTTCAATTTATCATAACCCTAGAATCAATAACCACATGGTTCAACGCATTAGACAGGACCATTGAAAATGACTTAATAACATGATTGATGCTTAAGAGTTTTTCACTCTCTAAGATTTGGAAGTAATTTTAATAATTCTCCTATCAAGATCAGATCCATTTGACACACTACTGAATTGTACTTTCTCTTCATGAGTCAGAAGCAAAATTGGACGATCTATAAAATTGACAAATAAAAGAGAGCAGTTTTTAGCTGAGGCACAATGAATTGGAGATGATTTTATGACAGTTTGGGAACAGGTTAGGGGAGATAAAAGGTGGACAGTTGGGATAAAAGCATTGTCACCTGGCAGGTTACTAATGCGTCCTTCAGAATTCTGATAAGGCTAGGCTTTTTAATCTGGAGAGTAATGAACTGGATTGGACAAAAGGGCAGTTGTACCACATTTAACAGATGATATGAAACCAGGTAAGATAATAAACTCTGAAAAGAGAGGTAGAAAATGGCATGAAGCAAACAGGCAGAGAGGAGGTAAATACAGTTTAACACAACAAAGTGGGATCAACGACATTCTGGACAAAAAAGTGCCTGCATGAGCTTCCTCCGGGTGATCCAGTTTCCTCTCACTGTCTAAAGATGGATTAAATGGATTGGCCATGCTAAATTGTCCCCTCATGTCCCCAGATGTGTAGGTTATGTGAATTGGCTATGCAAATGTTTGGGGTTATGGATGATGGGCCGAAGTGGCAAGTTCTTTTGAAGAATCAGTGCAAACCTGTTGCATTGAATGGCCTTATTCTGTACTGTAGGAATTCTATGGTTCTATGGAAATGTAACTAATGTGGTTAATAAATATAGGTACAGACACTAGCTGAGGTTACTCATAAAACTGTCTGCTCCACCTAGACCCTCACTTGAAGCGTGGTGATCCACAAGTTTAATCACCATCAGTCACAGCCTATGGTCATCAAGTAACTCACCTCCTGACTCCCCAAAGCCTGTCTACCAGCTACAAGTCACAAGTCAGAATTATGCTGGAATATTTTCCACTTGAGTGCAGCTCTAACAATACTCAAGAAGTTTCACACCATCAGAGAAAAAGCAGCCCATTTGGTTACTACCTCTTCAAAAAACATTCACACTCCACGACTGACAAAGAACGTGTACCATCTACAAGATGCACTGCAAAAACTCACCAAGATTCCTTCAGCAGCACCTTCCAAATCTACAACAGCCACCATTTAGAGGGACGTGAGCAGCAGCTACCTGGAGACACCATCACCTGCAAGTTCCCCTCCAAGTCACTCACCATGACTTGGAAACATATCGCCATTTCTTCACTGTTAGTGGGTTAAAGGCCTGGAATTCTCTAACAGTATTGTAGGTGTACCTATACCTCAGGGACTGTAGCGGTTCAAGAAGGCAGCTTCCCACTACTTTCTGAAGGGCAACTAGGGATGGGCAATAAATGCCGGCCTAGCCAACGACACCCATATCCTGTAAATGAATCAAAAAATACTTAAAGTCTCTTCTCACCTATTGGCAAGCTTTCCCACTCTGGGCTGGATCGGGGCAGGGGAGGAACTGAACATGCCTCAAAGGAGACATTAAATGTTACCTTAAGTTAGTTATTCAGTTAGTTGGTTTCCTGTGCTTTTGAAACATGCAATAACTTATTTCTCCTACTGCTGTCCAACTAGATCAAGATGCTTGTCTTCACTGTGCCTTATCAGCATCAGTTTGAGGTTCTCCATAGATGGTATCTATATTTGTTGGATTGAAACAGATCCTTTTGGTTCCTGTTTCGCAATGGGAGAGCCAAGGATTATCCCATAATCTGGTTTTTATTGACTAGGCGGGTTTAGGCCCTATTGGAGTCATGTACCTTTTGTACAGCACTAAGGAGCATAGTACAATGCTTGACTTCCCACCATGTAAAGGTACAGCCCCAAGAAAGAAGCAACCTAATTGGGGAAACACTGTGAGTGGGAGATGAACAAACATAGATCATTACAAAGCAGTTCCATCAGTCCAAATTATAATCCAAATGGCTAATGGGATTTTTCACAAGGTGATTAGAATACGCAAACAAGGAATTTCTGTCATGCGGAAAGCTTTTGGTTACAACTCATTTGGAACATTATGCACAGTTCACAATCTTATTACTCTCTACAGTTAAAGACTTTACTCCTGAATTTGTTTGTAGATTTGTTAATGACAAATTTATCACCCCTAGTTATTTATTCATTTGTCTATACAGGTGGCACAGTGGCATTGTGGTTCGCACTGCTGCCTCACAGTGTCAAAGATCAGGGTTCAATTCCACTCTTGGGTAACTGACTGTGTTGAGTTTGCACATTCTCCCCGTGTCTGTGTGGGTTTCCTCTATGTGCTCTGGTTTTCTCCTACACTTTTAAGATGTATGAGTTAGGTTGATTGGCCATGCTAAATTGCCTTTTAGTGTCCTGAGTTGTGTAGATTGAAGAGATTAGCGGGGTAAATGCATGGGGTTACAGGGATAGGACCTGGGTAAGTTATTCCATTGGCAAGTCAATGCAGACTTGATGGACTGAGTAACTTCATCTGCATTCTGGATTCTATGAATAATTTATTGAGACAAGGGTGTTTAAAATAATGAAGGGAATTGCTGGTAAAGAATGACTATTTTCTAGAGCAGTGGGAATTGAGAACAAGATGACATTTTCTTCAAATCAAAAACAAAGCCAACAAGATTTTTTTTTCAATAATATCTGTAAACACAGAGCAAGTGTTGAAAGGCGAGATAGATGTTTATTTGAGAAACGGGGTGTAGAGGGAGACTGTACATTAAGATTAGTCAGATAAAGGAGATTTGGATTACAGAGAGCACACAGAAACTGGCTTACTGTCTTATTTTCTCCTCTGTCTCTCCAGGATGGTTGTATGTCTCCTTGATTAAGTGAGACATTTGGGAACAGCTGGCGATCCTTTTACTGATCAGGCACCTGAGCTGTACAAAGAGACAAAATTAAACAACTTAGCAAGATGGCAAGTGAGGGTAAGATGTGACAGGAAAGTCTCAAGCTGTGGTTTGTTCCTCTTGCTCCATGTGGGAGGCGGGGGACAGTTCCAGTTCCCTGGATCAGCATGTGTGCAGCTATAGCTCCTGGAAGCTTGAGTTTCAGAACTGGAGTGGCGGTAGGATGCAATATGGAGTATCCACGAGTCGCAGAGCATTGTGGAAAGCACGAATACAGGATAGGTCACAAGCAGAAAGAGAATGGATTATCATTAGATAGAGCAAGAGAGATAGGCACTGTTGAGGGGAATAACCTCTCTGGGGAAAGTAGCAGCAGCCAAACTTGTTGCACTATTATTGATTTTGCTGCAGAGGGAAGGGGTTAAAAAGTGTACCAGTGCAGTAGTTATAGGGGATTCAGTTGTCGGGGGAATAGACAGGTATTTCTGTGGCTGCAAATGAGACGCTAGGATGGTACATTGCTTCCCTGGTGCTAGGATCAAGGATACCTCAGAGCAGCTGCAAGACATTCTGAAGGGGGAGGACAAACAGCTAGTGATCATATTACACATTGGTACAAGCGATATAAGTTAAAAAAGGGACGAGGTCCTAAAAGCAGAATAAAAAAGCTAGGAAGCAAGTTAAGAGATTGGACTTCAAAGGTAGTGATCTCAGGATTACTACTGGTGTCATGTGCTAAGTCAGAATAGAAATGAGAGGATATATCAGATAAATATGTGGCTGTATAGATGGAGTCAGGAGGGTTTCAGATTCCTGAGACATTGGGACAGTTCTGGGGAAGTGGGACCTGTATAAATTGGATGGGGGGGTTACACCTGGGCAGGACTAGGACTGATGTCCTGGAAGGCGGGTAGTGTTTGCTAGAGCAGTTGGGGAGGATTTAAACTAATCTGCAGGGGGAATGGGAATCTCTGTAAGGAGTCCGAGAAGGAAGGAGAAAGAACAAAATGTGGGGAGAAGGTTCCAACTACATCAAAAATCAGGACAAAAGTTAAAAGCAAGGGGAACTCAGGAGATGTTGTTAATGGAAGTGTTAGAATTCAAAAAGAAGATTCAAAAACTAGCATAAGGGCACTTTATCTGAATGTTCATAGCATTCAAAACAAGGTAAATGAGTTGACAGCACAAATCATTGTGAACGAGTAGGATTTGGTGGCCATTACAGAGACATTATTGCAGGATGGTCATGACTGGGAGTTGAATATCCAGGGATATCAAACTGTTCAGAGGAACCAACAGGAATGTAAGGGAGGTGTTGTAGTTCCAATACTTAGGGTTGACATCATGGTGGTAGTGAGAAATGATATAGGTTCTGTGGAAAAAAAAAGGTTGAAGCCATTTGGGTGGAAATTGGAAATAATAAGAAAAAAAAGTCACTGATAGGCTTAGTCTATCGGCCACCAAATAATAACATCATGGTGGGGTGAGAAATAAATAAAGAAATCACTGATGCATATAAAAATGTTACAGCAATTATCATGAGGGATTTTAATCAACATATCAATTGGTCAAGCCAGATTGGTCAAGGCAGCTTTGAGGAGGAGTTCATAGAATGTATCTGTGATAGCTTCCTTGAACAGTACGTAATGGGACCAACAAGGGAACAAGTTATCCTAGATCTGGTCCTGTGTAATGAGACGGGAATAATTAATAGTCTTGCAGGTAGGGATCCTCTTGGAAGGATCACAGTTTGGTTGAATTTAAAATACAAATGGAGCATGAGAAGGTAAAATCCAATACCAGTGTCTTGTCCTTAAACAAAAGAGATGAGGAAGGAGTTGGCTTAGGTAAAATGGGAGCAAAGACTTTATAATTCAACAATTGAGGAACAGTGAAGGACTTTCAAAGCTATCTTTCATAGTCTCAGCAAAAGTATATGCCAGTGATAAGGAAGGACTGTAGGAAAAGAGATAATCAGCCATTGAAGGAAATAAAGAAGGGTATCAAATTGAAAGAAAATGCATGCGAAGTGGCAAATATTAATGGGAACCTAGAGGATTGGCATATCTTTAAAGGTCAGCAGAAAGTCATGAAGGGAGCTATAAAGAAAGATAAGACGGATTATGAGATAAACTAGTTCAGAATATAAAAACAGATAGCAAAAGCTTCTACAAATATATAAAATGAAAAAGAATGGCTAAAGTGAACATTGGTCCTTTAGAGGACAAGAAGAAGGATCTAATAACTGGAAATGAGAAAATGGCTGAGGCATTGAACAGATATTTTGTGTCAGTCTTCACAGTGGAAGACACAAATAAAATCCCAAAATTTGATGAGAGGAAGACTATGGCAGGTGAGAATTTAGAAACTATCACTATCATGACAGAGATAGTGTTGGGCAAGTTAATGGGGCTAAAGGTAGATAAGTATCCTGATCCTGATGGAATGCAGCCGTGGATACTAAAAGAGATGGCAGGAGAAATAGCAAATGCAGTAGTAGTAATTTACCAAACTTCGCTGGACTCTGGAGTGGTTTCTGCAAATTGGAAAACAGCGAATGTGACATCACTGTTTAAAAAAGGAGGTAGATAAAAGGCAGACAACTATAGGCCGGTTAGCTTAACTTCTGTAGTAGGGAAAATGCTTGAATTTATCATCAAGGAAGAAATAGCGAGACATCTGGATGTAAATTGTCCCATTGGTAAGATATAGCATGGGTTCATGAAGGGCAGCTCATGTTTGACTAATTTGGTGGAATTCTTTGAGAACGTCACATGTGCAGTAGACAATGGAGAACCTGTGGATGTGGTGTATCTGGATTTCCAGAAGGTATTTGGCAAGGTGCCGCACTAAAGATTGCTTCATAAGATAAAGGTGCACAGTGTTACAGGTATATGTATGAGCATGGATAGAGGATTGGTTAACTAATAGAAAGCAAAGAGTAGGGGTAAATGAGTGTTTTTTAGGTTGGCGATCAGTGACTAGTGGTATGCCTCAGGGATCAGTGTTGGGACTGCAATTGTTTACGATACACATAAATGATTTGGAGTTGGGGACCAAGTGAAATGTGTCAAAATTCGCAAATGACATTAAGATGAATGGAAAAACAAAGTGTGCAGAGGATGCTGAAAGTCTGCAAAGGGATATAGATAATCTAAAGGAGTGGGGGAGGGTCTGACAAATGGAGTACAATGTTGGTAAATGTGAGTTCATCCATTTTGGTAGGAATAACAGCACAATGGACTATTATTTAAATGGTAAAAAATTGCAGAATGCTGCTGCGCAAGGGGATCTGGGTGTCCTTGTGCAGGAATCACAAAGAGTCAGTTTGCAGGTGCAGCAGATAATTAAAGCAGCAAATGGAATTTTGTCCCTCATTGCTAGAGGGATGGAGTTTAAAAACAGCGAGATTATGTTGCAGCTGTATAAGGTGCTGGTGAGGCCACACCTGGAGTACTGTGTACAGTTTTGGTCTCCTTATTTGAGACAGGATACACTGGCACTGGAGGGGGTGCAGAGAAGATTCAGTAGGTTGATTCCGGAGTTGAGAGGGTTGGCTTATGAAGAGAGACTGAGTAGACTGGGGCTTATTGGAATTCAGAAGAATGACGAGGCATATAATGATGCAACATATAAGATTATGAAGGGAACAGACAAGATAGAAGCAGAGAAGTTGTTTCCATTGGTGGGTGAAACTAGAACTAGGAAGCATAGCTTCAAAATAAGGGGAAGCAGATTTAGGGCTGAGTTGAGGAGGAACTTCTTCACATACAGGGTTGTGAATCTGTGAAATTCTCCGCCCAGTGAAGCATTGAGGCTACCTCATTGAATATTTTTAAGGCAAGGATAGATAAATTTTTGAGCAGTAAAGGAATTAAGGTTTTTGGTGAGTTGGTGGGTAAATGGAGCTGAGTCCACAAAAAGATCAGCCATGATCTTATTGAATGGCGGAGCAGGCTCGAGGGGCCAGATGGTCTACTCCTGCTCCTAGTTTTTATGTTCTTATATAACAAGTAAGATGGAGGTGACAGAAGGAGCATTCATACATAAAAAATATGACTGTTCTAAAACCACACCCAGTAAAATGAAGCACTTTACATTTTCACCTTTGATCCTTGGGCATCCCATATGATCTTTTGAATGCAGCAAATGATCCAGCTGATAAGTTGGAAGTCCACTGGTTTGCAATGACCTAAAATAATTGATTTTCATATTTTTCCATCTTAAGAAATGTACAATAGCAATAAAGCGTTTTGAAACTATCAGTGAGAGCATTTGATTAAAAATCACTGCTATCGATAGTTTAAGTTAATTGCTTTGCTAATTTAAATAGAATCTTAAAGTGCTTGCTCTTTAAGCTGTTGAGGGAGATAAGAGTTATGTTTATTGCTCATACAGAGAATTACACCCACTCAAAGTTCCATTTCAAAGTCTTTTTATAAGTGGGTGAAGGTTCAAACCATTAAAGATAACAAAAAAGCCTTCGTTATTGAATTGATTCTTCAAAAAATTCTTTCTTTTCCAAATCAAGATGTTGTCTCTTTACCAGGTGGAATTATAGAGATGCGAGTTGTCAAGAAAGGTTCTTCATGATTGAGCCTCTGATAGTATATGTTGTCGTGCTGTGTGTGTGTGTGCGTGTATGTGTGTCTGTGTGCGTGTGTGTCTGTGTGCGTGTGTGCATGTGTGTGCATGAATATGTAAGTGTCTTTGTGTGTGTTTGGTTCTCTGTGTGTGTTTGAGTGTGTACACCTGTGCGCATGAGTATGTGTGTGTGCATGCAAGAGTCAGTGTGTGTGTACGTTTGAGTGTGCTTGTAACTGTGTATGTCTGTCTGTATACTTGTATGTGCGTGTGTGTGTGTGCATGTGTGTGCGTATGCGTGTGTGCGTGTGTGTTATAATTGGCCACAAACTGGTTAACAGAGAAAAAATGAAGAGTAGGAAGCAACGAGTCCTTTTCAAGTTGGCAGGCAGTGATTAGTGGTGTGTCACAGGGATCAGTGCTAGGACACCAGCTATTCAGTTTAGTTTATTTATTAGTGTCACAAGTAGGCTCACAAATTAACATTGCAATGAAGTTACTGTGAAAATCTCCACGTCGCTACATTCTGGCATCTGTTTGGGTACACTGAGGGAGAAATTAGCATTGTCAATGCATCTAACCAGTGTGTCTTTCAGACTGTGGGAAGAAACTGGAACACCTGGAAGAAAGCCACACAGACACAGGGAGAAATGCAGCCTCCGCACACACAGACACACACAGATGCACACATGTATACAGAGATGCACACATACATACACATATGCTTAGATGCACACACACAGATACATACGACCTCACACAGACATACACAGGCACACAGAGACCCACAGACGCACGCACGCACATGCACACACACACACACACACACACACACACAGTGACCCAAGCTGGAATTGAATCCTGGTCCCTGGCTGTGTAAGGCACCAGTATTAACCACTACGGGACTTGGGTTTCCTTGTGCACCAGTTGCTGAAAGTAAGTACAGCAAGCAATAAAGAAGGCAAATGGCATGTTAGATTTCATCGCGAGAGGTTTTGAGTACAGGAGCAGGAATGTGTTGTTGCAATTATGCAGGACCTTGGTGAGTCCACACCTAGAACATTGTGTGCAGGTTTGGTCTCCTTTTCTAAGGGAGCATGTTCTTGCTCTCAAGGGAGTGCAGTGAAGATTTACCAGACTGATTCTGGGGATGGCGGGATTGATGTATGAGGAGAGATTGACTTCATAGAATCGTATAACCCTACAATGCTGAAAGAGGCCCTTCAGCCCATCGAGTGCCCTCAAAAGACCAATTGGCCTCCTCTTGCTCCTATTTTCCAAGTTTCTATGCAATGCTCTTCACTTTCCAATCTCCACAATCTCCAAGGTTTTCACCAACAGGACTCCCTGGTTTAGAAAAACTCAATGCTGCGATCAGCATCTCCAGCTACAACTCTCGCCAACTTCTATGCAGTGGGGCTATAGCAGGCAAACTTTGTTGCAGTTGGCACTGTTGATAGTGCTTGACAACTTCCTGATATCAGCATTATATTAGGCCACCACACATAACTTGTCGCAAGCTTTTTCATCTCCTATTTTATTTGGCTGTAGTTGGTGCCCAAGGAGTTTGTTGTAGTAGGTGAGATTTTCTGGCTGCTCTTTCTCCAAAACCAGAAAAAGCCATTTGAAACCAATGGACCTTTACATGGTCCGCCCCACCTGCCTTGATTCCCATGGCTGGCAGGACTGCAAAATTCCTCCTTTTGTATTCAGTCCTCAGCGGAGGAGTCAACTGTGTTTATTAGCCGAAGGAGAGGCACTCTGATGAGTACTTTTTTAGACTTCGATTCAAACAGGATACCCACAGATGTTGGGCCAGAGGCAGTGTCGAGATAATTATCCTTGTCTCAGATGCAAAGATGTACTTTCATGGTCTTCATTAATGAAAACAAAAGGTCTTTATTAATAAGAATTGTACAGCAGCTTCATGGCTGTAGCCAGCTCCTGAAATGACTTTTTTCTTAAGAGGACCCTCCCCCCCCAGGGTAATTTCCTAGCTGAGTCTTCATTGATTATACAGAACATGTAATCCTTACTCTGCTGTGTTGCCCTTAAAAGGGACAATCACCACAATGCTTCAAAAATATTCGGAAGCTCACTTTGAAGTGTGGTGGAATTGATATGAATGAATGGAACCTGCTACTACTTGTTCAAAATGTGAGTTTATACCATAGAAAGCATTCTTTCTGGTTGTATCACAGTGTGATATGGCTCCTGCTCTGTCCAAGACTGCAAAGAACTAGGAAAAGTTGTGAATGTAGTCCAATCCATCACACAAACCAGTCTCCTATCTATTGACACTGTCTATACTTCCCACTGTCCTGGCAAAGCAGCCAGCATAATTAAAGGCCCCATGCACCCCAGGCATTCTCTTTTCTACCTTCTTCCATTGCGAAAAAGATACAAAAGTCTGAGGTCACGTACCAACCGACTCAAGAATAGCTTCTTCCCCACTGCAGTCAGACTTTTGAACGGACCGACCTCACATTCAGTTGATCTTCCTCTACACCCTAGCTATGACTGTAAGACCTCATTCTGCACTCTCTCGCTTCCTTCCCTATGAATATTATGTTTTGTCTGTATAGCGTGCAAGAAATAATACTTTTCACTGTATACCAATATATTTGATAATAATAAATCAAATCAAATCACGCTTTGAGCTGCAAGGTCTTAATGATGAGACAGAGTGGTGACAGAGAGGGAAAGAAAAGGGAACAAATTCTGCAGTCTGGATCCTATAACTTCATGGGATGTCCCCAGAGATCTGCAAATGGAGAATCGGCCTGTTCAATGACATGAAAATGCACGGCCTTACGACCTTGATTAGATGTCGTGCTCGAATCCAGGGTCAATGGCGACAAGTTGTTGTTTGGAGACAGAGACTGGGAAGAATGAAAGGATGTTTTGCCTTGGGTAGGGGCCATTGAGCTGAGGTACTGAATGTGAGATCACCACCCCTGAGACACAATATGGCATTCAGCTGCTGTCTTGCAACGAGCAGTTTGATGATGAAAATACACTTTCAAAGAAGAATCAGTGAGAATTCAAGGGCGTGAGGGCACATAAATAAAAAGGCCCAGCTGATTGAAACTCTGAAAGTAAGCCAGCAAATGCTTTGCATCTAATTACCAAGATGCTATTGAAAATGTTGGAGGCTGAGAAGAACATTCATATAATGAGAGTGCAGGGAATAGCGCTTAGGAAATTTTTGGGCACTTTGAAATGCAAATTACGAGGAGAAAAATGTTTTTATTATATAGAAAGGAAGATTATGAAGGGACATGTTCCATAATCGAAGTCACCCAGTGGGATCTAATTGAATTGAATGGTACAGTGTAAAATGAAAGCTGTTTGCTTGGATTGGTGAATCCATATTCTAGCTTCTTTAAGTGCATTTGGGATCAAATAATATTTCAGAGTTCGAAATCTCGGTGATGTTTCCTCAGAATATTGACTGAATTGGATAATGCTTAGTATGGAACAGATTGTTTGTGATCTCAGAAAGGAAAGATGTTAATGTAAATAAACCAGATGGAAAAAAAATTATTTGTTTTCCTCAGTCCCTACCTTTTTCATGTGATTCTGAGAAAAAGTTAAACATCAAAGAGTATGAATTTAGACTTGTTCATTGCATATGTATCAACAGAAGCCAAACAGAAAGGTGATTGAGGGACAAGCCCTGAGACACATCCTCAGAACAGAATTTTCCTGTTCCCACCCACTACGGGATTCGTAGCGGATGAGACACGGACTATGCAAAGATCCATTGACCTGGAATGGGATTCCCAGCCCTCGGGCGAACACAGTCGGAAAATCCCACCAAAATGTTTAATAATCTATCGCTGTTACTGGCCAGAATTTCACAGGCACAGCTGCTCTGATTCTGGAGTGGGCTGGGCTTGGAGAACGACATTGTCCGTTGGCCTCGGGCAGGATCGTATGATCCTCAGGTGGAGTTGCTGGTAAAATTCCGCCCACTGAGTCAGCTCAGTTGACTGGATGGCTGGGCCAGGATAATGGAGTGATACCAACAACACAGGTTCCATTCCAAAAAAAGACTCCACCTTCTCAATTTTGCCCCTCAGCTGAGGTATGTTGATCCTCAGTTTGAATCGCTAGAGCAGCCTATGGGACTGTTACCCTATATTTAATATCTCACCTTTCTTTAGAACATAGAACAATACAGCACAAACAGGCCCTTCGGCCCACGAGTTGCACCGATCACATCTACCAATCCACAGATCTATCTATAACCCCCTATCCTATTCTTTTCCATATACTCATCCAGAAGTCTCTTAAAAGACCCCAGTGAGTTTGCCTCAACAACCTCCGACTGCAGTCGGTTCCATTCACTCACCACCCTCTGAGTGAAAAACCTACCCCTGACATCTCCTTTGTATTTGCTTCCCCGCACCTTAAATCTGTGTCCTCTCGTAGTGACCATTTCAGCTCGGGGAAATAGTCTCTGAGAGTCCACCCTATCTATTCCTCTCAACATTTTATAAACCTCTATCAGGTCGCCTCTCAACCTACGAAACTCCAGTGAGAAGAGTCCCAGCTCCCTCAACCTATCTTTATAAGGCCTGCCTCCCAATCCAGGCAGCATCCTTGTAAATCTCCTGTGAACCCTCTCAATAGCCTCTACATCCTTCCTATAATGAGGCGACCAGAACTGCGCACAATACTCCAACTGGGGTCTGACAAGAGTCTTGTAGAGCTGCATCATTACCTCCTGACTCCTAAACTCTATTCCTCGATTAATGAAGACCAGTACACCGTACGCCTTCTTGACCACTTCCTCCATCTGCGAGGCTGATTTAAGAGTCCTGTGGACCCAGACCCCGAGATCCTTCTGCTCTACAACACAACTAAGACTCCTACCCCTTATATTGTACTTCTTCATCCCATTATTCCTGCCAAAATGGACCACTACCCATTTATCTATGTTGAAGTCCATCTGCCACTTCTCCGCTCAGTCTTGCATCCTGTCTATGTCCCGTTGCAACTTTTGGCATCCCTCCAGACCATCCACAACACCACCGACCTTTGTATCATCGGCGAACTTGCTAACGCATCCCTCCATTTCCTCATCCAGGTCCTTTATGAAAATGACAAACAGCAGGGGTCCTAGAACAGATCCCTGGGGCACTCCACTGGTTACCGACCTCCATGCAGAACAAGACCCATCCGCAACCACTCTCTGCCTTCTGCTGGCAAGCCAGTTCTGGATCCACGAGGCCAAAGCCCTTTGGATCCCATGCCCTCTCACCTTCTCCAGAATCCTTGCAAGTGGGCATTTAATAATGCATTTCATATTACCTCACTTAGAATCATAGGTTGAGACCATTCAACCCATTGTACCTGTGCTAGTTCACTGGTAGAGCAACAATTTAGCTTCCCTCCCTGTTCTCTCTCCATACGCATGCATTTTTTTCTTTTCAAGTGTAAATCGATTTCCCAGTTAAAAGTTACTATTGAATCTGCTTCCTGCATTGTTTCAGAAAATGCAATCCAGTTCCCACCAGGATCTTGTCAGAAAAAAAAATTGTCTGACCTTCCACTTGCCCTTTCTGTCAATTACCCTAAATAGGGGGTATAAGAGTAATAACAGAAGTTCTGGTCCTTCCAGGCTATCCCATAAAATCATGAAACCTTCTGGGGTGAATAACTTTTTATTGAGTTCAAATTCCACCATCTGCTGTGCCAGGGTCCTGGAATATTAGCTAAGTTTCTGGATTAATAGTCCAATGCTAATTCCGGTAGGCCATCTCCTCCCCAAATGTCTCATCATAAAAAGAATACACTATTTTTTTTTATGTACATTCTTTCATGGCCTTGCAGGTTGCCCTTGAGGAGATGGTGATGGTGAGACATCTTCTTGCGTACATTGGTATATCTTGCTTGGCCATTTCACAGAGCAGGTATGAGTCAACCACAATACTGCCAGCCTGGAATCATTTTGATTCTCCAGAAATACACTTGATTTATAAAACGTGCAAAAACACATTCCAAAATATTTCAAATGTTTATTATGACAGAATTTATTTTGGTGACAAAAAGAACAACATTAATCATTTTTCTTCATACAGCATGTTTCATTTTGAGGTGTCTCAAAATAATTTTAATACTCTTGATATTTACAACATATAGTCAATGTTGCAAGGAGGGGATGGCTAAGTGATGATGTTACGGGATTAACAAGAAACCCATGTTCAAATCCCACCACAGCAGATAGTGAAATGTGAATTCAATAAAGACCTAGAATGAAAAAGTCTAATGATGACCATGAAATAAACCATAGTCGGTTGTTGTAAAAACCCATCTGGTTCACTTGTCTTTTAAGGAAGGAAATCTGCAGCCATTAGTTGATTTGACCTACCTCTGAGGCCCCAGACTCACAACAATGGCCTAACAATCCACTCAGTTCAAGTGCAATTGGCGATAGATAATAAATACTGGCCCAAACAGTGACAGCAGATCAGACAGCATCTGACAAGCTCTAACAAAACATTAACGTTGGTTCTGCTCTCTCTCCACAGGTGCAGTCAAACCTGCTGAGATTTTCCAGAGTTTTCTATTTTTGGCTCTTGAGTTCAGGCCTCTGAATTACCAACCCAGTAAGCTGTATCCTGCTTGCTTTAACTGTCCTCAGTCAGTTTAATTCATCTTGATTGCACATGTGCAGAAATTTCTAGTTTGAAGGGGAGCTTAGTGGCGGAGAGATGAGAATCACTCCAACAATAAATAGCGTTTAAATTTAAAGTTTATGAGTCTCTCAAGTAGGTGCACGTTAACACTGCGATGAAGTGACTGTGAATCCCCTAGTTGCCATACTCGGCATCTGTTTGTGTACACTGAGGGAGAATTTAGCATGGCTAATGCACCTAACAAACATGCCTTTCAAGACTGTGGGAGAAAACCAGAGCACTTAGAGAAGAGCCATGCAGGCATAGGCAGAACGTGCAGACTCTGCACAGACAGTGACTCAAGCCAAGAGCCAAGATAGATAGATAGATAGATACCCTACAGTGCAGACAGCCCATGGAGTCTGCACTGATCACAATCCCGTATCCCTACATACTTTATCCAATAATCCCTGTAACTTACTCAGCTCAGGACACTAAGGGGTAATTTAGCATGGCCAATTGACCTAACCTGCACATCTTTGGACCTGGGTCCCTGGTGCTGTGAGGCAGCGGATCTAACCACTATGCCGCCATGCTATGAGTTGATATGCGGAGTAATTTTTCCCAATCATGTTGGGGAATTTAGAAACTGCCTGACAAACCCGGTGAACCTATTTTTGTTTTTCTAGCAAATTCTAACCACTGTTAGAATCTTCATTTCTTCGCAAGTTTCAGAGACATAAGTCCAGCAAAAAGATTTGGAGAAGGATAAAGTAGGCTGTTTATTACTTACCCTGCCTGCCAACTCTTGCTGACATATTTAACTTTCTGATAGAGCCATGGGATAGGATTCACCGGATGTTCACACCAGTGGGGTTCTCTGGTCCCTCTGCAGTAAATGGAACTTTGACTGAGTGGTAAATTCTCTGTCCTCACAACGGCAGCAACAGGGTCTGAATGGCTGAGAATTCTAGTCAAGCTCTGATCAACAACATTTCCCAAAGCCACAACCCCACCAGTTAGATGAACCAGAGCAGCACAACAACACCCAAGATCACACAAGAAGTCAGAGCAAAAGTGGGGCCATTTGACCCGCCAAACCTGTTCTGCTATTTACAGCTAATCTTGGGCTTCAACTCCACTTTCCCATCCACTCCTTATTTCCACTGATTCCCTGAGAGACCAAAGAACTGTTTGTCTCAGCCTGAAATGTTCAGTGATAGAGGAAATACAGCCCTCTGGACGTGAGAATTCCTCAGATTCACACCCTTTGAATGATTGAATTTCATGTTAATTTCCATCACCTCCAAATGACAAACACCATCCTGACATGGAACTATTTATAGAACCATAGAATCAATAGTGAGGAAGGAGGCCATGTGGCTGATCGAACCCACACTGACAACAATCCCACTCTGGTCCTAACCCTCTTAATCCCTCTGACAATAAGGGACAGTTTTTCATGGCCAATCAACCTAACCTGCACATCTTTAGACTGCGGGAGGAGACCAGAGCACCCAGAGGAAACCCTCACAGACATGGGGTGAATGTGCAAACTCCACACTGACAATCACCTGAAGCTGAAATCGAACCTGGGTCCCTGCACTGTGAGGCAGCAGTCATGTACCACGATCCAACTAATACAAAAACAGCTTCTTCTTTCCATCAGACTTTTGAATGGACTAACCTTCATTAATTTGATCTTTTTCTGTACCCTAGTAATAAGACATTCTGCACTGTCTTGTTTCCTTCTCTATGAATATTATGCTTTGTCTGTATAACGCACGAGAAACAATAATTTTCACTCTATAATAATACAGGAGACAATAATAAATCAAATCAGTGCTAAACACTGCGCCGCCTGTATTCTTAATTTAAAATCTATTGTTATTCCTTCATTGTTGCAGGATCAAAATCCTAGAACTCCTTCTGTTATGGTGCAGTGGGTGTACCTACACCTCGGAGTCTGCAGCACTTTAAGAAGGTGGGTTTATGACCACCTTCTTGTGGGCAATTAGAGATGGATAATAAATGATGGCCTTGCCAAGGGCGCCCGTATTCCGAGAGTGACATGTTTTTTACAAAGTGCGCATTGAAAGAAACTTCGAGAAGCACCAGCCATGAAATTACTGTCTGAAGCCAAAAGCTACTGAACAAAAGAACAGCAAAATGCCAATTTACTTCTCGCATATCTTGTTCACAGCTTTTAAAAAAAGATTTCTTGAGAAACTGACAATCTGCTTTCCTGTTTTCGACTTTGTTCTTTCAATTCACACTGCTGCCACCACCCTTTGTATGACTCTCACTCTTTGTAACTGTGTGATTTGTGGTTTCTGTTCAATTTACTTTTTAATCTTCCTCTTGACCTTCTTATTTTGCAGCCCTCATCCTTTTTACTGGTGAAGAAGTTTGGCAGGAATTTTTTTGGCCGTTTGTGTAAGAGTGACTCTCCGCTCCCACTGCAGTAAACTGAGATTAGACTGAGCGCCAAATTCTTCACCTCCACTTGCAGCAGTGGTCGGGCTTGAATGGCTGGAAAATCCCTCCTTTTCTTCTCCTTGAATAGGATCATCTAAAAATGCCGTTATTCAATCGTCAATGCTTTTACCAAGTACCTTCTCTCACTTAAGCTTTGTAGCTCCAAAGCTTGTTCTTCGAAAGTCTTTGGGCAGAATTTTCCCAAAAGATTTCGAAGCAGGGCCACCAGTGGGATTGGGACTTGGCCTCATATGGAACTCTTCTGGGACCGGGGGTGGGGTGTCACTCAGCAGTCAGGGCAACATGAGCCTCAAGCTAATGGCGATCCCTAACCTGAGGACCCCCAGACCAAGCATGTGTTTCTCCAAACCCCCGCACCTGTGCAAACCTCCACCCCATCCCGGACCGTGGTGGTGCCGACCACCGCTGATCCCTGAGGTTGGTGCTCAGTGGTATTTGCTTCCTTGCTCCTCCTCACTACTGCTGCACCTGAGCCACACTTTCAAAGAGCACGACTGATTGATGGTGACGTGACATCTTGCCAGAGAGCTGGTAAGCATCCGAAAGAGGGGAAGCATTCTTGCTGAACTCGCTAATGATACTGAAATCCAGTCAATCCCATGCTAATAAGCTTTGCGTTCTTTCTGGGCGCTGAGCGCTTTGTGTCTTTGGAAGGAGGCCGGGAACCTAGTAAACCAGTGTTGGACACAAATCAAAATTTTAGAATCACACTCTAGTTTCCCAGCTTGCTGTACCATTTGCCAAATGTGGTGAGGTGGTAGAATTTCCTCCTTTATTACAACTTTAGCACGAAATGAATAATAACAGCATAACAATAATTCAGATAAATTATTTATATATTTTCAAGTCTATTAATCATTTTGGATAAACAATATAATAACTTGGCCAGAATTCTCCAATCTCAACCGCGGCTGGGATTTTCCAGTCCCGTTGCAGTGTGAAGTTTTGGCTGAGTGCCAAATTCTCTCTTCTCGCTGGCAGCAGGAATGGAGGGTAAGAAATCAGAGAATTCTGGCATTTGTACTTAAATTCTGCTGCCTTTAATGTAGTGAGATGTACCAAAGCATTTCATAGAAGCGTTATCAAATAATATTGGACAACAAGCCACACAAGGAGGTATTACAGCAGGAGATCACCAAAAGCTTGGTCAATGAGTTGGATTGTAAGGAATGTTGCAAAGATGGAGTGAACAATAGATAGGTTGATGGAAAGTCTTACAGAGGAAATTTATGACTCAGGGAGCTGAAGGCTTGACTGAGCAAAGGAAATCAAGCTTGATGGGAAGGCCTCATTTGGAGACCTGTAGGATGAGAAAAGATTACAGAGGCAGGGAGGGGTGAGGCATGCAGGGACTGGAAAACACAAATGAGAATTTTCTAATTGGATCATTGCTGAGCTAGACATCAATGTGAGTCAGCAAGTATAGGTGACATGGTGACTTTCTGCGAGTTAGTTCTTTCCCTTATATCTGGTTCCAAATGGCCAGAATTTTCCAGCTCTTCACACCATGCTGCCACTGCAAGCAGGGACAGGGAATTTCACACTCAGCCAAATCTCCATTCACAGCAGAAAATCCCGCTGGTGTGAACAGCTGGAAAATTTCAGCCATTAATTCTCTGAGAATCAAAGGTTTGTGGATGTGATCTATCCTGATCAAGACTTGAGATAAATGTCCTGCCTAACATATTTTTATTCATTCTTGGGACAAGGATATGGCGAGCCAGCATTTATCGCCCATCCATAGTTGCTCTTGAATTGGCCACTTCAGGGGGCAGTTGAGAGTCAACCACATTGCTGTGGCGCTGAAGTCATATGCAGACCAGATCAGGTAAGGACGGCCAATTTTCTTCTCTAGTAAACCAGAGGAGTTTTTCCGACAATCAACAATGGTTTCAAAAGTTAAAGTTTATTGATGAGTCACAAGTAGGCTTACATTATCACTACAATGAAGTTACTGTGAAAACCACATTCCGGCACCTGTTCGGGTACACTGAGGGAGAATTTAGAATGGCCAATTCACCTGACTGGCAGATTTTTGGGAAGAAATCAGAGCATGTGGAGGATACCCACACAGACATGGGGAAAATGTGCAAACTCCACACAGACAGTGACCCAAGCTGGGAATCGAACCTGGTTCCCTGGCACTGTGAGTCCGCAGTGCTAACCACTGTGCCACCATATCGCCCTGGTCAAGGTCATTAGTAGATTATTAATTCCAGATTTTTCTTTTTTATTTGAAATCAAATTCCGCCATCTGCGGTGGCAGGATTTGAACCAGGGTCCCCAGAACATAAGCTGAGTTTCTGGAGTAATTATCTGGCAGTAATACCTCTTAACCAGTGCCTCCCCCTCAACTTGACCAAGAGAGTTGTTACATTATATCATTTTCACACAGAGGCTGGTGATTGTCTAGAATGAGCTGCCTGACGTAGTAGTAAAGCTGGGCACAATTTTGTCTTTTTAAAAGCATTTGGACAGTTACATGGGTAAGATAGGTATCGAGGGATAGGGGCCAAATGTGAGCAATTGGGATTAGTTTAGGGGTTTAAAAAAAAGGGTGGCATGAACATGCTGTAAATCCCTGTGCCTCCAAAATCCTATTATCTGGAATTTCACTCTTTGGCTCTATTTATTGATCCCACTGGCTCAAGTGGCCTTTGATAAATCAAAGGAAAGAAAGGAGTTTGAAACCTAGGTTATGGCAATGCGGTTTGTCATCTTACAGTGATATACATCCAGCCTCAATGCATTCAGTGTCTGGGAAAATAGAAAGTAGGGCATTACATTTGTACAGTGCATTTACCAACTCAAGAAACCCAAAGCACTTTACAAGCAATGATTCAAACAGAGTCTGTGCTGTTGGAAATATGGCAGATAATCTGTACACAGCAACCTTCCACACATTTGTGAAGAACCTGCTTTTGTCATTTTGGCTGAGGGATAATTATTATCAAGAATCCTGGGATAAGCACCTCTACTTATTTTTGAAATAATGTTGCGGAATCTTTTATATCAATCTGAGAAAGCAGATGAGTCATTAGTTTAACTAGTCTGCTGAAAGATGCCTCCAGTTGTACTGCTTGGAGTGTTACCCTAGATTTTGTTCTTGCAATTTCTGGAGGATGATGTCAAACCTCTGACACTGAGTGGAAGAATTAAGCCATAGTTTCAAAGCCTCCAAAGCTGGATCCTCCTTGTGCTCGGCTCCCATCTGTTCTTAGTCTGAAGGACTTAGATGTGGCACAGTGGCACAAGGGGCAAAACAGTGGCTTAGTGGTTAGCACTGCTGTCTCACAGCTCCAAGGACCCAGGTTTGATTCCCATCTTGGGTCACTGTCTGTGAAGAGTTGTCTCCGTGTCTGCATGAGTTCCCTCTGGGTGCTCTGGTTTCCTACCACAGTCTAAAGACGTGCTGGCTAGGTAGATTGGCCATGCTAAATTGCCCCAAAATGTCCCCTGATTTGTAGATTAGGGAGATTAGCAGGGGAAATACATGGTCCTGTGTGGACAGAACATAGAACATAGAACATTACAGCGCAGTACAGGCCCTTCGGCCCTCGATGTTGCGCCGACCAATGGAACCAATTTTATGACCCTCTATCCTAAACTATTCCAATGCTATCCATATGCCTATCCACTGCCCATTTGAACATCCTTAAACTTGACAAGTCCACAACTGCTGCAGGCAAGGCATTCACGCCCTTAATACCCTCTGAGTAAAGAACCCACCTCTAGCATCTGTCCTATAACTACCACCCCTTAATTTAAAGCTATGTCCCCTCATATTATCCATCTCCATCTGAGGAAAAAGGCTCTCACTATTCACCCTATCTAACCCTCTGATCATTTTATATGTCTCAATTAAGTCACCTCTTAGCCTTCTTCTCTCTAATGAAAATAACTTCAAGTCCCTTAGCTTTCCTCATAAGACCTTCCCACCATACCAGGCAACATCCTGGTAAACCTCCTCTGCACCCTTTCCAATGCCTCCACATCTTTCTCATAATGTGGCGACCTAAACTGTACACAATACTCTAAGTGCGGCCACACAAGACCTTTGTACAGTTGCAACATAACATCTTGGCTCCGAAATTCAATTCCTCTACCAATAAATGCTAACACACTATATGCCTTCTTAACAACATTATCAACTTGGGTACCAACTTTCAGAGATCTATGCACCTGTACACCGAGGTCTCTCTGCTCATCTACGCTACTAAGAGTCCTACCATTAACCCTATATTCTGCACACATATCACTCTTACCAAAGTGAATCACCTCACACTTTTCCACAGTGCCTCAGAAAAGTGTACCATCAGGTAGTCGGAGCAGACTTGATGGGCCAAATAGTCTTCTTCTGCACTGTAGAGGTTCTATAGTCCATCAGCTATTAATTAATCATTAGAAAATTTGAAGAATATTTGATGGAATAGGATCAGTAGTGCATTTTATAGTTGATGATAGTACAGCTGTTGGTCATGCCTCAATTGGTACCCTCACACCTTTGAATCAGGAAGTTCAGACTCCATAATCCCATGGAAGACTTCTACAGAAAATGCAGATGTGTGGAATAGAGGGTGATTTAGCTAATTGGATTAGGAATTGGCTGGCAGATAGAAGACAGAGGGTGGTGGTTGATGGGAGATATTCATCGTTGAGTTCGGTGACGAGTGGTGTGCCTCAGGGGTCTGTTTTGGGGCCCCTGCTGTTTGTAATTTTTATAAATGATCTGGATGAGGGTACTGAGGGATGGATCAGTAAATTTGCAGATGATACTAAAGTTGGTGGTGTGGTAGATAGTGAAGAGGGGTGTTTTAGTATACAGAGTGACTTGGACAAGTTGCAGAGCTGGGCCGAGAGGTGGCAAATGGAGTTTAATGTGGAAAAGTGTGAGGTAATGCATTTTGGCAGGAACAATAAATGTGTAGAGTATAGGGCTAATGGTAGGCTCTTAATAGTGTTGAGGAACAGAAGGATCTTGGTGTATGTGTCAATAGATCCCTGAAAGTAGGCAGTCAAGTGGATAAAGTTGTTAAGAAGGCATATTGAGTCTTAGCTTTTATTGGTAGGGGGATTGAATTTAGGAGCCGCAGCATCATGTTGCAACTGTACAAAACGCTAGTGCGGCCGCACTTGGAGTATTGTGTGCAGTTCTGGTCCCCACATTATAAGAAAGATGTGGAGGCATTGGAGAGGGTACAGAGGAGGTTTACAGGATGTTGCCTGGTATGGAGGGCAGGTCTTATGAAGAGAGGCTGAGGGATTTGAGGTTGTTTTTCGTTAGAAAGGAGGCGGCTAAGAGGGGACCTAATCGAAACATATAAGATGATTAGAGGTTTAGATAGGGTGGACAGTGATAGCTTTTTCCTAGGATGGAGAAAGCTAGCACGAGGGGACACAGCTTTAAATTAAGGGGTATGAGTTATAGGACGGATATCAGAGGTAGGTTCTTTACTCAAAGAGTGATTAGGGAGTGGAATGCCCTGCCTGCAGCTGTTGTAGATGCGCCAAGTTTGTGGCGTTTAAGAGGTTAATTGATAAGTATATGGAAGAGAAGGGAATGGTTTAGTTTGGAGGGGCATTGCTTTTTATTTTGGTCGGCACAACATCGAAGGCCGAAGGGCCTGTTCTGTGCTGTATTGTTCTATGTTCTATGTTCTATAATCCCACTCCATGGATAAACGATTGAATTTTATGGGGAGAAGGGGTTGATGTTCTGGAAGGGACCCCTTCATCCATGTGAGAGTTAGAGGGGTGCCTGCCTTCACTTGCCCAGCTCACTCTGCAGCCATCTGGTGATTAATTGGCTTCCAGCTTCATAAAATCCCCAACCCTCCCCAATCTGGTGAGAAGGTTCTGTGTTCCCCAGGGCCTACAGCCAAATAAATGCCAACAGCTGTCTGACCCCTGCAAGCGCCACTGGGTGTGGTGGTCACTGCTGGAACTGTGGCCAGTCCCATTCGAACAGGTAGGAATTGATGGAGATGAAATTTCAGGTAAATCGAGAGTTTTGCTATGGTCAGAGTAGCAGACCTTGTGAGGGATATGAAGGGGATAATGATGGGCAGGGCAGGGAGGAAGAGAAATGCCAGGGTAGGAAGATCTCGACAGGAGTCTCAACTGACCTTTACAATTGGATTGAACCTCTGCCACATTGACCAGAGGAGATCAGTAAGGAACTATTAATTGTTTGCTTAAGGGCTTCAGTTGGCTTACTGATGGGCAGGCCTCCAGATCCCTCCCCTCGCACTGATATGATTGTGAGGGTCAATGGGGGAGGCTGGGTAGGCCCGTGGTGGGTGAGTCCCCAAAAATTGTGTCTAAATACCATGCTACCTAATTTTGTGGCTCACCCTGCTTGTCCTGAGTGGGGGAGGGGTGGGTGTAGCCAGAAGAAGTGGCATGAATTCTAGCCTGAATGTGACAATCCAATGCTATACCGAGGGAGTGCAACAGTGTAGGAGGTGCTGTCTTTCAGTTAATATGTCATATCCTCAGACAGACGTAAAAAAACTCACTGCCCTATTTCAAAGGTGAGGGGAATTAACCACAGATTCCTGACTAATAACCACCCCTGAGACAAAAATCACCAAAACAGATGAACTGTTCTTGTTGTTTGTGGGAGCTTGTTTCTTGCGAATGGAATGCTGCATTTTCTACATCCCGATAGCGACTGTGGATTAGGTTGATTGGCCATGCTAAGAAATTACCTCTTAGTGTCTAGGGATGTGTAGGTTAGAGGGATTAGTGGGTATAATGTGTAGAGATATGGGGGTAGGGCCTGGGTGGGACTGTGTTCAGTGCAGACTCGATGGGCCAAAGGGCCTCTTTCTGCACTGTAGGGTTCTATGATGCTATGATGATTTTATGATTCTATGATACACTTGTCTGTGCAAGAAACTACGAAGGGTCATGAATCAGCCTCCCATCGATTGACACTGGTTATACGTCCCGCTGCCTTGGAAAAGCAGCCAGCATAATAATCAAGGACCCCACGCACCCTGGACATTCTCAAAACCACCGTCTTCCCCAGGGAAAAAGTTACAAACTCTGAGGACACGTAACAACCGATTCAAGGAAAGCTGCCATCAGACTTTTGAATGGACTTACCTTACATTAAGTTGATCTTTCTCTACACCCTAGCTATAACTGGAACACTACATTGTGCACAATCTCCTTTCCTTCACTATGAACGGTATGCTTTGTCTGTATAGCGTACAAGAAGCAATACTTTTCACTGCATACTACTACATGTGATAATACTAAATCAATTCAAATCAAATCAAAATGATTGCACATCACGCAAAACAAGTACTTTGGGTATCTGCTTGAAACATTGTACAGATGTCAACATCTCTTTTACTGCTCCCAAAAGTCACGTGCAATTGGTAATTACCATTTTATAACTTTGTTTATATGTGCAATTGAACAGATAAGAAGTTTTCTCTTGCAGTGTCGTGATTCTACAACCAAAGACGTTGTGAAATTAGACCTCATTAAAAGCGAATTAATCAGCACAGGTTTAAAGTTGTCATCAGTCACCAGTGCACTGATTTTGGTAATTCAGTTTGCTACCTGATAACTGTTTGTGCAAAGCTGCTGCCTTCTGTCACTGTATGTTTGAAGTGCGTTGTGTGTGGACGTGCCAACAACACTTACAAAAATGTATGGCAGCTTCAGTGACCCCAGGGAGAGGCGAAAGTTCAGCACATTTGAAATCATGCTGGTCAGCAACTTTGTCCTTCTGCTAATTACATGTGCTGGTTTAATAGCCTTCGGATGGCTTGTGATCCATCAGCCACATGCTACAGGTGAGTTCATTTTCAACATGAATGATGTACCTACTTGGCATGCGTTGTTTGAAAGCAATATTTAACCCCACGTGATACAGTGCCTTCAGCAGCTCATATACCTTGGGAGTGGCACCACATTCTCTCGCTCCACAGAATTCCCGATTTCAGGTGTTGCATTATGCCAAAGACCAGCCCTTTTCCATTGGGACAGAGCTGCAAACAGCATAGCAATTACTTATGGAGCCTTGCTTGGGAATGTTCAAACGAGCCCAAGGGAGACCTTTCATGGAATCAGCTGTCAGATCTCTTCGCCACTGAAAGTGGCCAGAATTTTACCATCCTGGTAAATGGGATGGTATTTACCAGGCCATGGGAATCGAAGTGGGCAAAGGGTGGACAATGGAAAAGTCCATTGACCCCGGGTAGGATTTTACGGTTTCGCAATGAATGAAGCCATAAAATCCTGGCCAATAAGTTCTATTTATTTGCAACTAGTCACATCACAACTCTTTCACTTTCCAAGATGGATTTACGTCTTGCGAGCCTGTGCATTTTAGGGATGTCTTGTTAGAGGTTGAATCATAGAAAGCCTACAATGCAGAAAGAGGCCATTCAGCCTATCAAGTTTTCACTGACTCTCCAACAGAACATCTTTTCCAAATCCATCCCTGACCCCATCTTCAGGGTTGCTGTTCATTGGAGACACTGGTCAGTGAATTGAATCCCCGATATACTCTCCATATAAATGATGAGATAGAATTAAGGCTTTGTCATAAGTAGTCCATGTTTAAATGCAGCAATACCTGACAGTAGCCAGGCTTGAGCTGACAAATGGCAAGTAACATTTGTTCCACAAAGTGTCAGACGATCTAACCATTGCACTACCATCACTGAATTCCCATCCCCTACCTTCCCCGGCCTCCCCACTATTGACAGCCTGCGCATTACCATTAACCAAAAACTGAACTGAACTAACCAGCTAAATACTGTGGCTACAATAGCATGTTAGAGGCTTTTAGTCCTATGACAAGCAATGCATGCCCAAAGTCTGTCCACCATCTGCAAGGCATAAGTCAGGAGTGTGATGGAATACTCCTGACTGGCCTGGATGACTACAGCTCCAACAACACTCAAGAAGCTCGACAACTAATCTGCTTAATTGGCACCCCTTCCACAGACTCCCCACTACCGATGTATGGTAGTAATAGTGCGTACCATCTTCCATGGAAGAACCTCACCAAGGTTCCTTCGACAGTACCTGATGTACTTGTTTTTATCCTACAGGTGCTTTGGTCCATCTTGTTGTCTAACAAGGGGCATACATGTGATGGGTCGTAAGAGGGCTGCTCTTGGATTTTTTTCAAGAGTATCCTAGTGCTACACGTCGTTAGTGTATGCTTGACCTGGACCATTTGATGGGCAACACGACAGCGCAGTGACTATCGCTGTGCTGTGCAGATACATGGATTTGGGCCTGTGTCTGTGGGAGTTTGCGCATTCTCCTCGTGCTTGCGTGGGTTTTCTCCAGGTGCTCCGGTTTCCTCCCACATCCCAAAGATGTGCTCTTAGGCTAATTGGCAAAACAAAGCCCCCCTAAATTGTCTCAAATTTGGTTCTAATCCATAGATCTATAAACATAGACAGGGATCACGGGTAGAGGTGGGAACATCGGGGTGGCAGCACAGGCTCGTTGGGCTAAAGGGCCTGTTTCCCATGCTGTTTTGTTCTTTGTTCTTTGTTCAAACTGATGATCATTACCATCTAGAAGGGCAAGAACAGGAGGAACATCACCACTGAAAAGTTCTCCTGCAAGCCGCACACCATCATGACTTGGAAATGTATCGCTGACCCTTCATTGTTGCTGACTCAAAATCCTATAAATCCCTCCCTAATAGGACTGTGGATGTACCTACACACTGTCAGAAGTGTCACAGCACCAAGTTAAACTCCAATAGGTCTAATTGTAGCAAGAGCCATGAGCTTTCGGAGCACTGCCCTTCATCAGATAATTGGGAATTCTGTTCACAGACAGGACATATAAAGATACAAACTCAATTTACAAAATAATGGTTGGAATGCGAGTCTTTACAGTAATCAAGTCTTAAAGGGACGGGCAATGTGTGTGGAGACAGGATTAAGCTCAGGTTAAAGAAATATGTATTGCTTCCAACAAGGGCAGCTAGTGAGATTTTGTAAGCTTGGCAAGTCGTGGGAGTTACAAAAGTGTGACATGAGCTCAAAATCCCAAATATATGCGGAATTTGGCTATCAGTCTCTGCTCAGCGACTCTGTGTTGTCATGTGTCGTTAAGGCCACCTTGAAGAACGCTTACCCGAAGATCAGAGGCCGAATGTGTACCTACACATGTATGCCAATGGTGTACATGCACCACAGCATTCAAATAGGCAGCTCACCACCACCTTCTCAAGGGACAATTAGGGATGGGCAATCAATGCTGGGGGAGCCAGTGAAGCTTTGACTGACTAAAATAAATCATTACCTGATCTTGTTTTAATCGGCCGCTTTCATTTGTTTTTATTTTATTTGCAGATAATCACAACACAACCAACCAGCCTTCCCAAGTGTCAAAGGGCTCCTTTCGGATCACCAAAGGAGTGTCGTACACAGCCCTGTTACAAAACAAATCATCACAACAATTCAAAGCACTTGCCTTTGATGTCGAGAACTTGGTATGTGTGATCTAGTCATTCCATTTAATGCTTATATTAAAGTTACTTCAGGGGTGGAAAAGTGAATTCAATCACCTTTTGTCACACAAAGCTTAGCTAGCAGAACATTGTTACGCTGCTAGAAGATTTTATGAGGTGATTAAGGAGTATAGCAAAGGTTTACCGGGCTGATTCTTGGGATGGCAGCTCTGTCATATGAGGAGAGACTAAGTCGGTTAGGATTATATTCACTGGAGTTTAGAAGAGTTAGAGGGAATCTCATAGAAGCTTATAAAATTCTAACAGGGTTAGGCAGAGTAAATTCAGAAAGAAGTTCTCAATGGTGGGAGAGTCCAGAACTAGGGGTCATAGTTTGAGTATAAGGAATAAACTTTTTAGAACTCAGGTGAGGAGAAATTTCTTCATCCAGAGTGTGGTGAATGTGTGGAATTCACTGCCATATAATGTAGTTGAGGCCAAAACACCACATAATTTTAAGAATAAGTTAGATATAGCCCTTGGGGATAGAGAGATCAAGGGATTTGGAGGGAAGTGGGAGTCAGAATGTTGAATTCGATGATCAGCCATGATCAAAATGAATGGTGGAGTAGTCTCAAAGGGCTGAATGGCTTTCTCTTGCTTCTAGTTTCTATGATTACATTTGCGAGTACCATTACTCAGGTCTCTTACTCGATTACAATGCTGAGGGAGCTGTACTGTCGGAGATGCTGTTCTTGTCCCAGGTTCAGTTCTTGTTCTGTATTTTTATTATTATTTTTATTGCACATAGAATTTGCAGCAAAGAAACAGACCGTTCACCCAACTGGTGCATTCTGGCTTGTCTCCTCCAACTTTACTTTTTCCTGACCCCAGCACTATTGAGCCATAGAATCATAGAGGTTTACAACACTGAAGCAAAGCCTTTGGCTCACTTTCCATGCCGCCCTTTTTTTAACCACTTAGCTAGCCCCAATTGCCTGCATTGGGCCCATATCCCTCAATAACTATCTTACTCATGTAACTATCTAAATGCTTTTAAAAGGCAAAATTGCACCCACCTCTACTAATGCCTCTGGCAGCTCATTCCAGACACTCACCATCCTCTGTGTGAAAAAAAATACTCCTCTGAACCCTACTGTATCTCTCCTCTCCCATCTTAAAAACTTATGGCCTCTTTAAACTCCCCTACCCTTAGAAAAGATGTTGACTGTTATTCTTTTCTTAACCATGCGTATATCTAGCTTTCTCTCAGGATATGAGCTTCAGTGGCAGGACCAGATTAATTGCCTCTCTCTACCGTGTTGCATGGTAGCAGTTTCATACAACTGAACAGCTTGGGAGGGCAATTAAAAGTCAGCCACTTTGTTTTACTTGTCCAGAACAGTGTGACCATAGGCAAGTGCAGGAAGCTGTGTATTCCAACCTCATCCAAGAGTAAAATATCAGAGAGGCTGCAAATTTGGAATTCAAGCTGGAAAAACTGAGAATAATCAACAGGTTGGGCAGAAAAAGAGATCATGTTTCAGGCCTAATGATCTTTCGCAGTTTTTGACAGAGGAACATTGGCCAGAGATTTTCTCCTCAGATGCTGTTTTCAGAAATTTCACATATTTCCATTCTAAACTAATCTGTAAAAGTAATCGGCTGCATTTTGTAAATCTAACTATAAGTTTTATTTTTCCTTCCTCAGAAGTACAAAATTAAACCCACTATAATGACTTCATTGACGTTGACCTATTGGAATGTGAACTCCCTCATTAAGAAGCCAATTGTTGGGCCAATCAGGGAGTCTTTTCCTTGTATTTAACTGGGAGTGTCAGTTCCTCCTGAAGATAGAGTGCTGACTGATAACACTCTATGCACCGCTGTTGGAATTGTAAATAAAGGGATTCCAGTGAAGAGACTTCTTCTGAAGACTTATTACATTCACTTAAGATTATACCTTATTTTTAATGTTTACCAGTTCAAATATAAATCTCTTAAAACTACTTTTATTTTCCTAATAGCACAGGCAGTCTCCCATGCCAAGGTGTCATAGGTGCATGGTTCAAAACTGAGTGAGGAGGTGGTTTAACCAGGGTGTGTTTGACAGGCCCCAAAAAGACAGGTGGATGGAAGAATGGGGAATGAAATCCATGGAAAAGGAATGCTCTGGAATGGGTGTCTGTTGGGCACAAGATCTCCAAAACGAGGTTGACCTAGATAAAATGGCCTTCAGTTCTACCATGTGATCTATTTGCCTCCACCCATACCACACCCTGCCCCTCCCTCCTCACCCCAGTCTGCTCCTAATCCCATAGGCCCCTAGGTTGTCATTGCTTGGTTATGACGGGCTAGTGCTATTGCCATGGCATCTGATTTCATGCCATCTGCCTGTAACCTGCCCCTGAGAGCAGATTGGAAATTTGGCAAGTATTGCAGTGAGAGATTGATTAATTATAAAACACGTTCTCAAGGGAAATGACCAAAGCAGTTAATATTAATTGATCCATTCAAATATGAATGTATTAGATTTTTTTCAGAAAGTAATATTTTGGAGTATGTGTAATTTGAGACTTCACTGATGTTGAGTTTGGCATGTTGGGGAGGACAGATGATTTTGGACTTGTGCTTTCCAAAATTCTTCACTCAGTGGATTTTCCTCACTTCATTTTTTGTTATGAACTAAGTTTATATTTTTTTGATGTTGCATGTAGGCTTACATTAACACTACAATGAAGTTACTACGAAAATCCCGCGGTCTCTACACTCCAGTGTCTGTTCAGATATTCTGAGGGAGAATTTAGCATAGCCATAACTAGCATGTCTTTTGGGCTGTGGGAGGGAATCGGAAACCCAAGTAGACACGGACAGAATGTGCAGACTCCACACAGACAGTGACCCAAGCTGGGAATTGAACCTGGATTCCTGGCGCTGTGATGCAGCAGTGCTAACCCTTGTACAATCATGCTGACTAGTTAATAGAGGTTAAATATAAAATAATGCCAAACATTTTGGACCATTGCTAATGGACAAAAGGCAGGAATTGAGGACTAATTGTTTGTGTAATGTGGCAATCATTGGTTTTCACAGGTTCAGAGAATATTCCTGCAGAGTGGGCTCCGTGACCAATATAAAGACTGTCAGGTTTTACGTTTTGAGTAAGTACCTCACATAGCTTGATACTGACACGATATACAGATAATACCATTCCTTTACATTTTAAAGGTGCCAGGAATGATTGTGCATCTGCAGTTGGTTCTCACTGAATTCATCCATGCGTGCACGATTTGTCCCACAGCTGATCTCATTACCGTGTGCCAAATTCCAGCTGGTGTCAGTGCTGGTTTCACACTGGGGATTTCACTCAAGCAGATGCTGCCCCATCTCGTCCTAGATTCACCCAATTTATTCCAGTGATGAGGGGTTTGTCTTACGAAGAGAGATCGGGCGATTTAGGCCAGTACTCCCTGCAATGTAGAAGAATTGCACCAGATATTAAGGGGGGTTAACAAAGTAGAGGTGGAGAGGATGTTTCCTCTTGTGGGGAAATTTAAACAAGTGGTCATTGTTTTAGGGGTGGCAGATTTAAAACAGAACTGAGGAGGAATTACTTCTCACAAAGGATAGTGAATCTGTGGAATTCACTGCCCCAGAGTGTGGTGGATGCTGGGACTTCGTATAAATTTAAGGAGTAGATTGGCAGATTTTTAATTAGCAATGAAGGGTTATGGAGAACTTGTAAGAAAGTAGAATTGAGGCCAAGATGAGTTCAGCCGTTATCGTATTGACTGGTGGAGCAGGTTAAATTGCCCCTCGTGGTTCTCATGGTTCTGTCCCACACTGACCTGCTCCTTCCGTCACCCTGAACGTTCACTCTTGAACTACAGCTGATCCCCACCCTCCCTTGAGCTCTCGCCCCCCATCTTAGAAACATCCTTCCCCAGCTCCTACCATGTCCTGAGCCTCATTGGCCGTCCCCTGTTCCCTGACTTGCCTCTGCTCGAGCCCACGTCGCCCCTTCCCTAGATCCTCCACTGCTCCTCCCCCAAACTCCCATTGGCTTCCTCCTGAGGCCACACAGGTGACCACACAAGTCTCCATTGGTTCCTTCCTGAGCCCTCAGCTGCCCTGCCACAAGCTCCCACCATGTGGTTCCCAGTCTCTAGCCATTGCGAGCTACGTTCCAACTGGTTTAAGTTTAGTTGATTTATTAGTGTCACAAGTAGGCTTACATTAACATTGTAATGAAGTTACTGTGAAAATCCCCCTAGTCCCCACACACCGGCACTGAGGTAGAATTTAGCATGGCCGATGCATCTAACCAGCACGACTTTCAGACTCTGGAAGGAAACCAGAGCACTGAAGGAAACCCATGCAGACATGAGGAGAATGTGCAGACTCCACACAGACAGTGACCCAAGCTAGGAATCAAATCCGGCCTGTGGTGCTGTGAGGCAGCAATGTTAACCACTGCGATACCATAGCGGTGATATTCAGTTAACTCAGAGTACCAAGTAACACTGCCTTCAATACATACACATTAATCTGGATATATTTAGCACACCAAAGCAGCTTTCACAAAATTTGAATGCAGGAAATGATATAGAGCCGCTACATGTGAAGAATTTATAGTTGGGGAAGTGGTGTAACCTTGTAAACAGAGTTTACTGACTGTCATTTGAGTTGTTTCAACTGTGGCCAATATGACACACAAATCCAGAGAGAATTCAATAAACCTGCTTCAGCTTTTTAAACAGATCTGCCGCAGGTTAATAATCAGAACTCAGTAGTCGCTGGCTTTGATGCCACAGGCATTGCAATGGAAAACTGCAGTCACCAAACTCAACCAATCAAAATCAAGGCAAGGATTTATCCCTTCACAACCTACTTCACTGAGCGTTGAGCTCAGCACTTCCTCCCTGTGTCTGCGTGGATTTCCTCCAGGTTCTCCAGTTTCCTCCCACAGTCTGAAAGACATGCTGGTTAGGGTGCATTAGCCATGCTAACTTCTCCCTCAGTGCACTTGAGAAGGTGCTGGAGTGTGGTAATCAGGGGATTTTCACAGTAACCTCATTGCCATGTTAACGTAAGCCAACTTGTGACACTAACAAATAAGTTTTAAACTATTTCCATCTATTCATATAGACAATTCTTTTAATATATTAGTTCATGAGCTGTGGGCATGGCTGGTTGGGTCAGCATTTGTTGCTCATCACTGAGGGTAATTAAAAGTTAATAAGAGTTAACATCATTGCTGTGGGTCTGGAGCCACATGTAGGCCAGATCAGGTTAGGCCAGCAGATTTCCTTCCCTAGGAACATTAGTGAACCAAATGAGTTTGTTTTGATAAAAGCTTCCTAGTGGGTCACTTAAAATACACCTTGAGTGAAACGCTTTAACGGTCCCCCAATGCCAAAACCAAATGTAAAATTTATGATCTAGGCTAACTTCATAATGGACCTTGAAGCTTCTGATCTGGCCCTTAGCAATGGGTGACAAATGCTGGCCTTGATGCCCACATTTCTTTGAGAGAATTCATCAAAGCTTGTCACAAATTTACAAACCACATTTATTGCCAATTCTGTACAGTTCAGTCTCACAGTCTTCCCAAAGGAATCAATGATTACTAGCTTGCCCCGTGTTTTGTATTGAGGGACAATCTGCACTTTCAAAGGTGATGTTTTTAGATATGACCAGGCCTTGCATCCCAGGTGAACTTGATGCCAGAGTTCTCACAACAATATTTGAAGGCGAATTAGGAAAAATTCCAGTGTCTTGTGCCAACGTTAGTTCCATGACTCTGAGGTTCCCAACTTTACTGCATCTGAGGAACCTCTTCCGTACTATAAAAATTCTAGAGACCTTTTATAAGACAAATGTTAACTCTGTGGATAGTGATGAAGATTGTCAGAGAATACAGCAGGATATCGATAGAATCCTGGAAAATTGGGCAGAGAAATGGCAGATGGAATTTAATCTGGACAAATGAGAGGTGATCCACTTTGATAGATCCAATTTAGGGGAGAGCTATAAAATAAATGACAGAACCATTGGAGTATAGACACACAGAGACATTTGGATATACAGATCATTAAAAGTGGCAGCAATAATAGTGAAGAAAGCATATGCACACTTGCCTTCATTGGATGGGGCATTGAGTATAAAAATTGACAAATTATGTTACAGTTGTATCAAATGTTCGTTGGGCCACATTTGGAATACTGTGTCCAATTCTTGTAGCCACACTGCCAGAAGGGTGTGCAGGAAAGGTTTATCAGGATGTTGCCTAGCATGGAAGGTATTAGCTATGAGGAGGGATTGAATAAATTTGGATTATTCTCCCTGGAAAGACAGAGGCAGAGGAGTGACCAGATCAAAGTTTATAAAATTGAGAGATATAGATAGGGTGAACAGTTGGAAGCTTTTTCCCAGGACAGAAATGACAATTACAAGGGGGGTAAAAGTTCAAGGGAAGGGGGGAAAGATTCAGTGGAGATGTGTTTTACACAGAGGGTGGTGGGGGCCTGGAGTGCCAGATGAAGTGTTTGAGGTGGACACGTTTGCGACATTTAAGACTTATGTGAATAGACACATAAGTTCAAGAGAAGTGGGTAAATGTTCAATGGAGTTATGCGAGAGAAGATTTTTACAGAGTGATCAGTGTTGGAATGCACTGTCAAGTGAAGGGGTTGAGACAGTTACGTTAGCCACATTTAAGACTTATCTTGATAGGCATATGAACAAACAGGGTACAGAGGGATACCAGCGGTTGGTCTAGACAGGACAACGTGATCAGTGCAAGCTTGGAGAGCTGAAGGTCCTGTTCTTGTGCTGTACTGTTCTTTATTCTTTGTTCTTTGATCTTGTTCTTTCTCTACGCACCTCACGTCTGACTTACTGAGTCAGAAATTTCTATTTTAGTTTCAGATTTCCAGCACCTGCAGCATTTTGCTTTTGGACAGAATAGTAGCACTGTCTGGGGATAATTCTGAAACAAATTCCAAATGTCAACATTTTCAGCAGCATTAGGTCCAAAAACTGACTTTAAATTTAGAAGAGGATTGAGATTCAGGTGATATATAATTTATGCAAAGCTTTGATGAATCCTGGTGGGTTTAAGGTCAGGGTGTTCAAAGTGAGGAAGCTGAATGAATCTCCAGCACTGCTGTTTAACCATACTCATTATCCACATGGTCTCAAATTCATATTTAGAAGCTTTAGTTACAAATCTGTGTTAAAGGCAAAAGGTTGTGTTAACCTATTTGGCAAGATTCTTAATGGTCACATTTATTTCCTGAAACTATGGCAAACAAGCAGCTAACAACTTTAATAAATTCACTCGTTTTAATGAATTTAACTGCACCAGACTTGTTAAGGTCAGCCAGGCATTAAATGGGCATTGACCACCATAACACTATGAAGTTTTCTTTCCCAGTTAGATCAATGTTTAAATCACCATTGTTTTTATTCATTTGTAAGGCATGAGTGTAGTTAGCTGGGCCAGCATTTATTGCCCATCTCTAGTTGCCCTTGAATTGAGTGGCTTGTCACGCCATTTCAGAGGACAGTTGAGAGTCCCTCAATGCCCCTTTGTGCCCCAGGATGTGTATATTTAGATGGAGTAGCCATGGTAAATATGTGGGGTTACAGCAATAGGACTGGAGAGGGTCTGGGTGAAATGCTCTTGGCGCAAACTTGTTTGCCCAATGGCCCCTTCTGTGCTGCAGGAATTCTATGATTCTATAACAGACAGTGTGAGAACAATGGAAATAGATGTTCTACTCATTTGACAGGGGAATTTTTTTTTTATTCATTGGTGGGACATGGGCATCACTCACTCTCCAGTATTTATTGCCCATTCCTCATTGAATTTGGAGGACCGTTGAGAGTCAAACCATATCACTGTGATTCTGAAATCGCATGTAGGCCAGACCAGGTAAGGACAACAGATTTCCTTACCTAATGCACATTAGTGAACCAAATGGCTTGTATTGCAGAAGTCTCACAATGATGAATTGGGATTCTACTTCTCCACCTGAATTTTCCAGTCCTGTCCTACACCCCCTTCTCCCACCATCATGGGAATCATAACAGGTAAGAGCCGGAACATGGAAAGGTCTGTTGATCTTGGGTGGGATTTTCCTGTTTTGGGGTGAGTACTGGATGTACTGGCTGGATATTCTCACCCCTCAGGTCTAAAAGCTTGTTAATGTAGCAAATATTGAGCACCTCGGTATTCAACCTCAGTAATTTAATTACAGCATGTCCAGCTGGATATTGCAAGAGTGGATGGTAATTTCCAACTTCAAGACAGAAAATTATGATTTCGGTCCATCCCTTATTTAACCAGGAACCAATTTTTGATAATGTGAAAATTGCTGAAAAGAGACACAATTTGTTGAAACTTTTCATCTTGCATTCATCAGAACAAACACTAGACTGTCAAATTTCAAAGGATCACAAGAACGTATGCTGCAGAAGAAACTGCAAACAAAAGGAATATGTTCAAGTCTTGGAGCTTTTTTGAATTACCCGTCATCTTGTACAGCCTATTGTGTCCTGCATCTCTTTCTATTGGTGGCCATTCAATGTCAACTTGCAACCAATTAGTACTCTTTGCTCATAATATGATTTGTTGTTTAAAACATGATGTTCTTGTGTTTGTCCTGATGAGCGAGATTAAAACAGGCGGCATGTCTCTCCTTCCAGCAATATTCAAATCTTGTACTAACAAGCGACTGATGATGTGAAGAAATCTGCTGCTATTATTTTAGATAAAAACCTGTTTTTACATTGGCTGCATCTCCAGAGAGAAATCAAACAGTTTGCATTTCAATGTCTATCAAGTTATCCCTGAGAAATCAATAGCCCTGACATTGCAATCCTGTTTAAAGTCAGGCAGCCTACTATCACATTACACGGGCTGACTGGCAAGTTATTTCATGCACATTAAGCTAATGTGTAGAATTAAAATTAAATGCCCTGCAAAAGCACATGAAAAACAACCATTATATCAGATGAGAGAATAAAATCCGTGATGATTGCATTTACATTGCTCTTACACATTCAGGAATTAATGATTTTATTTAATAAGCTGGCTACAAGCGCAACACTCACTATCCCGCAAATTTGTTTCACGTTGTCACGAAAGGCAGAGAAGTCATGGGTGGCATGCACAGTGGTTAGCACTGCTGCCTCACAGTGCCAGGGACCCGGCCTCAGGTCGCTGTCTGTGTGGAGTTTGCATGTTCATCCCGTGTCTGCGTGGGTTTACACTGAGTGCTCCTGTTTCCTCACACAGTCCAAAGATGTGTGGGTTAGGTGGATTGGCCATGCTAAATTGACCCTTAGTGTCAGGGGGACCAGCAGAGTAAATACTCTGGGGATGTTATGGGGATGGAGCCTGGGTGGGATAGTTGACAGTGCAGGCTTAATGGGCTGAATGGCCTCCTTCTGTACTGCAGGGATTCAATGATGGGATGACCTACTTTTTATCCATGTAAACCTCAGTGTGAAAACATCTTGGAAACAACCTGAAGATTTGACTGACCCCTTTGAAACCTTACTGCAGATGCCAAGGAGCCCTCGATCCCTCCTTGAGAACCCCTGCCTTTACCAACACCCACAAAACATTTTCTTTACCATGCAAATGTTAATTAATTACATTCTTTCACCAAGTTAAAAGTAATCTATTGGGCTTAAGGAAAGAATTGACATTTCTATTATGCCTTTCACAACTTCAAGATGAACAACCACCCTTTCCGGCCAAGGGAGCAGTTCTGTAGTGTAGCAAAGCTTTACATCTTCACCACAAGCTCGATCTATTTTGTCATCCAGGGAGATCTGATTTGTTTGCTTTATTTTTCTCCTTTGTGGGAAGACATCTGGGGCTGGTGCCTGAGCTAGCTGCTCTTTTTCACTGTTGTAATATCGCAAAACGGCACTGAATTTATACACAGCAAGCTCCCAAAAACAAAACTGTACTATATAGCTCTGTCATCTGCTTCAGTGATATCGGTTGAGAGATAAATATTTGCCCAGGACATTGGGAACAGCTCTCCCATTCTCCTTCAATATGATATCTTGGTCTCGAGGATGTTGGCTATGAGGAGAGGTTGAATAAAATAAGGACTGTTTTCACTGGAAAGACAGAGGCTGAGGGGAGACCTGATAAAGGTCTACAAAATTGTGAGAGGCATAAACAGGATGGACAGTCAGAGACTTTTTCCCAGGATGGACTTGTCATTTACAAGAGGTCACAGGTTCAAGATGAGAGGGAGAAAGTTTAATTTGAAATTTGCCACCCCAAATCACATTCAGATACGATAGTAGTTTTTAAGGGTTGTCTTGACAAATACATGAATATGATGGGAATAGAGGGATATGGTCACTGGAAGGTAGAAGATTTTAGTTCAAGCAGGCAGCATAGTCAGTACAGAATTGGATGGTTGAAGGGCCTGTTCCAGTGCTGTAATTTTCCTTGTTCATTGAAGTATCTTCAAATAGTGAGCTAAGGACTTGTCTACAGACAAAGCATGCATGAATGAATAATTATGCTCTAAATTTAAATTAAAGCATCATCCAAAGTTATCTGAGTTCATTTTTAGCCCTTGAATTCTATCTCTCAATCCTATTTTGTGAAGCTCTTGTAAACCAAGCTTGGGTCACTTGCCCTATTCATAACCTGTCCAAATTGGCTCAGTGTCAAATAGTTACCACTCCTGTGAAGTAGGATGATTGCACAATGTTAAGAGCACCATATAAATGCAAGTTGTTGCTGTTACTTGTACTTTTCAGGAATGGGAGTGTGGTTGTAATGTTCAACCTCTATTTCTCCACCTCTGTCTCAAACGTCAAGGTGAAGTCGGAAATGTTGACTGCCATCGAGATTAACCAGGGGTCATTTATGGGAAACTTCCAAATCGACAAAGAGAGCATCGAGATCACAGGTGAGGGGATAGACTGAGGCCGAAGTGGAGTGGTGATTTGGGTACAGTGTCAGGCCAGAGTTCTGCAGTCTCCCATGCCCCGTTGAGGCAAAAACAGAAAATTTGGCATTCAGTCAAATCTCCATTCACAGCAGCGGGACTGGAGAATCCCAGCTTTCTATTTATTTATTGGCGTCACAAGTGGGTTAGGGGAAATTCACAGTAACTTCATTGCAGTGTTAATATAAGCTTTACTTGTGACTAATAACTAAAATTTATGTTTTACTTTACTTATTAACACTGCAATGAAGCTACTGTGAAAATGCCTTGGTCTCACACTCTAGTACACAGAGAGAATTTAGTGTGACCAATGCACCCTAACCCAGAATCCCAGCTGCAGGCAAGGTGAAAGATTTCTGGCAATTATGTCTACTTCATCACTGAAGTTTGATGTTTAACTGAGCTCATTTCTCTACACTCTTCAGCACCAGAGCTATGGACAACACAGCAGCCATCAAGCAAGCCAGTGCCGACAACAAGTAGGTGATGATTTAGTGTTATCTCTGTTTCAATATTAGGGCTTGATGTTTATCTGAGCTCATTTCTCTACATTCTCCAGCACCAGAGCGCTGGACAACTCAGCAACCATCAAGCAAGCCAACACCAACAACAGGTAGGTGACGATTTAGTATTATCTCTGTTTCAGTACTAGCGTTTGATGTTTAACTGAGCTGATTACTTATTATTGCAGAAGAAAGAGACATACTTCTAAAGTTAATCATTTTGCACTAATTGGACAACTGCAAGAAGACCAAATTTCAAACAATTACATTTGACATTTTTATATTTGTCTTAAGATGGAAAAGCTTCAACAACTTCTCTCTCTTTTCAATTGTATTCAACTCCTGTCCTAAGAAGTGACTGTTTGTATTCCATATTCTCACCAGGACCAGAGGAGTGGACAACACAGCAAACATCGAATGAACCAACACCAATAACAGGTCTGTATCCCAAACAGAGATCAATGCATTCAATCGAAATATTAAGGTCAATTTTATGTCAAGGTCATAGCACTCTGTCTTACTGAAGGATTAATGCGCAGTGAGCCTGTGTATTCCCTACCTATATAGGTTCTATCTACAAAGGTTCTGCACCCATTTGTAAAGTTGATCCCATGAAAGAATCTGAAACTCTCTGTCCATGTTGAATCAGCTGATGCCAGCTCATGTAACAAGGGTAACCCTGGGCTCAGGGGGATGCCCCTGATCGTGACAATATTCCATGACCAAAAGGTGCACGTGTTCCCAGGATCTGGGTGACATTTGCAATTCTGGGTTGGCCACATGTAGACTTTATCGCCTTGAATATGTGAACTCTGCGCATCCAGAGCAACTTCATAGGATAGTGCCACAAAATATACGTTAACCGCGTCCAATGGCTGAATTAAGGGAGGATGCCAGGGGCAACCAGCAGTTATAGAACTGCATCCAACTTTTCCCAAAGGTACAGGAATCTAAAACTAGATGGCATAGATTTAAAGTGAGAGGGGAGAGATACAAAAGGGTCCAGAGGGGCAATTTGTTTCACACGGAGGGATGAGAGTATCTGGAATGAGCTACCAAAGATAGTAGTAGAGGTGGGTACAATTTTGTCTTTTAAAAAGTGTTTAGACAGTTACATGGATAAGATGGGTATAGATGGATATGAACCAAATGCGGGCAATTGAGACTAGCTTAATGGTTAAAAAAAGGACGGCATAGATAAATAGGGCTGAAGGCCCAGTTTCCATACTGTAAAATTCTTTGACTCAGTGACTTCACAAGAGGAGGAGAAATGGAAGAGGGAGTGGAAATACAAATAAAGCAACATTGGAACTAGAAGCAGGAGTAGGCCATTCACTCGAGCCTGTGGTGCCATTCATTACGATCACGGCTGATCATCAAATTCAATATCTTGATCCCTCTAAATATTTCTTGACTGACAGTTCTTTCTCTGACCTATTCTAGTAATTATACATTCATAGAATCATAGAACCCTACAGTGCAGAAGGAGGACATTTGGCCCATTGACTGAGTCTGCACCGATAACAATTCCACCCAAGTCCCATCCCCATAACCCCATAAATTTACTCTATAATCCCCTGATACGAAGGGACAATGTAGCATGGCCAGCATGTCTTTCAGAATGTGGGAGGAAACCAGAGCACCCAGAGAAAACCCCATGGAGACACGGAGAGAACAGGAAACACCAGACAGATAGTCATTCACTCGAGACTGGAATTGAACCGGGGTCCCTGGCTTGGTGAGGCAGCAGTGCTAACCTAAATAGGAGTTGAAAAGAAATATTTCACTGTTACTACAACTTAACTGTACTTATCGTTTTATTTCCTTCTGTCAAAGGACATTGCCTCCCAGGAAATAGGATGTGTGCTGATGGTGTAACGTGTATTGACCAAGCCTTGTTCTGCAATGGAGCAGTGAATTGCCCTGACAGTTCAGATGAAAATGAACAACTTTGCGGTATTTATTCAAAATCTTCTTTTGTGATATCTTAGCTTGGATTTTCTATATGTATGCATGTAATAAATATTAATAATTCATTTAATCCATCAGAGTGAATACTTGATAATTATTTGTCCAAAGTGCTTAAAGTACATTTAATTATTGATTATCAGAGACTTGACATGAAATATTTTATCATTGTCATGCAAATTATCAAGCCATATCTGTATTTATTGTTTAGAAACACAGAAACCCGAACAGTGCAGAAAGAGGTCCATCGAGTCTGCACTGATAACAATCCCACCTAAGCCCTATCCCCATAATCCCACATATTTAACCTGCTAATTCCTCTAACCTACGCATCCTGTTGGGACACTAAGTGGCCAATCAACCTAACCCACACATCTTCAGACCGTGGGAGGAAATGGAAGCACTCAGAGGGAATCCATGCAGACATGAAGAGAACGTAACACAGAGACAGTGAAGGAAACTGGGAATTGAACCCGGATCCCAGGCACTGTGAAGCAGCAGCACTAGCCACTGTACTTCCCCAATTCAATTCCACACATACAAGAATTATAACATTAGAAACAGTTCAAAATTCAGAGAGTAAATATAGGGTGAAATTTTCCCGCCTTTCGAATTGTAGCAGTTAGGACGAGACATTTGCTAAACCATTCAAAGGTCTGTTGACCTCGAGTGGGAATTTCTGTTCTTGGGACTCAGCTTGAAAATCCAGCCCAGAGGTGACAGTGTCTTGAACTGAAACATAACTGACACAATCAGAGGTGGTGAGCATTGACTTGAAGCTTTGTTCAGTGTCCAATAAAACTGTTCCCATCACGGAATTATATTGCCTACTGAATGAATCATCGAATGGAACGCAAGAGGATGGAACTCAGCTTATCATGTTCATCCTGGCTCCCTGCCAGTTCTATCTTCCCTCTTCAATGATTTGTGCAATTATACCCAAGGTATCTTTGCTCCTGCCCCACCTTTAAAAGAATATCCCTTATGTTAAATTACTTCTCCTCAACCTTCCTTCCAAGATGCATCACTTCACATTTCTCTGCATTAAATTGCTTCTGTCGTGTCTCTGTCCATTCTGTCAGGCTGTCTGTATCTTCTTGAGGTCTAACTCCATCCTTCTTACAGTTCATAATATTTCCAAGTTTTGTGTTGCATGCAGAGTTTGAAATTTTGCCCTTTTCACCCAAATCTAGATCTTTCACCTGTATCAAGTAATACAGTTTCTCAGGAACCAATCATACTTCTGCCACTCTGAAAAGTAATCATTCACCCCCACTCTTCATTGTCTGAGTCACTCATCAATTTTGCCCCTTTCATTTCTTCGTCTTCAGCTTTGCTGACAAGCCTGTCATGTGGCACTTTATCAAATAATAACTCTGCAGAGGTAAAAGCCCCATCACCAAGTTACTTTATTTACGTCATACATCTGTATACAGCCAGCTCTCTGCTCACTCCCTGGTGAAGGCAGGCTAGGAGTCTGACACATCTGCTTTAAATAGGGAACATGAGGCTCCTTGCTTTAACCATCATTTAAGACTATCAGGTAGCTCTTTTAAGCACCAATCAAGTAAACAAACTCAAATTAACTGAGAGACAAATTAAAAGGGACAGCCCCCCAAAAATGAAGGAGGGACGGCCCAAACAAAAAACAAAGTTGAAGGGAAACTTAAAACATTAAATCAAAATGTGATTGTTGGGATTTATAATGCACCTCGGTCCCTACGGTGCCCAGCAGGCATGGAAGGTGTCAACTACACCTGTGGACACTGCATGCTCCCTCTCCAGGTCAGCTGGCTGTGAATGTAGCCCCAGTAGAGGTGTAGACAGTCAGGATGGATGACCTCGTCGATCGCCTGCTGCCTGTTGATAGCACGCCTCGCCGGGCCCAGGAGCAGGTTCACGAGGAGGTTGCCCTCCCAACCTGCCCCTCTTTGGACCAGATGCCCGTAGATCAGGACCGTGGGACTGAAGTGCAAACAAAATATTGCTAAAAGGCTTTTCAGGAAAAGCACAAAACATAGACATGGTCGATGGAGTTCACAAGGAAGAAGACTCATCAGGTAATTCATACTCTAGCAAAAACCAGCCTCATTAGCCTGGCTGAAGTCATCACACAAATGTCTTTTAGAAGTGCCTGTCTTGGGTACCAAAGAGATTACCCTCACTAATCTCCTCTGTAACTCATCAAATGATACCATCAAGTGAATAAACACCATTTGCCTTTTAACAAATCAGTGATGGTATCCATTACTTCATCCACAAAGTTAATGACTGCTAATTTTGTCACGGACTACTGTTTCTACAAAGGTTCACATCTGCAATCTTCAACTGTAGCTGCTGCATTCATCCTTACATCCTTTTTTGAAGAGAATGTAACATTTGCAGTGTCTAGTATTCTGAGACCATCCCTTATCTAAGAACATTATAGTTAATACCTCTGAAATTCTCCCCCTTAATTTCTTTCTGGTCAAGATAGCATCATAAAATCCCTACAGAGCAGAAGAAAGCAATTCGACCCATCACGTTTGCACCAACTCTCCAACATTGCATCTTACCCAGCCTCAAGCCATGCCTCATTCCCTTAAATCCATGTCTTTACCCCACTAATCCCCCGAACTTTTGGACATTAAGGGTCAATTTAGCATGGCCAATCCACCTAACCCGCACATCTTTGGTTTGTGGGAGCAAAATGGAGCACCTGGAAAAAATCCACACAGAGAGAAAATCCACATAGGAATCACCTGAGGCTGGAATTGAACCTGAATTCCTGGCACTGTGAGGCAGTAGTACTAACCATTGTGCCACCGTGCCGCTCATAACTTAACACTTATCAACGTCATTCACTCATTTAGCTTAATCTTTCCTACACCAATTGGTGTACCATTTAGATTTTTGAATCATTTGATGTGTGGTTGGACCCAGACTGAGAATGAACTAGCTGATCCCAGAGAAGCAACAAAAATGCCCTGATGAGCTTTGATATCCACAGTGAGAGGAGGAATGAGAAGTAATCAAATATTTTATCACTAAGAGCCCCTCCTTTGAGACTCCTGTTTGATTATTCAGCTTTGTAAATGACACTTCCTTCCCAGCATTGCACCTGTCAAGTACTCTGTCCCCAATCTTTAGTATGAAAATATGAGGAAGTGAGTATGACACTGAGAGAAAATGCATACTGTATACAAGTGATTTGGGTGTGGTAGATATGAATTGAATACAAGCTTTATGTTACATTATGCATGTTTATGAGGAGCCCTTCAATATCTGTTAGTGCCTTACAGACGGACAAACAGAGAGGGCAGAGGAAACAATTTTGGTGGGAAAAACATCCCTTGTAAGCATATAGGGAATAGAGGGATATAGTCCTCGGAAAGGTAGAGGGCTTTAGTTCAGTGGGGCAGCACGGTCAGTGCAGGCTTGGAGGGCCGAAGGGCGTGTTCCTGTGCTGTAATTTTCTTTGTCCTATGTGTAACATTTCATGAAGCTTGTATTTCAATTGGTATCTAACACATCTGAACCTCTTGTACATAATGGGCACTCCCTCTCATTCATTTCCTGTCACACTCACTTCCTGTCATATTTATGCCATCAAACTTTGGACATCATATTTTGGCCAACCTGTTGTCTTACTGTGACCAATACATCAGCGATCAGCTAGTATTACATAAAACACACTACTCTTGGCAGACTCTGTGTATGGTGAATAATTTATAACTATGGTATATCTATCTAGAGAAATAGAATTGAAAAGCATTTAGGTTGGTTAGGCTATACTTGGAGTACAGTGCACAGTTAGGAGCTCCAAGTTACAAAAAGAATATAAAGCATTGGAAAAGGTACAAAAGGAATATATACAGATAATAACAAAACTGTGAAGTTATAACTAATGGGAAAGACTGAACAGGTTGAAGTTCTTTTTTACAAAAGCAAAACAGATGTCAAAGGATGGCCCAAAGAGAGTCTTATAGATTATGTAACACTTGGGTAAGATAGATAGAGATGATGCTTCACGTGAAGGGGGGACTTCACTCGGAGCTGTAAATATATGAGGTGAAATGAAGTAGACGAATTAGGACAACACTGCTAACCGACTGATCAGTTTATGCGCTGTCATGTTCTATGTGCACAGAATTTGATGTGGAGATGCTGGTGTTGGACTGGAGTAAACACAGTAAGAATTCCTTACTGTGTTTACCCCAGTCCAATGTCGGCATCTCCACATCGTGACTACCATCGACACCATAAACTGCCAGATCCAAGTGGAGAGGATCTCCAAGAAGATTGAGCATATCGACTGCAAAATTCGACCCAGACGTCAATTATGGTCTGTCTGCCTTTCACCTTTGACCTTTGATAACAGCTTCGTAGGCCATAGGTTTCCATCCAAAGGTGGCACAGTGGTTAGCACTACTGCCTCACAGCACCAGGGACCAGGGTTCGATTCCCAGCTTGAGTCACTGTCTGTGCGGAGTCTGCACATTCTCCCCGTGGGTTTCCTCCGGGTGCTCTGATTTCCTCCCATATCCTGAAAGATGTGATCATTCGGTGCATTGACCCAAACAGGTGCCAGAGTATGGCGACTAGAGGAATTTCACAGTAACTTCATTACAGTGTTAATGTAAGCCTTACTTATGATGAATATATAAATAAACATTAAAACCTGGGCCTCCTTGATGTATTGACCTTATTGTAATTCCAGTGCTCCTCTTTTCCCACTTTCCAACTGGAATGAGTTTTGATTTTGATTTGATTTATTATTGTATTAAAAGACAGTGAAAAGTATTGTTTCCTGCACACTATTAGACAAAGCATTCCATTCATAGAGAAGGAAATGAGAGCACACAGAAGGTAGTGTTACAGTCATAGCTAGGATGTAGAGAAAGATCAACTTAATGCAAAGTAGATCCATTCAAAAGTCTGACAGCAGCAGGGAAGAAGCTGTTCTTGAGCTGGTTGGTGTATGACCTCAGACTTTTGTATCTTTTTCTCGACAAAAGAAAATGGAAGAAATAATGTAGGGGTGCGTGGGGTCCTTAATTATGCTGGTTGCTATGACAAGGCAGTGGGAAGTGTAGACAAAGTCAATGGATGGAAGGCTGGTTTGCCTGATGGACTGGGCTACATTCACAATCTTTTGTAGTTCATAGAACATAGAACATTACAGCACAAAACAGGCCCTTCGGCCTTCGATGTTCCTTGTGGTCTTGGGCAGTGCAGGAGCCATACGAAGCTTTGATAGAATCAATGCTTTCTACGGGATAGGGATTTCTTAGCTTCAATAAAATTGAAACAGACTGATGGAAGCAAACTGTTGGTTAAGCCTTTGAGGTTTTACGCTGCCTCTTGTTGGTCCAGAGTTTGTCTTCAGTTTAAAGATGAATTCTAGCGAGCTGGGGAGATAGGCCATGTAAAGGTCCTTTGCAGTCAGGTGGGAACTTCTACTTTTCAGGCTAGTGTGGCCAGAGAATCCCACCCAAGATTAATCAATTCCTCACCTAACGTTTGCTGCAAATGAAGGGAGTTCAAATTGAGGTATACCAGATGATAAAAGGTACGGATAAAGTAGATGTGGAGCAGATGCTTCTCTTGTGGGCCATTCTAGGACAAGGGAACATAGTCTTAGAATAGGAGGTAGCAAATTTAGAATGGAGTTGAGGAGGAATACTTCACCCAAAGGATCGTTACCTTTGGAATTCGTTACCCCAAACTGCGGTGGGTGCTAGGAAAATGAGTAATTTTAAGGAGTTAGACAGATTTTTAATCAGTAACAGGTTGAAGAGTTATGGGGAAAAGGCAGGAAAATGGGGATGAGAAGCATATCAGCCACGATCAAATGGTGGAGCGGACTTGACGAGCCGAATGACCTGATTCTGCTCCTATATCTTATGAATTTATGAACAATTGCTAATGCAACGGCTGCAGATTTCGATCTTTTCTGTCTCCAATACAAATTTAATGCAAAAATACATTCTGTATTGGTGCAGAAGATGTGAATTAATCTCCTTCTCGCTTTTCCACAGCTACACCCTGTGATGGCAAGTTTCTCCTCACTGGCTCTTCTGGTTCATTCCATTCAAAGAATTTCCCCAATCCATCCGACCCTGACATTTTCTGCCGATGGATTATAAGGTAAATTACCGAAACAATTCTCCCTTCTGGATTTGAAATTAGTTTTCTTCCTTTCCTATGAACTTTCGTCCTGGTCTTCAAAGGGTGGGCCTTTGTAAAATACTCTTTTGGAGAGTCCGTGCAGGTTCAATGAACCAAATGGCCTCCTTATAGGATCCTATAGTGCAGGAGGAGGCCAATCGGCCAATCCAGTCTGCACTGACCACAATCTCACCCAGGTCCTATCCTCATAACCCCGTGTATTTACCATAGTTAGTCCCTCTGACAGTAAGGGGCAATTTAGCATGGCTAATTCATCTAATCTGCATGTCTTTGGACTGCATTGTACTGTCGGGATTTGATTGTTCTACGTATTGTGCGTATCACTCCTCCAATGAATCCAGATCCCCATTTGAATCCTTTATCCTTCTTTCTCGTCTTTTTGCGGATTTTATACACTACCACATTGTTGTTTTTTGGGATCTTACTCACAGATGTTCACTACTGCCATCCCTCAGTTATAACCGTGACTATACTTCAACAGCAGATCCTCATTTACTGTGATGAAGTTTGAGGGCATTCTGAGGATGTGGAGGGTGAGAGCATTTCTCTCAATTAACTACGAGTGCCTCTGTGCTGCAAGAATAAAGAACAAAAAGCAATAAAGAACCTGGACAGGTCCTTCGGCCCAACAAACCAACACATGACTCCTTTCTACACTAAAACCTAAAGCTTCAATACAATCTGTATCATGGGCAGCATAGTGGCACAATGGTTAACACCGCTGCCTCGTAGCGCCAGGGACACAGGTTCATTTCCGGTCTCAAATGACTGTCTGTATGGAGTTTGCACATTCTCCCCATGTCTGCATGGGTTTCCTTAGGTGCTCTGGTTTGTCCCCACACTTCAAAGATGTGCGGGTTAGATGAATTGGCCATGCTAAATTGCTCCTTAGCCTTAGAAGGATTAGTGAGGTAAATGTGTGGGATTTCAGGAATAGGACCTGAGTGGGATTGTTGTCACACTCAATGGGCCAAATGGCCTTCTTCTGCACTGTAAGGATTCAATGTATCCATCTATTCCCTGTATCCCACTATTCTTGGAACTTGGGAAGGAAACGTCAGACACAAAGTTAATCAACTCCTCATCTAAAATTCACTGCAAATGTTCACCAGCCCAACTGGGTAGTGCAATCAGGCACAGAGTCTCTGGCTGAAACTTTCTCTTACCTAACCCAGAGGCACTGAGCCCAATGCTGGTGTTCCTACTATTGCCCAAGCTGAGATTAAGGACCAAAGATTTGCATTTGTGATGCAAATTTGTGACGGCCGTATTAATTTAAGTAACTCAGCTAAGACCAGACATCAAACTGGGATCTCCCTGATTGAGTGAGGGTAACACACTCACAAATAAAACATAGAGATTGCAGAACAAACAATAGCCTTACATTGTCTCATTCACCTGCTACCATTCTGGTAGCAACGAAGTCAGCCCCACTCCCCCGGGATTCATAAAATGTGTTCCCTCTGTTCCAGATGGTTCTTTGTATTATGTTCATGAGGATTATTATAACGATGATGAAAATAGTGATGGTTATGTTTAAAGTAATGGAAAATAGAAGATTTTATATATTTTACATTAGGATCTGCAGTACCAGATCAAATTTAATGCAAGCCAGATAAACAAACCTAAAGCTTGATCAGCAAAGCCACTTTTAAGAAGCATCTAAAGTAGGGAAGAGGAGTGGAAGGACAGAAAGGTTTATCGATGGAAATCCCAAACCTCATGCTCATAGTATGTAGGCAAGAGCACTATTGATGGGGAGCCAAGGGGCCAGAAACAGAGCAGCGCAGAGTTCTAAGAGACCTGTGAGATGTGGGAGATTGCAGTGAGGAGGATGATGGTGAAGCCATGGAAATGTTTGAGAAATAGGATGAGAATTTTTAATTTTGGCCCAGTTATTGTCACCAAGCACAGGGGAGATGAGTGAATGGGATTTTGCTGTGATTCAATCTATAGGCAGCACTTACGTGAGCTAAAACTCAGAGGCAGATGATGGAAGGCTGGCAATAGGAGGAGGAATAGTCTAGTCTTAAGAAAATACCCCCTCCTACAATCATAGAATCCTTGATGAGGCACTGGACTGGGTTGGGCACAGTAAAAGGTCCCACAACACCAGATAAAAGTACAAGAAGTTTATTTGGTAGCACAAGCTTTCGGAGCCCTGCTCCTTCCTCAGATGAATGGAGAGATAATACCTTGCAAATGAGTCTTTGTCTATGTATGCCTTGCTTGTGAACCTAACTCTCCATTCACTTACTGGAGGAGCAGCACTCTGAAAGCTTGTGATACCAAATAAACCTATTAGACTTTAACCTAGTGTTGTGAGACTTCATGAAATCCCTACAGTGCAGAAGGGAGCCACTCGGCTCAGCACCCATTCTCCAACAGATCATCTTACCCAGGATCTCACAAATATACAACCCTGTTCCAAAGCTTAACACAGAAAGAAAGTATGCTCACGTGATGCTGAATCTTACAGCTTTGCAACACTATTGTGACTTAGTCTTTTAAGACTAAGACTAAGACTAAGACTCTTTTAGATGGGGAGTAACTCTGACTTCCCTGTCCTATAGCTCCCAGCATACCTCAAGGTAGAGTTGGAGCCACCATTGGCGTCTAGGTTTTAGCCAGCAAATCACTTCACGAGAAAAGGGCACTCCTTTCCTTTAGTTAATAGCTAGTCAAGAGCTAAAATTTCCAATACCAGGGAGAGGCACAGATATTACTTGCAGTCTGTAGCCCTAACAACTTCTAATTAGCCAAACTGTGTGTGAAATACTTTTTAAAGCAGAGTTTAGTTATTAGTCACAAGTAGACTTACATTCACACTATGATGAAAGTACTGTGGAAATCCTCTAGTCGCCACACTCCGGCACCTGTTCAGGTACACTGAGGATCAATTTAGATGGCCAATTCACCTAACCTGCACATTTTGGGGGAAGAAACTGGAGCACCTAGAGGAAACTCACGCAGACATGGGGAGAATGTGCAGACTCCACACAGACGGTGACCCAAGGCTGGAATTGAATCTGAGTCCCTTACACTGTGCTCCAGTGCCATCCTATTGGTCTGCTGTTAGGGTCAAATTCCTTGCAGTGGCCTCAGAATGTCTCATAATACCCCCTTGATATGCATGTTATTCAAGTTAAATTGGAGATGATAAGTTGGGAGAAAATTTGAGCCTCTTATGTCCCCCTTGTGTTTGTGACCAGAGTGGAACCAGGCCTTTACATAAAGGTGAATTTCACTGACTTCCAAATGGATGAATGGACTGACAACCTGATCCTGTACGAAGGAACGGGATGCAGTAAAAAAATAATCGGTAGGCAACACACTGCTATTTACATTAAATTTATTTTATTTTTCTTTCATACAATCACAGAATCCTGCAATGCAGACAGAGGCCGTTTGGCCCATCAAATCTGCTTCAACCACAATCCCACCTAGGCCCTATCTTGACATGTATTTATCCTAGCTATTCCCCTGACATAAGGGGCAATTTATCATGCAATTTATCATGGCCAATCTACCTAACCCGCTCATCCTTGGACTGTGGGAGGAAACAGAGCACCTGAAGGAAACCCATGCAGACACAGGGAGAATGTGCAAACTCCACATAGACAGCAACCCAAGCTGGGAATCGGATCTGGGTCCCTGATGCTGTGAGGCACTGTGCCACCGGGACTTGATGTAAACTGAATAAGATATAATCAGGAATTTGGTTCAGGAAATAAGCTCCAGTAAGTTCCCCTTAAGTTTAAACTGTGACTAAGACTTAACTTCAAACATTATGGACAGGGTTTTTCGGCTGTGTTCCTGCTCAAGGTCAATGGACATTTACATGAAGTCCGCCTTTCACCTGCTATGTGACCCGTGATGAGCAGGATGGGAAATTTCTCCCTGTTAGTTTAATAGTCTAGTTAAACACTGAAGTGCCTGAAGAGACATTTAACTGCCAATCAACTGAAAGTAATTGTCCATGTTGTGGGGTCTTTTGGTGTTCAGCTTTTCAATTTAATGCAGCCTTGTTCCCCTTGAAGTAGCTAGATCAAGTCACAGAGTTTTACAGCTGTTTATTCAAGCTATTACAATAGGACTCTAGTGAGGCACGTAATGGACAACCAGAGTACAGAATCCAGGAATGCACAAGCAGATGTACACCGGAATTCTACCACCCCAGCTGCCACAGAATCAGAGTGGATAAGGGCCGGACAACAAAAATGTCCATTGAACTCAAGCTGAGTTACAGACAGAGAGATTGAATAGGTTAGGACTTTATTCCCTGGAGCGTAGAAGAATGAGGGGAGATTTGATAGTGGTGTATAAGATTTTGATGGGTATAGACAGAATGAATGCAAGCAGGCTTTTTCCACTGAGGCTAGGGGAGAAAAAAAACTAGAGGGAATGGGTTAAGGGTGGAAGGAGAAAAGTTTAAACGGAATATTGGGGTGGGGGGGGGAGCTTCTTCACGCAGAGCGTGGTGGAAGTATGGAACAAGCTGTCGGGTAAAATGGCAAATGTGGGGTCACTTTTAACAGTTAAGAAAAACTTGGATGGGTACATGGATGAGAGGAGTGTGGAGGGATATGCTCCAAGTGCAGATCAGTGGGACTAGGCAAAAAATGATTCGGCACAGACAAGAAGGGCCAAAAGGTCTGTTTCTGAGCTGTAATTTCCTATGCTTCTATGGGAATTTCTGGTCTTGCTCACTTGCTATTCCCCACTTGAGCCAGAGAGAAAGCTCCAAAACCCATGGTTTTAAACTGCTTAAAGCTGCTTCTGCCTGTTTTAGAAGGTTAGCAGAATTTAATGAGGTCCACTTAATCATTTCCCCATCAAGAACCTTGAATGTTCATAGTTCTGACTGCTGACACACAGTGGCAACAGTCTGTGCCATCTATAAGGGGCACTGCAGCAACTCATTAATGCTCCTTTGGCAGCATCTTCCAAAGCCACAACCTCTGCCATCTAGTTTGACGAGGGCAGCAGATAATTGAAAACAACACCATCTGCAAATTCCCCGCCGCGTCCCACATCATCCAGATGTGGAAATTCATAGATGTTTTTCTGTCACTGGTCGAAGTTCCTGGAAGTCCTTTCCTGTTGGTATGTCTATACCACATGGATTGCTAAGAAGGTGGTTCACCACAACCTTCTCAAGGGCAATCAGGAATGGCAACAAATGCTGGCTTCGCCAGTGACATCTACATCCCAAGTACATTTTTTTTAGAAGTATACTTGCTGCTCATCCCCAATGCCAAATTTGATCTTCAATGAAATTCAACTCTTTCCCTATCCCCTTGATATCCCCACTATGTATTTGTAGTGGAGTCTCTGCCTAAATGTTCCCTTGCTTACAAAGAAGTAACCTGAGTGAACTCTTGTGTCAATTCCCAATTTCAAAATGATAGCCTTACCTGCTCCATTCATTCCATTGGATGCCTCTTGGCTCCCATGGGATTAGAATCATAGAATCCCTACAGTGTAGAAAGAGGGCAGTTGGTTCATCGAGCTTGTACTGACCATAATCCCACTCTATTCTCATAACCCACAAAATTACCCTTCTAATCTCCTTGACACTACGATTAATTGATCACAGCCAATTAACGTAACCTCCATATTTTTGGAGTGTACAGCACCCAGATGAAACCCATGCAGATATGGGGAAAATGTATAAACTCCACACTCGAGGCTGGAATTGAACTCAGGTCCTTGGCGCTGTGAGGGCACTGTGCCACCCCTGGAGCAAACCTGGAGTGAGTCAGGAAAACAACTTGTGGAGAAAATTACACCAAAAAGAGGAAAAGATTTGATCTGTGGCAAAATCAAGTCAGAATAGCTTGTTTTTAATGAAGAACCCTTCACATAAAGTAATCCAATCTTAACCTTGCTCTTGTTTCATTTAGCTTCACTCTCGGGTTCCCATCCCAGATCTGTGAGGATTTTTTCCAACCAGGCAACAGCAGAATTCTGGACAGATAAATTCCCATCTTCCAATCCTGGATTCAACGCGACTTTCACTGCATTTAACATCAGTGATGTCAGCAGTAAGTCACTTTTATTGTTTAAAAAGGGAGGCTGTGTTTCATTAAACTATTGACCATACATCTTCTGTTCCAGCAACCGACTTGCACTTGTTATAAATAAGACTTCAGATTAAAGCAGGGACCCAGTGGTTTGATACTCTGAAATAAATCTGGACACAGGAACCAGGAGAACACTATCATACTCAGAGCAGCAATATTTTTTGGAGAGAAAATGTGAAGTATATTTTCACATAAAGGAAAGTGAAAATTTGGAACCCTCTTCTTGCAAAAGGCTGGGGGAAAGTTGGAGCTCACAAGACTGAGATCGATAGATCTTATCTGGGTAAAGAAAACAAATATAGTTTAATGGAGCTGAGGCAAAGATTAGCCATTGAATGGTGGACTAAATGGACAAAGGGACTGAATGGCCTCTTCCATTCTTTATGCCCTATGCCAGTACCTCAAACAGTTGCTATGCACTGAAGGTGGCAGTTCTAATCCTGAATTTTGCTGGGGGTGTTTGGCAGAGGAGATGAGCAGCAAGTATACTTCTAAAAAAAAAATTGTTCTCAGGATGTGGGTGTCACTGGCAAAGGCAGAATTTGTTGCCCATCCCTGATCGCCCTTGAGAAGCTGGTGGTGAACCACCTCCTTAGACCGCTGCAATCCTTGTGGTGTAGGTACACCAACAGTGCTGTGAGGAATGGACTTCCAGGAACTTGGACCAGTGACAGTGAAAAAACACCAATATAGTTCCACATCTGGATGGTGAGACATGCTGGGGAATTTACAGATGGAGGTGTTTCCATGCATCTGCTGTCCTTGGCAAACTAGATGGCTGAGGTTATGGGTTTGGAAGTCTCTGATAACAATTCTACAGTATTCATTTGACCAGAAACTAATCTAGACTAGCCATACAAATCCTGTGGCTACAAGAATAGGATTTGGAATCTTGCAGTGAGTAATTCACCTTCTGAATCCTCAAAGGATATCTGCCATCTACAAGGCACGCTGGCAGTGTGATGGAAGACTCTCTTTTTGCTTGGATGAGTGCAGCTACAACAAAACTCAAGAAGCTTCACACCATGTAAGACAAAGTTTCTGGATTGATACACAATGCACAAACATTCACCCGCTCCACCACTGATGCACAGTGGTAGCAGTGTGTACCATCTACAAGATGCTCTGTAATAGTACCTTCAAATCCATGATCGCAATCACCCAGAAAAACAAGAGAAGCAGATACATGGCAAATCCACCACTTGGATGTTCCCCTCAAAATTATTCAACATCCTGACTTGGAAATAGATTGCTGTTCCTTCACTGTCGCTGGTTCAAAATCATGGAACTCCCTCCCTAACCACACTGTGGCTGTACCACGTGGACTATAGAGGTACAATATAACAGCTTATCGTCACCACTTCAAATGGGCAATAAGTAGCTACAAACTCTGCATCCCAAGAATGAATAAAAAAATACAGTGCCCTTCAGCACTGAAATTGCCAATATTTCTGGGAGGATTGGGAGTTCCCCCTCTCTGTTGCTGGAATACAGTTCGTGCTCTTAAATGGTCTGAAGGAGTTTTCAATGTTGTGCTCCTATATCTGATTGAAGCTCACATCCATTCCATCTCCCAGTTTGGAGGAGCCAACAACAACTTGTATTAATATGATGCCCTTAACATGATAAAATGCCTCAAAACTCATCTCCATGGTATCATAAAGCAAATCATGATTGTAAGCCATACAAGGGGATGTTGCAACTGATGGACAAAACATGTGGGTGATGCAGAGAGAGTCAAGAAGGAATAGCATGCCTCGGAGCCAGAGAGCTGAAAGCACAGCCACCAATGGTGGAGTGATTAAAACCAAGGATGAGGCAGAATTGGCAGAGTTCATGTACCTCTGGGTTGGAGGAGATTAGATTGGTACGGAGATGGCAAAGCCAGGAGAGGGAATTTGAAAACGAGAATGAGAATTTGAAAATCAAGGCAGTGCTGAACAAGGAGGTAGTGAGGTCTGCGGGCGCTGGGTGATGGATGAATGAAACTGCGTGTGAGACAATTGGGTTCGACTGCAAGCAGGGCTGAGAAATTAAAGACGAGATTAAAGATGACATAGGCTCCATCAGACACTAAAGTGGTCACATGTTCCACATTTGATGGCACAACATTATAGCCAGGAGCGAAATGCCAAGTAAGTTGATAGTGAGAAATTCTAAATGCTCTGACAGGCATCACAATACATTGAGCAAATATACTGCACATAAAGCATAGGAACGCAGGGATTGTTAGAAATAAAGGGTCACATTCTTCTGCTCTCTCTGGTGGCAAACTTAATAAATGGACAGGCTGGTGGCATATCTGATCCCAAACTAAGATCTGGGCAGGATGGCCCACTGCCAATTGAGTTCTTGAGCTGGCCAATTAATGACCATATGAGGATCTCATTTCACATCACCACATGTATTGAGCCAGTTACAGATAGGCCCTTCACCATGCAGTGGACACAACAGATAAAACTTTGCAACCAGCTTGTCACTTCGTAGGGTAGAGGGAACTCCTCAACCAAAGACATTGAGTTCCCTGATCAAAGGATAGGACTTTGAGCAGGAGGGGACTGCCGAGAGTCACTTACCCCACTTTCACCACCCTATACTCCTCTCTCATAGAACCACCCTCCTGTGACACCAACTTCACTTACCTGTAGTCCGGGTCCTTCATGATCCTGAAACCCTGAGCCCTGTCCTCCCAGCTGCACCTAACACCTTCCCTGTGGTCTCCAATTGGCCAGCAGCTCTTTGTAGGTCCCTAGGAGCTGTCCTCATCAATGCCTCACTGGAATTGGATTTGGAGGGATTGCCAAAATCAGGCAGCACAGATCCCATGCCCACTCTGAAGTAGGCAGGCAAGACTCTCTGCAAGATTCCACCCAAGAAGATAAATATCCATCCAGGTCTTATCCAATCATTCTGCTGGTGAAATGATAAGCAATCAGACAATAACCTGAGGCTTGGAAAACCCTTATTTGTGGGGAACGTTGAGAAGTCCTCATGAATTCTGATGTCTGGTTTCATAGCTTGGATCCATTTGAACATTAGAGACCCAAAATCAATTTTCTGCTCCCTAGCACACTACAGCTTTATATAAGGGTGGCACGGTGGCAAAGTGGTTAACTCTGCTGCCTCACAGGGACCCGGGTTTGATTCCCGACGTGGGGCATTGTCTCTGTGGAGTTTGCACATTCTCCCAGTGTCTGTATGGTTTCCTTGGGGTCTCCAGTTTTCTCCCATAGTCAGAAAAATGTGCTGGTTAGGTACATTGGCCATGCTAAATTTTTCCACAGTGAACTCAAATAGGCACGGAGTGTGGTAACTCGAGGATTTTCACCACAACTTCATTACAGTGTTAATGTAAGCCTAGTTGTGAAATTAATAAACAAACTTTAAACAGTGGCGAGAACTGCTGCCTCACAGCACCCGGGACCCAGGTTCAATTCCGGGCATGGGTCAAAGTCTGTGCGGCATCTGCATGTTCTCCCCATGTTTGCGTGTGTTTCAAATGACACTCATGCTGTTTCCCAAGATGTCCTTTTCTGCTGATAGCACAGCCCATGTTTTTGTGAATGATTCTCAATTCCAGCGGTTTAAGCAATCCCAGCGCAGTCAACCATGAGGGTCTTACTGCGAGAATGTTGACTTGATTTGATTTAATATTGTCACATGTATTAGTATGCAGTAAAAGTATTGTTTCTTGATCATTATACAGATAAGCATACCATTCATAGAGATAGAGAGACAGAGTGTAGGATTACAGTCATAGTTATGGTGTAGAGAAAGGTCAACGTAATATAAAGTAGGTCTATTAAAAAATCTGATGACAGTCAGGAAGAAGCTGTTCGTAAGTCAATTAGTACGTGACCTCAGATTTTTATATCTTTTTCCTGAAGGAAGAAAGTGGAAGACAGAATGTCCAGGGCACATGGGGTCCTTAATCATGCTGGCTGCTTTTCCAAGGCAGCGTGAAGGGTAGACAGAGTCAATGGATGAGAGGCTGGTTTGCGTGATGGAATTGGTTGAATTGTCAGGTTAAGATCAGTATCTTTTCCTGAAAGCAGTGCTGAGGTGTTTAAAACTCTGATATTGTGTACCTGCAGATCAGGAGAAGATCAACTGCGACTTCCAAGATGGATTTTGCTATTGGCGACAAGAGCCATTGGACGAGGGTGATTGGGAGAGGATCAGTGGACCTTCTTATCCACCCTTAACTGGCCCGAATGATGACCACACGTATGGGAACCAATCAGGTTGATTCCTAATCCTGCTTTAACAATAACATTGACAATACAGCACATATACAGGCCATTCAGCCCAACTGGTCGATGTTGTTCCTCCTCAGCACGAGCCTCCTTACACTCTCTCTCACCCTATCAGCACATTTTTCTGCTTATTTCCCCTTCATTAGTTTCTCTCGCTTCCCTTGAATTACCAGAGAGGTGGTGGCAAATTGGTATTATCACTGGATTAGTAATCCCGAGACCCAGGGTAACTCTCTGGGGAGTCAGGTTTGAATCCCAACATGTCAACTGATGAAATTTGAATTCAATGACAATCTGGAATTAAAAGTCTTATCGTAGCCGTGAAATCATTGCCGATTGTTGTGAAGACCCACGTGTGGCACTGTGGCACAGTAGTTAGCACCGCTGCCTCAGTGCCAGGGACCTGGGTTCAATTTCCGGCTTGGATCATTACCTATGTGGAGTATGCATGTTCTCCCAGTGTCTGCATGGGTTTCCTCCAGTTTCTTCCCACAGTCCAAAAGACATGCCGATTAGGTGGATTAGCCATGCAAAATTCTCCCTCTGTGTACCTGAACAGGCACCGGAGTGTGACGCCTGGGGGGTTTTCACGGTAACTTCTTTGCATGTTAATGTAAGCCTATTTATGATAAATAATAAATATATATCATTCAGGAAGGAAATCTGCTGTCTTTACCTGGTCTGGCCTAATGAGGTTGATTCTTATATGGTCTCTGACATACATTCAGGTCAAGGGCAATTATGGGGTGGGTGATAAATGTGCAGTGGTTAGCACTGCTGCCTCACAGCACCAGGGACCTGGGTTCAATTCCCAGCCTTGAGTCACTGTCTGTGTGAAATTTGAATGTTCTGTTGTGTCATGTGGGTTTTCTCCTAGTACTCTGGTTTCCTCGCACAGTCCAGCGATGTGCAGGTTTGCCATGGTAAATGTGTGAGGTTATGAGGATAAGGCAGGGGAGAGGGTTGGGTAAGATACTCTGTCAGACAGTTACTGTAAACTCAATGAACTGACTGATATCTTCTGCACTGCAGGGACTCTGATTCAGGCTCAAGTGAGGGCTTAGAAAAACACTCTCTAGGAAGCAATTCCACCCCCCTATGTGGCACCCCCACAGTGGCTATAGGGGAAGGATGTTGGATGAGGCAATCTAAAGTTAAAGTTTATTTATTCAAAAGTAGGCTTACATTAACACTGCAATGAAATTACTGTGAAAATTCCCTTGTCGCAACACTCCGGCACCTGTTCGAATTCACCGAGGGAGAATTTGGCATGGCTGATGCACCTAACCAACACATCTTTTGGACTGTGGGAGGAAACCGGAGCACCCAGAGAAAACACACGCAGACACAAAGAGAAAGTGCAGATTCCACTCAGACAGTGATCCAAGCTGGGAATCAAACCCAGGTCCCTGGCACTGTGAAGCAGCAATGCTAACTACTGTGCCACCCGAGCAGCTAGGAGTAAGTGGATCAGGTTTACTCCCAAGTCTGCTCCTGCAGCTAATGCTGTGAGCAGGATTCTTCTGTGAGAACGTGTGCTGGTGTGATAAACTGGAACAAAATCGCCCCCTGCTGATTTCAATCCAGAACTGTAGCTGTTCATGGCGTTTTCACCTGCTTTCTATTTTCGCCGTGTGATTGGGGGAAATCAACCTTCAAAAAATTAGCTCAATAATTTAATGAGTTAGGTTTACAAGTCAACCTCCAATGGAAGAGTTTCTAGTGGAGCTAATAGCCAACCTGGAGGAGAGAGGAGATTTACCAGGATTCTTCCTGGGATGGAATATTTAAGTTATGAAGAGAGGTTGGAAAGGCTTGGGTAGTTTTATCTGGTGCAGAGAAGACTGAGGGGCAACCTGATGGAGATGTACAAGATTATGAGACACGTAGGCAGAGTGGGTAGGGAACAACTGTTTCCATTAGTTGAAGAGTTATTCACGAGGGGACACAAGTTCAAGGTGAGGGGCAGGAGGTTTACGGGGGATGTGAGGAAATACTTTTTTACCCAGAGGATGATGAGGATATGGAATGCGCCGTCTGGGAGGGTGGTAGAGATGAGTTGCCTCACATCCTTTAAGAAGTACTGGATGAGTGCTTTGCACAACATATCATTCCAGGCTATGGGCCAAGCGCTGGTAAATGGGATTAGGTGGAAGTTCAGATATTTCTCGCATGTTAGTACAGACTCAATGGGCTGAAGGGCCTCTTCCTGCACTGTATGCTTCTATGATTCCATTATCAAATCTCCTTTCAATATTTGTTCTTGGGGAGGCATGGTGGCATGGTGGTTAATATTGGTGTCCTACAGCGCCAGGGATCCGGTTTCAATTCCAGCTTTGGGTGACTGTGTGGAGTTTGTATATTCTTCCCGTGTCTGCGTGAGTTTTCTCTGGGTGTTCTGGTACATTAGGTGGATTGGCCATACTAAATGAGTGGGGTTATGGGGATAGGGCAGGGGGGAAAGCCTTGTGGGGAATGAAGAGTCAGTGCAGACACAATGGGCTGAGTGGCCTCTTTCTGCACAGTATGGATTCTTTGGTTCTGTGTAACTGTAATCAGTGAATAAGATTCTCACCGAGGTCGGCAGGCAAAGGAGCACATAATCCAGGATGAAAGCCCAGTGCAGTTCCGAGGGAGTGCTACAGTGTTGAAAGCTTTATCTTCTGGATATGATGTTCGACCAATGCCTTGTCTGCCCCCTTAGATAGTTGTACCTTCTGGTACTGTTTCAATGAAGGTGAGGGGAGTCCTGACCAACATGCATCAGTCAACCAGATCAACCAGATTATTACCTTTTGCAGGTATTTGCTGTGTACAGATTAGCTACTGCATTTCCTACATTACATGATGATGGGTGTCCCCATCACCCCATGCATTTCCCGCATTTGATAATGGGCAGCACGGTTGCACAGTGGTTAACACTGCAGCTTCACAGCTCCAGGGACCTGGGTTTGATATTTATATATTCTCTTCGTGTCTGTGTGGGTTTCTCAGGGTGCTCCGGTTTCCTCCCATAGTCCAAAAGTGTATGGGTTAGGTTGATTGGCCATGCTAAAAATTGCCCCTCAGAGTCCTGAGATGCATAGGTTAGAAGGATTAGCAGGTAAATATATAGGGATATGGGGGTAGGGCATGGGTGGGATTGTGGTTGATGCAGATTCGATGGGCCAAATGGCCTCTTTCTGCACTGTAGAGTTTCTATGATTCTGTGAGTACATTAGTGACACACATTAAACATAGTTCGTTGGAGATTAAAAAACTTGGTTTGTAAAAGACATAATAGAAATACGAGAGTTTCTATAAACAAACTCCTTTCTTAAGTTTTAGTTCAATAAATTATAGCAGCACTTCCCCCCTATCATAGAGTCCTACAGTGCAGAAGGAGCCCATTCAGCCCATCAATTCTGCACCAGCCACAGTCCCACCTAGTCTCTAACCCCATCATCCCATGCATTTATCCTAGCTATTCCTCCAGCACTAAGGGGCAATTTAGCATGGTCAGTCCACCTAACCCACACATCTTTGGATCACCCAGAGGAAGCAGAGAACATGCAAACTCCATACAGGGGGTGATCTAAGCCCAGGATCAAAGCCAGGTTCTTACAGGTGTGAGGCAGCAATGCTAATCACTGTGCCACCATGCCAATCCTCTCTTTTACAGTTCCCAGTAACCGTAAAGTATTTTGGCAGATGATTGAACTTCCACTCTATCTTAATGCAATCTATTCTCTTGTGTGGAAGCTATGATAACCTTTCCCCCTAATAAGATTCCCATGCTGCTTTTGTTTTGCTGAGTTAGAAATGGAAAACAGCACAGAAGCAGAGCTAGATCAATATCTCACAGCCAAATGAGATGTGACCGTGGAAACTCTCACAACAGTAAGAACAGTGACGGCCCCAGATAAAGATATCTTAGGCTGTGTATAGCTTCTGACCAATATCACGAGTATCACCATTTGAGTGGTTGAAAAACTATCACTATCACTTGGAATCCCTACAGTACAGAAGGAAGCCATTCGGCCTATCAAGTCTGTACTGACCACAATCCCATTCAGGCCCTTACACTTACCTTCCTAATCGCTCTGACACCAAGGGTCAATTTAGCATGGCCAATCCACATAATCTGCACATCTTTGGATTGTGGGAGGAAACTGGAGTACTCAAAAGAAACCCACACAGACACGAGGAGAAAATGCAAACTCCACACAGACAGTGACCAGAGATTGGCATTGAACTTAAGTCCCTGACACTGTAAGGCAGCAGTGTGCCATTGTGTCAACCCTACAACCTGCCTTGAATGACTTTGTTAGGGGCCGGACCAGAAGCTCCAAGATATATTATGAAGTTAGCCTAGGACCTCAGCTTTACATTTGAAGTTGGCATTAGGGTATATAAGGTGTTTTGCTCTGGGTATGATTCTAGTGACTCACTAGGAAGCTTTTATCAAGGCCAACTTTATTTAAGAACACTGTTAGAATATAACAAAAAGAATTATCACAACCTTCCCTAGTTAAAATGCTTAAGCATGACAAAGTATAATTCTTAGTAGCTAGCTACTCTATTATGCCTAGACATGAATTCCTTCTTTAGAACCAGTTAGCACAGAAACCAAAGATGCTTATGTAAGTACTAGATTTCCAACCTTTTGACACCTCTGCAGAGTGATCCAGACAGACACTTGTCTTCTAATTCTCAGGCAGAAACTTCCAGAATAAGTTTCATTCCCCCTGCCACCACCCCACCAAACATCCCCCTCCCCCACAGTAGAATTCAGACAAAGCAAGAGATACAGAGGAAGTAGCCTCTCTCAAAAGATCCCAAAAAACAGAGTGCCCTGAGTTCCCTTTGAAAGCCTTGCTGCACTCAGTTATATGACCTTACCTGTCAATCAACCTAATCAAGCCCTCTTCTGCAATATCCCAGGGAAACTCAAAATAACAGATTAAAACAAACATTGTATAAATTTAGATCAATCATTTGGCTGCAGTAACGACACAGTGCCATGAGATCCAGATAAAATGGCTCTGAGTACATAAAACAGATCATGAACAGATCAACCTAATCAAGCCCTCTTCTGCAATATCCCAGGGAAACTCAAAATAACAGATTAAAACAAACATCGTATAAATTTAGATCAATCATTTAGCTGCAGTAACGACACAGTGCCATGAGATCCAGATAAAATGGCTCTGAGTACATAAAACAGATCATGAACAGATCATAAAGCAAGAAACATGACTGAAATACATTTCTTAAATGTGCAGTATTGTCATAACTTGTATTTCCAAAGCATTTTAGAGACAAGTAATAAATTTTAAAACATTGCCATTGTTGTAGTTTATTGCCCATCCCTAGTACTCTCTGAACTGAATGGCCATTCCAGAGGGCTGTTGGAAATCAACTATATTGCTATGGATCTGGAGTCACATATAGGCCAGACCAGGTAATGATGACAGGTTTCCTTCCTAAAGAACATTATTAAACTACATGGGTTTTTATGACAATCGACAATGGTTTCTTGATCAGTAGGTCTTCACACAGCAAATTACTAAAAGCAGCGCTGTCATTATGACTAGATGATCTGTTATAGCAAAGCTGATTGAGATGAATGTTGGCCAGGATATTGGGGACAACTCCCCTGCTCCTTCAAAGAGTGCTGTGGAACTTTTTTACATTTACCGTAGAGGCCAACCTAGTCCCCAACTCTAGCTCATTGGGTAGAATTCTCGCCTAATAATTACACTTCTGACAGTGTAGCATTGTCCCATTACCGCACTGGAATGTTATACTAGCTTTCCTTGTGTTGAGGGGAGGTGATGGCCTGGTGGTATTATCATTACTATTAATCTAGAAACTCAGCTTATGTTCTGGGGACCAGGTTTGAATCCCATCATGGCAAATGGTGGAATTTGAATTCAATTAGAAATATCTGGAATTAAAAGTCTACCAATGACCATGAAACCATTGTCTATTGTCGGAAAAACCCATCTGGTTCACTAATGTCCTGTAAGGAAGGAAATCTGATACTTTTATCTTGTCTGGACTACATGTGACTGCAAATCACAATTGCCTCTTAACTGGTCTCTGAAGTAGTCTTGCAAGTCCCAAAGTTTCAAAGACAACTAGGTAACAAATGCCGGCCAGCCAGAAAAGTCCATATTCCATGAATGAATGAAAAGCAAAAGTGGCTGGATCCTAAGAGATATTGACATGGTGAATATGGAGAGGATGTTTCCTCTTGTGGGAGAATTTAGAATCAAGGATTATTCATTTAAAAATCAGAAGCTCTCCATTTAAGACAAAGAGGAAAAGATTTTTCTTTTCCCTCAAAGGGTAGTGAGACTTTGGAAGTCTCTTCCTCAAAAGGCAATGGAAGCAGAGATGTTGAATGTTTTCAAGGCAGAGATAAATAGATTCTTGATAAGATAATGGGTGAAAGGTCATTGGCGTAGAAGGCAAGTTGCTTCCTCTGTGATCTTATTGAATGGTGAAACAGACTCAAGAGGCCAAGGTCCCTACTCCTGCTCCTAATTCATGGGAACATAGAACATAGGAGCAGGATAGGACATTAGGCCTTTAGAACCTGATCTGCCATTCAGTATGATCCTAAATTGCATGTTCAGGTGAGTGTGTCTTGAACCAACTGAGGTCCAAGAATGATAACCACAGAGCCATGACTAGTCCGCATATGTCTGTCCACCATCTTCAACACTACTGTGCCTTTCGCTGCCTAGGCATTCAAATTCCTACTGTCTCCCCCTCCTCCTTTAGGACATGCCTTAAAACCTAGCCCTTTCATCCCTCCATCTTGGGTTAGTTATCCATTTCTTATTCATATACACTTCTGTGAAGAGGGATGTTTTATCTATCACCATACAGGTTTCTGTTGTTGTACTGATTTCCCCCATTCCTCTTTTAATTCCAGGATATTATATTATGACTCCAATGCGGCCATACGATAAGAGCAGAAAGATCAATCTCCTCAGCCCTGTGTTATCTGTTGAGCCTGAGCCCTGGTGTCTCAGTTTCTGGTAGGTAAAGAGCTCAGACTTACTGTTTATTCAGAGATCAAATGAAGACACAAGACCCAGTGACCAATAGGAGTTGAAAGAGTAGAAGAAAAGGTGACGTTCTCCAGAAGTAGCAGTGACTTGAGGCCAAGTTTGGATTTTGAAGGGACCATTGGAAGATAGGGACACGGAGGAATGGGTACGTGAGTAAGAAAGAGTGTGTATTTAGACACAAACAAAGCATAAAGAACAAGGCAATTAGTCCTTCAGCCCACCAAGTCTGCATCTGTCATGTTGTCCTATTTAGACCAACCACCTGCATCTCTCTGTTCCTCAGCTGTTTATGCGTCTATCCAGATAAGTCTTAAATGTTGCTAACATTTCTGCTTCGACCATCTTACTTGGCAGTGCATTTCAGGCTCCCAACATTCTCTGTGCTAAAAACTTCCCTTGCACACCTCTATAGAACTTCCCACTTTACCTTGAACTTTTGCCCCCTTGAAATTGTCATTTCTGCCCTGAGAAAAAACATCCAATTCTCCACCTTATCTATGTCCCTCATCATTTTATAAATTTCTATCAGGCTGCCCCACAACCTTTCCAGGAAGAACAATCCCAGTTTATTCAATCTCTCCTCATCGCTAATATTGTCCATTCAAGCAACATCCTAGTAAGCCTTTTCTGTACTCCCTCCAAAGTCTTCACGTCCTAGTGTTTCAACAAAACTGGACACAGTATTCCAAATGTGGCTTAACCAACAGTTTATATAACTGTAATATAATTTGCTAACTTTTATACCCAATGTCTCAGCTGATGAAGGCAACCATGCCATATGCTTTCTTCACCATCTTTTCCACCTGTGCTGCCATTTTTAAGGATCTATGGACTGTATTCCCAGATCTCTTTGTGTGCCTATAATCGTGATGGTTCTGTCATTTATTTTATAACACCCATCTGAATTGGCTCTACCAAATACACCACCTCACATTCACACAGATTAAATTCCATCTGCTATTTCTCCACCTAATTCACACCTATTCCTAGGGAGTGTGTGACTGGACCCTGAACTTTCTAATTTACAGACCATAATCAGTAAGGGTAGGCCACAATACCTCCTCCATGAAAATTCCTCAACATCAGTGCCCAACAAGACTGAGTTCTCAGCCCCCTACTATACTCCTTGTGTGCCTATGACTATGCGGCCAAATTCCCCTCCAATTTGATTTTCAAATTTGCTGACATTACTATAGTGGGTCAGATCTCAAACAATGACAAGACAGAGTACAGGAATGAGATAGAGAATCTGGTGAAGTAGTGCAGTGGCAATAACCTCTCTATCAATGTCAACAAAATGAAGAACATTGTCATTGACTGCAGGAAATATAGAGGGAAACATGATACCGGCTACACCAATGGGGATGAAGTAGAAAGAGTCGAGAGCTTCAAGTTTTTAGGTGTTCAGATCACCAACAACCTGGTCCTGGTCTCACCATTGTCAACACTATTGTTAAGAAAGCCCACCCACACCTCTACTTTCTCAGAAGACTTAAGGAAATTTGGCATGTCAGCCACGACTCTCACCAACTTTGACAAATGACCATAGATAGCATTCTTTCTGGTTGTATCACAGCTTGATATGGTTCCTGCTCTACCCAAGACTGCACAAAGTCGTGAATGTAGCCCAAACCAGCCTCTCATCCATTGATTCTGTCTACACTTCCCATTGCTTTGGTGAAGCAGCCAGCATAATTAAGGACCCCACGCACTCTAAAACATTCTCTCTTCCACCTTCTTCCACTGTGAAAAAGATACAAAACTCTGAGGTCATGTGCCAACTGACTCAAGAACAGCTTCTTTCCTGCTGCTGTCAAACTTTTGAATGAACTTACCTCTAACAGATCATTCTACCCAGGCCATATCCCCATAACCTCACATATTTACATACCACTAATCCTCCTAGTCTACAGACTTTGGGATACTAAAAGATAATTCAGCATGGACAATCAACCTAACTTGCACATCTTTAGCCTGAGAGAAGAAACTGGAGCACCCAGAAGAAATCCACATAGACCTGAATAGAGAAGGATTAACAATATAATCCCTACAGTGCAGAAAGAAGCCATCTGGTCCATTGATCTGCACTGACTCTGTCAGTGGACACTTAGGGTGCATGTGTAAACTCCACACAGACTCAAGGTCAGGATTGAACCCAGGACACTTGTGCTGTTCATAATGTTAATTGTGTTGTGGAGTATCTTGAGCACATATAAAATGGGATTGCTGAGGGTATTAGCAGGCCATGCACAGACATACTTAACGTAAAAACAAAATCAAGAAAAGAATTCCCAATTTAAGTTTGTACTTCACTACCTGACTTGGGATCCAGTTAACAGTAGATGTGTTGGTGCGTCTATTGGGTCATCTGAGCGTGCATTGTTGAGCTAATGTGAATATGTACTTTTGGGCTTGCAAATGTTAAAGATAGGTTCAGGTTTCACTGAGATGCTACCATGAAGTATAGTGGTCACCATGCTGCTCCACCATTGATATAACAATATGAGTACACTCTTTCAGCAGCTAACCTGTTGAAATCTGCCTGAGAGGCTGGAACAGAGAGGGAGGAAGTAAGCATGTAATCCTTTTTTAACTTCAGAATAGTCTAATATACTAAACCATTCATTGTGCCTGAAACTTTAATGCATCAGACTAATTGAATTCACTAAATTCCTCTTTATCGTATTCAGAGACATAGGAAGCAAAAGGAGTCCATTTGGTCCATCATTTCTGCTGTTCAAGCAACTCCACATCCTGAAGCTTACAACACTCTTACGTGTACAATAGACCAGGTTATTCATCCACGAAGCATCCTACTTTGGGAAGAATGGGGAGGCCATGGGGAGGATACAGCTAGATTTACTAAAATAGTGTCAGGAATATGATTCTTCAATTATGTGTAAAGGAGCCACTTTTCTTACCAGGATGGTGCCAGCTGTAAAAAGAGCCATCCAGGCTAATTCCAATTGCCAGCATTTAATCCATAATCTTGCAGGTTACAGCATCTCAATGCATAGGGAGACGCCTTTTACATTATTTGAGGGTTTCAGCCTCACTGCCTGAAAGGGTAGTCGATTTCCAGACCTGTACAGTTCTATGGTTGAAAATATTTTCCTCATCTCTCCTCTAATCCTTCTAACAATCATTGCAAATCTTCACCCACTTTGTCACTGTCCCTTCTGGCCTCTTCCCACCTACTCTATCGAGGCCCCTCACAATTTGGTACATATCCATTAAATCTGTCCTTGGCCTCAAAGAGGCTGTAGACAGTCAGATAGCTCTCCCTTGGGCAGAGATGGTCAAAGGGAAAGTTAATATCACCCTTGAGATAGCTTTGAGAAAGCAAATAAATAAAACTGTTTCTGCTGGCTGGAAGAAGCACACAGAAGGAGGGATGAAGAGAATTTTCTTTGCAGAATGAGTAGCTATAATCTGGAATGTATTGCCTGAAAAGGTGTTGGAAGCAGATTCAGTGGTAAATATTGCAGTTGAAAAGGAATATTTTGCAGCACCAAAGAGAAAGCACTGATTGAATAGCCCTTTCGAAGATCTAGTACAGACATGAAGGACCGAATGGCCTCCTTTGCTATTTAATTCCATGCTTATGTTCATCATCTCTCTGCAATACTCTCATGTGGTCAGTATGCACTCATAAGGCTGTCTGACTCTGGTCTCTTCCCAGGTATTTTATGTACGGATTGGATGTTTCCTACCTGCGTGTTCATATCACCAGCAACAACAATGTGTCACGGACATCTTTCCAGAAGGAAGGAAATTATGGGAATCAGTGGAACTACGGGCAGCTGACAATAAATGAAACAGATGAAGTCAGGGTTAGTCTCTGATGATGAATTAATACAGTATCCTTATTCCTCATGTTTCCTTGGCTCTCACTTTGCTCTTGATAGACAGCAGCTGCAATGCTACCCTTTACTTTTTTTGTTTCATAGAATTTTACAGCATGGAAGAAGGCATTTCAGTTCATCAATGCTGTACTAGCACTTTGATACCATGCAATTAGTCCCACTTCCCTAATTCCCCAGATTCCTTGAATTATTTATCTTTTCAAGTATTTATTCAAATTCTCTTTTACTATTCAATCTGCTTCCACTTTCCTTTCAGACAGTGTCTTCCAGATCATAGCGAATCACTTCTCAATTAAATTTCTTCTTGACTTCCCTCTGCATTCTTTAGTCAGTGACCTCTGGTCACAATGGCATAGTGGCAATGTCACTGAACTACTAATCCAGGGGTACAGACTAATATCCCAGGGACAAGAATTTAAATTCCACCATGGCAGAGAGTGAAATTTAAATTCTGGAAAAAAACTCAAATTAAAAATCTACTGATGACCACGAAATCATTTTCACAAAAACCCATCTGGTTCACTAATGTCCTTTAAAAAAGGAAATTTACCATCCTTACTTGGTCTGGCTGACATATGATTCCAGAGCCACAGCACTGCGGTTGACTCTTAAAAGCCCTCAGGAATGGGCAGTAAATGCTGACCTAGCCAGGGCCTACCACATCCATGAATGAATAAAAATCACCCTCCAAGTGGGAATGATATCTCCTTTGTTACTTTGTCTGATTATTAGATATTGTGAGAGAATTTGCAAATTTGCTCCAAAATTCTGCTCCATCCCAATCTCAAAAGGCACCCTTACTTCACCTATTTTGCACACAAAGCCACTCCTCGTGGTCTCTGAGGGAGCTTAGTGGTTTAAAGTTTGTTTCATCCTAGATTTCAGACTATTTTGTAATATTCAGGAAATGCTAGGTTGATATGGTTCATAGTATCAGCAAAGATTTCCAATCCATTCACCCTGAGTCATATTTGAATCTCCAGAGGTGAAAGGTCAGTCGAGTAGTTCGAGGTTGTGGGGGGGAGGGTGTGGTGGAATTACATCTTCAGAGACTTGTCTGCCTTCTATAGTGGGCAGTAAAATTCCTACAGCCCTATTTCAAAGAAGAACAGAGATGTTCTGCATAGAATCCCTACAATGCAGAGGACACTGTTCAGCCCATCAAGCCTGTACTGATTCTTCAACAATTATCCCCCCACCCCTCAACTAGCCCCGCAATCTCACATATTTACCCCGCTGATCTACATATCTTGAGACCCTAAGGGGCAATTTAGCATGGTCCACCTAACCTGCATATTTTTGGACACTCAAGGGTAACTTTGCATGGCTAATCCACCTAACCTGCAAAGTGGCATAGTGGTTAGCATTGCGGCCTCACAGTTCCAGGGACATGGGTTTGATCTCTGGCTTGGGTCACTGTCTGTGTGGAGTTTGCACTTTCTCTCTGTGTCTGCATGGGTTTCACCTGGGTGTTCCATTTTCCTCCCACAGTCCAAAAATGTGGGGGTTAGGTTGATTAGCCATGGTAAATTTCCTTTTAGTGTCAGGGGGGTAGCAGAGTAAATACGTGGGGCTATGGAGATAGGGGCTGGGTGGGACTGTGGTTGGTGTAGACTCGATAGGCAAAGTGCCCTCCTTCTGGGCTGTAGAGATTCTATGACCTTGGACTGTAGGAGGAAACCAGAGCACCAAAGGAAACACACGTAGACACGTATAAACTCTACTAGATTACTGCCTTGGGTCTCTGGGGATTATATTGCCACCATTACACCAGCTCCCTCCTTTTTCCCAGTGTTCCGAGCAATATTTGTCCCTCAACCAACAACTAAGCACAGGTTGATCCAGATCTTTCTGTCTCCAGCTGATCATATCCCATTGGTACCTTGGAAGGTACCTTGGAAGATGAATAGGGAGAACGCTAGACCATCTGAATGCAAGGAGTCTGCAGGCATTGTACGAATATGAGAAATAGGAGCAGAAATAGACCACGCTCCCTATTGAGTAGGTCCGCATTCGGTCTCATCATGGCTGATCTTGATCTTCAACTTCATTTTCCTTCCTGCTCCCCATATCCCTTAAATCTCATACAAACCAGAAATCTGTCTATCCCAGCCATCAATGTATTCAATGATCAAGCATCTACAACTCTCTGGGATAGAGAATTCCGAAGATTCACAATCCTGAGGCAGACACCGCGTGGACCATTTTTGTGCTGTAAACTTTCAATGATTCTGTGAAATACCTTCGCTTCTCCTCAGTCGTGTATGACCGCATCCTGAGACTGTGCCCAATGTTTTAGATTCCCTGATCAGCAGAAACAATTCCTTTGTACCTACTCTATCAAACCCCCTCAGAGATTTGTAGGTTTCAATGAAGATGCCTCCTCATTACTCTAAACTCCAAAAGATAAGCCCATTTTGCTCAGTCTCTCATTGCAGCCAATTCTCAGTGAACATCAATACTTGCAAGTTTCTTCCCTTTTAAAAATGATTCTGCCTTTTTCATTCTTATCACAAAAGTGAATTAAGTTCACATTTCCCTCTATGATACTCCATCTGCACTCCTGATGCCAATCAAATTGTCATAGAATGTACTAAGCAACAGCAGGCACCTTGCCTCTTGTGGTACAGGGTGGAAGGAAAAAAGGTTAATTTTTGATAATCTCCTAGGGGAGGCGTTGGCATAGTGGAATTATCATTAGACTATGAATCTCAGCTAATGTTCTGAGAACCCAGGTTCAAATCCCACCACGGCAAATGGTGGAATTCAAATTCAATAAAGAATATCTGGAATTAAGAATCTACTGATGACCATGAAACTGTTGTCGAAAAATCCCATCTGATTCATTGATGCCCTTTCAGAGAGGAAATCTGGCAACTTTACCTAGTCTGGACTGCATGTCCAGAGCCACAATAATGTGGTTTACTCTCAACTGCCCTTGGGCCACCAGGGATGGGCAATAAATGCTGGCCAACTAGCGATATCCATGTCCCTTGAGTGAATAAAAGAAGTTACTCCCCTTCAGAGCACATGCCACTCTACCCTCTTGGACTTGAAATTTGGACAATGCATAAAGGCTTAAAACGCTAGGAGAAAAAGAAAACCCAAAAACAGAGAGGCTAAAAGAGAAAAAACAATCTAACAGCATGCTATGGTGCAGAGGGACCTGGGGATCCTTGTGCACGAATCGCAAAAACTCAGTCTGCAGGTGCAGCAGGTAATCAAGAAGATGAATGGAATGTTGGTCTTTATAACGAGGGGGATAGAATATAAAAGCAGGGAGGTCTTGCTGCAACTGTACAGGGCACTAGTGAGGTCGCAACTGGAGTACTGTGCGCAGTTTTGGTCCCCGCATTTGAGAAAGCATATATTGGCCTCAGAGGGAGTACAGAGAAGATTCACCAGGCTGATACTGGAGATGAGGGGGTCAGCCTATGAAGAGACATTGAATAGACTGGGTCTGTACTCATTGAAGTTTAGAAGGCTGAGGGGGGGATCTTATAGAGACATATAAGATAATGAAGGGGCTAGATAGGGTAGAGGTAGAGAGAGTGGCAAAGGGTAGAGGTAAAGGGTGGCAAAACTGGAGGGCACAGCCTCAACGTACGAGAGGAGCAGTTTAGATCAGAGTTGAGGAGAAACTTCTTCACTCAAAGGGTGGTGAGTCTCTGGAATTCTCTGCCCCTTGAAGTGATGGAGGCTACCTTGCTGAATATATTTAAGTGATGGGTAGGTAGGTTTCTGATTGACAAGGGAATTAAGGATATGGGGAGAAAGCGGGAAAGTGGAACTGATCCACTTCAGATCAGCCATGATCTTGTTGAATGGTGGGACAGGCTCGAAGTGCTAGATGGCCTATTTCTGCTCCTATTTCTTATGTTCTTAAAAGAAGGTTTGCCTTCGCAAAATTCCACTGGAAGGAGAAAGAGGAGTTCAGCTGAGGCGTTAATATTTCAGCACTCTAACATGTATTTCTGCATACTCACTTATGCATTATTCAGATTGTCTTTGAAGCTGTGAAGAATACTGGCGTGTTCTCAGACATTGCATTGGATGATATCTTTCTGAAAAATGGCAGCTGCAAAAAGAGTGAATACCCAGAGCCAACAGCAGAACCAAAACCCACAACACCACCTCCAGGGCCCAGTGAGTATGAGACATCATGCGGATATATACTTATGGGGCAAACTAATAAAGAGACTTTTTGATTTGATTCGATTTCATTTATTCTTGTCATATATTAACATACAGTGAAAAGTATTGTGTCTTGTGCTATACAGACAAAGCATACCATTCATAGAGAATGAAATAAGAGAGTGTAGAATGTATTGATATAGTTATAGCTAGATGAATGAATGAATGATAAGAAGTTTCCATTCTCTATTCCCAATCTACATTTGTAGAACTTCATCTAAAACTGTCACAGGCTGCAATTGTCCTCAGTTGGTTCCTGAGCTAAGGATGAGGAGAGAAACTCAACCAATTTTCACTGACTATAATCAAATTTGACTTAGGGCAGAATTAGGTTTGCCTGAAAGAATAGTTTTGGAAATAGAATAATATTTGCTTTGCACACATTATTATCACAGAGAAGCATCTCAGAATGCCTAATAACTTAGATTACTTTTGAAGTGTTGTTATTTTGTACACCAGTACAACAAATGCTTAATATCAGCTGTGTCCCACAGTAACAAGGAGATGATCGACCAGTTAGCTTGCTGGGCAGCATTGACTGATGGACACATGATCGGCAGAATCCTAATGGTGTTGGTCAGTCCTTTATATTGTATCATGGAAAGAAGCAAACAGTACCTCAGTCTAAGTTCTCAAATGAACCATATCCAACAGTGCAGTCCTTGAGATACTCAAATCCTACAGAAGATAAAAGATGACCAAGTTCTCCCTTTGACGGGGTTGGGGGGAGAATCATCACAGCTCAGATGGAGGGCAAGGTTGAGAAGATGGAGCCTCAGCTGGTACAGGAATTGAATCCATGCTGTTAACTGCACTCTCTATCACAAACCAGCGGTCCAGCCAACTGAGCTAAATTGACCATTAAGTCAAATCCTAGAGTGGGGCTTAAACCTGTAGTTTACTAGGTCAATGAATAAAAATCCATGATTTGTATTACTCATGCCTTCTCAGTCGGGCAAACACACTCTCTTTATCAATGGCTCTCTGCTGAAGGTAATCCCTGAAGTGTGATCTCACTTCAGGTTAAGCCATTACTTGAAGCACATTGGGTGGGATTTTCTGGCCAGGATCACCCGAGGTCAATGGATAAATGGTCCACCCCTCACCCGCCATGATGCCCGTGGTGTGCGGAAAAGGAAAATGTACCTCACTGTTTCTGAAAGGCATGGTAAGATATCAGAGAAATTCATGATCCTGTATGGGTGAGACGATGAATGGTCAAGAGGTCACCAATGCCCAATGAGGTAAGAGAGAAAATTGAAGGGAGATTCCTACATGGTGAAAGGTCTGATCGCTGCACATCACATTCCTGAAAAATATCTTCTTTTTACAGCTGATTGCGGAGGTCCATTGGAATTAAGGGAACCAAACACGACCTTCAGTTCAATGAATTACCCCAGAAACTACATTAATCATGCATTTTGTAAGTAAGGCTCTCCTTCACTAACAGTTGGATTTTTTATTCACATCATTGATTTGAGAATGGATGGTGTGTTTGAATCGGATTAATGTTCTTTATTCTCTCCATTGTGGTTCCCCTGTGCAATTCTCAACATTTCTCTCTTTCACTGGTGTTCCCTCACCACTCCCATTCAAGTTCAGCTATCCATCAGGAGAAAAGAGAAAGACTCTGACAGGGAGACACCCCCTGATTTCTGTTCCCATCTACACCCGCACAACTTCCCTACCTTGCGCCTGTACCAATCTCACACCAATGCTTGCAGTGTTCCTGTCTCATTCACAAACAAACCAAATTGCCCAATCTCCAAAGCAAAATTTTGCAGTTTACCTCCTTGCGTAGCTACTTCCCTTCCAACACAAGAAGATCTCTCTCTAACACAGAGATAGGATACAGAATCCTTCATATTGCGGGGCTTATTTGATACTTTGCTTGTTAATGTAATTATAACTACTGTTCTGCTCAAATAGCCAGCCAAAGTTGCAGAATGGTTCAAGATGATTTGCTGAAGGACTATAGCTATAGGACCCTGATTTAAGCCATCAAGACCAGTCGGAGTACAGTATGCAAGCAGTTATAGTTTCAAATTCAATTACAAGTAACTGACATATACCAATCAGCCAGTTATCTCTACCCAGTCACAATAATTGATTAAGGTTACATCATTCATAAGTACGGATATTAAAACCAATTAGTATCATCTTAAGCTTGTTAATTATAATATCAAATCAGCATGAAGTTTTAATTGCATCTGTAGATTATTGTTCCAACTATTTTTGGACACTCCAACTGTGAATGAATGTTAGAATTCTCCCATTCCAAATATCTGCTTCAATGTTCAATAGCCTCTCCCAGGCTAAGATGGTCCACCCCATTCACCACCACTCCCCATCTTCTGCTTATCTGAAAGGTCTGTCACTTGGATAGTCATTTTTTGCCTGGAAATAGCAACTTAATATCCTGATTTAAATGTGTCTGCTGTTAAACTCTGAACCAGCTTTTATTTTGCTTTGCCCCTCTAACCCTTTCACTGAACACAATTATTAACGTGGCAATATGGCTACTATTCTCCTCCATCATTATTAGCATGGGTATTATCTCCCCCTCGCTTCACAAGGGCAAATGTTCTTTTAATTTTAGTAACGGCATCATGATCAGCACAGGCTTGGAGGGCTGAAAGGCCCAATCCTGAGCTGTACTTTTCTTTGTTTTTTATTCTCCTTGTTCTAAGTACCAATAGATGTTGTCCATCCACCTTGCAAGATGAACAGACAGACATTTTGCGTCACATTGCTTCTGGACTAAGCAAGTGAGATGACACAGGGTGCTTTAACTAAGAAAGGATTCCAATTCCCATTGATGTCTTTCTCCATTTAGAAAGGATAGCAGAACTAGAGGGCACAGCCTCAAAATAACGGGGAGGGGGCAGTTGAAGAGGAACTTCTTCACTCAAAGGGTGGTGGTGAATCTCTGGAATTGTCTGCCCATTGAAGTGATAGAGGCTACCTCGCTGAATATATTTAAGTCACAGATAGATAGATTTCTGACAGACAAGGGAGTTCAGGGTTATGGGGAGAAAGCAGAAAAGTGGAACTGATCCATTTCAGATCAGCCATGACCTTACTGAATGGTGGAGCAGGCTCGAGGGGCGAGATGGTCTACTCCTACTCCTATTTCTTATGTTCCATCTTTCACCGAATCCTCCACATATTTTATCTTATTTCAGGTACATGGTATTTAATTGCAGACAAGGGCAAAAATATCCAACTCCATTTTGAAGACTTCAATTTAGAAAATACTTATGATGTGTTGGAGGTCAGAGATGGGAAAGGAAAAGATTCATTACTGATGGGTAAGCATCACCTTCATTGTTTTATTCATTCTCTTTTACTAGTTTCAACTTGCCCTGGTGTACTTCTAAAACACCACTCTGCTCATTAGCAAAATGTGAGTCTACTTATGATTCCTCATGCATAGATTCCATTGTAACATGGTAAAGCAATAACTAGCAGAAGCCACATGCTTTCTCTCCCTGAAAGGGTGGCAGGTCCGTCATTGTAAAGATCATCGCCAAGGCTTTTTCAAAAGCACCTCCCAAATGCATAGCCTCTGCCACATGGAAGCACAAGGGCATTTGGTGCATGGGAACAGCATCACCTCCAAATCACACTATCCTGAACTTAGAAATGTATCCCTATTCCTTCACTGTTCCTGGGTCAAAATCCTGGAACCTCTCCTGAACAGCACAGTGGGAGCGCCTGCACCTCACAGATTGTAAGTGTTGTTGTCCATGTATCTTCACACCCATACTATATCCATCTATCATTTGTGGAATAGTGGAAAAGTGATGGAAGGATTTCCAACCTGTCCACTGAAATGTGTTGAATGCTCCTTTTGTGGACAATAAATCCTGGCATTGGGCTTGAACCTGGAGCTTCTGATTCAGTGGAAGTGAAACTATCACTATGCCACAAAATCTCCTCTCTTTGTAATGGGGCTCACCACCACTTCTCAAAGGCAACTAAGGGTAAGCAAAATTATTAATAAATGCACAGAATACATATCAAGGAACTAAACTTAAGTCTTTCAGAATCATAGTTTAGCTCTTAGCTGGAGTATCGTATTCAATTTGGGGAGGTAGTGTCATCGTGGTATTGTCACTGGACTAGCAGGCCAGAGCCCCAGGATAATGCTATGGAGAATCAGGTCTGAATCCCACCATAACAGGTGGGTGAAATTTGAATTCAGTAAAGAAATCTGGTATTAAAAGTCTATTTATGACTATGAAACCCATTGTTGATTGTTGCAAAAACCCATTTGGTTCACGAATACCCTTCAAGGAAAGAAATCTGTCATTCTTATCTGGTCTGGCTTACACATGACTCCAGACTCGCAGCAATATCGCTGACTCTTAAATGCCCTCAGGAATGGGCAATAAGTGCTGATTTAGCCAGCGATGCTCACATCCTACGAATGACTATAAAAATATCTACGTACCATGCTTCAGAATGATATTTGGACCTGAGATGCAGATCGGAGTTATTGGAATCATACTGGGGTGAGGGAGTTCAGTTATGAAAAGTTCGAGCCATTCTCCTCAGAGCAGAGGAGGTTTAGGGGAGGTTAGACAGCCATTCTGACAGAGAAGTTGTTCCCATTGGCAAAAAGGACAAGAGGTTGCAGATTCAAGGTGATTGTCAAAAGAAACAGAGACAATATAAGGAAACATGTTTTGATGCAGTGAGTTGTTACGAACTGGAATGCACTGCCTGAAAAGGGCTGTGGAAGCAGGTTCAGCAGTTGCTTTCCAAAAGAGAATTGAAGCTTTAGAACGTACAGGGAAAGAGCTGTAGGGAATGGAAATAATTGGATGTTTCTACTAAAGGTATGGGATAAACATGATCGCACTGTGTTGAATCATTCTGTGATTCTCTGAGCCTACATCCCGCCCAATATTTATCCCCCCATAGATGTAAAACCAGATAATCTAGTCACTGACACATTATTGTTCGCCAAACTTTGCTGAATGCTAAATGATTCCTGCCACCCATGTTTGATCCCCAGCTCGGTCACTGTCTGTGCGGAGTTTACATATTCTCCCCGTGGGTTTGCTCCGGGTGCTCTGGTTTCCTCCCACAGTCCGAAAGACGTGTTGGTTAGGGTGCAAGAGCCATGCAAAATTCTCCCTCAGTGTACCCCCATAGGCGCCGGAGTGCGGCAACTGGAAGATTTTCAGAGTAAATGCAAATCTACTTGTGACAAAGAAATAAACTTTTAATTTCCGACTTTGGTCGGTTGTTAGTGATGCAGAGTGACACCGACAGCACGGGTCCAATTCACGTGTATCGGCTGAGGTTATTCCTAAAGCCCCATCTTCTCCACCGTGACTCTCAGGTTAAATCGCCACCATTCTGCTCTCCCTCAAATGGGAGAGCAGTCGATGGTCCTCTGGGACTATGGCAACATTTCATGTCACTGGCATTGGGAAAGAGCTGTTCCACAATCCAGCTGTCATATTTCGTTCTTATTCATGGGACATTGGTGTCACTGGCTAGCCAGCATTTATTGCCCATCCCTAGTTGCCCGTTGAACAGAGTGACTTGCGAGGCCATTTCAGAGGACTGTTTGCAGCCAAGCACATTGCTGTCAGCCAGATCAGGTAAAGACGGCAGATTTCCTTCCCTAAAGGGTATTAGTGAACTAGATGGATTTTTCCGACAATAATTTCAGTAAATTCTTAATTCCAGAGTTTTTTATATTGAATTCAAATTGCACCAACTGCCATGGTGAGATTTGAATCCAGGTCCCCAGAACATTGGCTGAGTTTAGGGATTAATAAAGTTTAAATTTTATTATTAGTAGGTTTATATTAACACTGCAATGAAGTTACTGTGAAAATTTACTTGTTGCCACACTCCGGCATCTGTTCAGGTACACTGAGGGAGAATTTAGCATAGCCAATGCATCTAACCTGCACATCTTTCAGACTCTGGGAAGAAACCAGAGCACACAGAGGAAATTCACACAGATACAGGTAGAATGTGCAGAATTCACACAGACAGTGACCCAAGCTGGGAATCAAACCCGAGTCCCTGGCACTATGAGGCCGCAGGGCTAACCACTGTACCAACATTCCACCCAGTAGCCTAGCGATAATGCTGCTAGGTCTCCCAACATTGCAAGAGAAGACCACGCTTTGTAAGTAGGTAATTAGTTAATTGATGTGATCTGAGACAATGAAAAGTGCTAGATAAACGCAAGGCCTTCTTGATACTGTAAAATGGACTTTTTTATTTCCCACATAGCAATGTCAACTTGACTACCCCTGTGTGTAACAGACACCAAAGGCAATTCATCACTGAGATGTTCAAAAATGAATGAGCCGTGAAATGAAGGGTAATGTTGAAGAAATACTTTGTGCCTAAGCTTTATTAAAACTGAACTGTGCCCTACTTTTTTTCATTTTTTGGTTCTAGGTGTGTATACAGGTTACCAACCCGTAAATGACCTCTTCTCCACCAAAAGTGAAATGACAGTTTATTTCACCTCAGACAAGTCAGGAACCAGGAAAGGATTCCTGGCAAATTTCACAACGGGATTTCACTTGGGATTGCCAGGTACAACAGTCTCATTTTGCTTCAACTATTGGATAAACCAGTCCCAATATTGAATGATAATGATTAGGGCTACACTGTAAAATGGTTAACTGAACCATCAAATTCTCATCACTGAGCCAGAAACTTTCTGTAAGAGTTTCAATGTGTAAAATCTAGAATTGGCACTCGGTACAATACTGAGAGAGTTCTGTACCACCAGAGATGCTGTCTTTCGTATCAGATGTTAAACCATGGTCCTGTCTATCTTCTTAGATGGACATCAGGACATAGGAGGACAGGAAATAGAACATAGATAAACTACAGCACAAACAGCCTCTTCGGCCCACAAGTTGCGCCAAACATATCCCCTACCTACTAGGCTTATCTATAACCCTCTATCTTACTAACTCCCATGTACTCTTAAAAGTCTCTTAAAAGACTCTATCAAATCTGCCTCCACCACCACTGCCGGCAACCGATTCCACACACCCACCACTGAATGAACGGACCATTCAGCGCATTTATCAATTTCTTGGTTCCTTTGATGAATTCCAACTTGCTCCAAATTTTGGGTTTACCACTTTTTCTGGCCACCTTGGAAGCCACTTTCTTTGATCTAATATTTTTTTAATAGCCACAGTTGCTTTTGCTTTGCTGCTGGATTTTTGTGCCACGGAGAAATGTATATTTATTGTAAACCAAATAACAGCCATTGTCTATCCACCATTAAATTTTTTTAGTGTATTTTTCCAATCCATCATGGCCAATTTGCCCCTCACACTTTCATTTCCTTTGTTCAGATTTAAGACCCCAGTTTCAGAGCTATATTGTTTTCAAATTTGATGTAAAATTCCTTCATATAACTCTTTCCCAATGTACTATTGATATATATGACTTGGATGAAGGGGCCAAAGGTCTGGTTGCAAAATTCACTGATGACACAAAAATGGATAGGAAAATAAATTGTGAGGAGTGTGTAAGAAGGCTACAAAAGGACATAGATTGGTTAAGTGAGTAAATAAAACTCTGACAAATGGAATATGATGTGGGCAAAGATGAATTTTTCCACATTAGCAAGAAGAATAAAAAAAAAAGCTTATTATCTAAAAGCTCTGCGGTGCAGAGGGATCTGGGTGTCCTAATGCATGAGCCACAAAGGGCTAGTACACAGATATGGTTAGTAATCAGGAAAGCTAATAGAGTGGGCAGCACAGTGGCACATTAGCTAGTACTGCTACCTCACAGTTCCAGGGACATGGGTTCGATTCCTGACTTGGATCACTGTCTGTGTGAAGTTTGCATGTTCTCCCCGTGTCTGCGTGGGTTTCCTCCAGGTGCTCTGGTTTCCTCCAAATGTGTCAGATTAGGTGCATTAGCCATGCTAATTTTCCCCTTAGTGTCTCAGGATCACAGGTTAGAAAGATTAGTAGATAAATATATGGCATCAATGGGACAGGACTTGGGTGGAATTGTTGTTGGTGGAGACTCAAAGGGTCAATTGGTCTCATTCTGCTCTGTAGGGCTTCTATGAGTTCTATGAGTATAATGTTATTGTTTATATTGAGCAGACTTGGTTATATAAATAAAGAGATTATGCTTCAGTTCTGCAGAGTATTATGATACTACATCTGGAACATTGTTGCTGTATTGATCTTATTATCTAATAAAAGATGTAACATGTTAAAGCAGTTCAGAGAAGGTTTAAAAGGCCAGTACTAGGAATGAGCAGGTGAAGGTCAGAGAGGTTAGGTTTGAATCCACTAGAGTTTAAAAAAGTAAGAGTTAACTTGTTCATAGAACAGTACAGCACAGTACAGGTCCTTCAGCCCTTAATGTTGTGCCGAGCTAGGTCCAATCCCAAGATCAAGCTATCCCCTCTCTATCATTCTGGTGTGCTCCGTGTGCCTATCCAATAACCCTAAAGTAACTTGTTCACAACTTTTAAGATCCTTGGGGGTATTGACATGGGGAGGATGCTTCCTCTTGTTGGAGCATTTAGAACTAGAGGTCACTGATTAAAAATAGAGGGTCGCTCATTTAATATAGAGATGAGGAGAATTATTTTCTCTCTGAGGCTTTTGAGTCTCTAGAATTCTCTTCCTCCAATGGCAGTGGAAGCAAAATCTTTAAATATGCTAGCTACATTCTTCATTTACAATAGGTGGGGGGAAGGAGAAGGGAGGAAGGTTATTGGAGAAGGCGGGATATGTGGGGTTGAAGTGAAATTAGATCAGCCATGATCTTACTGAATGATAGAGTAGGCTCGAGGGGCTGAGTGGCCTACTCCTGCTCCTAATCCGTATACATGTCTGTATGTAAAGGCTTCTTTACAGCAAGGTTATTAATTAATCCTTTCTCATTACATAATACTAAAATCTACAATAGTCCAATCTCTAATTGGCTATTCAATGCGTTGCTCCAGAAACATATCTCATTAGCACTCCTGTAATTCATCCTCTGTCATATTAGTGCTAATTAGCTTTACCCAAACTATACATAAATTGAAGTTGTCCATTATTACAATATTACTGATGTTAAATATAGCTCTAATTTCCTTTTTTATATTATGTCCAACATTACTCCTCCAGTGACTGATGTGTAAACATCTCCTACCAATATGTTGCCCTTGCTGTTACTTTCTCCCATTCAAGATCACTTTACATTGTGACCCTCTGTATCATCAAATCTCTAAAGTGCAGAATGAGGACATTCAGCCCATTAAATCTGCACCGACAACAATCCCACTCAGGCCCTTTTCCCATAAACCCACATATTTACTCCCCCTAACCTATGTATCCCAGGACACAAAGGGGCAATTTAGCATGTCCCTGCACCTAACCTACACATCTTTAGACTGCAGGAGGAAACCAGAGCACCTGGAGGAAACCCATGCAGGCACAGGGAGAATGTGCAAACTCCACACAGAACATAAGAACTAGGAGCAGGAGTAGGCCATCTGGCCTTTTGAGCCTGTTCCGTCATTCAATAAGATCATGGCTGATTTTTTTGTGGACTCAGCTCCAATTACCTGCCCACTCATGATAACCCTTAATTCCTTTACTGTCCAAAAATGTATCCATCCTTGCCTTAAAAACATTCAATGAGGTAGCCTCAACTGCTTTACTAGGCAGGGAATTTCACAGATTCACAACCTTTTGGTGAAGAAGCCCCTCCTCAACTCAATCCTAAATCTGCTTCATAATGACCCATGCCAGGAATCAAACCCAGGTCCCTGGAACTATGTGCCAACTATTGTACCACCATGCTGCCCCTTTAAGATCCTTCATCACTCATGTACTAATCTCATCCCTTATTAACAATACTACCCCACCTCTTTTAATTTTTGCCTATGCTTCCTAAATGAATCATTGAATATTTAATTCCCAGTCTTTTTTTTATTCGTGTGACATGGGCATCAGTGGCTGGCCAGCATTTATTACACATCCCTGGTTACCCTCGGAAGACAGTTGAGGGTCAGTCACATTGCTATGGCTCTGGAGTCACATGTAGGCCAGACCAAATAAGGACAGCAGATTTCTTTTTGCCTGAAGGACATTAGTGAACCAGATAACTCTTTTTTCTGACAATCAATAATGGTTTTGTGGTCATCAGTAGATTCTTAATTCCAAATTATTTGTTATTGAATTCAAATTCTACCATCTGCCATGGTGGGATTCGAACCCAAAATATTAGCTGAGTTTCTGAATTAATAGTCTAGCAATAATGCCACCAGGCCATTGCCTCCTCATGTCACCCTGGTCTTGGTCACCCCGTAACATATCTCTGGATTCATAAATCATTTACCTATTTTGGACCATCAATTCATCTACTTTTTTCAAAAGCTGTGCACGCTCAGATAGACTGCCTGTAAGTTTATTCTTTTTAAACATGTTTCCATGTTCTGATTGATTCACTCTGACTGCCCAGAAGATGATGTAGAGATGCCGGCGTTGGACTGGGAACACTGCATTTGCCTGACGAAGGCACAACATAGTGTCGAAAGCTCGTGGATTTACTATCAAATAAATTGGTTGGATTTTAAATTGGTGTTGCAAAACTTTACTGAGTTTGCCCAGAAGATCCCAGGGCTTTATTTCAAAAGAAGATCCAAGAATAGGGAATGGATGCCCCTACAGTATAAATATCCCCTGCTTTTTATGCCTCTTAGCTTTGACAAATAGTCATCCGAACTTGAAATATCAACTCTTTTCACTCTTTACAGATGCTGCCAGACCTGCTGAGATTTTCCAGTATTTTCTCTCTTAAGATCACAAGAAGGTTCTCCAATATTCTTCATAGCTGTTGACGTTTAAGTCAAAATTTTTGAAGTCCAAAAACACAGTACAAAAATGGCGATTGACTTTCATGCTAAATATAAAAGTGAGCCACCAGTGTTGGTGTGAGTGGGTGCCATCTTTGTAGTTCATCACATGGTGTCTGTCATTGTGGGCATGCCCTAAACTGCCACGCACTTTTACACCAAGTTATAGATAAAACATCCATTTGTGGTGTGAACAATTGAAGCTAATCCAAGTAGCTTGTCGTGACTGAAAGGAAACTTAACATATGTGCAAAAAACTTGCTTCTTGGGGTCAGAAAAATGAGGCCATCTAATAAGCAGGATTGATTTACATTCTGCGATGTATGGTATTTTTCAACCAAAGTCAGTAACATATTGCAGGTCAGTATCTTATGCTCGTTGTGGGATCTTACTGTACTCAGATTGTTGCTTGCCTTATAAAGCGACCTCACTTCGAAAGCAGATCATTCACTGTAAAATCCTTTGGGAGTTGGTGAAGTTGTGAAAAAAAGAGATGGAAATGAGAGTTAAGAGTTGTACATCTGTTTGCTCTACAGAATGTCACCATCTGGCCTGTGAGTGTAGGCCAGCTCTCTACAGAACAATCTACTCAGATCCCATTTCCCTGTTCAATTCAATTTGCCCTGCACATTCTCCTTTTCTCTCTGAAAGATTCAGTGTTAAAGCCATTCTCCCCTGTCACACCGATATCTAACCCAGGAAAGATCGATCTCTGGCCTAAGCTGTATAGGATACGTAACACATTCATTGAGACAGAACGAAGTCTGATCTTCAATTCCAATGACTTTGTTCTTTGTTTCTGTAGCTCCCTGCGCTCCCACAGATTATCGGTGTGCAAATGGGCAATGTATCTTCATGGACAAGTTATGCAATGGTCATCAAGATTGTGATGACGGTTCTGATGAAAGACATTGTGGTGAGTACCTTTGGCCGTAGACTTTGCTGATCACGCAGATGTAAAATATTCTACTCTATACACGGACCAATTTTTCAGAACATGGGGATTGAATTTCCGAGGTCGTGGAGGTTGTATACTTGATGGTATAAGCAATTACCTTAGTGGCAAGGAGGCACTGTGGTTAACATTGCTGCTTCACAGTGCCAGGGACCCAGATTTGATTCCCGGCTTGGGTCACTGTCTGTGTGGAGTCTGCACACTCTTCACGTTTACATGGATTTCCTCCAAGTGCCCCGGTTTCCTCCAACTGTACAAAAGATGTGCTGATTAGGTGGATTGGCTATGCTAAATTCTCCCTCAGTGTTCCCGAACAGATGCTGGAATGTGGCAACTAGGGGATTTTCACAGTAACTTCATTGCATTGCTAGTGTAAGCCTACTCGTATCTTATAAGTAGTTGAAAGAGTGTCAAACAATTACATTGTACCAAAGACAATGATGGTCAGAGGATTTAACTTGCATAGAATCTTTTAACTACTCACTCGCTCAGTGCCCTAGCAGAGTTTTGGGTTGAAATTTTCCCTCAAGTGGCGAAGTGTATTTCTTTGTTCATTCATGGTGTGTGAGCATCGCATGGCCAGACCACTATTTATTGTTCATTCCTAATTACCACTTAGAAGATGGTTTAGTTAGGTTTCTGGTCAATGACAACTCTTGTGTTCTGATAATGGAAGATTCAGCAATGATAATGGTATTCATCATCAAGGGGAGATGCTGTAGATATCAATTGTCCAGCACATACATGGCACAAATATTCAGGCCACTCATGAGCCCAGGGAGGGTATTATTAAAGTAGAAACTGTTCAGTAATGATTTACTAGGATGCTGCCAGGATTTAATGGTTTAAGTTACATGGAGAGGCTGGATAGACTGGGACATTTTTCCCTGGAATGTAGGAGACTGAGGGGGTGATCTGATAGAAGTCCATAAAATCATGAGGGGTTCAGATCAGCCAGAAAGTCAATATCTTTTCCCAAAGGTAGGAGAGTTTAAAACTAGAGAGTATAGGTTTAAGGTGAGAGGGGAGAAATACAAAAGGCTCCAGAGACTCTTTTTTTTTCCACTCAGAGGGCCCAGACAGCTTCAGTGGACAAGATATTGCAAATGGAGCCATTCACTGTGCAATTATCAGCGAACTCTCCCATATCTGATATTATGTTGGAGGAAGATCATTGCTGAAGAAAATTCAGCAATTGTTATAAATTGACGTAATTACAAGAAGATAACATGAATTGATGATGATGGATTAGGGTATTTCACAGATTGTTGTTTAGTCTCAGTTTCTGTTCTGTGTAGACAAGAGCTCTTACATAAACCTTGTCATTGTCAGTTTGAATTTACATATGAAAATCACATTTTTTTTTAATTTAAAACACATAACTACTAACCTAGGATATTACAGCGATTCATTGCACCATGGCCAGTATGAACATCTTTCAGCTCAATGAACCTCCAAACATCCTCACTATTGAATACCCAGTCCCCTCTGGAAGTTTTCAGTTCCTCATTTTCTGTTCAAACCCCCAGTGCGCCTGTTGAATGGATCTCAGAGCAGTGACGGGTTGGTGCAGTTCAAGATGAAGACTCAATGGTCCTCAGCATGTGCAGACAATTGGTCAGAGAAAATATCAACTTTATTATGTGTGGAATTGGGCTTCAGGTAAGGTATAGTTTCTTCATTGGCATTCAGTCATATGTAAAAACTTTCAGCATCTTCAGCAGTAAGATGTAGTTATATCGCACCTTTAACGTAATCAAACATTCCAATATACTCCATGGGAACATCATCAGAAACAGTTTTACATTGAGCCATATTACACTGAGGAGATATCAGAAGAGATACCCCAAAACCAGGTCAACTGGATGGGTTTGTTGGGAACAAAGGAGGAGGAGAGGAATATGGGGTGAAGAGATTAGGGAGGACATTTCAGAGATTTAGGCTCAGGCAGCTGAAGTAATGACTATTAATAGTTATCACTGAAATTCTGGGATATGATAGAGTCCATATAGAGGTGAGTGGTGATCGTGGAGAGAAGTAGGGCAGGGTGAAGGTTTGGGAAAGAAAAGACCACAGAAATGGGATAAGTGATAGTCTATTGATAATACCATTAAACGATGAATGCAGCAACTAAACAAATGTTCTGAACAAATCCTGTCACATCAGATAGTGGAATTTGAGTTCAACAAAAAAAAAAATTTGGAATTAAGAGTCTACTGATAGCCATGAAAGCATTGTAGATTGTCAGAAAAACCCACTGGTTCACTAATGTCCTTTAAAAAGGAAATCTGTTGTTCTTACCCAGTCTGGCCTACATGTGATTTCAGAGACGCAACAATCTCAACTGCCCTCAGGCAATTATGGATGGGCAATAAATGCTGGCCAGCCAGTGACATCCAAGTCCCACAAATGAAAAAAAGTAGTGTTTGAAAATAAGAGTGAGAATTTGAAAACCAAGGCATCACTGGGCCAGCAAACAATGTGTACAGAGTGATAGATGAATGAAACTGCAAAAAAATTAGGATACAGACAGCAGTGTTTCAGATTCAAAAGGATGCAAGGCACAGACCAGCCAGGAAAGCATTCCATGCACATAATATTCTCAATACATTCAACAATTTCTCCTTTTACTTGTTGCATATCCTGCAAATAAAGTTGTGTCTGTGGGTACCCACATAGACCCCAGTAATGCTTTTTTGTGTGGGGGATATGGAACATTTCTTGTTCCATTTCTACTCACGCCGGTCCCGTAACTCTGTTACATCAATGCTTTTTGGTGCCACTTCACACTCTTATCTGCATCTGGAGATTTATCAATTTTGCTTCTATTTCCACCTCTCTCTCATCTTCACGTGGTCTATCTCAAGCATTTCTTTTCCGTGACACCTCCGTCTCAGTTTCAAGCAATAAACTGACTGCCAATATTCATTATAGACTCAGCAATTTCCACAGCTATCTTGACTGCTGTTCCTCACTCCCACTCCCTGTAAGGACTCCATCCCAGTTTCTCCGCCTCTGCACCATCAGTTCAATGATGCCACCTTCAGAAACAGTGCCTCAGACATGTTTACCTTTTTCCTGAACTGAGACCTCCTCCTCACTGTGGTTGGCAAGGCACTCAACTGTGCCAAACCCACCTTCCGCACCTCTGCCTTCATCTTTTCTCCTCCCTTTCAGAACAATGATATGGTCTCTCGTCCTCACTTTTTACCCCTGCAGCCTCTATTTTCAATAGATTATTCTCTGTCATTTCCACTCACTCCAACATGATGCCATCACAAAACACATCTTCCAAACACTACCCCTGTCAGCATTCTGCAAGTATCACTCTGTCAATGACACCCTGGTCCACTCTTCCATCACATCCACCATTCATCCCCTTCCCACGGCATCTTCTCATGCAATCATAGAAGGTGCAGCTCCTCTCCCTTTGCATCGTCTCTCCTCATTGTCCAAGAACCCACACCTTTATTCAATTTGGTCCATTGTATTCACTGCTTCCAATCTGGTCCCTCACCACTTTGACCCATTTCTTGTTATATTTGTTTGTTCCAACGTACCATCCCCCCAATAACCCTATACAGCATTATCTGTCACCAGGTTTTCTTGCACTGTGCCTTGTTCTCGAATTAACACATCTGCTATTTTACCTTTATATTACTGGGGTGGCATGGTGCCACAGTAGTTAGCACTGCTGCCTCACAGCGTCAGGGCTCAGGTTCAATTCCCAGCTTGGGTGTCTGTCTCTGTGGAGTCTGCACGTTCTCCCATGTCTGTGTGGTTTTACTCTGGTGCTCCAATTTCCTCAGAGACTGAAAGATGTCCTGGCTAGACACTTTGGCTATGCTAAATTCTCTCTCAGTTTACCCAAACAAGCGTCAGAGTGTAGCAACCAGGGAATTTTCACAGTAACTTAATTGCAGTGTTAGTGTAAACTTACTTATAATAATAATAAATTTTTAAACTTTAAAAAAATTAAAAAACTTTAAGTCTGTACAGACCACAATCCCATCTACATCCTATCCCGTAACTCCACACATTTTTCTTGCTAGTCCCTCTAATACAAAAGATCAATTTAGCACTTAGCATCAAAATGGTAAAGTAAGGCCCCTATGTCTGTATGGTTTTCGACTGGGTGCTCTGGTTTCCTCCCCTAGTCCAAAAGATGTGTTGGTTAGGCATGTTGGCCATGCTAAGTTCTCCCTCAGTGTACCCAAACAGATGCCAGAGTGTGGTGACTAGGGGATTTTCACAGTAACTTCATTGCAATGTTAATGTAAGCCTACTTGTGACACTAATAAATAAACTGTCAGCCCCTCCTTTAATCCTTAATGCCACCATTAACATTCCTTTGTCTGGTATCTATGACATTTTTGTCAATCTCTCCTGAACCCCAATCTTTTATTCTGCTCCCCATCCTTCACCCTCCCCTCGAACGATACAATTTATCACATGTCTCCCTCTTCAGAACTGAAGAGGAGTTATGTAGACTTGGAATGTCAACCTGGTTTGTCTCCACTGATACTGCCAGACCTGCTGGGTTTATCCAACATTCCAGTTTCTATTTTATAGACTGGAATACTTGTATTCCTTTAAAGTTACAATGGTGAATTAGGATAGATTAAGAGGAAATTTCCTGCCAAAATTTCAGCCGTCATCTGACCAACCTTCTCCAGTACTCACATCATCTCTGCAACTTTTATATTCTAAGTATCTTATGGCGAGGATTAGCATCCTTTTAACCTTTTGATCACTATTTGTATCTGAATACCTTTTTTTGATAGCTTAACTGAAGCCTAAATTTCCATCAAATCTCCACGGTGCCCCAGTGAATGGGAGTAATCACCAGCAGTGTCACTACAATTGTCACTTAGTGAAAACTAACTGCTAACCCGGGCTTTGAAAATCAACCTTTTACTCTCATCTGTCATTGCTATGTCTACAGTGTAGTACTTAATGTTAAATTGCATCAACTGTCTTTCAAACGCTCACTTTATCTTGCTATGTATTTTTTTTTTTATACAATATTCTTGTTTCTTTTCCACAATTCATTAATGGTTTCTTTTAGTCCTTTCCTGCTCGTAGTCTTGGAGTTACATGCTGGGATTTCAGGGATCGACCCAATACTTGGTCCCAAAATTTCCTATTAACTATAATGGATGGTAAATCACAGGCTCTCAAATTGGGAGGAGGAAAAGCGTGGGTTTCAGCCACCACACTAAACGTTTGAACGCATCACTTGAATTCTCCAGTCTCGCCCATAGCTGAGATTCTCCAGTTCCACCGCTGAGAATGGAATCTTGACTAAATGCCAAATTCTCCATTCTCTCGGGTGGTGGTGATAGGGCGAAGGAGATCGGAGAATTCCGGCCGTAATCTCAGCTGACACTCCCAGTGCAGCACTGAAGGAGTGCTGCATTGCCAGAGGTAACATTTCCTGTGAGAGACATTAAGCGAAGGTTCCATCTAAACTCTCAGAAGGACACTAAGACAAAGAGGGAGGTCCTCCCTGTATCTTGGACCAATATTTATTGTTCTGTCAACTTCAGAAGATTAAATGACTGCTGGAACTAGAATAGAAAATAATAGAATCCCTACAGTACAGAAGGAGGCCATTAGGCCTGTCGAGCCTGCACTGACTACAATCTCACCCATTCCCTATCCCTATAATCCCATGCATTTACCATGCTAATTCCTCTCACACTAACAGGCAATTCAGCATGGCCAACTCACCTAACCTGCACATCTTTGGACTGTGAGAGGAAACTGGAGCACTGGAGGAAACTCATGCAGACACAGAAGAAAGTGCAGACTCCATATAGACAGCCACCCAAGGCCGGAATTGAACCTGGGTCCCCAGCGCTGCGAAACAGCAGTTCTAACCATTGTGCCACCATGCCACTCAAACTTGTCACATTTAAAGTGGCAGATTTATTTCCATAACAGTTATTTTGATTCAAGAATAAAATAGCCTGAAAGCACCTTCAGGTTGTATTGGGTGCTAGATAAATATAAATTCTTTTATAAGTTATGTTCCTGAGAAGGGCTTGTCCACAAACCTTCACCCAAACTGTTTGGCTGATTGTTCTGTCCTCCATATTTCCATGTCTCCACTGGGTGGAGTAAATTAGGTCAACAGAGCAGTTCAACACAGGGAACCTGCAGAGCAGGAAAGGCTATTGCTACAGACAGAAGAAATGATAAGCAGAAATCCCGTTTGGTTTTCACATAATTACTATATTTGAAAATTTTATAACTTCTGAGTGCTTTACTTGTCAGGAGCAGACTAGTGACAGGTTTTCTCATAAGTTTTAAAAGAAAGATAAATGTTTATTGCTCAACACCTGGATATATGCAACTATACTTGTGCTCACATTCACATAGATAAACATACTCATAAAACCAGAGATTCTAAAAGTAGCACGGTTTCAAGATTTTTCTTACACTTACTTTCCCCTGGGATGAAGGCTTTAAACAATCATAGAAACCCTTACAGTGCAGAAACAGGCGTCTGCACTGACCACAAACCCATTCAGGCCCTACCCCCATAACCCTACATATTTACCTGCTAATTCCTCTAACCTACACATTCCAGGATACTAAGGGGCAATTTTAGCATGGCTAATCAACCTAACACACATCAGACTGTGGGAGGAAACTGGAGCACCTGGAGGAAACCCACGCAGACACGAGGAGCATGTGCAAACGACACACAGACAATAACCCAAACTTGTGCTATTATGCTGCCACAATGCAAGGACGAAATTAGAAACAAAAAAATAGGAGCAGAAATAGGCCATTCGGCCCTTTAAGCCTGATCACACTTTATCCTTTATCTCAACACCTTACTCCCATTCTCTCCCAATATTCCTTGAAGTCTTTAGTGTCCACAAGCCTAACTATCTATCTTAGATATATTCAGAGAAGGCCTCCACAGCCTTTTAGGGTAGAGCATTCCAGAGGTTGATGGCGTAACCTCTACGTTCAGACTGTGGCCTCTTGTTCTAAAATCCCCTCTCCCCCCCACAAGGCAGCGAAAGTCAGAGAAAGATACTCCCGCATCCAGTTTGTCCAACCCTATCAGAATTTTATACATTTTAATAAGATCAATGAGCAGAACAATGGCACAGTGGTTAGTACGCTGCCTCACAGCGCCAGGGACCCAGATTCAATTCAGACTCAGGTGACTGAAGTTTGTACATTCTCCCCATGTCTGCTTGGGTTTCCTCCTGGGTACTCTGGTTTCCTCCCACAGCCCGAAGATGTACAGGTTATGTTGATTGGCCACGCTAAATTGTCTCTTAGTGTCAGAGGCATTAGTGAGATGAATATGTGGAGTTACAGAGATAAGTCTGGGTGGCATTGTTGTCAGTGCAGGTTCAATGGGCTGAATGGCCTCCTTCTGTACTGTAGGGATTCTATGTTCTATCCCCAGAGAGAGCAAGGAGACATGATCACCTGACCTCTTATCTGCAACACAAAATAGAGTTAAGTATCCTTTTTGAGTTTATACTTTAAAGTTTATATCTAGAATTTATCATTCCACATGTGTGCACAGAGTAATAGGCCTTAAATCTTGATAAATTGAAAGAAAGTGGAAGTGTTTTAAAACATTTGTTTAGTGTTGTGGGCTTTGATGTTCAGCATTTTGATTGATTACAAATTTGTTTCCTTTATGTAAGCAGATCAAGTCACGGAGTTCTCTTAGCAGCTGTTTTAACGCAAAGTACAACTGGGACCTGGAAAGTAACAGGTCACAGTCTGTAAGTAGCCGAAGTATAGAATGCAGGAACATACAAGCAGATATAGTTTCAAATTCAGTTACAAGTAATTACAAATACCAATCAAGGTATCTGAGTTATCTCTATCCATTAACAAGTATTTATTAAGATTACATCATGCATAAGATACAGATAATAAAATAATAATTATACATCTGCTTAATTACAATATCCAATCAGTGCGAGTACTTAGTACTTTTAGCTAACCTAATTCTAGATTTGTTGGTACCAATTACTTCTCCCATATCCAGATGTCTAACTTAATGAAATCTCTCAGCCTGCAGGCCTTTTTTTTTTTTTTAGATAAACAAACCTATCTTCTATGGTTTTCACCCTTGCATCTAGGCCTTGATGCTTATCTGGATTGACTTTAATAAAGACCTTTGGTTTCTCTCAGAGCAGCTTGAGTGATTTTTGAATGTATGTGATTACTAAACCTTCCATTTAATCTTTCATTTTCACACTGACAGGAACAGCAATAAAACATCAACAACTTCTGCTGATGGCAATGAGCCCTTTGTAAAAGTGGATAAGAATCCAAACGGAGGCCCAGCACTTATACCAAGGTAGTTGAAACACATTTTAAGTGATTAATGGGATGTGGGCATTGTTGGAAAGATCTGAGTTTATTGTCCATCCGAGGTTGCCTTTGAGATGACTGTGTTAGGTATGGATCAGAAACCCCAAAGTATATTAAGACCCCCCCTCCACCAGATTTTCTATTTTGGAATTAATGTGAAGCTAAGGCTTTTCATTCCAGATATGATTCTATTGGCACACTTCAAAATAAACTTTATTTGACAATATGGTTTAACTATAATTAGCTAATCTTTTACCAACTGAAATAGGACCAGGTACAATTCTTAACCGTTAACATATCTCTATGAGTTCCAATTCAAGCAATATTCCTCTTATAGACTGAAACTCCTCTTTAAAGTGAGTGAGCAAACATCACTGGCTTATGAGCTGGTGCTTGTTAACACTCCAGAGCTTTTTTAACATTTCTGGAGAGAGTGAGAGAGAGATACCTGTCTTCTGACAATCCCAATTGGCAACCTCCAGAGAGAGAAAGAGAGAGACAGCAAGAGATCAAAAGACATCTCTTGCTTATTTGAGAATTTGGCAATAACTGTTTCAAATAATCAGTCTCTCCTGTAAGCTTTCCTCTATCACTCTTGTGACATTATATATGGACTGACACTGGAAGATTACAGCCTATGATTAGATTCTCAGCAGCAAATCATTAAATTTGATTTGATTTATTATTGTCACATATATGAACATACAATGAAAAGTACGTTTTTGCACACTATATATAAAACATACTGTTTACAGAGAAGGAAAAGAGAGTGCAAAATGTAGTGTTACAGTCATAGCTAGGGTGTAGAGAAAGATCAACTTAATGCAAGTCTGACAGCACCAGGGAAGAAGCTGTTTTTGAGTCAGTTGGTATGTGACCTCAGACTTTTGTATCTTTTTTCCAAAGAAGAAAGGTGAAAGAGAGAATGCCCAGGGTGCACGTAGTCCTTAATTATACTGGCTATTTTGCTGAGGCAGCGGGAAATATAGACAGAGTCAATGGACAGGAGGCTGGTTTGCTGATGGATTGGGCTACATTCATGACCTTTTGTAGTTCCTTGCAGTCTTGAGCAGAGCAGGAGCCATATCAAGCTGTAATACAACCAGAAAGAATTGTTTTACTGCTGAGGAAACTGAGCAAGTACTCCAATCCACAGATATTCCAACATCCCAAGTACAGGTGCAAAGTCTTGTCATACTGGGATGTGCAATCAGCAATACCAACTGGACCTCGCGGCTTCCAAACTAAAGGGCAGATTAGGAAGGGTTTAAGGGAGAATGGTATGGATTGGCAGGCAGAGAGGTACAGGGAGAGAATGCCACAGTGCAGGCATTCATCGTAGTGTAAATCAACAGCTTCATAGGAGGAACTGAGAGGTGTTAAGGAAGCGAGATCGCACATTACTTCAGTTGTAAAAAAGTACATTTTTACAACAGAAGCAATGTTGACATTTGTAATTGATGCTATGGGTGGTTTTCTGAGTGTCAGCATGCAGTCACAAGGAGTGAAAGTGACATTGCATTAAGTCATTTCATTCTTTTTGCCTTCCAGTGAGGTATGTTTTGACAATGCCGTTGTGCACCTGAACTGCAACAAGAAATGTGAGTAAATAACTCGAGGGGTAATTCCCAAGAAGCGAACTGCTCCCTCCCATAGCTCCAACATGACAGCTCACAGCCTGCCTAAAGGACTGGAAATGGAATTTAAAATGCAACACGTACACACTTGCATTGCAGTTGGGTCCCGCTGGGATGTGTGTCATTACAGCCCTGAATATCTCAGATAAAAGCAAAAGAATCTTATTGAGAGCTTTGTCTGCAATCCTTAGTTTAAATTAGAGGCATATTTCTCATTCATAGAATACAATCATGGAATCCTGCAGTGCAGAAGGAGGCTATTTGAACCGTCAAGTCTGCATTGACAATAATCAGACCCATGATCTACCCTCATATCCCATGCATTTACCCTGCTAATCTCCCTGACACTAAGAGGCAATTCAGCATGGCCAATCAACCTACCCCACACATCTTTGGACTGTGGGAGGAAACCAGAGCACCCAGAGGAAACCCACATGGACATGGGGAGAATGTGCAGACTCCACACAGTTACCCAAAGCCAGAATTGAACATGAGTTCCTGGCACTCTAAGGCAATAGTGCTAACCACTGTGCCACCATGCCAACTCTGTGATTCTTGAAAGATCATAGGGTTGAAGGAAAGTTGCAGAGATAGGGAGGGATGAGGTCATTGAGGGATTTGAACACCAGGATAAGAATTTTATATTTGAAGCACTTCTGTGCCCCAGAAACATAGTCCAGTTCAGCACAGGGGTGATGGGTGAACATAATTTGGTGTGATTAAAGTAGACCTTTGGATGTGTTAAACTCTGTGGAGGATCAATGGTAAGAGGGCAACCGAGAGTGTATTAAAGCAATTGAGTCTCACAGTAACTAAAGCACCAATGAAGGTTTCCACAGTAAGTGGGCTGAAGCAACTAATATCTCTGTGGATGTCCTGTGCTCCCTCCTTTCAGTGCTGCAGGGCTGGGTGATGGAATAAAAGAATGAACAAAAGGGGAAAAAAAAAAGGAAACAATAATCTTTCATTTACACCTTTCACAACTTCAGGACATCCCAAAACATTGTGCAGTGAATGAAATATTTTTGAAGGATAGTTACCATGGTAATATAAGAAATGTAGCAGCCAAATTGCACATAGCAACCTCCCAAACAAAAATCAGATAAATGACCAAACAACCTGTGTACAGTTCTGGTCAGCTTAATGTAAAAAAGGGTATTATTAAACTATAAAGAGTGCAGAAAACATTTACTAGGGTGTTACTGGAACTTGATGGTTTGAGTTCTCAGGAGAGAATGGATAGACTGGGACTTATTTCTCTGGAGCATAGAAGGCTGAGGTGCAATCTTATAGAGGTCTATAAAATAATGAAGGGCATAGATCAGGTAGATAGAAATCTTTTCCCAAAGGCCAGAGAAATACAGAAGTGTCCAGAGGAGCAATTTTTTTTCCCACAGTGGGTGGTGAGTGTCTGGAACAAGCTGCCAGAGGTAGTAGGAGAAGCTGATTGAATTCTATCTTTTAAAAAGTATTCAGACAGTTACATAGGTAAGATGGGTATAGAGTGATATAGGCCAAAAGCAGGCAATTGGAATTAGGTTTAAGAAGGGCAGCATGGACAATTTGGGCTGAAGGGCCTGTTTCCATGCTGTAAACTTTTATTTCTCTATGGCTCTTTAACCTGGTTTAGTGATTTTAATATTGGTTCGGACACAAGAGAGAATTCTCCTGAAATTCCACTAATCTGGCCATGCAATCTTTGCATTCATTTGCTAAGACAGGGCCCCAGGTTTAACGTCTTATTACAAAGAAAACATCTCCCTCAGTCCAACATGGGTCTGACAGCCGAGCTGACATACTCATCTGAAATAGAAATTGAGCATTTTGACTTAGAAATGTTACTGCTACCACTGAGTCAAGGCTGAAACTTAAATATCTGACACAAACGGTAAAGAGTTAACAATAAAATCCCTACAATACAGAAGGAGGCCATTCAGCCCATCAAGTCAGCACCAATGTTGCAAAAGAGTGTCCTATTCAGGCCCTCACCCCCACCCTGTACCCCTAACCCCATACATTTAGTATGATCAACGCATCTTACCTGAATATCTTTGGACTATGGGAAGAAACCAGAGCAAACCCATGCAGACATGGGGAGAATGTGCAAACTCCACACAGAGTATGATCTGACACTGGAATTGAACCCAGATCCCTGGTGCTGCAAGGCAGCAGTGCTAACCACTGTGCCACCATGCAGTCCTCTTATGGGGCATTCTAGGATGAGAGGCCATTGCCTTAAGATAAGGGGTAGCAAATTTAAAACAGAGTTGAGGAGAAACTACTTCTCCTAAAGGTTTGTGAATCCCAAAGTGTGGTGGATGCTGGGACAGTAAGTAAATTTAAGAAGGAGTTAGATTTTTAAAAGGTAATGGGTTGAAGGGTTATGGGGAGAAGGTAGGAAAATGAGGTTGAGAAGTGGCAGAGCAGATTCAGTAGACCGAATAGCCTGATTCTGCTCTGATATCTTATAAACATTTAATGAGACTGGGGAGCAACGTTACTTCTGGTGTCATTAGTTAATGTGAGGGAAGAACTAATCGCAATGGACTTGGACCCACAGTGTAATGATGGAACTTACAGACAGATTTTCCTCTTCCCAGGCAAAGGAGCGTGGCAGAGGCAGAATGTCTCAGGGTAAATTCAAGATTTTCCATTCAAAATGGGGTGGGGCTGTCTTCAACTTCGCAAACGTGACCTTTGACTCTGCCAAGCTCCCCAATCCAACAATTAAATTCAGTGAGAGCAAAGCTGTGATAAAATGTAACACCCTGAGTATGTCTTACTGAGGCAGGGGTTGAGTCATACTGATGGATAGAAGGAGATGCGTGCACCTCCACCAGAAACCTCCTTCTGACTGCGGACAATCTCTCCGCAAGTTCCAGAAAGCTCCTGATCTCTCTCTGCACCTCCTACCCTGGCCTATCTTATAAGAGCCCGGTTGTCTCCCTGTGACCGCCCAGGCATTCCCTAATCTGTTCACCTTGGGAACTCGGCGGCTTTCCTGGGTCTCCAGTTCCCGGGACTTGGTACCTCTTCTGGCCACTCAGCATTGTGGAAGAATTGGAGACCTTCCAGCCAATCAGAATGCAGAAGCCATAGAATCGTGCTGAGCAGAAGAAGCTCTTCGACCCATTGAGTTTGTACCGACACACGAGAAACACTTGCCACTCGCGTAATCCCATCTTGCCAGCACTTGGCCCATACCCCTGAACGTTATGAAGTGCCGAGTGCTCGTTCAGATACTTCTTAAAGGATGTGAGACATCCCGCCTCCACCACCCTTCCAGGCAGCGCATTCCACACTATCCACCACCCTCCAGGTGGAAGTGTTTTTCCCTCATATCCCACCTAAATATCCTGCCCCTCACCTTGAACCTATGTCACTGGTGACCGACCCTTTGGGGGTGGGGGGGGGGGGGGGGGGAGAGGGTGGAGGATAGTGGGCCTGGAGAATTCAATCCTGTTTCTGCTAATCCTATGGAGATGTCAATCGCCATGACAATTGCATATGATAATCAGTTCCACACTGATTTTCGGTGTGGAACTCATTATGTCAAAAATCTTGGGCCCAAAGACGCGCAGGGGGCTGTGATGCCCAGCGGGAATCATGCCACTCACGTCTCCCAGTCTGCTCTACTATTCAATAGTGCAGCGAACTGGGAAAATCATTCCCTTCCTTGTCAAATTACTCCTTCCAAAATGTATCTCCAAAGTTAAATTCCATCTGCCACTTATCCACCCATTTGACCATCCTGTCTTTATCTTCTTGTGGCCCAAGACCCTCTATCTCATTGCTAACCATCTGGCCAATCTTTGTATAATCCACAAATTTACTAATCCTGCCCCCCAACATAAGTTCTGCTTTGTGCCAATCAATGCTTGTCAGAACGTAACTTGGCAGCATGGTTGCTGGAGTCAGCAGGGCCAGCCCTCACCATCCTGAAAATTCAGACCTATGATTCTGCAATTTTTCTGATTCTATCTAGAATTTACTGGGACGCTACAGGGACTTGAGTTATAAGGAGAGGCTGGATAGATGGGACATCTTTCTCTGGAGCACAGGAGGCTTAGGAGCGATATTATGGAGATCTATAAAATAATGAGGGGCACAGAACAACTCAATAGTCAATAGCTTTTCCCAAAGGTACGGGAGTCTAAAATAGGTTTAAGGTGAGAGGGAGAAATACAAAAAGGTTCAGAGGGGCAATTTTTGTTCACACAGAGGGTAATGAGTGTCTGGAACAAGTTGCCAGAGGGAGCAATAGAGGTGGGTACAATTTTATCTTTTTTAAAAGCATTTAGACAGTTACATAGGTAAGATGGGTATAAAGAGATAAGGGCTAAACCTGGGCAATTGGATCTAGCTTTGTGGTAAAAGCTGGGCAGCACGGACAAGTTGGGCCAAAGGGTCTGTTTCCATGCTGTGAACCTTTGTGACCCTATGAATCTGTGCTTCTTCCCTTCAGCTTGTGGGAAGATCCTGATCTCGCCGAAGGGTGCTGTTGGGAGGATTGTCGGTGGTAAGGATGCCGTCGAAGGCAGCTGGCCCTGGATTGTGTCCCTTCACTTTGGCGGTCGTCATATGTGTGGAGCCACACTACTCAGCGAGCAGTGGATTGTTTCGGCAGCTCACTGTGTTTATGGGTAAGCTCTGTCACAATACCTTCCCAACACTTACTGTTCACATCATCATTCCGTCACAGCCATGAGCTCCATGAAGGAAAGGCTGGGTGCACAATATCAATAAGAAGGAATTCGAGAGCTTCAAAGGCAATAAGGAGAGCAGTAACCACTAGTTCAGAAACATAAGATTAGGCCAAGGCTATTCAGTCTGCAGTGTGGTTGAATTACTCCAACATGATGTGTATTTTAACTTAGTCAATCTGATTTGGTTCAGTAAATCTTAATAAATCCATCAATCTCAGTTTTGAATTTTCAACAGCTCTTGGAGATGGGGAAGAATGTCAGATTTTCACTATTCTTGTGTGAATAAATGCTTCCTTGAAAAGCAGCTGAGGCTGACATAGATCAATGATGATCATATTGAATGGCTGGACAGGATTGAAGGGCCTGGTGCCGATTCTTGCTTCGGTTTCTTGTGTTTCTGACCTCAGTCCTGAATGACTTTGCTCTAAGTGACAGGGTATGCTCCCTAGAATCTGGGTTCAATTCCTGGCTTGGTCACTGTCTGTGCAGAGTTTGCAGATTTTCCCCATGTATGTGTGGGTTTCCTCTGGCTGTCCTGGTTTCCTCCCACAGTCTGAAAGATATTCTAGTTAGGTGCATTGGCCATGCTACATTCTCCCTCACTGTACCCAAACAGGCACTGGAGTGTGGTGACTAGGGGATTTTCACAGTAACTTCATTGCAGTATTAATGTAAGCATACTTGTGACACTAATAAATAAACTTGTTTCAGATTCCCTGACCAAAGGAAATAGTTTCTCCCCTTCTATCATATCAGTTAGTATTGTCACTGAACACCTCAATTACCTCACTCCCTGAATGTTCTATGCTCAATCTAATTTATGCAACCCGCTCTCATTTAAACCTGTTATCCCTATCTTAAGCATGAAAAAAGGAGAATGGAAAGTTCTTTCTGTTTAGACATTTCCCGCCACCACCATCACCTCTGATCTGTGTTTGTAAAACATGGGCAGAATTTTATGAGAAAGATTACAAATATCTAAATAGTGCAAAAATGGGAGAGTTGCAGATCCATTTTTTGGGTGATGTTGTACATCCAATCTCATGCACATAGTGCATGACAAAATGAGGTAGACTGTTTCTAACTAATACCAGGCAATGGGCAGGAGTTAATTTGCCAACCAGCAAAAAACTATTGTGCATGTGCAAACATTTGTGTTGGCATGTGCACAATTCCAACAGCAGAGGAAGCTATTGTGCATGTGCAGACCTCTGTAGCATGTGTCAGAATTACACTGCATCTGCTCAAGTTTCTAGCCTATCAAAATCCTGACTTATAGCTTCATTGCAGGGTTGATCAATTCAGAGGAGATAAGATCTTACATCAATCCAAAAGTCAACTTGGATTTGTGATGCATCAGAAAACACTACTGAACGTGCAGACATTCCCCTGAAATGAGTAGCAGAACTAAGTAAGGAAGGGGACCTAATTGGATGGTCTTTGCAAGATTGTCCTGCCAGTATTTATCCCTCAGATAACAACATAAATAAACCTATAGCCACCTGAGAGAAAAGATACTTAACATGCCATCTGAAAAAAATCAACATCTCCAACAGTGCAGCATTCATAGAACATAACAGCACAGAACAGGCCCTTCGGCCTTCGATGTTGCGCTGACCAATATAAAAAGCAATGCCCCTCCAAACTAAACCATTCCCTTCTCTTCCATATACTTGTAGCATTCCTTCAGCACTGGTTACAACTCTTATCTTTTATGTCAAAGGTTATTAGTTTAATCCGTGCTCCAGAGTTCAGAGCACAACATCCAGGCTAACAGCCTAGTGATTGTATCCTTCTCATTGCATCTTAGTTTTGGATTATTAATAGCTGTGACATCTCAATTGATTGGCAACCACCAAGTTTAGCTTCTAAATATAGAAAATAGAAGGAGGACTTGAGCCTGCTCTATCATTTGTTTTCATCACTGCTGATCAAATTCAATATCCTGATTCCATCTTCTCCCCTTCCCCCTTGAAATAGGGGCTCCCATCTTGAACGTGAGATTCTGACTCATAATTTATACCCAGCAAGAAAATGTTATGTGCCCTTGTTCCCTATGTGACATTACTGTACCTTTAATAGGTTTTTTTTTTAAATCATGCTGTCTGCAACTCATAGCCTCAGATGATGTTATTGTTGCTGGCTTGACTGGAGGTATCCTCTCATTGCTCCCTAGACAGGGATTTGTTTATTTTTACTGGGATGTTTCTGACTCTGCATTGCTTGGAGAAAAACTTCAGGTGATAGCAGATTTTCTTCATTTTCAGTTTGAAGCTGCAGGTTTTATTTTTAGAAGTAGCATCAAGCTGAAAAGAACCCTTTCTCTCCCTGGTTTTGGAAATTCTATGAGTTAGCTGAAGCGGAGAAGAAAATCTGCTCTTAGAGGTTTGATCAGATGCTCCCTGGTGTTTTGGGAAGCTGTTCTAACTTCAAACTGTTCTGAGAATTGCAGAAATCAAATAAATAACTCAATTCCAGTATCACGTGAGCATTAGTCTATGCTGTACTAAACCCCTATTTGAAGAGTCTTGGTTATGAGACTGGATTGATTGGGGCCATTCCTATATTTGTTGAGGGTTATGCATTATCACAGAGGTTTTGGTGTTGTTTGCAATTGGTAGAATTTATTGCTAATATTCTTACTGTTCATGTTAATTATACTCTTAAATAAATTTTGCTTCATAAAAACTCCCTAGTGGGTCATTTGAATCATATCATAAGTGGAACATATCATGCTGATCTTAGCTAAATTCAAGACACAAAATGTATGATCCAGGTGAATTCCACAGAATTCTGATCTGAACCACAACATCTATGAAAGTGTAACTACTCTTCAAAAAGTTATCTATTGGCTGCATCGTGCTTCTAAATGTCCAGAGCTTTGATTTAATTCTACTGACTGGAGGACAGTCAAAAGTCTTACAACAGCAGGTTAAAGCCCAACAGGTTTATTTGGAATCACAAGCTTTCGGAATGCTGCTCCCTCATCAGCCAAGTAGCCTGTTGGGAGACTTCCTACTGTGCCCCATCCCAGTCCAATGCCGGCATCACCACATCATGACCAAGAACAGCCGGGGGGTTGTGAGAAGACAAAAGGTACAGTATCAATCCCAAAATACAAATTCTTTGAGTGGTTGAATTTTAACACAGCTCAGACAGGAACAACTCCATTCTGAACTGCGCCCAGCAAATTGATGTATCTTTGAAATTAAATTAGAAAAATGCAAGGTGTGCAGTAATGAGATCTCAGTACTGTGGTGCTTTGTCTAATGACAGGCCAGGGATAGAAGGGAGCTCTTATGTTTGGGGTCAAATGACAGAGTATAAAAAGACCATGAGGCAGGTCAACATAATTCAAACAAGGAATAGTTTATTGCACATCTTAACAGTCCAAGTCTGACTGCATCAAGCTCCACCCTGCGTGTATCTGGATCACCTCACCAACTGTCTTAAAGGGACAGACACCCCAATTACATACATAACCATGAGTTGGAGACTCACCTCGTGAAGGAGCAGTGCTCCAAAAGCTTGCAATTCCAAGTTAACGTGCATAGCAGTAACGTGAAAAGATTTGAGAGAGAGGGCTAAGGAGCAGGATAATAAAGAGTTTTGACGTACAATAACCTTCTTATCAACAGGAGAAATCTTGAACCTTCACACTGGAAGGCAGAATTGGGCTTGCACACGCAGCTGAATCTTACCTACCCACAGACACAGAGTCAGCTGATTGACCGCATCTTGATGAATTCTCACTATAACAAGCGGACCAAGGACAGTGATATCGCCTTGATGCATCTGGTGTCTCCAGTGAACTACACAGGTAAGTCAGCTGCATTTCAGTCCACTCTGTCTCCCCTTGCTGCAAGCTAACTGGGTATTTACATGGGATGGTGTGGAGGGCAATTTGTGTTGTCTTGATGCTGACCTTTAATTTATAATTAATTTAGTTAATTGCCAATCAGTCATGGTGATTGACCCCCTTGAATACAACCAAGTGCTTGTTCAATCATTTCAGAATCAGCACATTATTATGGCTCAGGTGCTACATGTAGAACAAATCAGATCAGGTGGAAGGAATTTTCCCCTGAAGGAAACAAACACCTATTAGTCCCATGGTCACCATTGCAGACAATAGCATTTAAATTCTAGATTTGTTGTTTTTTTTTATATTCATTTATGGGACATTGGCATTTCTGGCCAGCCAGCAATTATTGTCCATCCCTAGTTGCCCTTGAGAACATAGAACATAGAACATAGAACATTACAGCACAGAACAGGCCCTTCGGCCCTCAATGTTGCACCGACCAATATAAAAAGCAATGCCCCTCCAAACTAAACCATTCCCTTCTCTTCCATATACTTATCAACTAACCTCTTAAACGCCACCAAACTTGGCGCATCTACAACTGCTGCAGGCAGGGCATTCCACTCCCGAACCACCCTTTGGGTAAAGAACCTACCTCTGATATCCGTCCTATAACTATCACCCCTTAATTTAAAGCTGTGTCCCCTCGTGCTAGCTTTTCCATCCTAGGAAAAAGGCTATCACTGTCCACCCTATCTAAACCTCTAATCATCTTATATGTTTCGATCAGGTCCCCTCTTAGCCTCCTCCTTTCTAACGAAAACAACCTCAAATCCCTCAGCCTCTCCTCATAAGACCTGCCCTCCATACCAGGCAACATCCTGGTAAACCTCCTCTGTACCCTCTCCAATGCCTCCACATCTTTCTTATAATGTGGGGACCAGAACTGCACACAATACTCCAAGTGCGGCCGCACTAGAGTTTTGTACAGTTGCAACATGACGTTGCGGCTCCGAAATTCAATCCCCCTACCAATAAAAGCCAAGACTCCATATGCCTTCTTAACAACCTTCTCGACTTGACTGCCTACTTTCAGGGATCTATGCACATACACACCAAGATCCCTCTGTTCATCTAGACTACTAAGAATCCTACCATTTGCCCTATACTCTACACATTTATTATTTCTGCCATAGTGCATTACCTCACACTTTTCCACATTAAACTCCATTTGCCACCTCTCGGCCCAGCTCTGCAACTTGTCCAAGTCCCTCTGCAAACTATAACACCCCTCTTCACTATCTACCACTCCACCGACTTTAGCGTCATCTGCAAATTTACTAATCCATCCTTCAATACCCTCATCCAGATCATTTATAAAAATTACAAACAGCAGGGGCCCCAAAACAGACCCCTGAGGTACACCACTTGTCACCGAACTCCACGATGAATATCTCCCATCAACCACCACCCTCTGTCTTCTATCTGCTAGCCAATTCCTAACCAATTAGCTAAATCACCCTCTATCCCATACATCTGCATTTTCTGCAGAAGTCTTCCATGGGCCACTTTATCAAACGCCTTACTAAAGTCCATATATACCACATCAACCGCCTTACCCCCATCCACCTCCTTAGTCACTTTTTCAAAAAACTCAATGAGGTTAGTAAGGCACGACCTACCCTTCACAAAACCATGCTGACTATCTCCAATCAATTCATTACTCTCTAAATAACCATAAATCCTATCCCTAATTATTCTCTCCAATACTTTGCCCTGATAGGTGGTAGTGAGCTGCCTTCTTGAATCGTTGCAGTCCATGTGCTGTGAGTTGATGCACAGTGCCATATGGGAGGGAATTCTAGGATTTTTACCCAGCAACTGTGAAGCAATGATGATAAATTTCCCAGTAAGAAGTCTCACAATATCAGGTTAAAGTCCAACAGATTTATAGCAGGTAAATAAACCTGTTGGACTTTAAACGTGGTGTTGTGAGACTTCTTACTGTGTTTACTCCAGTCCAATGCCAGCATCTCCACATGATAAATTTCCCAGTCAGGATGGTGACTGACTTGGAGGTGAGCTTGCAGATGTGGTATTCCCATTTATCTGCTGTCCTTGTCCTTCTAGATGGAAGTGGTCATCGGTTTGGAAGGTGCTGTTTAAGGATTTTTGGTGAAACTGTTTTTGAATTCCCCAACTGGCATGGTGGGATTCGATCTCACATTCTCTGGTCATTACTCCACTGGATTAGTAACCAGTGACCATTCTGCAGTGCCCAACCTCCTTGACTAGAATCCTGAATGGACCAGCAGCACGGTGGCACAGTGGTTAGCACTGCTGTCTCACAGTGCCAGGGACTTGGCTACGATTCCTGCCTTAAGTCACTTTCTGTGTGGCGTTTTAGCAATCATTATCCCTACAAACACAACATGTGGTGAAAGTATCTACATTAAAACAATGTAGAACAGTGTAAAGGGGAGGCAATGGCATAGTGATATTGTCCCAGGATTAGTAATCCAAAAACCCTGGCTTCGAATCCCAGCATGGCAGATGGTGTAATAAGAATTCAATAAAAATCTAATGGTAACCATGTTGGAAGAGCCCATCTAGTTCAGGAATGTCCTTTTGGGAAGGGGATCTCAGTCATTACCTGGTCTGGGCTACATGTGACTCCAAACCCACAGCAATGTGGGTAGATCTTGAATGCCCTGAATGGTGGTGGTGGGGGAAGAGGGTGAAATGTTGGCCCAGTCAGCACCACCCACATCCCAGAAACAATTTTTTAGAGAAACAGTTCAAACACTCAGCTTTGCACTGCAGTTTAAGAATCATTCTAACTCCTCACTGTTGCTGAAACATCTGCAACGTCTCTGTTGCTCATGGGGCAAGAGGGATTAAGGGATTATGAGGGGTCAGGGTATTGAATTTGACCATCAGCTGTGCTCAAAGTGAATGTAGTGTGGGCTTGAAGGGCCAAATGGCCTATCCCTGGTTCTAGTTTCCATGTTTGTAAATATGTTGAAGTGTTCCACCCACCCCCCTCATCCCCCCCAACTCCTCCACATCACCTCCCCGTTGACTTAGGAGAGCAGTGAATGGTTTGGTTACAAGTCATGATTGCTTGTTTTTTCAGAGTTTATCCAGCCGATATGCCTCCCAGACAGGACGCAGAAATTCCTACCGGGAATGATGTGCAACATTGCCGGTTGGGGTGCTATGATGAAGTATGGTAAGCTCGGCAGGACTTTATGCAATAGTGTGGAGGAGATGTGTCTGAGAAGAGAGGCTTACCCTTCGGGGATACTAGTTTCTCGTTTCTGGTCAGCTATTCTCCAGATTTGCAACCAAATGCTGGAAAGTCTCAACAGATCTGGCAGCATCTGTGAAGGAGAGAAAAGAGCTGATGTTTCAAGTCCAGATGACCCTTTGTCAAAGTTAAAAGGCATAGAATGAGACCAGTAGAAAGTGGGGCGGCACGATGGCACAATGGTTAGCACTGCTGCTTCACAGTGCTACGAACCAGGGTTCGCTTTTCAGCTTGGGTCACTGTGTCTGTGGAGTTTGCACACTCTCCCCATGTCTGTATGGGTTTCCTCTGGGTGCTCCAGTTTCCTCACACATTCTGAAAGATGTGCTGGTTAGTGTGCATTAACCCAACAGATGCTGAACTGTGGTGAGTAGGGGAATTTTGCCATAACTTCATTGCAGTACTAGTATAAGCCTTGTGACTAATAAATGAACTTTATATGTATACTGCAGGATGAGGGAATGAAAGTTGCGTCATTGCCACAAAAACAAGGAGAAAGGCTGCTAATGGCAGTTCATAGAGAGAATAGAGGGCATAAATGACCAAATGATAGAGAAACTGAAAATCAGAGGGTAAGCTGTGACAGCTGAAGATGTTGGGGGAGGAGGAATGATGGGTGGAAGAGAGGCCAAATTGAAAAAGGGGGAAATGGGAAACAAAGGTAGAGAAAAGGTAAGGAAAGGGGGGATAAAATGTTGGAGTTTCCAAGAAGGTGCCAGCAGCAGGTGATCAAACCTCCAGAGATAAGTCCAACAAAAGTTGGAAACCCTTCTCTGATTGGACGTATCACTAGAGGTTTCATCACATAGCGTCCTATCCCCAGCTAACTCACCCAGTCAAATAGCTATTTCCCCAATTTACAAAACCCTTTAAACTCATGAACATTTGCTTAAAGAAATTGAGAAAAGTACATGCTTGCTTTTTTTAAACCAATATCTTTTTCAATTCTGTGACGGTGGATTTTTACTTAATTTGTCAGCTGTTGTGGGGCCCATTTTTAGATACTGCATGGGGTGTTTAGCAGTCAAACAGGTAGAGGTGAATAGAATAAGAGAGAGAGAGAAAGAGAAAGAGAGAGAGAGGGATAGTGTCCACTCAAGTGACCTCTTCTTTAGTGACTTTTATGAACTGTGATTTAGATGTAAGCAGTTTCTTAAAACACAGAAGTAGAAGAGTCGGTTCATCACATGATTCTGCCACACCAACTGAGCAGTTACCCAAACATGGACAAAACAACTTAATTCCAGATCCATGGTTTAGATTGTGGCTGGAAAGGATTCCTCTCTCAGAGAGTCCATTGTCCAAAAGAATTGTAGCGAATGGCTAGACCGGTATCTAGTTGAGTATATCAGTTGTTTGGAATGGAGAATCTGTGGCAGTTACAGCATTATTGAAAGAGGAAGTTAGATGAAGCTAAAGCCACATTTATATTCATGTGCTGCTTCATAAACTTGTTTTCCAATGTGACCTCATTTTAACACATAAAAATTAACACGACCCCAGCTGCTAGCAAAACTGAATTTGCAATAAATCAGCAAAGTAACATGCAGTATATAATCCCTAATGTTTGTATTTATAGCCCAACATCTAATATATCAAATAAAAATAAAATCTGTGTTTTTAAAGTGATCACTGGATGTTTTGTGAATGGGTCCTGAGAGGAGCCACTGACATTCCTCTAATGTCACTGCTCCCCTGCTGGTTCTCTATTCAGTTTGGATGGGGTTTTACTGGAACGTCCACCCGAGATTCATACGATTTCGCTTGAGGCCAATGGAGAATGCCATTCTCCGAGTTTTTGCCCGCCCCTGGAATTGGAGTGGACATGCCAGTAAAAATCTGGCCTCTGGCTCCATTACATGGTGTTGCAATTTGCAGGATGTAGTCAATTTAATCTTCAGCGACCTTCAAAGCTAGGTTTTAAATCACTGACATAGTATTGTTCACTTTTTAAAAACTATACCAATGATTTCAGCCAAAGAAATATGGATGGTCATTTTTGATGTAAAGCATGGCTTTACAATATGATAGTAATATCCAAATTCTTTTTTTCAGTGGTATTACATTTTTATACAGTATATGGGATAAAATATTGCAACAATATTAAAAGGGAAATCAGAAAATCATTCCTTGTGCATGAGTAGAATATGGAATTTACAAAGTATTGTTGAGGCACAATTCAGAATACTCTCAAAAGTAATAGATAGTTGTCACAAATAAAGGATTATTAAGGGCTGCTCAGGGAAGCAGAATCAGACCAGAAAGACCATATGGAGAGACACACTCACTAAGCTACCAGGCCTGCTCCAGTATTCTCACATATCATGACAAATTGAGGGATTGTTTTTCCTCTCCAGCTCTTGTATCTGATCTACCTTTCACCTTCTCTGCATAGGGCCACCAGCAAGTGTCCTGCAGGAGGCCGAGATCCCCCTCGTGTCCAATCGGAAGTGTCAGGAGCAGTTGCCGCAGTATAACATCACACAAAACATGCTTTGCGCTGGCTATGAAGATGGAGGTGTGGACACATGCCAGGTAAAATCTTTGTGCCAACACCACAAAGGGAAAGGTGCTCCAAATTACCAGGTGTAGCAATAATCAGTTCAGTCGAGAGTGCCTGGTATACTGAGGATCTCTTGTCATATTGCTCTGTTTGGATGTTGAGTTTTCAACAAAATGATCCCTGGCTCAAATGCAAAACAGTTTTGTAGCAACGCGGCTCCACCAATTAAGAACAAAATATAGACACGTATTAACGAAAAACAGTTACTTACAGGGTGATGCAGATTCAATGCTTCCCCCCGGATGTGATTCTAGGATCTAATTCCTGGGTCAAGCCCAAACCAGTTGGAGTGAAGCCCCAACTTGATACCTGATTGGTCACATGATCCTTTGAGAAGCTCTCTCCTTAAAGAGACCAAACACCAGGGGCCAGCTTCTCCCACTTCCTAGCTGTCTGTTTCCCACCAGTGGGAGGTGGTGTATTGTTTGGAGCAGCAGGATTCTCTATCAATGGGTATTCCCACTGACATCAACCCCTGCCGGCGGAAAACTAATGGGTGGGGGATGTGTTGCTGGTGGGATGGGAGAATCTCGCCAGTGCGACTGGCCAGAAAATTTCAGACCACATGTGTTTTTTCACTTGTATCCTCCTTTAAGTTAAATTTTTGTTTACAAATTCATTGGGTTCACACCACATCCTTCATCCGCAATTTCCTCACATACCAACTCCCACATTCTAATCAACTAGCAACAAAGTGAGGAGATCATAGGTTCAATTTCCATAAACATAGACAAGGGTCAAGGGTGGAAGTAGGAATGTTAAAATGGCGGCGGGGGCTCATTGGGCCAAAGGGCCTGTTTCCCACGCCGTGTTGTTCTTTGTTCTTAAGGATTTCAACATGTTTTCTGGACTGGAATAACTGTGTAGCACCTAGGGATTGCTGCTGTATCAGAGATCCAATTCCTTGAATCAGACAGCCCTCAAACCAAGCACTGCCTGTCTATCCTTTAAGGAGACAAGAAAGATTTCCTTTTTTTTTATTCAGTCATGGGACATGGACATTGCTGGTTGGAAAGCATTTATTGCCCATCTCTAGTTGCCCGAGGGCAGTTAAGAATCAACCACGTTGTTGTGGTTCTGGAGTCACATTTAGGCCAGACCAGATAAGTACAGCAGATTTCCTTTCCTAAAGGACACTAGTGAACTAGATAGATTTTTCCGAAAGTTGACAATGGTTTCATGGTCATCAGTAGATTAATAATTCCAGATTTTTTTTCATTGAATTCTACCATCTGCTGTGGTGGGATTCGAACCCAGCTCTCCAGAACACTATCTGAGTTTCTAGATTAATAGCCTGGTGATAATACTACCAGACCATCACCTCCCCCATATAATCAAAGAGCAGGAATTTCTCCCACTATTCCGGACAACATCCTGTCCATTGAAACACCACCAAAAACAGATCAACTACTGAGATAAAAGCAAACTTCTATGGATGCTGGAATCGGAAACAAAAACAGCAAATGCTGCAAAATCTCAACAGGTCAAACAGCACCTGGGGAGAGAGAAAACAGAGACATCTTTATGACTCTGGATGATCCTGAAGGCCATCAGATTGACCATTTGCATTCTTACTCTTTTGGGAATTATTGCACGTTGATTGAGACAACAATAGTCGGTCATTTCAAGACTTATTCATTGGGCTGGATTTGTAGTACCCCAAACTGTGCCATTAATATGAAGGCTATGACCCAAGTGCTGGTAAGTGGGGTTAGGTGGGCAGGTCAGGGCCTTTCATGTTTCGATGCCGACTCGATGGGCCAAAGGGCCTCTTCTGTATTGTAATATTCTGTGATCCTGTGAATATGGGTAGCACTTCAGAACCTGACTGAGAGATAAGAAGAGTCGATAAATAAATGTAATTTTCAACATTTCCTGTTTTTGTATTTAGGGAGATTCTGGAGGCCCTCTCATCTGTAAACAAGGCAGTCAGTGGTTCCTGGTCGGTGTAACCTCGTTTGGACACGGATGTGGGCTGCCTCGCAGTTCAGGGGTTTATGCACGTGTTACAGAATTTGTGGATTGGATACAAGAAATTCTTATTTATGATTGAACGCAGTGGCCAAGTTTGGGATGGCTTTAACACCAAAGGATTTCATTTTCTCTGGTAGCACACTGGTGAATATGGCCACATAAAATTCTCTTGTGTGCTCTGTTTCTGCCATTTTCAAAGCTGGTTGTTCCATTTGATTTAAAATCGTGCACAAGTAACATTCAAACCGTGGAAGTGCCAGTCAATGACCTTCTCCAGCAAGAGAGAATCTAACCATCTCCCTTTGACGTTCAAAACATTACTGAATCTCCCATTGTTAAAATCCTGATGGTTACCGGTGGCCAGAATCTAAACTGGACAAGCCACATATTGTGGGTACATAATCAGTCAGAGGCTGGGAATTCTGCGGTGAGTAATTCACCTCCTGATTCCCCAAATCCTGTCCACCGTTTACAAGGTACCAAATCAGGAGTTTGATGGAATACTCTTCAATTGTCTGGATGGGTACAACTCCAACAACACTTAAGAAGCTTGACACCATGCAGGCCAAAACAGACCCACTTGATTGGCACTCAATTCATCACCTTGTCTATTCATTGCGTCCACCACCAGTGCACAGTGCCAGCAGTTTACATTTGTTGCAGCAACTAACCAAGGCTTCTTTGCCAGCACATTTCAAACCTGTGACCTCTGCCACCTAGAAGGACAAGGACGGCAGATACCAGGGAACACCATTTCTAGCGATTACACACCCTGATAGTGGCCTCGGGTCTCTGTATGATATCACTAAAGGACAACATCTAGATGAACACAAAGGATGGGTCATCAAGAATCTCTACAGAGCAGAAGGAGGCCATTGGTCCCATGGAGCCTCTACCAATAACAAGCCCGCCCAGGCCCAATCCCTATAACCCTACATATTTAGGCTGCTTGTTCCCTGACCCTAAGGGGAAATTGAGCATGGCCAATCCACCTAACCTGCATTCCCTTGGAGTATGGGAGGAAATCGGAGCACCCGGAGGAAACCCATGCAGACACAGGGTGAATATGTAAACACAACACAGTCACCCATGGCCAGAACTAAACCCGGATCCTTTGTGCTGTGAGGCAGCAATGCTAACTATTGTGCCACCATGCTGCCCCTAAAGGGGTTGGTTGATTCTTCTAGGATTCCAGAAATAATAGCATTTGAATTGAACAAGAAGTGACTGGCAGAAAAAAGGCTCTGATGATGATCAGAATGATGCGAGGGAGCACTGTCCCTGAGGTGGACAGAGAAGGAGAGGGAGTGAAAGGGGTCATGTCATGTAAACAGTAGTGTCAACATGAATGAATTGTGCAGAAGTCCCTTTTTAAAATGTCCATTAAGCAATAGTTTGAATGCACACATTTATTAATGTCCCGTTAATTGTAAATTTATAAAATTAAATAATAATTTAATAACAATCAACTTCAGCATAGTTTCCATTAAACACATCTTTAGAATCAACTACTGCCAGTCTAGTTTTGACAGGTTTGATTTCCACTGGTAATTATTGTTTTAGCAAACACACATAAAATCCCCGCTTTTCATTCCTGGGGTATGAATGTTGCTAGCTGGCCAGCAGTTATTGCTCATCCCTTATTGCCCTTGAGAAGGTGAGGTGAACCATCTTCTTGAATCGCTGTAGTTCTTGTAGTGTAGGTACCCCGCAGTACTGTTAGGAAAAAAGTTCCATTTGATTCATATGGTGCAAAAGAGGCCCTTTGGCCCATCCAGTCCATACTGACCCATGAGAAATACTTGAACTCCTACTTAAGCCTTCTGCCAGCACTTGGCTCTCGATCCTGAATGTTATGAAGTACCAAGTGCTCATCCAGGTATTTTTTAAAGGGTGTGAGACATCCCACCTCCACCACCCTTCACCATCCCAGATCGTCACCATCCTCTGTGTAAAAATGTTTTTCCTCACTTCCACACCTCCTCCCCCTCAACAATGATATCATTCAAACTCAGGGTGGTGTGTTGCTCGGAGGGGAACTTGCAGACAAGCATGTTCCATATATTTGCTGTCCTTCATCATTCTAGTTGGTAGAGGCTGCAGGTTTTGAAGGTGCAGTCAAAGGAGTCTTGCTGTCTTGCATCTTATAGATGCTACACACTGCTGCCACTGTGCATCAGTGATGGTGGGAGAAGGGGGTGAATGTTTAAGGTGCTGGATGGGGTATCAATCAATCAATTTGTCCTGGATGGTGATGAACTTCTTGAGTGTTGTTGGAGCTGCACTCACCCATGCCAGTGGGGAGTATTGTATCACACTCCTGTCTCATGCTCTGTAGAGGTGCACAGGCTTTAGGGTGTCAGAAGGTGAGCTCCTCGCAGCAGGATTTCCAGCCTCTGGCCTTTTCTTGCAGCCACAGTACTTATATGGCAGGATCCAGTTCAGTTTTTGGTCAATGGTAACCCCCCCAGGATGTTGATAGCTAGGAATTCAAAGGTCCTTTTAATCTTTTCCATTCATACAATTACCCCCTTTACACCATACATTCCTTTTCTCTGCACTGTTATGTAATCTTGTCTTCTTTAATCCCACCATTGCCAATCGGTTCTCAAACCACCTCAGTCCATATTCCGTCTCTAAAATCCTCCTCAAAAAAAAAACTTTTTTAATCAGACCTTTGCTAACCCTTTTCCTTCAATTCTGTATCCATTTATTTTTAAACTTCCTTTGGATCATTTATTTACATTAAAAGCACTATATTTAACTGTAAGTTGTTGCACTTTTTATTGTGACACAATGGACATCTTGTAGACTAACGGGTATTCCTGATCATAGGTACCAACAGCTCATGAGGTTGGGATTTCCTCCCACTGAGTGGCAGACATCTCATTCTCACGGATTTAAGCCCACCCGGAAGGTATCATTGCCAAGGACTGGCCCCGTTTAATGTGGATCGGTTAGTGTCTCTCAGTTCACCCCGGATTTAGAAGGAGAAGAAAATATGTTCAGCAGCTCCTCCCCACCCCTCACCCCCTCCTATAGAATTTAGATCCAAGTGATCCAATCCAAATTTAGATGGGAAGCATTGAGCGTTGGTCTCAGAATCCATGGATTAGGAGGGGTGGGTGAATGAAGAGTGGCGAGAGATCAGTTTGGCATCTTGGTCAAGGATTGACCTCAGTCAAGGCCTAATCATTCTTCCACTGACACAGAGATACTGCTGGTGTTAAACCAAATAAAAAATATACAGTTGACCGAACAAAGCATTGATCTGTAACTGTGTTCTGCCACTTACACATTCCGATTGCTTAATAAACACTCTTAACACCTTTCTCAGTTTTTACATCACGATCGCAAAGTATATTTCCTTTGTCCAATTACAATGACCACACCCCCCAACATCACCAACCTTCATAGTATAAATCTTCTCTGGTTTTCTTTAGCTCGGTTGAAGAGCCATCCAGACTCAAAGCATTGGCTTAATTCTCTCTCCACAGATGTTGTCAGACCTGCTGAGATTTTCCAGCATTTTCTGTTGTTGGAGCATTGATCAAATTGTCATTGCTTCATCAGTCACCAATAATTTGCATTTAGTCAAACTAAACTTGTTAGTAAGCCGCATAAGGAGATATCAAGACAAGTCAGAGATAAGTTCTACAAAAGCATCTTAAAGGAGACAAGTGGAGAAGTTTACAAAGGAAATTCCAGAGCCTAAAACATCTAAAATAAAAGCTTGTTCTGCCATTCAATTACATCATGGTTGATCCATTTGTGTTTAAAATTCCACATTTCTATCTATCCCCAATAATCTTTAATTCCCTTAACAAGAATCTATCTACCTTTGTGTTAAAAATAGTCAATGACCCCGCCTCCATTACTTTATGAGGCACAGAGTTCCAAAGTTGCACAACCCTCAGAGAGAAAACTTATCATTTCTGTGCTAAAAAGGTGACCTCTAATTTTATAGCAGTGTCTCCTTGTTCTGGACTCACCCACAAGAAGAAATATCCTTCAATGTCCACTTTATCAATACCATTCAGGATCTTATATACTTCAATCAAGTCACCCCTTACTTTTCTGACTCCAGCAGAAGCAGAACTCCTCATAACACAACCCACTCATTCCAGGTATCAATCTAGTAAACCACCTCTGAACTGCCTGCAATGCATTTACATCCTTCCTTAAATAAGGCGACCAAAACTCCACATAGTGTTTAAGATGTGGTCTCACCAATACCTTGTGTAACTAAAATATAATATCCTTACGTATGTCTGGTGAAAGGTCATCCAGACTCAAAGCATTTGCTCTATTCCCTCTTCATAAATGTGTCAGACCTGCTGAGATTTTTCAGCATTTTCTATTTTGGATTCTTATGTTTTTGCGACAACAGTCAGAACACCTTAGAATTCTGCAGTCTTTCTCCACATAAGTAATCCTGTGCTGTTTTGTTCTTCCTGCCAGAGTGATCAACTTCACATATTCCCACGTGATACTCCATCTGCCAGACTATTGCCCATTATCGATCTATATCCATTTGTAACCTCCTCATGTCCTCTTTACGGCATATTTTCCTAACTATCTTTGTGTTATCTGTGCTACTATGCCTTTGCTCTCCTCATTTAAGTCATTGATATAAATTGTAAAGAGTTGAGGAGGCAGCACAGACCCCTGTGAGATTTCACGTCTCACATCCTGACAATTAGAAAAAGGCCCATTTATGCATAATCTGTTTCCTTTGAGCGAGCCAATCTTCTATCTATGCTAGTATTTTACCTCCTATTCTTTTATCTTCAACAATAATCTTTGATGTGGCATCTTATCAAATACTTTCTAGAAATCCAAGTTTTACTTCATCAAAAATATATTGGTTCAACATGATTTCCTTTTTACAAAACCATGCTGACTCTTCTGATTACCTTGATTATTTCTAAACACTCAGTTATTACCTCTTTAATGATCAATTCAAGAAACTTTCCAATATCACACATCTAGCTAATTGACCTGTAATTTCCTGTCTCTCCCTTCTCAAATCAAGAGGTTTTTTTTTTACTAGCTTCCAGTCTGATGAACCTTCCCAGAATTCACAGAATTTTGGAAAATTAACACCAATGTGCTTACTAACTCATTAGCTATCTCTTTTCCAACCCTAAGATGAAGTCCAGCAAGACCCGAAGACTTGTCAATCCATAGCTCCATCAGTTTGTTTAGTATCTCATCCTTAGTGACTGCATTTTCACCAAGTTCCTCTCTGCCTTTCATCTCCGGGTTTACAACAATACTGGAATGTGTTTTGTATCTCCTGTAGTGAAGATAAAAGCAAAATATTTGTTCATTTTGCCATTTCCTTATTACCTACTATAAACTCCACACTGTCACTCTCTTGAGAGCCAACACTCACCTTACTTACTCACTCCCTTTTTAATGTGGTACTTTTACTGTCCATTTCAGATCATGGCAGCCAAAGGCATGGCCAGCAGTGGAGGAGCAAAAGAATCAGGGAAGTTCTAGAGCTATAATTGGAGCAGTGCAGAGACCTTGGAGGAAGTTCACAGAGATTGGTGGGCCAGAGCGCAGATCGATTTGAAATAAGAATGAGGATTTTTATATTATGTTTGCTGGACTGGCACCAATTTAGATCAGCTGGCACAGATGGGTGAAGGGGATTCAGTATGAATTGGGAACTGAGCAAAAAATTTTGAATGAGCCCAGTTTCAGGGGACACAAAGTGGGAAACTGGAATAAATAAGCTTGAAGGTAACAGGGAATATACAGATGAGGATTTCAGCTGCAGGTGAACTGAGGTGGAGCAGTCACAGTGATGTTACTAAGGTGGAGTTAGGGTTAACCTCGCGAGTATGATGTTAGCTTATGGTTATCTGCAGCTGAGAAGAAATAAGTCTCAGGATTTGTGAGCGACAAGTCAATCTTCCAGTTCCCACTAATTAACCAGCCAGATTGATTACTCACACAACTCTGGTGTTAATGGTTGTAACAAACCTGTCTAGGTCCACTTACTGAGTGATCTGTACAAGGTTGACATGGTTCCAATCTACCAGCCTCAATCCATTATCCAAACTGACCTTGCTTTCTTCTGTAATGGACTTCAATCAGGCCATTGAGGTTGGCCTTTTGGAATATGAACTCCCTGATTAAGGAGTCAATTGATGGATCAATTGCGGAATCATTTCCTTGTATTTAACCGGGAGCGTCAGTTCCTCTGGCGCTCTGGAGTTTAGACTGCTGACTGATAGCACTCTGTGCACTGCTGTTGTTATCGTAAATAAAAGGGATTCTGGTGAAGGGATTTCTGCTTCTGAAGATTGATTACACCCTCCCTCCCAGCAGAACGAAAACTATAAACAGTTCATTTAGTCACACAATCCATTTTAATTAAAAATATTCACCTTCCCCTGCTCCCTTCCTCCCACCCCCCTTCCCTGCTTTTTTAATATCTTCCCAGCACAAAGCAAACAAATTTCCAGCAAACAGGAAGCAACAAACATGCCAAAAGAAATTGAAATACTCATCCTCACGGGGATGACAAATAAGAACCGGGTTTTGTATTCATTTGTAGGGAAGTGAATTGGACTTTTTCTCTCTGCTTTCTGTTAGTCACTGTTATCGCGTGTGTGTCCAATGGGTCATTGGCCATGGCTTCCTAGAAACTTGAAGTAGTGACGAAGCTTCATTGCTTCAAAGCCATTCTCTGCTGCTATTCTGGAACTTATTTGCTGTCCCATCCCATCCCCATTCACCCAAAAAGTTTACAAACACCTAAGCAGTCCATTCTCTGCCAGAACCCTCAAGTCTCCAACTTAGGCCTCTCTCTTGTTTTCATTCCATCTCTTGTAATTTGCCAAAAAGTTGTGCACTAATAGTACTCATTGGCTCCGTTGTCATTCATCACAGCGACCACATTTTCTTCCATCTTTTTCTAAAGTCCATTCTTAACGCAGCAATGAAAAGTAAAATAAAACGTGACAAATGTAAGGAGGGATTTTGTTTTCCTATTTCTTTTGCTGGGTTGAATGTTCCTTGGCCCCTTCTTACTCAAATCTGTTTTGCCATCTCGCGCAATCTCTCAGGAAGTCTGTATAATCAGCTTGTTGGATGGTTGGGATTGGGTACGTGTTGCTGAAGTCGCTGCTTAACACTTTTCCTCTGGTTAAGTCCGGCCTCCGGGTGATTAGACGTTAGCCAGGTTGTCCTTCTTTGGAGCTGGAGATATCCAGAGAGTTGATTCGTTTGGGCTGCTCTTCGACCGGACTTTGCTGAGAGCAATAAAAGGGAAAACAAAGCATTGGCAAATAAGACGACATTTTTAGTTTGCATGGCTATTTTCTACAGTGCAATCTGGTAATAAGCAAGAGTCTAGATCATTCATTTCAGCATTGAGTAGCAGGTCATGGGTTTTGCTAGCATTTAATGTCCTTCACTGGGCTGCTTTCAAGACCATTTCAGAGGGTATTCAAGGATCAGGCACATTGCTGTGGATCTGGACCATATCAGTGGCAAATTTCTCTCCGAAGAACATTCGTGAACCAGATATGATTCTGCAACTATTTTGTCATTATTTGGTCATCATTCTCATTAATCATTTATATAACTGTTGAATTTAATAAACTTTTGTTCCACAATGGCAATATGACCCGTGTATTCCTGGATCATTAGCCAAGGCCTCAATATAATTAGACTATAAGACATAGCAACAGAATTAGGCCACTCGACCCATGGAATCTGCTCAGCCATTCAATCTTGGCTGATATTTTTCTCATCCCCATTCACCTGCCTTTTCCCCATAACCCCTGATCCTCTCATTAATCAATAAGTCTAATTAATCTAGTATCATAACCACTGTGCTACAACACAATGTCGCATTGAGAAGCATCTAACAGTGAGAAGTTCCCAAAGGAAGGTCAAAATGGGATAAATCTGACCCATGGTAAATAATGTGGACTCTGCTGGATTTTCACACTGCACTTTCACCTCCAAGACTGGATTTGAGACCAGCCGAGAGCAGCAGGAAAGAAATCTAACGCCTTAATCAAGTGCAATGTTTTGAGTGCAAACATTCAAAATGAACTCAATTTAGACCAGAAGCTAAAACATAAATCCTACGATAATATTTGTCACAGAATGGACACCTCAGTTAAAAAAAGTCACATTAGACTGTGGTGTTAAAGGTCACATTGATGCAATAGAGAGAGCTCTATTCAAGTGAGGTCAGTCAGAATTTTACAACACAGGAAAAGGGCCTTCAGCCCATTGCATCTATGCCAGCCATCAAAGATTGATCTATTCTCATCCTATTTTTCACCACTTGGTCCATATTCTTGTCTACCTAATTCCAAATAGGCGCCAGAGTGTGGCAACTAGGGGATTCTCACAGTAACTTCATTGCAGTGTTAATGTAAGCCTACTTGTGACACTAATGAATAACAATATAGTGTTTCAATACTTAAATGCTTCTTAAGTGTTATGAAGGTTCCTGCCTCTATCACCATTTCAGGTAATGAATGTCAGATTCTCATCACCCTCTGGGTGAAAACCTTTTCTTCAAATCAAGCTCAGGTAGCATCTTGGTGAATCTCCAGTTCATCCTCTCTGGTGCAATCACATCTTTCCAATAGTGAGGCAACTAGAACTGCACACAGTGCTCCAGCTGTGGCCTAACAAGCATTTTATGCATTTCCATCATAATCCCCTTGCTCTTACACCTTGGGGGTGATTCTCTTAAAAAGGTGTGAAGTGCAGATTTCGCAGGAAGACTGGTGTAATTTGTGATTGATTTTTCAATGGGAGTTCAGATTCGAATCTCCCACGCTCTGCACATTGCAGATATTCCCAATTGTGAATATCATTAAAAACACAGGTGTGGGTGGGGATGGGACCTATTCACCTCAGAATCTGGCAGTTCTGGGATTCTGAGCATGCACAGTCACCCCAAACTGCTAGCCTGCACTTTGATGGCCAGTTTATCATTGGTAAGAGGTCTGGCAACTCCAATTTTAAATCCAACCAATTTATTTGATAGTAAATCTGCTAGCTTTCGGCGTTTGTGCCTTCGTCAGGCGAATGAAGTATTCTGGTCTCCAAAAGCACACATATCAACATAGACAGTTTACAGATTGCTGATTAGAACGTGAATCTGTAAACTGTCTGTGCTGATATGTGTACTTTTGGAGACCAGAACACCTCATTCACCTGACAAAGGCACAAATGCCGAAAGCTCATAGATTTACTATCAAATAAATCGGTTGGATTTAAAATCGGTGTTGCCAGACCTCTTACTGAGTTTACCCCAGTCCAACGCCGGCATCTCTACATCATCAGTTTATCATTGGCCAGCCTGGGACCCCTGCAGTGCTGACCCCCCATAATACACCCACGACTCGATCGCCAACCCCCAAGAGCATTCCCGGGCCAGCTCCAACCTCCTCACCCCCAGCAGTGACAATCCCCCGAACCCCTCCATCCCACACTCTGGCAGCCCTCCCCGACCTCCCTCTGGCAGACCAGCCCCCCCACCCCAGTCCGCTCCAATTATAGGCCTCCCTCCAGTTCAGACTGGTCCCCATGCAGAATGGCAACAGGACCCCCCGCCACCCCATCATTCGTCCCCTAGGCCCTGCTCTCAGCTAGCCCCACCCTTTTATACTGCCCAATACCCAGTGCGTAATGCCAAGGTTCCCCTTGGGAGCATGGGCATTTTGTCCCTTGGGCAATGCCAGGGGGTGCAGGTTGACACATGTGTCCCGTTCCCCCAGGGACACATCACACCTCCACCCCTCCTTAGGGGACCTGACTGCCCTTTTCACTGCAGTGGGGTCTCCCGCTTCTTCCCCGAATGTGTTGAGCTAGTCTGAACACTGGTAAAGTGAAACTATAGTGATGGGGTGAGAGATGCTATTGAATCCAGAGATTTTCAGGAATCTTATTTGCCAAATTGCCTTGGATCTCATGGGCTCTGACTGTCTTGATCAGTCTCCCATGCAGTATCTGATCAAAAGTCTTACTGAAGTCCATGTAGCTTACATCAACTGCACTGCCCTCATTTATAATCTCCTCAAAATATTCAATTAAATACATTCACCATGATCTCCCCCTGACAAAGCCATGTTGAGAATCCTTGATTAATCCCTGATTATTCCTAAATGAAGACTAATTCTGTCCCTCATAATTTTTTCCAATAATTTCCCCACCTCTGATGTTTGTCATTGGCCTGTAATTAATTGTTTTTTCCTTACTTCTTTTCTTGAATAATGGAGCTACATTCGCTGTCCTCTGGCACATCTCCTGTGATGGGAAGATGCCAGCCTTGGACTGGGGTAAACACAGTAAAAAGTCTTACAACACCAGGTTAAAATCCAACCAGTTTATTTGATAGTAAACCCACAAGCGTTCGGAAATACTTTTCCTTTGTCAGGTAAGTGGAAGGTTCACACACACCTTCCTCACGCTTGATGAAGGAACAGCGTTTCCGAAAGCTTGTGGGTTTACTATCAAATAAATTGGCTGGACTTTAATTTGGTGTTGTGAGACATCACCTATGGTCAGAGAGGATTTGAAAATTTGTGATAGGGCCCCTGCAATCTTTTCCCTCGCCTCACACAGCTGCCTAGGGCACATCTCATCTGGATCTGGGAATTAATCAACTTTTAAGCCCACTGGAACCACTAACACATTCTCCCTCTCAATGCTAATCTATTCAATTATATCACAGGGCTCCTCCCAGCTTTCTATTCCTATACTGCTCTTCTCCATAGTGAACACAAATGCAAAATATTCAATTAAAACCTCATTTTCTGGCCCTACATACATGTTGCCACTTTGGTCCCTACCCTTTCCCTGATTACTCTCTACTCCTTAGAATGCTTATAAAACACTTGAAATTTGCTGTTTTTTGCTTGATACTTTTTCATGCCCCCTATTCACTTTCCTAATTTATTTTTTAAGTACTCCATTCACTTTCTGAAATAAAATCAACCTTTTCTCAATTCAAAGCCTCTATTTCCAATCCGTCTTTGTCCTTTTCCATAACTCCCTTATATCTTACCAAGTTATGGTCACTATTACCAAAATGCTCCCCCGCTTACACTTCTGCCACCTGCCTGGCTTCATTCCCTAAAATTAGGTCCAGTAGTACCCCCTGTCTTGTAAGACTTTCAGAAAGCTCTCTTGGATGCAGTTTAAGAATTCTGCCCTCGAATAATATTGAAGGAATGGAAATCCCCAACTATTATTGCCCTATCAGTTTTACATTTCCCTGACTTTTGTCACAAAATGGCAAGACAGGGATACTCATGTTTTGTACCGAGCTATTAAAGCTCAAAGTTTATTGATTACTGTCACAAGTAGGCAATTAACATTGCAATAAAGTTACAGTGAAAATCCCCTTGTCACCACACTCCAGCACCTGTTTGGGTACACTGAGGGAGAATTTAGCATGAACAATGCAACTAACTTGCATATCTTTTGATTATGGGAGGAAACTGGAGCACAGGGAGGAAACCCACACAGACACAGGGAGAACTTGCAGACTCTGTACAGGGAGTGACCTAAGCTGGAAATTTAACCCGGGTCCTTGGCGCTGTGAGGCAGCAGTGCTACCCCACTGTGCCACCCCAGAAACTTGACTTGTGAATGCCCATTGCAGACACTGGGGTATCTCTTGCAATCTAAACTGTTCTCTAGCTCATACATTCTCTTGGGGATAAGTTTGGTTTTGTGTGATAATATCATATGGCTGAGAACACATGGCAGCACATTCCACTGAAGTTGAAAGCGCTGAAAAATCCAGTTTGACATTCCTGGTGTGGTACTGAGATATTGCACTGACATCTCTGAAGTATGTATAAAAGATTAAATGTCCAGTCTTCAAAGAGGAACCGGGGAAAACTCCTAGCCAAACACTATCTCATTAAAGGAGCTAGTTGGACATTAGAACATATAGTTTGTGGAAACTCTCTGTGGTTTCAACACCTACAGACATACATCACAAAGCATCTCAGGACATCCTGAGGTTGTGAGAGGTGATGGAGAAACACAGCCTTTCTTTCAAATCACAATACAGAATGAAATCTGATCCTGTAGGGGATATTATAAAGCACCACACCCATTCCTCCACTCACACTAGAATTAGTGCAGCAACGGTGACCAGTGACTAATGTCATCCACTTACCTTCTGCTCATCATCTGGATGCAGCAGGTTGCCAGGGCAACAACTAGCAGCAATAGCAGTGGAATTGTAGGAATGATGACGTACACCACATTGGGCATTATCCCTAGAAAACATGAATATTAGTTCAAAAAACTTCTTCAAGCCATGGAATCGGGAAGATAGCCAAGCAAGTCAAGTTGCTCCTTTGCTCCCACCCCCATTTCACCCCTTCCCTACCACAGAGTCTCTACTGTTAAGATGTGCCTGTTTTTGTGTGTCTGTGTGTGTATGATTCTCTGTGTTTGTGTGTGCAAATGTGTTTGCGTTTCAGAGTGTGCGTGTTTGTGTGTGTGTGTATGTGTGAATGTGTGTGTGCGTGTGTGTGTGCAGTTCTGTTTGTGTATGTGTGTTTGTATGCCTGGATATGTGTGTTTCAATGTGTTTCTTTGTGAGAGCATGGATGATGTGTGTATATATGTGTGCGTATGTGTGTGTACGTATGTATTTGTGTGTGTGAATATATGTGTGTGTATGAATGCATTTGTGTTTTGGAGTATGTGTATGGTTTTGTGTGTGGAGGTGTTTCTGTGTTTGTGTGTGTGGATATATGTGTGTTTTTACATGTGTGTTTCTATGTGTATGTGAGCATATGTGTGTTTCTGAGTTTGTCTGTGAATATGTGTAACGTGTATCTGTGTGTGTGAGGGTATATGTGTGTATGTGCGTGTGTTTCTGTGTGTGTGAGTGTGTTTCTGTGTGTGTTTCCCTGTGTGTGTGTGCGTGTGAGTGCGTCCGTGTTCAGTAACTATGTGATCAGTTCAGCACGAATTCTTCCCTGGTGAAACTGTGCTGTCAGTCACCTCCCTGGATATGAAGAAGTTTCCAATAACTGCACAGACAGTGGGGCTGTGCTTTCAGCACATTACCCTTCACAACAGGAGGGACAAGGATTTGTTTCCATGATTAATCAGCAGGGTAAGATTGTGCAAATCAGTAGCCCATTTTATTCCTACACTCTTTTGATGTTAGAATAAGGGTAAACCATTAATGGAGGTACAGCATGCACTGACAATCAGCCCAAGTGACTGAACTTTGGTTCAAACTTAGGTGGGATAAAAACAAATTTTTAATCCATTGGTGTCTAAACTTCACAGATCGAAATTTCCAATCACCCAGTTACTGAGGGCAGAAGTTACCTGACGATTCTGTCACGACCATGTGGTGTTGGTCATCAGCGGAATTATTGGGCGCATGCACCTCTGGTCCCGTGGACACATTTTCTGAAACTAGAGAGTTAGAGTCATTCTGGTTTTCCTGTCACACAGCTAGTCATCAGCAGCAACTCACGGCAAGAAATCAGCTCAAAATTCAGTTCCCAAGGTGACATAATGGAACTGAGATTCTGGTCAGGGTTTGGTCACAAATGGAATAGAACCCCAGCTCCACCAGCACTCTGCACCCATTCTTTCTTTCTGTTCCTTCTCGGGACATAGGGAGGCCCCTGGCAAGGTAGGTAGCTCTTACCCATGCCTAAGAAGGATTGATGGGCTGATTTTTTTTTCCCTTAATACAACTTGGATTGGTTTGCTCAGCACTTTTGTAGAACATCGTAAAGTCAACCACATTGGTAAGGTATAAAATTGCCAGAAATTAAAGATTAATCTCCAGAACAAAGTTGTGAGCAATTCATGGATGAAAATATACAGAGTTATTAAATAGAAAAAAAAGTGCACCTTTCATTTTTTGTCAAACACATTCATTAGTTTAAAAAGATATTGGCCAGAGTCCTATCACCTGGCCTGCCACGGGATCAGCATGGGCAAGATTCTGATGATGGAAATCTCCATTGACCTCGGGCTGGAATTTCCAGGCTTGCCCAAGCGAGGCAGTAAAATCCTGTCCATTGATTGGAGAAATGGAATCTTTTAGCGGAGTTAAGAGTGACGCAGTTGAGTGTGGAATACACCCTGTCTGTCTTCAATTGGTGAAAGGAGACAGTAAATACAAAGTTGGTCATTCTACATGAATGATGATTTGGAGGCACAAGCTCAAGTGGTAACCTCCAGGAATGAACCAGAGTTGGTGGCCCAAGTGTCAGGCCTGAATTCCTATTTAGCCGCACCAGTGAGGAGCAGAGATTTTCCATCTATGAAGGACAAAAACCAGTGATTTTTCCAACAATTCAACAGGTTCACCGTTACGTTTGCCAATACTAGCTTCTCCCTTTCAAGCTAAATCCAAATTCTCAAGTGCTGTGGCAGGGTTTGATCTCAGGCTTTGGGTTATTAATCCAGTAACAGAACTATTACACTATTACACCATTTCAGAGGTCCTGCCATTTTATTGCGAGCAGATATTCCAATTTGTACTGCTCTCTTTCCCAGCATCTCCACCGCATCAGGAGGGAGATCCTAGGACAATCCTGAAACTTTGTCCATCCCAACTTATGAGATTTGAATGAATCTCTACAGTGCAGAAGGAGGCATTTGCATCATCGTGTCAATGCCAACCCTCCAAAAGAACAAAACAACAAAGAACAAACAGCAACACAGCACAGGAAACACTTTGCACATTTTCTTCATGTCTGCGTGGGTATCTTCAAGGTGCTCCAGTTTCCCCCCACAGTCCAAAGGTGTGTGGGTTCGGTTGATTTGCCATACTAAAATTGCCCCTTAGTATCCTGAGATACTTAGATTAGAGGGATTAGTGGGTAAAATATGTAGGGATATGGGGGTAGGGCCTGGATGGGATTGTGGTCGGTGCAGACTCGATGGGCCAAAGAGCCTCTTTCTGCACTGTAGTGTTCTACGGTTCTTTGGTTAACGCTCTGCCTAGGCCCATTTCCACACTCTATCCCTGTAACCCTGCACATTATGCATGGCCAATCCACCTTATCTGCACATCTTTGCTGAGGGAAGAAACTGGAGCACCCGGGGGAAACCCACACAGACAGAAGGAGAATGTGCAAACTCCACACAGACAGAAGACCTGAGGCTGGAATTGAGCAAGGATCTCTGGTGCTATGAGGTAAGAGTGCTAGCCACTGTGCCACAATTATTAAAAGCTTGTGGATCATCTATCATAAAATGGTACAGGTATCACAAAGCCAGTACAAACTTTAGACTAGCTATGACAAGTTCATAAGATTTAGAAGCAGAATTAGATCATTTGGTCCATTGAGGCTGCTCTGCTGTTCCATCATGGCTGATATGCTCCACATCCCCACTTTGCTGCCTTCTCCCATAACTCTTCAACCCATTACCAATTAAAAATCTGTCTAAATCCTCCTTAAATTTAGTCACTGTCCCAGAATCTACTGCACTTTGGGGTAGCAAATTCCACAGATCCATAATCCTTTGGGAGAATTAGTTTCTCCTCAACTCTGTTTTAAGTTTGCTGCCCTTCATCCCGAGACTATGACCTCTCATCCTAGAACACCTCGCAAGAGGAAGCAAAGCGGTATCAAAGGCTGAAGCTTCTGTTAGCGACAGTTTCTGACTGAACATAGTAACAGAATGTGAAAGTGAATGGATTATCCTTTACTTACCATAATCTGGTTCCACACGGTCTCCCAGTTCATTACTCAGGAACCCGTCTGTCAACAGAAGAAAAAAGTGGTAATGTGTAAATGTCCTTTCATCAACTGCATCATGTCCCAGGAAGAGAAAAAAATATCTTTCACTGAGGAATCTTTTGCAGGTATAACACCTTAGAAAAGTTGGTATTTCACACTTAGCAATTGGACTTTTTAATAGCTGTGTGACAGTGAGAAACCATTCTGAGGATTAATAATGGAGAAAGCATTTGTTTGCTGGAGTCGTAGGGACTGGTATAGCTTATGGAACGAGAAGAGAGAGAATCTCACCAAAACAAAGCACTAACTGAGGTAATATGATGAGAGATACTACAGTGGTTAGCACTGCTGCTTCACAGCACCGGGGACCTGAATTCGATTCCAGTTACTGTCTGTGTGGAGTTTGTACATTCTCTTCGTGTCTGCGTGGGTTTCCTCTGGGTGCTCCAGTTTCTCCTCACAGTCCAAAGATGTGCAGGTTAGGTTGATTGGCTGTGCTAAATTTGCAGAGTTGTGGGTATAGGGCAGAGGGGTGGGCCTGAGTAAGTTGCTCTGTTGGACAGTCAGTGCAGATTCGATGGGCCAAATGGCCTCCTTCTGCACTGTTGGGAATTTATAACTATTTAGAACAAGTAAGATAACAATGGGTAGATGGTTGGCATAGTGACAATGTCACTGAGGCCCAGACTGCGACACAGGTTCAAATCTCACCATGGCAGTTTAATAAAATCTGAGATTCAAAGTTAGTCTCAATAATGAGATTCTCTTTAAAGGACAAAAACAAGTCTAGGGCAGATTGTGGATCAGAACTCAATAACATATACCCGTATCTAAAGCCAGGACATATTGAGGGTGTTGACTATATCTAACTCCACCAAAAACCAAGCTAAATATCACCATTATTGATATCATACCTGGGTCTGACAATCCCACAACACATTCTGGATTAATTATCACAGACTGCTCCTCACATCTATAGAGTCATAGAGGTTTACAGCATGGAAACGGGCCCTTCAGCCCAACTTTTCCATGCCACCCTTTTTTAATCATTAAGTTTGTCCCAATTGACCACATTTGGCCCATATCCCTCCATACTCATCTTACCAATGGAACTGTCTAAATGCTTTTTAAAAGGTAAAATTGTACCCCCTTTACTACTATCTCTAGCAGCTTGTTCCAGACACTCTCCACCCTCTGTGTGAAAAAACTGTTCCTCTGGAACTTTTCATTTCTCTCTCCTTTCATTTTAAACCCATGCCTCTACTTTTAGACTCCTCTACCTTTGGGAGAAGGTGTTGACTGTCTAGCTGATCTACGTTCCTCATTATTTTATAGACTGTATAAGATCACGCTTAACCCTCCTATGCACTGAGGAAAAATGTCCCAGTCTCTCCAGCCTCTCCTTATAACTCAAACCATCAATATCCAGAACATTCTAGTAAATCTTTTCAGCACTCTTTCTAATTTAATAATCATAGTTTCTGTAATAGCGTGACCAGAACAATACACAGCACTCTGTGTGGGGCCTTACCAATGTCTTGTATAACTTCAACAGGACATTCCAATTCGAAGTAAAAGAAACTTGGATAAGTTCAACTCTGTTACTCCTATTAAGGTCTGACTGTTGCTAAGTATTGATCAACATGGGGGTATGAGCTATGACTGGAACGATTCATTATATGGTTAATCTTCCAGGATGTGGTTAGGGAGGTGCATTATCATTGGAATTCCAGTCTGTGATCACTGTGAACAAGTACTCCAGATCACTAAAATGCAAAGAGACTAGAGAAGCTTCTCAGAAAGGGGAAGTTAAGGGAAGATATAATCGTGGTGTTCAAAAGGGTGCAGGGTGAGTGCTCTGCTGGCAGGAGGATCAGTAGTAAGAGGAGCTAAGTTTTATTGTTTGAATGCTGCAAGTTGGTTCTGATCTGGAATGCATTGTCTGGAAAGATCGTGGAACAGATTCAGTATAAATTTCCAATTTGATAAGCATGTCAAATGTTTGTCGGACTGTGGGGGAAAATGAGTGAGTGGAACCAATTGGATAACTTTCAAATTGTCACTGTAGGTATGATGAACTAAACAACCTTATCCTTCCCTCAAGGTGCTGTAACTGAGGATTAATAATAGGAATTTCATTTTGTCACTTTTATCTTAAAAACAGCTGATTACTGACTTTTTTTATTTCCGTGTATTGTGCATATCAGAGGTTACAGCATATATATGGTCTCTCTCTCTCTTTCTCTCTCAACTTCTGGGGGTGACGGTGGCGCAGAGGTCAGCAGGAATATGATCTTGTAGGATATGTGTTTTATTTATTTGCAGGGTGCAGGCATCACTGGCAAGGTCAGTCTTCATTGCTCACCCTGAATTATCCTTGAGAAATGGTGGCAGTGGTTAGCACAGCTGCTTCACAGCGCCAGGGACCCAGGTTCAATTCTGGTCTTGGGTGGGTGACTGTCTGTGTGTGGAGTCCACACATTTTCCCCATCAGTGTGTGAGTTTTCTCCAGATGTTCTGGTTTCCTCCCACAGTCTGAAAGATGTGCTGGTTAGATGTATTGGACATGCTAAATTCTCTCTCAGTGTACCCGAACAGACATCAGAGTGTGACGACTGGGGATTTTCACAGTAACTTCATTGCAATGTCAATGTAACTTGTGGCTGATAAATAAACTTAAAACTAAACCATGATGGTGCCTAGGTCAGACTTTCATCTGTTCCCGTCGTGAATTATTCCTGGGACAGGTCACTGGCTGTCGCCGGGGTTGAGGGGCATTACACCACATCGAACATAGCCAAACTCACACAGAAAAACCAAGAGGCAATTTAGCGTGGCCAAAATCGTGGGAGGAAACCAGAGCACCTGGAGGAAACTCATGTAGACACCGAGAGAATGTGCAAACTGCACACAGACGCCCAAGGCTGGAATTGAATCAGGGTCCCTGGCTGTGTGAGGCAGCAATGCTAACCACTGCAGCACCGTGTCACCTGGTGTATGTACACATATAAATACAGTAGATTTATCTGTCATATCATCACTGATTCCCTTGTGTTAATCAATATTTAGTGCCAGTCACACATTAATAGGAGTGCCAGTCAGTAATAGAGTTGAGCTTGTCTTAGATTTGATTTACATCACTATTATATGCATATATTAGAGTGAGATTGTGGTATGGTCACTGGCCAGAAGCCGAGAATTATGCTCTGGAGACATAGGTTCAAATCTCACCTTTGCAGCTTGTGCAATTTAAATTAAATTTGCAAGTAAATCTGCAATTATAAAGCTGGTCTCAGTAATAGTAACCATGTCAATGATCTCTCATTGTTATAAAAACTCATCTGGTTCACTAACCTCCTTTAGAGAAGGAAATCTGCTGTCCTTATCCGGTCTGGCCTGCAGAGTCACAGCAATGTGGTTAACTCTCAACTGCCCTTTGAAATGGGTGACGTAGCTAAATGGATACAAAATTGGCTTAATGACAGAAGCCAGAGGATAGCATAAAGAGTTGTTTTTTCAAACTGGGGCCTGTGACCAGTGGTGTCCCTTAGGGATTAATGCTGGGTCGTCTGTTATTTGTCATTTATATTTATGATTTGGATGAGAATTTAGGAGGCATGGTTAGTAAGTTTGCAATCAGGATTGGTGGCATACTGGAAGTGAAGAAGGTAATCTAGAATTGCGAAGGGATCTTGATCAACTGGGTCAATGGGTTGACAAATGGTAGATGGAGTTTAATTTCGATAAATGTGAGGTGATGAATTTTTGTAGATTGAACCAAGGTAGGACTTACTCAGTTAATGGTACAGTGTTGGGGAGAGTTACAGAACAAAGTGAGGTAGAGATACAGGTTCATAGCTCCTTCAAAGTGATGTCACATGTGGACAGAGTGGTGAATAAGGCATTCAGTATGTTTGGTTCCATCGGTCAGAACATTGAATACAGGTGTTGGGACGTCTTGTTGAAGTTGTACAAGACATTGGAAAGACCACACTTGGAATACTGTGTGCAATTCTGGTCACTCTATTATGGAAAAGATATTATTAAATTAGAAAGAGTGCAGAAACGATTTACTAGATGCTACCTGGACTTGATGATTTGAGTTATAAGGAGAGGCTGGATAGACTGAGACTTTTTTCTCTGGAGCATCAGTGCCTGGAGATGATCTTATAGAGAACTATAAAATAACGAGGGGCACAGATCTGCCAGATAGTCAATATCTCTTCCCAAAGGTAGAGGAGTCTAAAACTAGACAGCATAGGTTTAAGATGAGAGGGGAGAGATACGTAATTGTCCAGAGGGTCAATTTTTTCACACAGAGGGTGGTGAGTGTCTGGGACAAGCTGCCAGAAGTAATAGTAGAGACAGGAACAATTTTGTCTTTTAAAAAGCATTTGGACAGTTACATGGATAACATGGGTATAGAGGAATATGGGTCAGATGTGGCAATTGGTACCAGCTGAGGGGTTTAAAAAAAACAAGTTGGGCCAAAGGGCTTGTTTCCATGCTGTAAATCTTATGGTCTCTATAAATGGCCGAGCAAACCAATCAGTGCAAGAGCAATTAGGGACAAGCAACAAATTCTGACCTAGCCAGCAATGCCACATCCAGTGAAAGGATAACACTGGCTCTCTGATCATCTCAGCCTGTTTTGAACTGCTGAGGGGGGACTGAAAGGAATTTCACAAAGCCTTATTGTTGTTTTCTCTGTGTCTGCCTCTCCCTGGATGGTTGCCGTGGTGATAATCACAGTAGGGAGCAGGAGAAATAGCTGGGACGGGGGAATGAAGATAAGAACATAGAATACTACAGGCCCTTCAGCCTTCGATGTTGCGCTGACCAGTGGAACCAATCTAATGATCCTCTAACCTAAACTATTCCAATGTTATCCATATGCCTAACCACTGACCATTTGAATGCCTTTAAAGTTGGCGAGTCCACAACTGCTGCGGGCAGGGCATTCCATGCCCTTACTATCCCCTGAGTAAAGAACCTACCTCTGACATCCATCCTATAACTACCACCCCTTAATTTAAAGCAGTGTCCTTTCGTGATAGCCATCTCCATCCGAGGAAAAAGGAGTTTGGTTAGAATGTTTCAGTCATCAGGAAGAGTGATGAAGGCTTGAGCTGTTCTTTTCCTGTTTGCCAATTGCATTAGTGAATCCTCCATCCATCAACATCGCAATATATCTCTCCGCGACAGAAGAGATGCTCAATCAGTCCAAAGATGTGCAAGTTAGGTCGATTGGCCACGATAAATTGCCCCTTAGTGTCAGGGGGATTTTAAGTGTAAATATGTGGGGATTGTTGTCGGTGTAAACTCGATGGGCCGAATGGCCTTCTCTGCACTATAGGTTCTATGAGTCCCAGACTGGGTCTCCTACACTTCAAACACAATGGGCTGTTCATACCTGATGCATACTTGCAGATGAAGTTGTGCTTCATGTTACACCTGTCATCATTCCACTGATAGAGATAAGGACCTCCCAGGCCAGGCTGAGCTGTCAGTTGGTGGTACATCACCACACATGCCTCACTGCCACAGGAAGGCTCATCCGTATACCAATTCCTAAGGTAGCAGAAAGTAAAGACAGTAACCACTCAATGATTGCCAGTTAAATCTGTGAGCATTTTTGGTTTTTAGCTCTGCACTGCACTTTTGTTGTTTTCTTAATTCACTTGTGGGATATGGTCATCGCTGGTTGGCCAGCATTTATTGCCCATCCTCTACTTGGCCTTGGAGGGCATTTGAGAGTCAACCACATTGTTGTGGCACTAGAGTCACGTGTAGGCCAGACCAGGTAAGGATGGCAGATTTCCTTCCCTCAAAGACATTAGTGATCCAAATGTGTTTTCCAACAATTGATAATGGCTTCATGGTCATCAGTAGATTCTTAATTCCAGACTGTTTTTTTTAATTGAATTCAAATTCCACCATCTGCTGTGGTGGGATTTGAACCCGGATCCCCCAGATCGTTAGCAGAGTTTCTGGGTTAATAACCTGGCGATAATACCACTTGGCCATTGCCTACAGTGACTTCAGCTGGAGACAACTCGAGTCACACTGTTTAGGAGGCAGATTAGTTAAACACTTTGTCACTCAGAGGCTGGTGGAAGTGTGGAATTTGCTCTTACAAAAAGCAGTAGATGGTAGTTCGATAAACAATTTTAAACCTGACATTGATTTTGCTCGATAATAGTACGAGGTGATTTGGGCCCAACGGTGGAGTGGATGGAGTTAAGATACAAATCAGTCATGATCTCACTGAATATTGGAAAGATTCAGGAATTGAATGGTCTCCTTCTGATATGCTGGCATTTCTATTCTTCAAGTAAAACTCATTTGCTTTCTAACTGAAGTGATGCGGTAGCTAAAAGATGGCAACTTTCATGCCACAGCTGTGCCAGACAACAAGAAAGGATCTCAGCAAATCCCTTGACAATCAATAGCATCACCATCAATGGATCCCCCCCTACCAACATCCTAGTGATCACCATTGAATAGATACTGAACTGGACTAGCTATATAAATACTGTGGCTACCAGAGCAGGTCAGAGACTGGGAATTTTTCAGCAAGAAATTCATCTCCCAACCTCCCAAAGCCTATCCAACTTTTACAAGAGGCAAGTCAGAACTGTGATGGAATACCTACACTGCACGAATTTCAGCTGTTCAAGAGATGACTCACCACCACCTTCTTAAGGGGCAATTAGAGATGGGCAATAAATGCTGGCCTAACAAGTGAAGCTCATATGCCAGAATTTATTTTCAATAGAGATTAATTTATGAGGACAGGTTGTAGATTCTGATATCAAAGGGGTTAACAGGGAAAAGATTTGTTCTAAAGTTTATTCATTAGTCACAAGTAAGATTTAAGTTTACATTGCAATGAAGTTACTGTGAAATTCCCCTAGTTGCCACACTCCGGTGCCTGTTCGGGTCAATGCACTGAACCAGCATGTTTTTCAGATTGTAGGAGGAAACCAGAGCACCTGGAGGAAGCCCATGCAGATACGGGGAGAATGTGCAAATTTCATACTGTCAGTGACCCAAGGTGGGAATTGAAACCAGGTCCTTGGCACTGTGAGATAGCAGTGCTAAACCACTGTGCCACTGCGCCGCCCAAGGAGAAGGAGTCCAAAATAATGGAGCTTAAAACCCAAATTCAGCAAAGAGCTGTTAATAAAATCATAAAATAAAATTCATAAAATCACCAGAAGCCCCTAATTACCTCTAAAGGTGACAGCTTGTGGTGTGAAAACGTGTATTATATATCATATAAAGATCAACATGTTGTAAACATTTATAAAGTCCCTTTGGTTCTCAGAGCAGAGTGCTGACATATCCACAAGCCACCAGCAGAGGACACTGTCTGCACACTAATTGATGTGATATCCCAGAGACTGAAAGTAATTTAGGAGCAGGGTGGTGGAATGACCTGATGGTATTATCACTAGATTATTCATCCAGAAACTCTGCCAATATTCTGGGAACCAGGTTCAAGTCCAGCCACAGTAGATGATGGAATTTGAGTTCCATTTTAAAAAAAAATCTGGAATTAAGAATCCACTACTGACTGTGAAACCATTGTCAGAAAAATCCATCAGATTCACTTATGCCCTTTGGGGAAGGAAATCTGTCACCCTTACCTGGCCTGGCCTACGTATGACTCCAGAGCCACAGCAACGTAGTTGACTCTTAACTGCCCTCTGAGGGCAATTAGGCATGAGCAATAAATGTTGGCCAGCCAGTGACACCCATGTTCTATAAATGAATTTAACTTGGTTAAACTTCAGAAGGACTGGAATTCTCTTGTCCTGTGGCAGGGCCAAGACATGAAGACTATTGGGAAAACTGCCCTCCTCAGCCTCATTAATCACCCCACCCGATATTTTGTGCTATATTCTGTGTTCGAGTCGGCTTGATGACACATAGTCCACCTTCATATCAAGCACTATATTGAAAAGGTGTCCAATATCAACCCAATATCGAAGAAAGAAGGTGGACAGGCGAAGATGGATGAAAATGAAGATGGATAGCCGGGAATATTCTGGAAGATGGGTGCCCCAGGACACTAAACTTGAAATGTCTGCCTGCAGATGTGCCCCTGTAGGGGCTGCTGTGATGTTTCGGACTTGTTTGGTGGCCTCAATTCTGAACTTCAGAGTCAGCCCCAGGCGTTGTTCAGGTAAGTTTCGATATCTGCATGCTGCATTTTATGGGGCAGCATGGTGGCACAGCGGTTAAAACCCATCTGGTTCATTAATGTCCTTTAGGGAAGGAAATCTGCCTTCCTTACCCAATCTGGCCTATGGTGGTTAGCATTGCTGCCTCCCTGCGCCAGGGATCCGGATTCAATTCCCAGCTTGGGTCACTGATTGTGCAGAGTCTGTACGTTTTCCCCACGTCTGTGAGGGTTTCCTCTATGTGGTCCAAAGATATGTGGGTTAGATGCATTGGCCATGCTAAATTGCTCCTTAGTGTCAGGGGATTAGTAGGGTAAATACATGGGGTTATGGGGATAAGGCCTGGATGGAATTATAGTCGGCGAAGACTCGATGGGTTGAATAATCTCCTTCTGCATTGTGGTGATTCTATGATTGTTACAGACAGGTGTGTTTTCATACTGGTGTGGCAGAGAATTGGGTGTGGGTGATTGAGTCCTTACTTGCATCTGATTATCAAAATGTAATTGAGTGTAAGCCTACTTGTGACACTAATAAATAAACTTTAAACTTTAGATAGGACACTGACTTTCCAGGAACACCTAAAAACAACCATGACCAAAGTCAAGACCAGAAGTAACTTGATAGCTGACTCAACGTGAGGTATGATACCACCACTCTCCAAATCTCAGCACTCACTTTTTTACCCAGTGGCAAAATACTGTGCCTGTTTGGTCAACATGATCACACAAACAGAATTGACACCGAGCTGAATGCTATCATGTGTATCATTACTGAAACACTCCATTCTCTTGGCTCCCTATCCTGGCAAACATCACTCCTTCACATATTTGCCAGATTACAACAGTCCACTAGATGATAAAAAAAAGTTTGCAAAGCTTTCCTCCCTCTCCCCCAACCAGCCACTTTGCACTGGTCTATTCAGTCCACCCAAGGTGCAACTCCCATCAAGAAGGACAGTTTGGAAAAACCCTTCAACGCAAATTCCGCCTGAACCAATAAATGGGAAATCAGTGGAGATGACAAACAAGTCTCTGGTCTGAAACCCAATCCAAGAACTCCCTGGTGTCAACCTTATAAGGAAAATGTGGTTCCCCCTCAACAGGTTCAGGACTGGCCTTGGTCCTGCTTGGCCAACCCCAAGAGATGGGGCATTAATGCCAGCCTCCCATGTGCCTGTGGGAGAAGGCAAACTGTGCACCACATTATAGAAGTCCAATTCACAGACTCAACACAACAGGATTGGAAGAGGTTGCCTGGCTTAGGGACTTTGCATTCGCTAAATAAATGAATGAGTAGTGTAGTTAGGTTCAATACTAACCTTCAAAAGGGTTTTGAATATATATTTGAAACTCACAGGTGTGTTGGAAAAGAGCAGACGTATGGGACTAACTGGACAGCTCGATAAAAGAGTAAGCACAGGCATGATGGGTGGAATGGTGTCCCTCAGCACTGTATGATTCTGTAATTAAAGTATCTTTTTCAGGCCCTAATTGGGTAGCGATAGATAAACGCAAAGGGGCATAAGGGGGTGAGATCCCCGATCATAATTAAGCAGGGCTGTCTTTACCTGAACTTTGCTGCACTTGCATCCGTCCACCTGTAGAGATCAGGACAGCCGCTGAAGGTGTTGTGGGCTTGTCCCTCACCGCTCCTCCTCAATCCAATCCAGAAATCTCCGTCCGAAATCCCAGAGCCTGACTTGGTGAGGTCCTGCAAGAGGCTCTCGATCAGCCTTTGCTCAGTGGCTGAGCGGATGCTGACCAGGGCACCCCCGTCCATCTCACACGCGTGACTCGCTTCCTCGAAGCCAATGCGCCTGCTCAGGTCTTGAAAGTAGGCAATCTTGTAGCAGGGGTATTCTGGTCCTCCATAGCACACTGTCTGACCTGCAAGAAAGACAAGTCCCACCTTGTTTCAATGCAAAGCAAGCAGTTCAATGCTGTTTCCATGATCCCTGTTCCAGTTGTAACTCAGAGAGTAACACTCTCATCCCTCGATATTTAAACTCAGGGATTTAAGACCCCATTTTAGAGATTTGAGCACAGAGGCTAGGCTACCCACGCCCCCCAATCCCCTCCCCCCAGTATGGTGTGGAAAAAGTACTGTACTGATAGCAGCATTAACAACTTTCATTCATATAGCACCCAAAGCATGGTGAACAGTTCCATTCCATGTGAAATCAATTTTACACCAAGACACAAAAGAAGTTATTGGACCACATAAGAGGAGGGGATTTAATCATGGTCTAAAGGTTGGAAAGAGAGATGGAAACATTTTGGGAGGAAATTCCAGTGGTTAGCACTGCTGCCTCACAGCGTCAGGGACCCAGGTTCAATTCCGGCCTCGGGTCATTGTCTGTGTGGAGTTTGCACATTCTCGCCATGTCTGTGTGGGTTCCCTTCGGGTGCTCTGGTTTCCTCCCACAATCCAAAGATGTGCGGGTTAGGTTTACTGACCGTGCTAAATTGCCCCTAGTGTCATTTAGAATATTGTGTACAATTCTGGTCGCCACACTAGCAGAAGAACTTTGGAAAGGATACAGAAGAGGTTTACCTGGATGTTGCCTGGTCTGGAGGGCATTAGTTATGAGGAAAGGTTGGAGAAACTCAATTTGTTCTCACTGGAATGATGGAGGTTCAGGGTGATGAACCTCAGGAAGAAAAACATCCTCCTCAACTCCGTCATAAATGGATAACCCTTAACTTTTAAATACACCTTCTCCATATCCACCATGTCAATACCCTCTCAGGATCTTAAAGACCTCATTCAAGTCACTTCATACTTTTCTAAATGCCAATACAATCCTCATCATGCATTGTGCAAATTGTTTACAGTGTTCCTACATTACAACAGTAATTATACTTCATATATTTACTGATAAAATGTTTTGTGGAACATCCTGAGCATGTAAAAGGCGCTACATAAATGTAGGGTTTTTTTTGTGATGCTACTACAGTTAATGGTAATGGTGTGTCTATCTATGTCAGGGAGCATTCACAGATGTTAATTTCCATCCATAGCTATTTCCTTCAGCTTTTGAGAATGCCAGGCTTTGTTCTGATGTGGAGTAGGTTCTGTGGCAACTTACCTCAGCTACATCTATCCTCTCAGTGTTTAACAGGACAGTGTAGAGGGGACTTTACTTTGTACCTAACCCTGTGCTGTACCTGTCCTGGGAGTGTTTGATGGGGGACAGTGTAGAGGGAGCTTTATTCTGTGTCTAACCCCGTGCTGTACCTGTCCTGGGAGCGTTTGATGGATACAGTGTAGAGAGCTTTGTTGCATATCTAAGCCAATGTTGTAGTGTCTTGAGTGTTCGATGGGGATAATATAGAGGGAAATTTACTCTGTGTCTCATCCTGTGCTGTATCTGTCCTGGGAAGTTTACTTATTAGTGTCATAAGTAGGCTTACTTTAACACTGCAATGAAGTTGCTGTGAAAATCCTTCAGATGCCACACTCCAGCACCTGTTTGGGTACACTGAGGAAGAATTTAGCATGCTCAATGCACCTGAACAGTACGTCTTTCAGACTGTGGGAAGAAAGCAGAGCACTTGGAAGAAACCCATGCAGACACGGGGAGAATGTGCAACCTTCAGACAGTGACCCGAGGCCAGAATTGAACCCAGATTCCTGGTACTGTGAGGCAGCAGTGCTAACCGCTGTGCCACCGTGCCACCCTTTGATAGGATGGTGCAATAGAAGCATTGCTCTGTATATGTTTTGGACAGACATTGAGGCATCTGTGTTTAACTCTAAACTTTGAAGGTTTGCCGACAATTCATGAACATTGCCTCAAACAAGTTCTGTTCTGTCCCATCTTATTTTTCACTCTCTTAATGCCATGCAGTTTTATTTGAGATCAGCTGACTCAACACAAAGCTCTGTATAGCTCAGCATTAGTTTGCAATTACTGGTTAATATGATGAGTTATATTTCCTGATCAATTACGTTGGATATGGTAGCCTCCCTGTCTGGCTTAACGTGCATTTTCTTCGAAGGCTAACTGGATAATGATCGGGAGCAGAAATCTGGTCTGAACATTAGCCCGGAAATGTGACTCCTGATGCAATCCTTCCAACTCCATCAGCCTCCCTACTGTGTTAGTATCACAAGTAGGCATACATTCACACTGCAATTAAGTTACTGTGAAAATCCCCTAGTCACCACACTCTGGCGCCTGTTTGGATACACTGAGAGAGAACTTAACATGGCCAGTGCACCTGAACAGCACGTCTTTCGGGTTGTGGCAGGAAACCGGAGCACTCGGAGAACTAAGAGAGCATTTAGCATGACCAATCCAACAAACCTGTGCATTGTTCAAACAACAACCTGCATTTAAGTGGAGGTTTGCAGCATGGAAACAGACCCTTCAGCCCAACTTGTCCATGCTGCCCTTTTTTTTAAAAAACCTCTAAGCTCATCCCAATTGCCACATTTGGCCCCTCTATACCCACCATACCCATGTAACTATCTAAATGCTTTTTAAAAGACAAAATTGTACCGACTTTTACTACTACCTTGTTCCAGATACTCACTACCGTCTGTGTGAAAGAATTGCCCCTCTGGACACTTTTGTATCTCTTCCCTCTCACTTTAAACCTATGCCTTCTAGTTATAGACTCCCTTACCTTTGGGAAAAGATATTGACTATCCAGCTGACCTGTGCCCCTCATTATTTTATAGACCTTTATAACAACACCCCTCAGCCTCCTATGCTCCAGAGAAAAATGTCCCAGTCTATCCAGCGTCTCCTTATAACTCTCTCCATCAAGTCCCTGTAGCATCCTAGCAAATCTTTTCTGCACTGTTTCTAATTTAATAATATCCTTTCTATAATTGGGTGACCCGAATTGTACAGAGTATTCCAAGTGTGGCCTTACCAATATCTTGTACAACTTCAACAAGACATTGCAACTCTTGTATTCAGTGTCCTGACCGATGGAACCAAGCATTGCCGAATGCTTTCTTCACTACTCTGTCTACCTGTGACTCCACTTTCAAGGAGCTATGAACCCGTACCCCTAGATCTCTTTGTTCTGTAACTCTCCTCAATCTCCTACCATTAATTGAATAAGTCCTGTCCTAGTTCAATCTACCAAAATGCATCACCTCACATTTGTCTAAATTAAACTCCAGCTACCATTCATCGGCCCACTGGCCCAGTTGATCAAGATCCCATTGCAATTGGAGATAATTTTCTTCACTATCCACTATGCCATCAATCTTAATGTCATCTGCAAACTTACTGACCATGCCTCCTATATTCTCAACCAAATTGTTAATGTAAATGACAAATAACAGTGGACCAGCACTGATCTCTGAGGCACACCGCTGGTCACAGGCCTCCAGTTTGAAAACAACTTCACCACATTTTTAGTATGGGAATGTGCCTCGAGGTGGATGGGTCATAGGAACACAATCTAAAGTGAATGGTTGCTGAGACAATGATGGATATATCTGGAAGAGTGATGACATGCTCATGCGAACAGGTAGGTTCTCACCCTTAGGGTCAGGAGTTTGTGTCTGGTTGTCTTATTCTGGAGTCTGCACCGAGTAATGAAGGATGAACATTCAATGTAATAGCGAAGGAGCGCTGCACTGTCAGAACTGCTGACCCTTTAGTGGGTTGTTTAAACAGACTCTTCCTGCTCTCCCCAATGGATTTTAAAGATTCCACTGTGCTATTTCATGTTCTGAAAGTTTATTTATTAGTCAGAAGTAGGCTTATATTAACACTGCAATGAAGTTACTATGGAAGTCCCCTAGTTGTCACACTCCAGCATCTGTTTGGGTACACTGAAGGAGAATTTAGCATGGCCTGTGCACCCTAACATGCACGTCTTTCAGATTGTGGGGGGAAACCGGGGCACCCAGAGGAAACCCATGCACAAAGAGTGACCCAAAGCCGGGAATCGAACCTGGCTTCCTGGCGCTGTGAAGCAGCAGTGCTAACCACTGTGCTGCCCCATTTTGCCCATCTCTGCTCACTATATGAAGGTGGTAGTCAGAGCTTTTCCTGAGACAGTGTAGTTTCAAGGCTATAGTAGCATAATATGACCAATGATGACTTGCAAAGCCATGTTAGAGGGCAGTTAGGGCATCAACTACATTGCTAAGTTAGCATATAAAACCGTAGAATCTCCAGAGTGCAGAAGTAGGCCATTTGGCCCATCAAGTCTGCACTGATTTTCCAAAAAGGCATCCGCCACCAACCTTTTCCCCTCCACCTCATCTCCATAACCCTGCACATTTATCATGGTTAATCCATCTAACCTACACATCTTGGGACAATAAGGAGCAATATAACATGACTAATCCACTGAACCTGCACACCTTTAGACTGTGAGAAGAAACCAGAATGCCTGGAGGAAGCCCATATGGGGAAGACCGTACACACTCCATAACACAGACAGTCACCCAAAATCGGAATCGAACTCAAGTCTCTGGCACTGGAGTGCTACCCACTCTGCCACCGTGTGAAATTGGAGTGAGGTATGGGCTGCGGGAAGGCAGAATTCAATATCTAAAGTACTTGAAGGACAATTTTACAAATGTCCATTCAGATATCAGCATGAGGGGAGGTTTCAGCAGCATTGACCATGATTCTGTCCTGGAGAGAGTGTGCAACCAGGAGACCTGTTGCAGAAGGAGGCAGGTGACTCAGACTGACTGTCATGCCTCTGCTACTGATCCCTGTTGAAATCGGCTAACTCAGCACAGAACTGAATCAGGAATCTTTCCTTTCGATATGGCTCAGCTCTTTACTGTCCTATTACTGGAAAGTATGATGTGTTATATTTCAAAATGAATTACATTGTGTACCACAGCCAACTTCATAACTACTCTGTCAATGCTTGAAACTAACCATTAAAGAACTGTAAAGTCAGGAACATTGTGATATAAATGTCAAATTGTTAAAGTACCTTTTACAGTGGCTAGACTTTTTTTTAAATTACCAGCAGAAAATGACATCAAGACATATCCAAATATGAACTCATGGAAAATTACAATCATTTTAAACCTACATTATTTTCCACCTCATAAGTCACTGACAACTGAGATTTTTTTTTTCAGCCAAAACACTTGCACACTATTGATCTGCGACAGCAAAAGACTGAAGTAAATAGCTCAGCAGAGGGTTATTGAAGATAAGTGAGGATGGGGTGGGGAGGGGTGCAGATTGTGCTATGGACCATACTTCTCACCAATAAAACATCCACAAAAAATGGAAATAAGAGAGAAAGCAGGAGAAAACAAGAGTAATGAACCACACACAAAACCACTAACTGCTTCAAGAAGGTGAGGGCTTACAAGGAGTGGGGTTGGTAATGTTTAACACACACAGAAAGGGAGCAGGATAATCATACAGATACAGAATTGGGACACAGAGCAATACGCACATATGAAGCATGTTAGAGACACACACAAACAGGTAGTATCAGAAAGTACAGTAATGAAAATGCATATAGAAAGATGAACATCCTACTATATATAATACACATACCCGTGCGCACATTCACATTCTCATTCACACATATATGCACATGCCAATATTGTCAGAGAAGTGCATACAAGTATAGAGTAGAAATACATACACACGGGCATACAATTATTTCCCATATACAGACCCAGAAAGTAAAAGTATAAATACACACATACTTACACACAAACATGCACACTGATACGTATCCATACAAGCACACTCATATACATACACACATCAATACAAGCACGCATATACACACACTCTCACATATACAAGCACACTCATATATACACATATACACATGCATCCAAGCACACTCAGATACATACACACACATACTCAAGCATAACGATACAAGCACACTCATATACACATACTCCTACATATCCATACAAGCACACTCTCTCACACACAAACAATCCCGCCCTATGACTCTACGAATGGCCTATTTCTGCTCTTAAGTCTTGTGATCTAATGGTATGAACAGGAGGAGACCATTCAGCCCACATATCCGTGCCAGCTTTAAGAAAGAGCTTTCCCTCTGAGTCCCACTCTCAAGTTTTATGTGTGTATACTCATATACATTCACAGACACACTCATATATACTCACATACACATTTACACTCACACACTTGCTGATAATGGCTATGAAAAATGCATATATATAGCATGACATCTATACACATTGGCCAGAATTTTACAATCCACTCTCCTCGGGAATTGGAGTGGATGAAGGGCAGACTGTGGAAAGGTCTAGTGACCTTAGACATGATTTTCTAGTTTTGAGGCAAGCAAAGCCAAAAAGTCCCACCTTTCATCTCTCACCAACTTACGGACACATAAGCAGAGGCACAGAGAGAAGATTTTTCCCCATTCTACCATGGGAATGGAAGTGGGTGAGAGACGGACCATGCAGGAAGTCCCTTGAATTCGGGTTGGATTTTCTAATTTTGGGCATGTACTGCAGTTGGAAAATCTCGCCCACAGTGAGAGACAGAAATGCACACATAATGGGATAAACACGCACACACACACTCAGACACACACACACTCAGACAGTGATGGGCTGAAACATGAACACACAAAGAGCCAGATAGTCACATACACACAAGAGTGACACAAATGTTGTTACCCCACACAAATATACAGAGAGAGGATACACATATACATATAGATGCATACAATGAGGAGCAAAAGGACAGTACACAAATATAGCAATATCCAAGTACACACTTACAACTGTTCAAATGTCTTACCAACAAGTAAGTTTCAGCAATAGCCTCAATCAAAGCTTTAAAGAGAAAACTTACACTTAACCCTCACTTTTCATAACTCCGAATGACCTCACTTCAAATGAAGTGTAACCATTATTGCAATTTTGATACACAGCAGCACATTGTTACAAAGCAATCTCCCACTGACAGTAACCTAATAATGGCGAGGTAGTCTGGATTTTAGGATTAATATTAAATGGAGGTTAATATTGGCCAGGGTACTACTGTGAACTCCCCTGCGCTTCTTTCCCTCCGCGGGAGGTTTTAGGACCTCTGTTTAACATCTTTACGAAGGCACTTTCGACAGTTCCTCGGTGCTGAAGTGGGAGTGTCAATCTAGATTGTGTGTTCAAAACTCCGGAGTGAGGCTAGCAGCCAGGAGCCCTCCAGTCCAGAGTCTGGGCCACAGCTGAAACTTGACTTACCCCCAGAGTAAGTTACTAACCAAAATTCAGAGAATTACAGAATAACTCATATGCACCACTCAACTGAATATTTCAGTGGGAAAGTGGAAGTCAATTTGAAATCTTCTTGTTCCACTTGAACCCTCCCGCGGACTGAGATTCACTCAGATCCCCAGCCTGGAAACACGGCGGCCCCGTTAAAGGAATGAAGATACACTGTGTGACTTACCGCTCAAAACCCGAGTGCCAGAGCCGCTGCCTAAGAGTCCGCTCAGAATCAGCACCAACATCCCAGTGGACAGCGCCTGGGGAAGGAGCATCGGGGCAGCGAGCCGGGAGCGGGCACTGCCAAAAGGCACGCCAGGAAAATGGGGCGCAATGCAACGCAAACCTCAGGAAAAGGAGGAGCAATGCAACTCAGATTCCAGGAAAATGGGGCGCAATGTAATTCAAATTTCAGAAAAATGGGGCGTAATGCAGTTCAGGCTTCAGGAAAATGGGGCGCAATATAACTTAAATTCCAGGAAAGGTGGGGGGGGGGGGGAGACACAATGCAACTCAGGCTTCAGGAAAATGGGGCGCAATGCAGTTCAGACTCCAGGAAAATGGGGCGCAATGCAGTTCAGTAGGGAATAGGAGCGCAATGAAATTCAGAGAACCGCACGAAAATTGGGGCGCAATGCAGCTTAATACACAGCGAGAATAAGAGCCGCTAAATCAAGGCAAAGGCTACAGCACAAAGCACCTTCGCTGCGATGCTAAACAAGGCTGCTTGCAAAATAAAATAACTTAAATTGTCCGTGCTGGGAGACACTGGGACACTGGGACGACCAATAAACTGCAACGCCAACCGAGAGTGTGCGCGATTAAGACCTGAAAAGGGATTCGGTGCAGGAAGGAGAGCAGCAAGTTCACGCCGATCCCAGTCTGAATTCGGGGAAAAAGAGTGAGACACACACAGGGCAGCCTCCAAACCAAGTTCTGTCCTCCTCCTCCTCCTCCCCCTGCTGCAGCTCTCAGTGGGGTGTATTGCAGGATGCTGTACTCCGGCTCTGTTGTTTTATACAGGAGAGCACATCACAGCTCACACATCATCATCATCCATCTGTCCAATGCCAGTCCCCAGCAAGGCGATCGAGAAGAAACCCTGCAGGGTAGCAACACTAGCTGCTGCTGCTGAATTCAATTTGCAAGGAACAAACTTTTAATAAAACAAAATTACTTCCTTTAGTCTTATTCAAAATCGAGAAGTGTTTGGACACAGGGAATAGGAAGTTTCCATGAACAGGAATCAGTAACCAGACAGGCAACTGGCCCAGAAGAAAAACAATCAGGAAGGGGGGAATGAGAATTTGTTTGCTCTGGTTTGGAATGCACTGCCTAGCCCAAAAAGTTGGAAGAAGCACCTTCAATAGTATTTCCCAAAAGGGAAATTTGACAAATACATGGTAGGTACCTAAAATAAATAAGGCTGTGGGGAAAACTGGATAGTGAGACTCAAGGAAAAATTCTTTCTGAGAGCCGACATAGATATGATGGGCTGAATGGTCTCCCTTTGTTTCATAGCATCAGATCACAAGACCTAAGAGCAAAAGTAGACTCATGGGCAAGACCAGCTATTCCTGCCCCTCACCCACTCTGATTCAATAGGATTTCGGTGATAAGAGAGATACAGTGCAGGAAAGATCCTTTGGCACCAAAAATAACCACCACTAAAGGCACATTAATCCCATTTTCCTGCACTTGTCCCATATCCTTGAATGTTACGATATTTCAAGCGTTCAACCAAACATTTTTAAAGGTTGTAAGGCCTCCACTAGCTTCCCATTCCAGATTCCCACTACCCTTTCTTCTGCAGATTGAGGGTGATTTAGCTAATTGGATCAGGAATTGGCTAGCTGATAGAAGACAGAGAGTGGTGGTTGATGGAAATTATTCATCATGAAGTTCGGTTACAAGTCGTGTACCTCAGGGATCTGTTTTGGGGCCCCTGCTGTTTGTAATTTTTATAAATGATCTGGATGAGGGTATTGAAGGATGGATTAGTAAATTTGCGGATGACACCAAAATCGGAGGAGTGGTAGATAGTGAAGAGGGGTGTTATAGTTTGCAGAGAGACTTGGACAAGTTGCAGAGCTGGGCCGAGAGGTGGCAAATGGAGTTTAATGTGGAAAAGTGTGAGGTAATGCACTTTGGCAGGAATAATAAATGTGTAGAGTATAGGGCTAATGGTAGGATTCTTAATAGTGTTGATGAACAGAGGGATCTTGGTGTATATGTGCATAGATCCCTGAAAGTAGGCAGTCAAGTCGATAAGGTTGTTAAGAAGGCATACGGAGTCTTAGCTTTTATTGGTAGGGGGATTGAATTTCGGAGCCGCAACGTCATGTTGCAACTGTACAAAACTCTAGTGCGGCCGCACTTGGAGTATTGTGTGCAGTTCTGGTCCCCGCATTATAAGAAAGATGTGGAGGCATTGGAGAGGGTACAGAGGAGGTTTACCAGGATGTTGCCTGGTATGGAGGGCAGGTCTTATGAAGAGAGGCTGAGGGATTTGAGGTTGTTTTCGTTAGAAAGGAGGCGGCTAAGAGGAGACCTTATTGAAACATATAAGATGATTAGAGGTTTAGATAGGGTGGACAGTGATAGCCTTTTTCCTAGGATGGAGAAAGCTAGCACGAGGGGACATAGCTTTAAATTAAGGGGTGGTAGTTATAGGACGGATGTCAGAGGTAGGTTCTTTACCCAGAGGGTGGTAAGGGTATGGAATGCCCTGCCTGCTGCAGTTGTAGATGCACCAAGTTTGGGGGCGTTTAAGAGGTTAGTAGTTAACTTTATGGATGAAAAGGGAATGGTTTAGGTTAGAGGGTCATTGCTTTTTTTTAATTGGTCGGCGCAACATCGAAGGCCGAAGGGCCTGTTCTGCGCTGTAATGTTCTATGTTCTATGTTCTTTGGAAAAATCCTATCCAGTCTCTTATAGCTCAAATGTTCCATTCCAGCAACATCCTGGTGAATCTTCTCTGAATCCCCTTTAGTTCTATTACATCCTTCCATTTGACCCATCAAGTCAGTTCTGCTATTCAATGAAATCATAGCTGATCTGTTGTGATAATCCTCAACTCCACTTTCCTGCCTTATCCCCATAACACTTGATTCCCTTACTGATTAATCCATAGAACAGAATCCCTACATTGCAGAAGGAGGCCATTCAGCCCATCACAGCTGTACAACACTCCAAAGCAGCATCAGACAGAAGGGTTCACACACTTGAACCCTACACATTCACCATGGCCAATTCATCCAAACTACACATTCCCAGACACCAAGGAGAATTTTTTTTTTAACACGGCTGATCCATCTAATCTGCATATCTTTGGACTGTGGGAGAAAACCAGAGGCAACTGGAGGAAACCCACGTAGACACAGGGTGGACATGCAAACTCTACATACTGACAATCAGAAGTTCCACAGATCTACTACCCTCCGAGAGAAGAAATTCCTCCTCATCTCTGTCTTAAATGAACAACTCCCTTATTCTGATACTATGTCCTCTGATCCTCAATTCTCCTAGAAGTGGAAACAACCTCTTAACATCTACAAGTCAAGCCACCTGAGAATCCTGTTGTGGAATTCTACTACCCCAATCGTCTTTGACAGTGAAGACTGATGCAGAGTATTTCATAGAATCATAGAAGTTTACAGCATGCAAACTGGCCCATCTTATCCATGCTGCCCTTTTTTAAAACCACTAACCTAGCCCCAGTTGCCCACGTTTGGCCCATATCTTTCCATATTCATCCTAACCATGTCACTGTCTAAAAACTTTTTAAAAGACAAAATTGTACCTGCCTCTATTAGTACTGTTGGCTTATTTCAGACAATCAGCACTCTCTGTGTGAAATAAATTGCGTCTCTGATCACTTTGTATCCCTCCTCTGCCATAACACCTTTGCCATTTCCTGGTGATATGCTTCTCTCTTCTCATTTTCACTCCTGCAGTTTTAGGTTGAGTTTTTTTTTTCTCCATTTCTATGTGAGCCCTCCTCTCATTTTTTGCCCTGTTGAAATTTATACCATTTGGTTGGGATCTGTAATGGAGAGTCATCCACTTTCTATGGAATATGAGTGCTGGGTGACCATTTATTGCCCATCCCTAATTGCCCTTCAGAAGATAGTGGGGAGCAACATTCCTAAACCAGAGGGTCAGGTGTAAGGGAGGTTGTCATCTGGACACTGTGAGCTTGGCAATGTCAGCTTGGTCCCCTGGCGATGCCCAGGGGGCAAAGTGACAATGCCCACCAGGTAATCAGCAGTGTCAAACAGGGTGAATGTGAGAGGGGGTGGCCCTGGATGGGGGGTGGGGGGGGAGTGGAGCTTGATGGAGGTGGGGATGCCTACTGCCACTTTGCATTTGGGATCGTAGGTAGAGGAAGGGAGGCCAGCAGGTTTGAGTGGGATGGGTTGGTTGCCAGAGGTGTTAGCACAGCAGGGGTAGTGATAGGGATGGCAGGGCGGTTGGGGCTGTGTGAGACAGGCCGTGGCTGCCAGTAGGGAGGGAAGGTTAAGGTCGGCTGGGGTGAAGGTGTGGGTTGGGGTTGGCCCAGGCATGTCCTGAAGGCTAGCAATCGGGCTGTGGGAGGGGAGGGGTGTCAGAGGGGCAGCGATGCAAGGTCGTGACACTCACCAGTGATCAAGCTAGCAAGTCAGGTGAGGCAAGAGCAATTGCCCTTGCCATCAAGGCAGTATTAGACTGAATGTGGCATCAAGGATCCCCAAACAAAACTGGAGTGAATGAAAATCAGGGAAAAGAAATATTCATTGTTTGAATTCATGTCAAGCTCAGAGGAATGTGGTTGTGATTATTGGTGATGAACCATCTCAATCCCAGAATGCCACTGCTGGAGTTCCTCAGGGTAGTGTCCAGCCATCTTCAGTTGCTTCATTGCCCCGTATCATAAGGAGGAGGTGAGGGGCAGGGGTTAAAACCTGTGTGGAGGGGGGTGGTAGTGGGTGGGAAGAATCCCCTCCATGCAAATTCATATCTCCTCTGCCTCAGAACCCATTGGGGTGGAAGCATAGCATAAAGTTCTGACCATTAGCTTCTTTCTTGTCATCTCTTTTCCATTGTGCTTCTTTGTAAAAGGGGAACAATCAGTCCTGAAGAGGATGGTGTAATGCTTGAATAAATACTAATTTTGGTGGGATACTATAAAATTCCTTTCTGCTCCAGACCCTCTGGGATCTTCCATTAAATAACACCAAAGCCAATGCAGCTAACAACATGAAACTATTACTTTCCCACTCTGAACCATAAGGCAATAATAATTTTGATGTGATTTATTATTGTCAGAAGTATTAATATACAGTGAAAAATATTGTTTCTTGTTCAGTAGGCAGACAAAGCATACTGTTCATAGAGAAGGAAAGGAGAGACTACAGCTGGGAAGTTGGCAGTGTGGGGCTATTGTGCATGCCCATCTCTAATTGCCCTTGAGAATTACACATGCGCAGTGGCCCACTCAGTGCTATGCTGCCAGTTTCTCCAGCGGAACAGGCCCCACCCGCTGATTTTTAGCATGATCCATGTAATGGACAAAGTATGGGAAATTCATTTTGAAAATCTCGCTGAAGAAACCAGCAGATTTATTCAGGTTTTTACACAAATTCGGCATTACGAATTTTTATGGGAGAATCCCACCCACAATACTCAACACGCATGCATTTAATTCAACAAGCCAAAGAGCAAATGAATCAATATAATCTTACGTGGCAACATTGATCTTAGCACCCTTACTGATGAGTTAGTCAGAGATCGAATAGTCTGCGGAGTCCGCGGTGAACTTATTCACAAGCAGCTGTGCAAGAAAAGGATTTAACGTTACAAACAGCCATTACCATCAACATGTTAAAAAAAAACAGACTAAAAAAGCAAGAAACAGAAGCTTTCATGGTTCAGGGCAAGCCCTGCCCCAACTATGGTGGCCAACACTCTCAGAGCAGAACAGTATGTGTGGTATATGGTAAATACGGCAATAGATGCTTCAAATTGAATCACATCATAAAATGCTGTTGCTCAAAATCCTTTCCGTCTTCCTTCACCACCATCTACAATGCAGCTGGTCAGTCCTCCAAGATTAAGAGTGTCTACAAGGTGAACGAACTGGCGCTCAGTCAATGCAGTGAAACCACTGTGCCTCCAGCAACACTCTACACTGTGAGAGTACCAACGCCGTCACCAAAAAGAGTGAGACTTTCACTACCCTGAGCACAATTTTCATCAACACAGAACTGAAGGTAAAGATTGACATCGTAGCAAAGTGTGATGTATTGTTCAGCTGATCACTATGGGGACCGGACCCATTTGCAGCACTCGATGCCAGTACCCAGATGGACCTCATGGCAATCCTTCACTGCACACAGGGGAGTTTCAGGTTTCACACAGTTGACCAGAACTTGAAGCCATTGCTAGATCTTTGGGACAACATTACACTAGGGCTCATCCAGCTTGGTCCAGAGATAGATTCTTTGTACCAACAGACCCCAGAAATTAGAGTATACAATGACCTCTTCAACTGTGGCATCATTGGTGAGCAACCAGTAATATACCACTCAAGTCTAGCTGACTCAGTGGCCGGAATTTTACCAGCATACCCACCAACCTCCCGGGGCAGGCAAGATTTGGAGAACAGCATTCTTTGTTGACTTCTGGTGGAATAGTATGAACCTCGGACTGATGTGCTCATAAAATTCCGCCCAATATCTGTGACACAGTTTGTACTCCGAGAAGAACATTAATAGCCATGAAGCAGGAAATAGTCAATGAGTTGTATTGGATGACAGCACAGAGCACCGTAACTCCCATAGACAAGGTCACAGAATGGGTTTCAACAATGGGAGCTGCAGTAAAGGAAGATGGAAGAGCCAGGATATGTACTAATCCAGCGTACTTGTACAAGATATTGGTAAAACCTGATCACCCTGTGCAGATAGTGGGATTAGTAATTGCAGACATGCTCAATGTCAGGATCTCAGCATCACGGATGCAAAATACAGATTCTGGCAAGTCTCGTTCAGAGAAGAATCTTCAAAAATTACCATGTTCACATCTCCAAGAGGCAGCTATCAATTTCTTTGTATGTCCAATGGGATCTCCACTGGCATTGAGATCTTTGAGTGATACATGGAGCAACTCTTTGTGGTGACACATCCTGGTATGGTGTTATACTGTGTAAGAACATGATATGTATCTTTGTCTCATCCTCAACAGAATCAGGACTAAATAGTTGATGCTTAACATGGAGAATTGCAGATTCAGGGGTCAACCAGATTCTTAACATGGGTCATTTACTTACGATCAATGGTGTGAAGCCAGATCCAGAGAACGCAACAGCTATACAATAGCTAGCCACTCCTGTGGACAAGCACACTGCTGGCTTCATTCACTCATTTGAAGAGACGAGTTTTAAAATGGTTTTCTTTCATTGAAAAGAACTTAAGAATTAGTATAACAGAAACAAAAAGGAGGCGAATTTGGAGACTGGCTTCTCGATCAGACTCTCTAATCTAAGAACTGAAATGAAACTGAACACACACACACTGAAATCCAAAATATATTTCATACCATATCTCATTATTGGAAGGGTTTTTTGTCTGCTGTCTCTATCCAGAAAAACAATCCTCACAGCTGCTGTTATGAGAAACTTGTTTGCCTGCATTATTTCCTGTAGCCTTCAGGAATACAGTCAACTTTTAGTTAACCTGTTATGCCTTCTGATTCTATATCTAGTCAAGTTAACTGTAATTGTTCAGCTTAGCAGCACTAGTTAACCCTTACAGTCTAACATTTAAAGGTATTTGTGTACAGGCAGAAATATCTTAAAATGAAGTCTTTACATAGAATGAAGCAAACAGGGCTAATCATACAAATGATCCCTCACACACTTTACAAAGCTTCCTTGGTATGACAAATTACCTTTCAAAATTCATTCCTTGTTACAGTGAGGTCTCTGGACGTCTTTTTAGCTCCTCCATCCAGGGTATTGAATAGCACTGGCAAGAAGACAATATAACGGTCTTGAACAGAGTCAAACAGGAACTGGAATGGTTCCAGTGATGGGGAACTTTGGTTCCTGGCTGAGATTGAGGGAACTGTGATTCAGATTTAATAAAGGTGTTCAAATCTATAAGGAATCTAGAATAGAGAGAGAAAAAAAAACTGTTGCCATTGGGGAAAGAATTAAAAACCAGAAGCAGCCGATTTCAGGTGAATGGCAAAAGAATTAATGGTGACAGGAGAATAAGCTTTGTTACCCCTTAGCATGTGGTTAGGATCAGAAATTGGATAAGCATGTAAGGAGAAAACATTCAGAGAGGAAACAGCAGGGAAGTGGGATTAGCTGGAAGCACATGATGGGCTAAATGGCCTCCGTGTCTGCATTCTAAGCCATGATTCCTATGGGCTCTGCTCCTTACTGGGAGCTGTGAATCACTTATATATTGCATTATGTACATCACTGAAAAATAAATGACCCACTTTGGCAAAACAAATGGAAGAGACTGGAAACTGTAAATCACAAAGCGATATGTGTCCAAAGTTCTCATTTCAAAACACTCACCCAAACTGACCGGCTTTTTAAAAGCTATCTCTCACTCTCTCATTCTTTCTCCCTCTGTCTAACCTGGGCCATTTTGCAACAGAACTGATTATTGACAGACTCCATGTTTAAATAATGAGCTCTTTTTACCCCCCCCCATTATGTTCCTCCAGCCCATAAATTGGAGCTGTTCCCACCAGTTAACGGCGCGAGGCTCTCTGCTTTGTCCCTCTTCAATCATTCTGGCACGAAGCACTCATTTCTGCAATGCCAGCTTGAGAATCTGATTAACTTGCAACAGAATGCTAGCTCAGTGCTGAGGTGGAGAATCCTTTCAGAAGCTACTAGACCGGAATGTGAGTCCAAGTTAAGGCTGCGGGAGGGGTACGGGATGGGAAGATGGAAAGTGGAAGTACCTGTAGAAAAGACTAAGGAGAAGCCTTTGCCAGTTTATATGTGACTCTGGCAATGGAGCAAGTTAATGTGGAAAAAAACTGAAAATCGAATTTGAAAAGGTTGTAGGAGAGTATTAGTAAAACTATAGAACCCTAACCCATCAAGTCTGCTCCAACACTCCAAAATTGCATCCCACTTAGAATCTCCCCTCCACTTTATCCCCGTAACCCCACGCATTTCCTAACCCCACCAATCATCTTTGGATACGCTAGAGTGCAGTGTAGCGTGCCAATCCACCTAACCTGCTCATCTTTTGATTGTGGGAGGAAACTGGAGTAGAAACCTGCGCAGACATGGTGAGAAAGTGCAAACTCCACACAGACAGTCACCTGAGGCTGGAATCGAACCCAAGTCCCCCGTGCCGTGAGACAGCAGTGCAAGCTACTGTGCTACCTTGCCGCCCAAATTGTTCCATCCTCATATGTGTGTTGTACATCTCAAAGACTGAGACAAATACAAGAATGAATTGTTCCATTTCTCGACATGTACTGTACATATGGCTATGATGCAGAAGGGTTGATCCCCTTTTGAGAAGTCACACAGAATCCCCATAAAAGGAGTACCTTACTTAGTAACCTATTAATAGTGTTTGGGAAGGTGTGAACTGTTCTTCATTAACATTTAGAGGTTCATTAACAGAAAGACCTGACTCACTTTAAGTGAATAATTAATAGGTTATTTATTTAACCAACTGGTAACTTTAACTAAACAAATATCATACCGATTAAAGTAAGGTTCTACTAGAGTGCTGTTCAAATAAATACAAGGATCATTCATTACCAAAAAAGAAATGGTAATAGAATTTAGTCATTCTCAAAAAATATACAAACAGGTTTTGTGGCTTTAGAGAAACCTTTGGAGTTCTGTGGTTCCGCTGTCTGTAAGATCTTTCTGATTTGGTACGCTTTTATTCGATAGATGAAGAGTTTTCTTCAGAGGTATTTTAAGCTGACAGGGAATCACTCTCTCCCGCTCTAACTGTTGAGAAATGGCAGCCCTTCAGTTGAACTGTAGGCAGGCAGTTGAATTCCTCTTTATAACTGTGATGACCTATCAATTTCCCTACTCCAGGATTGGTCTGATCCAAATTTGATAGGTTCCTGATAGTTCAATGTCTTCTTTAAGTTGACAAGTTGTCAAAATTCAAAAGCCTGCAAAGCCAAGGGAACTCTGATGCTTGATCTTTGTTACAAACGTTGCAGTCTACATACCCTGTCTGCTTGCATTTTACACATCCAAGCACTGACAAAAAAAGGTTTTAAAGCGACCACACTTCACAAACTTAACTTCATAACAATATCAAGAACAAAGACAATGTAGAGAGGCTTCAATTATTTGCTTCAGTTCTTCAATGCTTCAACTTTTTAAGAATATATTTGTTTCATGCATCCCACAACCTCCACACTTTTTCCATTGGAACTTCCTTTTGGCAATTTGTCTTTCCCCTTCATTCTGCAAACTTCACTATTCCTCAGTGACTATTAATTGCCTACGAAGTCTTAGAATGCCAAAGACTTGGGTTTCACTGTCTTTCTGTACAGAATCCTTTATTATTTCTCTCACATTCAAATCAGAAAAAACAATCTAATCATCAAAAGACTCCATTCACTTTGTCTTACTTTTTAGCTCTATCTATTTTACACTGTAACTGTGTGCTCCTATGAACCAACTTCTCTCATTCTTTTTAAGCTTCAAGTAGCCATCCAACTCACTCTTGCTCTTCCTTTAACCTCACTATGCTGAAATCCAGAGTCACCGTCTCATTCATGCTAAATCATTCCATGGATTGGAAAACTGTAAAATTCATTTTCTCTCTTCTTGCAGCAGGGACCTTGATCCAAGTTTCTTATTTAATAGCTATTTCCACATCTTCTAATCTACTTAACCAACTTTCTCAGTAATAAAAATCTTTTAATCTATACAGTACCAAACACAGGCCAACTTCCAGCTTTTAACATTAATAAAAACAGAAAGTGCTGGGAAAACTGGATGTGCTGGAACAAACCCCATAAAGTTTATTTTATTAGTGTCGCAAGTAGGTTTACATTAATACTACAATGAAGTTACTGTGAAAATCCCCGAGTTGCCACATTTTGGTGCTTTGTTTCGATATACTGAGGGAGAAGTATAGACAAGGGCAGAACATGTAGACATAGCACAGACAGTGACCCAAGCCAGGAATCATACTCGGGTCTTTGTGAAGCAGTAATGCTAACCACTGTTCCACCATGACACTTCTTCAAAATATAATAGAGCATACTTGAGTCGTACTGGACTCAAAATGCTGTCTCTATTTTTCTTTCTCTGCTGAAATTGCTGAGTCTTTCCAGCATTTTCCATTTTTATTTCTGATCTTCAGCACCACCAGAATCCTTCCCTATGTCGGTTTCTAAGATCTAGATTATCAGCTCTAAACCATACCACCTCACCTGTTCTACATTAGTTTCTCAGTCAGGTGACGAGGCACCTTTAATAAGGCACACTTTGCAGTTTGCTGTTTTGATCTACAGGGCATTGACAAGAGGAAGACTTAAAAACTGTCAAATTGCAACTTATTCCCATGCACAAAAGCTAAACTCTATAATTTAGGAAATTGGTGGCAAAATGGTGAGAACATCTTTTTTTTATAAATTTCAATTTCAAAGCTATCAGACTTGAATGCAGATGCTTCATGAAACACTTTAATTTGCTGTTCCCTCTGATAGCCCCTTTCAACTAAGGCCAAGAATAGAAAGCACATTCTGTCTTACATTGCATACAAAAAAGCCAAGTTAACAACCATGTCAATATGGCATTGAACAATCATTTCCTCATCTTTGATAGCTATTGTATTGATTGTATGATTGCGTATCACTCCCACAACTCATTGTCAATTGAACCATTACTATCATGTGTATTAAAAGATGGTCATTATATTCAGAGAGAAAACTGCTGCTATTACTTAATGTATATCTTAATATTGATCTTCAAGGCCAAGTACAAAATGTTACTTCCAGAGCATTCAGTAGAAACATTGAGAATGGGGCCTATTGTTTTTTTTCAATTGATAAAATAACTTCAAGTGGAGTTTTGCAAGAAATCCTATTTGTACATACATGCACTTGTAGGATAGCAGTTAGACTGATTCATTTGATTAAAGTCCATGGCTTCCTCTGACTTGTAGGTAGTTTATAGATTCATGCTTTCATGATAAGTACTACCATTGTTTAAAAAGTGTTTATTCCCAGGATGCCTTAGGGTTTGATTTATAAAGGATAATTTCAGCTAGAAGTTTTGCTTTGATATATTACTGAAACTATAGTATGTGTGATTGGTGTCTCTTACCTTGATTCCACCTCCCAAACTATCACGATGACATTCTGATTCAGCCCAAAGAGCAACATGGCAAACCGCAATCTGGGCTGAAATTCTCCAACCTCGCCAGTGGCTGGGATTCTCTGGTCCATTTTCTGTGAACTGAGATTTGGCTGAGCACCAAGTTTGCCATTCTCGCTGGCACAGACAGTGGGCTGCGTGAGATCAGACAATTCCGGCTCTGGTGTCATAAATCAGTGACTGATTTTTGTGTTTGGTTTGCTGTTAAATTCTGTCTTCTAAGGCAGAAGACACTGAATTTAAAATCCCAAATTTGAGCACGATCATACTTTATTGGTGAATTATAGTAATGTTGCATTATCCAAAGTGATGTCCGTAATATGGCAAATGGAGTTTAATGTGGAAAAGTGTGAGGTAATGCACTTTGGCAGGAACAATAAATGTGTAGAGTATAGGGCTAATGGTAGGACTCTTAATAGTGTTGAGGAACAGAAGGATCTTGGTGTATGTGTCAATAGATCCCTGAAATAGGCAGTCAAGTGGATAAAGTTGTTAAGAAGGCATATGGAGTCTTAGCTTTTATTGGTAGGGGGATTGAATTTAGGAGCCGCAGCATCATGTTGTAACTGTACAAAACTCTAGTGCGGCCGCACTTGGAGTATTGTGCAGTTCTGGTCGCCACATTATAAGAAAGATGTGGAGGCATTGGAGAGGGTACAGAGGAGGTTTACTAGGATGTTGCCTGGTATGGAGGGCAGGTCCTATGAAGAGAGGTTGAAGGATTTGAGGTTGTTTTCGTTAGAAAGGAGGCGGCTAAGGGGGATCTTATTGAAACATATAAGATAATTAGAGGTTTGGATAGGGTGGACAGTGATAGCCTTTTTCCTAGGATGGAAAAAGCTAGCACGAGGGGACACAACTTTAAATTAAGGGGTATGAGTTATAGGACGGATATCAGAGGTAGGTTCTTTACTCAAAGAGTGATTAGGGAGTGGAATGCCCTGCCTGCAGCTGTTGTAGATGCGCCAAGTTTGGTGGCGTTTAAGAGGTTAGTTGATAAGTATATGGATGAGAAGGGAATGGTTTAGTTAGGAGGGGCATTGCTTTTTATTTTGGTCGGCACAACATCGAAGGCCGAAGGGCCTGTTCTGTGCTGTATTGTTCTATGTTCTATGTTCTATGTAATATGAGATTCTGTTCATGGACAGTAAAGTTTTCACAGCTCTGATCTAGTTCAATGTTTTCTCCCTGTGTCCTACCCCTCATAAATTCCTCAAGAAACACCATTAAAACAAGTTAACCAGTAACTGATTCATAGATCGACACAGCACAAGAAGCAATTAGAATGAATTGTGTCCATGTCACCTCTTCGGTAGAGTATTTTTGGTCCCTCAGTTTATTTAATTTAGTTTAATGGTTTGACTCAAAAGAGTTGTTGAGTATTTCACTATTTTTTGTGGGATCTCCCAGTGTATGAATGGCTGCTATATTTGCCTCCATAGCAAGTGATTAGATTATGAAAGCAACCATCGCTGTTCCAACATTTTGAAAGTTCAGAAGACTGAAAGGCGAATTTTACCGTCTTGCCCAACCGTTGACCTCGGGTGGGATTTTCCGGTTTTAGAAGGAGCAAGACTAGAAAATCACACCCATTGTATTAAATGCAAAAATACCTTTTTTCACATTTGCATTGTTTTACTGTATCATGTGCCAACACCAACCATCCTGTTTTGGTTGACTGTCAATTCCTGTTTATCCATCATGCCCTATGCAGCTTTGACACTAATTTGACATCACAACAACTGTCAAATTTTCTTTCCTTGCTTTCAGATCATCCATCTTTGCACCCTCATATATGTATCTAAAGCACATTGTCTGTGTGTTTAAGAAATGTATAACTTTTAGTTATAGCTGGTACTAGCTTTGATTAGCAGAGTAAATTGTCATATACAAAAGGTAAGAATAAATATTTATCTTGATTTTCTCTTTTGGAGTTGATGATAGTTCTATGGATTATACGGATTATTTTGCATTTTCTGGAAATCTTTATGAACCATTTACGACATGTGTTAAATGTGTTAATTTTATTCATGGGGTCATAGTTAGTGTACATGCCAGATTCCAACCTGTAGTCCACTATATAAAGGCAGGCTACTCATGCAGCTCACTCACTTGCCCAAGTTGTCCACCACCATTGTATAATGCTCAGCATCGTTTGGGCCTCCTCAGATACTGTTGCAGTCTAAATGAAGCAAGATATGGACAATATCCAGACTTAGCCTGATATGTTGTAGCAAGTAGCATTTGCACCACTCAAGTGTCAAGCTATGACCATCTCCAACAAGAAGAAATCTAGTCAATTTTCCTTGATATTGAATGGCATTATCATCACTAAATCTCACATGACCAACTTCCAGTGGGTGGAAGTGGAGTGGGGGTGGTGGAAGGGGTTTGGTGGAGTGGAGGAGGCTACCATTGATCAGAGACTGAATTGGAACAGTCATATAAATACTGTGACTACAAGTCTAAATCAGAGGCTTGGACTTCTGCAGAGAGTAACTCACTTCCTGACACCCCAAAGCCTGTTCACCATCTACAATGGAACAAGTCAGAAGTGTAATGAAATATTCTCCACTTTCCTGAGTGAGTGCAGTTCAAGAATCTCAATGGACAAAACAGTTCAAGAATCTCCAGGACAAAGCAGCCAGCAAAGCACACCATCCATCATCTTAAACAATTACTGATGCATAATGACAGTATTGTGTACCATCCACAAGATGCACTATAGGAACTCACCAATGTCCCTTCAACAGCACTATGCAAACAAGCAAACTCTACAACCTAGAAAGACAAGGGCAAATTGAAAGTTCCTCTCTCAGTCACTCACCATCCTGATTTGGAAATCGATTGCCGTTCTTTCTGAGTCACTGGGTCAAAATCCTGGAACTCCCTCCCTAACAGCACTGTTGGTGTACCTACACCACATGAATTTCAAAGGTTTAAGAAGGCATATTAACACTATCTTCTCAAGGGCAGTTAGGAATGAATAATGAACATTTACTCATCTAGCTTCCTCTGACAATGTGTTTATGCCATTTACCCCAACTACTCTACGTGGTAACAATTCTGCGTTCAAACCACTCTCAGTAAGGAGAGTTCCATATATTTGACTCTGTAGAAAGCTGCACAGAGGTCAGAGGTAGGATAATGCACATGAATAATGATGTACTGGATATCATTCATATTCTGAATCAGAATGCTTCAGTGCTGTGGGAGAAGTGGAAATCGAATTGGACACTGGAAACAAACTGTTGTTAGAGAGGTGAGCAGGGACTTACAAGGAAGTTAAACAAAGGACCTCAGAAAGGAAGGAAAGAAGGCTGAAGGTGGAGAAAGAATGGTTTTGATTTGATTTATTATTGTCACATGTATTAGTATACAGTGAAAAGTACTTTTTTTCTTGTGCTCCATACAGACAAAGCATACAATTCATACAGAAAGAAAGGAGAGAGTGCTGAATGTAGTGGTACAGTCATAGCTAGGCTGCAGAGAAAGATCAACTTAATGTGAGGTAGGTCCATTCAAAAGTCTAATGCAGCAGGGAAGAAGCTGTTCCTGAGTCAGTTGGTTCGTGACCTCAGACTTTTGTATCTTTTTCCTGATGGAAGAAGGTGGAAGAGAGGATGTCGAGGGTGCATGGGGTCTTTAATTATGTGGCTGCTTTTCTGAGGCAGCAGGAAGTATAGATAGAGTCAATGGATGGGAGGCTGGTTTGCATGATGGACTGGGCTTCAATAACAACCCTTTGTAGTTTCCTGCAGTCTTAGGCAGAACGGGAGCCATACCAAGCTATATTACAACCAGAAAGAATGCTTTCTATGGTGCATCTGTAAAATTTGGTCAGAGTCGTATCTGACATGCAAAATTCCCTTAGTCTTCTGAGAAGGTAGAGACATTGAGGAGCTTGCTTAACTATAGTATCATCATGGGGGGACCAGGATGGGTTGTTGGTGATCTGAACACCTAAAAACTTGAAGCTGTCAACCATTTTTACTTCATCCCCATTGATGCAGGCAAGGGTATGTTCTATTCATTACTCTTCCTGAAGTCGATGACTAGGTCCTTTGTTTTGTTGACATTGAGGGAGAGATTATTGGCGCTGCACCATTTCACCAGATTCTCTATCTCATTCCTGTACTCTGTCTCGTCATTGCTGGAGATCTGACCATGGCTTCTATATGTATACTGAATATCAGTTGAGGGTCCCAAGAAGCTCTTGGGGCTACTTTTAAAGGCGTGAAAGGCAATCTGCTGGGAAAGAGATCTAAATGCCTTAATAAGCAGCACATGAATCAAAGAAACATTTCGAAAGGAGCTGCATTGACACCCACTGATGCGACATTAAGGTGCTCTGTGGTAAATGTACCTCATTTAAACAGAGGTAATGCCATTAACTGAATCATTTTATATATTTGCTGCTCAGGCAAATAAATGAGAAACAGAGAGAAAGTTGATGGGCTGCATAGATGAACCATTGATTTCACCATCAAGGACTCAATGTCCCATAGGCAGCATTCCAGTTCAACACCTCATTTGCTGCATAACAATTAGCCTCTTGTGCTCCTGACAGATCTGTTTGCCAGTGCCAGTGGGTGATGTTGAAGGAGCAATATGTTGAAGGCACTTTGGTAGGTAAGGATTTGTGACAAAAATGGATTTTCCAGCCACGCTCACTCTGAACCAGAAAAACCCAAAGTCAACAGAGCTTTCCATGGTCCACCCCTTGCCCGCTACAATCGCTAATGGAAAGATTGGGAAAATTTGCCCCAATATGTTACTGGGACCAATTTTCGGGCCCCACACACCCAATCGCAAATCATGTCATGGTCAAAGAATAATGTGGTCTAGGTCAGTGGGAACCTCTTTTGGGATTCTCCCAGCCTCCCCAGCTGCAGCGTCGTAATCTGGTTCATACCCAGCGAGAGTTTGAACCAGTTCAGCACATTTAAGTCCATATTTCAATCTGAATTTAAATCTGCATTTCCCCAGGGATTATCCCAGTTCTACTCAGCTCTCGGCATATACCGACCAGCCAGCAGAATGGGAATCCAGCAGGAATTACTACTGGTCTTCACAAATGAAGACCAGACATAGTGGCCATGCCACGAGGGGGCAGAGAGGGGCATCTGGGGGGTGCTTAGATGCCATTGTAATCACCGAGTGGTCAGGGATATGGCTGTGTAAAGTCCTGGCACTGTCCCAGGCACCCTAATATCGCCACGTTGGCACTGCCAGACTGCCAGCTTGGCACCAGCATAGAGCAGGATCTGAAGGAGGGGGCGGGGGTCGTGCGAGGTCTTCACCACCCCATAGAGGCATATGACTCTCTTGGGAAGCTGGGAGGGAAGGAGGATCTGATTGCTGGCAAGGATAGTTTAGTGGAGGGGGCGATGCCAGTGAGGATGGATATGGAAGGAAGGATGGGTCACCTTGATGACTGCATGATGTGGAGGGTGTGACCTGGGCATTTAGTGATGGGTGAGGTGGGGGGCAAGGTTGCCACTCCGGGGCCAAGAGTTGGAGCTGTTTTCCACATTTGCAGGAGTTTCAATGTCTGAGTGGTGGGGGGGGTGGGGGAGCGAGAGGAGACCTTTAACTTCAGTCTGATAGCGGGTGCCAAAACGGCACCTTAATCTCTGAGGAGCCTGTCTTGCCAGTATCTTTCCATCCTGCACATCCCTTTCACTGAGCACATCACTGCAACCTCAAAAACATTGTTAAAGTCTGGGTGGATTGTGATCTGAAAATTGCGGAGCCACCTGATGGGAATCTGACCACTTTTCCCACAGAAGACTGCACTTAGAAATCTTTCGGGAGAATTGCATCCATTATATCCAATATTAAAATCATCTCATCCTAGGAATGGAAAGGATAATGGTCAACAGGGTATGGGCAAAGAGAAACACAACCAAAGAGTCAGGACATGCTGGATTGATCAAATGGCCTCATTCTGTGCCACACCATGCTATTTCCCTATATAATTGGACAATATAGTATCTATTTCTCAGGTGTCTAATATGGCCACCAGCACTTCCAACGGTAACTTTGATGCACTCATTCAGTTGATGTTTCCATGCCTTTGTAACCTCTAGACTTGACTTTTCCATTACATTCCACAGCATATTTTACCATCTGTAAACTTCAGATCATCCAACTCAGTCACTCCAAAACTCCTTGCCTTTTCATTCTTATGCTCATTGGTGTACCTTAACTCCTGAAGAAGCTACATCAACATCATGATTTTAAAAATTCACTTCCTTGTTTTCAAATTTCTCCATGTCCCTTGATCTCCCAATTCTGTGAGCTCCTCCATCTCCATGACCCTTCAAGATATCTGTGCCTATCTAATTCGTGTCCTATGGCTGGAGGCCGTACCTTCATTTGCCTAAAAGCCCTTGGCTCTGGAATACCCTCCTCATACTTCTGTGCCCTTCCACTATGTTTTCCTCCTTTAGAACACTGTAAATCATACTTTTCTAGCCAAGCCTCGCGGTCATCTGACCTAACAGTCCCTTATGTGGCTCGGTATTATTTTTTCATTTCATAATGTCTCTGTGAAGTACCCTGTGACATCTCATTATGTTAGAAGCACTAACTAAATCTTATGTTAGGATTATTGCAGGTAGTTGGGTTTGCAAGAGAAACAGGCAATGGTAAAATATATCAGTAAGGTTTCCCATGCTGTGTGCAGGATGCTCTTGACTTCATTCATCACAACATGATGCTAATTAGGCTCTTTTCCTTACCTCACCATCGATATTTAAAGGGATCACACAGGATGTGCAAGACTAGTTCCTGGATCTTTACTCCTGGCTTGTATTTGACTTCTGGGAGGGCTTGCCAGAATTTGAATATTGTTCACCATTCAGTTCGCCTTAATACAAAAAGAGAGATTTGGCTTCTTACACTCCTGTTGCTTGATTCTTCACAAATAATCAATCACCAAACATGAGTGCTGTTATAAGGCTGCCTTTGGGAATAGACTATTTAAATATTGTTATGGTTCACATCAGAAATTCCAAAGTGTTTTATGGAGCCCACTTAAATGATAAGTTTTGCATCTTGAATTTGAATAGGATAAGCACAACTTCAGGTGTGATTCAAAAGACCCACTAGGGAGCTTTTCTTAAACAGAGTTTATTTAAGAATATAGTTAACATGTAAGGGAAGAAAATTAGCAAGAATTTTATCAAGTACAAACAAGAAACAAAACAACCACTATAGTGCATTGCCCTTAACAAGGATACCTAATAAGTGCCAATCAAACCAGAACCCTTGACTTAGAGAAAACACTGTAAGCAGGTCCAATACTGTAAAGACATCACGTGATGCTAGATGTTTAGTCCTTTGAATATAGAACACTACAGCACAAATAGCCCTTCGGCCCACAAGTTGCACTGATCATATTCATACCTACCAGGCTATCTATAACTCTCAATCCCATTAAATCCCATATACTCATTCAAAAGTATTTTGAAAGACCCCAGCGTGTTCACCTCCACCATCACTGACGGCAGCCGATTCCACTCACTCACCATCCTCCCTGATATCTCCTCTTTACCTACTCTCCAGCATCTAAACCAGTGTCCTCTCGTAGTGACCATTTCAGCCCTGGGAAATAGCCTCCGAGAATCCTATTCTCTCAACATTTTATAAACCTCTATCAGGTCATCTCTCATCCTTTGTCTCTCCAGGGAGAAGAGTCCCAGCTCCCTCAATCTATCTTCATAAAGTATGCCTCCCAATTCAGGCAACATCCTTGTAAATCTCCTCTGCACCCTCTCAATGGCTTCTACATCCTTCTTGTAGTGAGGCAACTAGAACTGCGCACAGTGCTCCAAGTGGGGTCTGACAAGGGTCTTATAAAGTTGCAAGTTTGGTTGAAGTCTGCAGTTCTCTGGATTCACTCTGAACAGTTTGAAGACAAGACAGCTTCCTAAAACACCAAAGAGACTTGCTGTCCCTTCTAAAACTGAAACTGAAAATGAACTCCTGTCACCTGACCTGCCCACAGTTTGTTTTCTCCTCAAGGCTGTAAGTACAAATTTTTAAAAACTCTTAAAGATACACAATCATCACAACATGTAGGCCAAAATTTCCGGCCATTCACGCCAGTGGGCCCCAGTGCAGTAAACAAAGAGTCAGCTGAGCTCCAAATTCTTCACCCTCATTGGCAGCGGCTGGGGGATGTGAATAGCCAGAAAATTCCGGCCGTAGACTTTTCCAGTTAGCTCAATAGATGACCATTTTATACCGGCACAGTGCTCCTTCTTCAGCCTCACTGAGATGGTTTTGCTTTATGAAGGAGGTTGTTACTGAGCCAAAACAACAGCGACAACCTCTACTTAATCCCTGCACTTGGGTCTGGATTGCACTGCTAGTAGCTGCTGAGGCCAATTCTGGGATGGGCGAGGCAGTAAAATTCAGGCCATTTATCTTATGATTTGTTATCTACCAGCTGATGGTCATCAGTCCTTCCACACTCTCACTGCTAATTGGTCACATTTAGGTGAAGGAAGTGGAAGCTTTGGGGAGTGAAGTTCACCAGGATGTTGCTAGTCTCGAGGATGTTGGCTATGAGGAAAGGTTGAATAGATTGGGATTGTTTTCACTAGATAGACAGAGACTGAGGAAAGACCCTGATTGGGGTCTACAAAATTATTAGAGGCTCAGGGTGGATAGTCAGAGGCTTTTTCTCTATCAATTACAAGGGGGCACAAGTTCAAGGTGAGAGGAGCGAAGTTTAACGAAAATGTGTGCAGAAGATTTTCATGCAGACAGAACCTGGAATATGTTGCCAGAAGAGGAAGTGGAAGTAGGCACAATAGCAACACTTATGAAGCACTTGGATGGGTGCATGAATAGGGAGGAGGGAATAGAGGGATAAGGACCAAGTAAAGGTAAAAAGTTTTCTTTAGTTTAGTAATGATCGGCACAAGTTTGAAAGGCAGAAAGGAACTGTGTGATGGTTATGATGGAGTGATGGATGCCGTTGGGGGCTATTTATAGGTGAACAACTCAAGCCAGCCAGGAACAGGCAGCAAGGAGAAAGTTTAATTCAATTGAAAAAAAAATGGAAGCTTTGAAGAAAATCTACTTCACTGCAACTAAATTTAATAACATTAACAATTTTCCTACCCTCTCTTAGATTCCAGCTTTCAGCTGGCCTGCCAAAATAAAGCAATTGCTGTTTAGTCAGCCAAAACCACCCCCCACCTCAGCCCTCGCAGTTAATTAGCCATTACACCCCATATATCATCAATTAATCTCTCCAAAGATGTGCAGGTCAGGGAGATTGGCCATGCTGAATTATCCATTAGTGTCCCAAAATATGTAGATTAGATGGATTAGCCATGGGAAATGTGTAGGATTGCAGATATAGGGCAGGGAAGAGGGTCTGGATAAGATACTGTTTCAGAGAGTCAGTACAGTGCAGTGCTGAATGGCCTCTTCTTCTCTGTAGGGATCCTATGATTCTATATGTGAGTCTAATTATAAATTGTGCGAAGGCCGTAACTTAAACAAGGAACAGCTTATCTTATGTCTTTACAGTCAGTCCTTGCGTGACTCCCCCAGGGTCCATCCTGGTTGGAACTCATTCTCCCAGGTCACCTGACCTGCACCCTTAAAGGAGAAGTACGCACCCCCAAACTATATATGTAACACTCATCACTTACACCAAAATGGAAAGGTTTGCCTGCTTTCCCTTAGGAAGAGCGTGTTTATGATCTATGAACCAAACCAACCTCTCGATTCCCACCTTCTCAGAAAAAAACTGGCCCAAGCCCTGCGCGGCAGGCTTCCCTTTTTTGTGCAAGTTGCTGCTGACTGCACACACTATGCACTACCTTATCTGCAATATTTATCGATCATAAGTGTTTCTGCTTTCACAACATGAATGTAGTTTCCCTACTCCCTATCCCAGTGGGTTATGGTGGATCGGGTGGAGCTTTTCAAAATTCATACAATCACAGAGCCATAGAATACCCACAGTGGAAAAGATGCCATTCAGCCCGTTGAGTCTGCACAAAATCTGACTGAGCATCCTACCTCGGCCCTCTCCCCAGCTCAGTTCCTGTAAAGATGTGGGAATGCCGGCATTGGACTGAGGTAAACACAGTAAGAAGTCTCACAACACCAGGTTAAAGTCCAACAGGTTTATTTGGTAGTAAACGCCACCAACTTTCGGAGCCCCTCTCCTTCATCAGGTGAGTGACGAAGTGGCACGTAGTCAACCTACTCACCTGAAGCAGGCACAGAGCCCGAAAGCTAGTTATTACCAAATAAACCTGCTAGACTTTAACCTGGTGTTGTGAGACTTCTTACTGTGTTTACCCCAGTCCAACACTGGCATCTACACATGAGGATTGTGTTCTTGTAACCCAGATATTTCCCATGTCTAATCCACTGAACCTACACACCCTGGGACACGAAGGGGCAATTTAGCATGGCCAATCCATGTAACCCTTGTATTGTTGGACTGGGAGGAAGCTGGAGCAATCGGAGAGAACCCACGCAGGCATGGAGAGAATGTGCAAATGCCACATAGGCAGTCATCTGTGACTGGGATTGAACACGGGTCCCTGGCACTGCGAGGCAGCAGTGCTAACCACTGTGACACCATGCTGCTCTATTTAATTCTGGAACACTTTGAGAGGATAACTAGTGCAAGGCCAGTGAATTAACATTGCTGCAAAAAGGGAAAGTAAGGATTAGAAGAATTTTATTTACACTGATCATTAGATTATGAAGTGCTTTGGAAAAAGTGGTTATTCAGCAGAGACTGTGACAACGCTTAATCTTGTAAATATTAAAAACAATTTAATAGGAAAGGTTGAAATGAAAGCAAAGGGAAATAGGATTAAGGCAGATAACTCCAGTTGATGAGCGAGCAGTGAGACAGGCACAAAGAGCTAATGGCTTCCTTCTGTACTCTGAAATTGATGATTCAATGGTGAGTTGCTGTGTTCAAGCGAAGCTGCTATTTGGAAAATGACATCCAGGGAGGGAAGGAGGCCAGGTTTGGATGAGGGAGATGCGAAGATGAATGAATATTCTGAAGTTTTAGCTGATTAACTTTGGGAATTGCTGCGAGACTTTTTTCAGAGAATGAGGCAAACTACGGAGCAGTCTATGAGATTAAATGAGTTGGGTGTGCCAATGATGTGATCGTGATCACGTGCTCAGAGAAATACTGCACTCACACCGATTTGTACAGAGTTGCAACAGAAGAAAAAAATATCTCACGGCTTTCTTGCAGGCAAACAATAATCTCTAATCAATGCAACAAAATGATTTCAAGTCACAGAGAGTCCATTGAGCTGTACATCTTGAATGGTATGCATTTTTCTCACTATTTCAGTTTTGGGACCCCCCATTGAAAAGAAACAAAAGAAAAGTAGCATTTCTATAGCACCATTCATGAACTCAGTATGTCCCAAATTATTTTGAAGACAACAAAGTACCTCTGAAATGCGGCCACTATTGTTACATGCAGCCAATCTATGCACAGCAAGCTCCCACAAATAGCAATCTGATGATCATCAGATATTCTTGTTTTCATGATGTTGGCTGAGAGTTAAGTATTCACCAGGATATTGGGGAGAAATCCCCTGTTCCTCCTCAAAACCTTGGATCTATACCTCAAATAATGACTGCAAGTTGCTGCTGCGTGTAAGACTTCCAGAACTGGTACAGGGACAGGAATTCCCTCAAGGTTACTGTTTTTTATTGAAAACCAGTTGTGTTTAATTCCCACAGGTATTGGCTCAATGCTTACCCTGTCAGGGAAACGGTTCTTGTAAGTGGACGATCGACAAGAGCAGGACAATTGATCCAGGATTAAGTAGAGCAACGCTGACATCTCAAGCATTACTGACTGTTCCTTCTGGGGCGATTAGTCCATCAGAGCTGAATCTTGGATGACCTCACTTAACGATAATGCATTAGATTTTCATTCGATTAAATGTAATTTATGCGTTTACCCTGCCTGGTAACCGTTGCTCCAACCTATGGCCTTTGGATGAACTGTGAGGCTTGATGTCAGAGGAGCTGAGGATTGGTTGCTGGGGCGTCTTATTTGCTTCAAAAGTTATGGCGAAAGAGAGTCAGAGTGTCGGGCCACAAAGTTATCAAGTTGGCCGTGCGAGCAAGGGGGAGTAAGGCACCGCCCCAATTTTAACCCCAGCCCAATTTCAAAATGCAGCAATCTCACCGGGTACCGGGATGTTGAATTGGGTCTTCAATATTTCAGCCCTGCTCATCCCTCTCTCCTTCCTGACATTCTCCAAGCACACCTTTACAACAATTGTTTTTAACGGCGGTTTTTGCTTTTGACAAAGAGTACAATCGGGGTCTCTTTTCAGGCGGGTGTTTGAGGACTGACTGAAGTGCTCTCTCTAAAACCACAGCGCTGCATGTAATTCAGACAAATGGGGAGAGGGCTGGGATCGGGAGACTGCAGTGACTTGCCTTTTGCTCCGCAGCACCTCCCTCTATCAAATGGACTCCTATTGATCTGAAGAATGAATCTTTAAAGCAAGTAAATCGCCTCCTGCACTTGGGACTGTCATTTAGCACTTCCACTTAATTACAAAGCCAGCAGAGACAGCAGCTAGTGTAGAGGAAGTGAGTTTGAGTGCCTTGGGTATTTTCTTTTATTTATTTAATTTTAAAACGACGGTAGCTGTGGATTTTAAGCAAAGAATCAGGCCATCTTGCCCATCTGGATTAGAAATATAGAAACATAGCACATATGTGGCACAATTGTCAATGTCAGCAAAATGAAGGAGAGAGCCATCGACTTCAGGAAGCATAACGGAGAACATACCCCGTCTAAAGTGGAAATGGTTGAACAGCTTCACATTTCTAGGCATCCAGATCACCAACAACTTGCCCTGGTCCCTCCATGCTAGCGCCAGAGTTAAGGAAGCCCACCAATGCCTCTACAACTCTCACCAAATTTTACAGATGCATCGTAGAAGGCACGCATTCTAGATGTATCACGTTTGGTGTGGCTCCTATTCTATCCAAGACTGCAAGAAACAACAAAGGGTCATGAACATAGCCCAGTCCATCACGCAAACCAGTCTCCCATCCACTGACTCTGCAGCCAGTATAATCAAGGACCCCATGAACCCCAGACATATTCTCTTGCATTGGGAAAAAGCTACAAAGTCTAAGAACACATATTAACCGACTCAAGAACATCTTCTTCCCTGCTGCCATCAGCCTTTTGAATGAACCTATCTTATATTAAGTTGATCTTTCTCTATCCCTTATCTATGACTATAACACTACATTTTGTACCCTCTTCTTTCCTTCCCCCCATGTACTCTGTGAATGGTATTCTTTGTCTGTATAGCATGTGAGAAAGAATACTTCTCACTATATCCTGATACATATGACAGTAATAGATCAAATCAGATTTTCCCACTGTGTCCGGGTCATCAGAAATAGAACTATCCAGCCTAATCCCATTTCCCAGTTCTCAATCTAAGCCCTAAGATTATGTCAATTCAAGGCAGGGTTTTTATCACTAATATCCTTGCAGGCAGTGAATTCCAGACTCCTGCCATCCAGGAGAAAAAAAAACTCCTCAACTCTCATCATGTCATTGTTATTTGTGGTGCACATAGAGGCCATTTGGCCCATCAAGTCTATGTCACCCCGCCAGAGAGCAATCAAGTCAGTCCCATTCCTTCCTTTGAACTCTGTCACGCTGCAAATTGATTGCCTTCATGTGTCCATTCAGTTTTCTTTTGAAATCAATGCTTCTGTCTGCCTCATGGGTTGTGGGTCCCTGATCATTACCAATTGCTGTGTAAAAAACGCTCTTCCTCACAGTTCACCTGCATCTCTTGCCCAAGGCCTTAAGTCTGTGACCCCTGACCCTTGTGCCATCAGGCAATAGGAACAGGTTTTCCTCGTCTATATTATTTAAGCCTTTCACAATACTTTGAGATAACTAGAAAGATCAAAAGCACTAAACTGAGATATGATACGTGCTCATTTTTAACAAGTCACAGAGCAACATAGCAAAACCCCTGATTCCCCAATTTAAAATATATTGGCCTACTTTTTTTGCCCTTTTCTATAAGTGCACCAACATTCAATCCTTCCACCACTCAAGAACAATGTCAACAGTGGGTACCATCCAAAAGATGCACTGCAGGAATTCACCCAGGCTCTTTAGATAGCCCGTGACTGTAACCACTTAGAAAGACAAGGGCAGCAAATATATGGGAACACCACCACCTGCAAGTTGCCTTTAGGCTGCACACCATTTTGACTTGGAAATATGTTGTTGTTCAAAGAACAAAGAACAAAACAGCACGGGAAACAGGCTCTTCGGCCCAACGAGCCTGCGCCACCACCCTGATGTTCCCACCTCTACCCGCGATCCCTGTCCATGTTTATAGATCTATGGATTAAAACCAAATTTGAGACAATTTAGGGAGAACTTGTTTTGCCAATTAGCCTAAGAGCACATCTTTGGGATGTGGGAGGAAACCGGAGCGCCCAGAGAAAACCCACGCAAGCACGGGGAGAATGCGCAAACTCCCACAGACACAGGCCCAAATCCATGTATCTGCTCAGCGATAGTCACTGAGTTGTTGTGTTGCCCATCAAATGGTCCAGGTCAAGCGTACACTAACGACGTGAAGCACTAGGATACTCTCGAAAAAGATCCAAGAGCAGCCCTCTCACGAAGGTGTATTCCTTCACTGTCGTTGGGTCAATATACTGGAACTCGCCCTCAAACAGCACTGTGGATATATCTACATTTCATTGACTGCAGTAGTTCACGAAGGTTGCTCACTACCAGCTTGTCAAGGGCAACTATTGAATTGGCAATAAATCCTGGCCCAGACACATGTCCACATCCTATGAATGAATTCTAAAAAGTTATACTCCATTGGGACCTATTCCAATCAAAATAATATCAGTATATCCTTCTATTTTTCTTTTCTTCATGTACCTAACTAACTTACCCTCAAACACATTTATGCTGTTCATCTCAACCACTTCATCTGGAAGCAAGTTCAAGCTTCTAACCATTCCCTGGGTCTTCAGAATCCACTACTAAATTTTCAATCAACATCTTGTATTCAGGTTTTGGACAAGTGGACGCAAATTCTCTACATCTACCTGTTTGGAGCCCACCAGAATTGTAAAAACCCCTATCACATCAGTCTTCTACCATTCCTTTTCTTGATGTGATGATTGTCTCTTTAAAGGTAATACAGCAGAGTAAGGGTCACCAGGCCTGGATGACTGACAGGGACTTCAACTGGGGAATCACCCCAGGCGAGGGAGTTCTCTGAGGCAAAATGCTTCAGAACTGGATGTGGACATTCTGCTGTTCTTGTAGATTCTTGTAAATTAATCATTTGTTGTTCACTAATTAACCTTCTGAAAGTTCATCATTGCACTAGAGAAAGGACCAAACCTATTCAATCTTGCTTGATAACTGTAGAGTTTAGACTTGAATGCAGCTGACTGAAGGTCAATGATCTAGTGGTTTATAAATGATATGAAATGCAATCCATGTTTCAATGTAGGAAACACGGCAGCAAACTTGGGTGGCACGGTAGCACAGTAGTCCACACTGCTGCCTCATAGTTCCAGGGAACTGGGTTTGATTCCCAGCTTGGGTCACTATCTATGCAGAATTTGCACATTCACATGGGTTTACTCCAAACGCTTCGGATTCCTCCCATAGTCCAAAGAAGTGCAGATTGGGTTGATTGGCCATGGTGAATTCCTATAGTGTCCCAGATATGTAGTTGGAGAAATTGGTGGAGTAAATGTGTGGGGGTCCAGGATGGAATTGTTTCTTGGTGATGGGCCAAATGGCCTCTTTTTGCACAGTAGGGTTTCTATGGGATTTGAACACCAGTATCCCAGGAACAGCAATAAAATAATCACCATTTAATCCATTTTAGTGATGTTACTTGTGGAATTAATACTGATGTAAGGACACAAGAGAGATGCCACCTCCCTGTTTTCTCACACCTGGGTGGCTGGTTAGCGTCATATGGCAGTGTCTCCAACTGTGCATCACTCCAGCCTCAGCACTGATTAACTGCGGAAACCTCAGTGATGGGATTTGAATTTGTAACCTGCACAGTCCAGAGGCAGAGCCACCAAGGGATACACAATGAAAAGATCAGTTCAAAGCTGTCCCCAGGAGATGGGTGGGATAAAAGGGGAATCATCAGGACACCTCTGGTCAGCATAAAGAAAGCAAACACTCTGCAGTCTTCCATTGGAATATTGAGCCGGAGACACAGGAAGATTTCTCTAAATTCCAAATCAAAAGGACTTGCTTAATCAGAACCACATGCAAAAAAAAAATCAATGTCCTGAATTTCTATACCAAAGAAAAACAACTTTCATATATGCAGCGTCTTCTCTGCAGTAAAACCTTTCAAAATGCATCGCCATAGCAAAATGACACTCAACCAGTCAGTTGCACATTTTTAGAAGCCACCCGATTTTCACTCTATAAAAATTAAGAGCAGGCAATTCGGCCCATTGAGCTTGTTCTGCCATTCCGTCCCTGGTTAATCCAGAATCTATCCATCTCTACCTTAAAAGCATCCTTAAAAATTAAATACCAGAGTGGCACAGTGGTTAGCACTGCTGCCTCACAGCACTAGGGTCCTGGTTTCGATTCTGGCCTCGGGTCACTGCCTGTTTGTACGTTCTCCCCATGTTTGCGTGGGTTTCCTCCAGGTGCTCCAATTTCCTCCCACAGTCCAAAAGATGTGCTGATTAGGTGCTTTGCCATGCTAAATTCTCCCTCAGTGTACCTGAATAGGTGCTGGAGTGTGGCAACTTGAGGGTTTTCACAGTAACTTCATTGCAGTGTTAATGTAAGCCTACTTGTGACACGAATAAATAAACTTCAAATATTCAATGACCCCTGCCTCCCCAGCTCTCCAGGGAACAAAGATAAATGACCACTGAGGGAAAAACATTTCTCCCCATTTCCTTCTTAAACCACGTGCCCTAGTATTAATATCTCCCAAGAGGGGATACATCTGTACAGTATTTACCCTGTAAAATCCCTTCAAGATTTCATATGCTTCAATAAGATCACCTCTCATTCTTCTAAGCTTCAATGGATACAGGCCCAATTTACCCAAACTTTCCTCATTGGATAATTTCCCCATCCCAGGTATCAGTTTATTATTGTTCATACCATATAAACAATCGGAATTCATACAAAAGCTTTAATGTAGTAGAAATATCCCACGATACTTCACAGAATTAGTAACCAAACTAAATTCGATACCAGAATCACAGAAGCAAACGATGGGAAAGTTGGGAAAACTGCTTCCCCCTTAACGGAGAACAGATTGCTGGAAGGAGCAGAGGCCATTGAGGCCCCTCCAGGAGGTCGGGGATAAGGAGGAGCCTGGCTTCCTGGCACTACCCAAGGGTAAGAAGTCTCACAACACCAAGTTAAAGGTGTTGTGAGACTTCTTACTGTGTTTACCTCAGTCCAATTGCCTCTACCTCATGACTGCTGATGGTGGGGGGGGGGGGGGGGGGGGGGAAATGGTGGGGAGGAGGAGAGCGATTGGTGTAGGTTGAGAGTGGGGTGGAGGGTGAAGGATGGACATCAGAACTGGCCCAGAGAGGTCCAGAAGGCTAGCGATCTGGGGGGTTGGGGACATTAACTGCAGTGATAGGGGGGATCACATGGTTGGTCAGTGAATGGGAGGCCAGCAATGCAGGGCTTCTGTGCATGCGCCAATCTCAGCTCTGACCGATCGGCACATGCGCAGTGGCCCGCTCAGCACTATTCTGCTGGTCTCTCCAGCCGGAATAGACCCTGCCCCCAGATTTCAGAGGGAGCCCCTCTAGGGGCTTAAAGTGTAAGAGATTCAATTTGTAAATCAAGAAACTAAGCTAAAAAAAAACTCCAATTTTCATGCTAATTGGGGATTTAAAATTTTTTGGGAGAATCCCAGCTTTGAATTTAATAAAAATCTGGAATTTAAAGTGTAGGTGATCATGAAACCATTGTTCAAGATCCATCCCATAGATGGTAGAATTTAAATTCAATAAAAATAAATCTGGAATTAAGAATCTACCGATGACCATGAAACCATTGGCAATTGTGGGAAAAACCCATCTGGTTCACTAATGCCCTTCAGGGAAGGAAATCTGCCACCCTTACCTGGTCTGGCCTACATGTGACTCCAGAGCCAGAGCAATGTGGTTGACTCTCAACTGCCCTCCAAGTGTAGCTAGGATGCCCATGCCCCCTGAATGAATAAACAAAAAATCTTCAGGGAAGGATGCACAAGGGTAAAACTAATATTTTAGATAGAAAGAGGATGGAACCAGGAGAGATGCTGCATGTGAAGCAGAATAAATTGTGGAGAAATTAGCTTAGTAATTAAAGGCTCATTAAAGATCTGAATACTCATAAGGGAGCAGGTGGAACAGAAGTTTAAAGGAAATGAAAATAATTTTAGGGGTCCTGTGGTGTTCAAAGCTCATTAAATATAGGAGTAGAATCGGTAGTTAGGGACATAGCTGATGTTCTATTCCAAAAATAGAACACTTAGTTCTTATCAATTTCTCTGCCCTTTATTCTGAAGGCTTAATTCTTTGCTGATGGATGACACCAGTAAACACAGTAAGAAGTCTGACAACACCGGTTTTAAATCCAACCAATTTATTTGATAGTAAACTCGTAAGCTTTTGGCTCTATGGCCTTCATCAGGCCTGTGTTTACCCTAGTCCAACACCGGCATCGCTACATCACCAGTAAACATAACAGCATAAGAATAAGAGCAGGGATATTTGGCTCCTCACGCTTGCTCAGAAGATCATGACTGATCTAGATGTGGCAGTAACTTCACATTTTTGCCTGCCCCTCCGTAACTCTTGACTTCTTTGTTTGATCAAAATTCTATGCAGTTCAGCCTTGAATAATTCAATGGCCCAGCCCCACTGCTCTCTGCGAAAGATAATTCCGCTCATCTCCATCTTCAGATGGAAGACCCATTATTTTGAAACAGTTGCTAGAATTTTACTGCCTCGCCCACCCAAAGTTAAGATGGGCGAGACTGGCCGAACGGCATTCTCTTTGGCCCTCGGGTGGGGTCTTACGAGCCTTGGGCAGGCAAGGTGGTAAAATTCTGGCAAGAGTCTCTAGTTCTACATTCCCACACAGGAGAAATCACCCGCTCACTATCCTTCTTGTCAAGTGTTCTCTTATATGTTTCAGCAAGATTATCTCTCATTCTTCTAAACTCCGACGAGTACACACACAACCTGCTCAACCTTTCCTCACAACTCCCTTATTCTAAGAACGACCCGAGTGCAACTTCTCTGAATTTCTTCTGTGGCAAGTACGTAAACTTTTCAATGCCTCACTATGAAGGCCAACATACCATTTGCCTTCTTCACCGCCTGCTGCATCTGCGTGCTTAAAGTTTCACTAAATTTGTCAAGCATGAATTCCCTTTCATATATACATTCTGACTGTCCAATCCTGTCACAGTTTTGTTATTAAATCCTTTGCAAGAATTCTAGCATTTTCCCCATGACCAACATCAGGTTTACTGGTCTATAATTCCTTGTTTTTTCTCTACTTCCATTTTTTAAATAGTGGGGTTACATTACCTACCCTCCAATCCATTGGAACAGTTCCAGAGTATAGAATCATGGATGAGCACCAATTTCTAGGGCTGCTTTTTTGAAGTGTTCTGGGATGTAGATTATCTGACTCCTTGCATAGGTTCCCATCCCCCCTGTTATTTTAATTTAAACCCTCCCCAACCATTCTAGCAACTATTCTCCCAGGACATCAGTCCCGGACCTACCCAGGTGCAAACCACCCAACTTGTATTGATTCCACCTTTCCTAGAACCAGTCCCAATATCCCAGGAATCTGAAACTCTCCCTCTCACATCATCTCTTCTGCCAAGTATTTATCCAAAATATCCTGCTATTTCTACTCTGACTAGCTCGTGCACTGGTCGAAATCCTGAGACGTATAGTCATGGGGTTCCTGACCTTTCATGGCAAGACCTCCATTATGTCAATAGCAGAGAGTGGGGACATTGAGATTGTTCCCATTTTGGTTGTGGTTTATTTATTAATCACAAATAGGCTTACATTAACATTGCATGAAGTTACTGTGAAAATCCCCTAATTACCATACTCTGGTGCCTATTTGGATGCACAAAGGGAGAATTTAGCATGGCCAATGCATCCAACCAATGGACTGTGGGCGGAAACTGAACATCCGGAGGAAACCCATGCAAACGTGGGGAGAACATGCAAATTCTGCACAGACAGTGACCCAAGCTGGGAATCGAACCTGGATCCCTGATGCTGTAAGGCAGCAGTACTAACCATTGTGCCACAGAAATCCACAAAGCTGCTAGAGACTCCACACTCTCACACCCCACACCAGCTTTCCTGCCCAATAGAAACAAGGATGAGAACTCCCGCCTTACTATTTTTTCATTTTAAACAATTATTTATCCAATCCTTCTTAAAATAGTTAATGGACTCCCATGTTCTTCCTGTATGCAAATATCTCTCCTCACGACCATTCTGAACATCTATATCATGTCACTCACTCGATTTTCTGCTTTCCCAATGAAAAGCCATTCAGTCAATCTGGGCGATTGTTCACAGTAAAGTCGGTTCCCAATGATGCAACGTCACATTTGACGAGACTTGACTTATTCAACTATTTGAATGAAGCAATGAAAGTAACACATGAAAGTGGAAATCTTGCGCAAAATGATTTAGAAAATCAGATGACTCTGCTTAAGTGATCTTAAATAAGGAAAGCATATCTTGTCACCCTCCTCCCTCTTTGTGACACTTCTCCTTTTCAGTTTGACAGTGTACTTGTGTCTGGTGGGTTTCAATGAAGTGTTCATAAAAGACTTGGAACAAATGTATAAGCCATCATGGTTAGGATAAGGATGTAAATTGGGTAACAGATCAGTTAATCAAGGAAACAAAAGCAGCAATCAATGGTACATTCTGTAGCAGCACAGCTGTGACCAGTAGAGTACCTCCAGGGATCAGTCCTGGGATCTCTGCTGCCCACTGGGAGCGGCGGGGAGGGACAGGGGGCTGTTATTGTTTCTGGTGCTATATTAAAAATGTTAAAAGACAAACATGGTTACTGGGTGCTTAGATTACCAATAGAACCAACTACTGCTAAATACAAGAAATGCTTGAGAATAAATACATTATTTTTATTGAGAACAGCAAAATTCAGTTTTGGAAATTATAAGAAATCATGCATGATGGTGCAAAATGAGTGACAGCCAGCCAGCAACCTTGTTTACACGTCATCCGAGAGAACTAAATCAAAAGATGTGTACAACGGGACAGGTAGCAGATCTAAGACTATTTGCTTACACTGTTGCTCGAAGTTAACGTCCTCCTAATAGTGTTTTCAAGATAGAAGAATACCATTCAGCCCATCATGTCAATGCCAACACTCTGAAAATGCTAAGATTAAATACTTGGAATCTGAAACAAAAACAGAAAATGCTGGAAAATCTCAGCAGGTCTGGCAGCATCTGTGGAGAGAGAACAGAGCCAATGTTTCAATCCAGATAATCCTCCATCAGAGCCCATTCCCTCCCCATGGACTTTCAGACTTGTTGAGATTTTCCAGCAATTTTTATCTTTTATCCCTGAAAATGCTATCGGAAGCAAAAAAGGATTTTCATTTATCTTGTACCTTGCACAACCCCAATCACTTCCAAAGTGCTTTACAACTAATGCAACTAATTGGGATGGTGTGATGGCATGAGAGGGCATGGTGGTGTTGTGGTTAACACAGCTATCTGCACCAGAAACCTGGGTTCAATTCCTGGCTTGGGTCACTGTCTGTGTGGTGACTGCACGTTTGCCCCATGTCTGCGTGGGTTTCCTCAGGATTCTCTGGTTTCCTCCCACAGTCTGAAAGATGCACTGGTCGTGCTGGTTCGATGCATTGATCATGATATATTCCCCCTGTACCTGAATAGGCGCCAGAGTGTGACGACTAGGGGATTTACACAGCGACTTCATTGCAGTGTTAATGTAAGCCTGCACTAATACCTAAACTAACCTATGGTACATTATCTTTGAAGCAGAGAGACTATTGTAATGTAGGAATTAAGGCAGCCAATTTGCTCACAGCAGATTTCCACGACTAATAATGTGATAATAGCCAGCAACCAGTTTTGATAAATGCTCATACATTTTGGCCCAGGAAGAATTCTTTGTCAAGAGATTTGGCTTATTCAATAATTTAAATAAAGAAATAAAAGGAACGCATGAAAGAAAGTGGAAACTTAGTACAAAACAATTTAGATAATCAGATGGCTCTCCTTAAGTGACCTTAAATAAGGAAACCATATTTTGTCAACCTCCTCCCTGCATGCTTTTTGTCACACTTCCCTAAACCTTTTTCAGTCTGACAGCATACTTGTGTCGGTTGGGCTTTCAATGCCGTAAATGTGGGTTTCAATCAAGTATTTACAAAAGGCTTGCAACTAATGTAAAAGCCACCATGGTTAGGAAAGGATGTAAATTGGTTAATAGATTAGTTAACCAATTAGAGTGAACAAAAGCAGCAATCAATGATACACACTGTAGCTGCACAGCTGTGGTCAGCAGAGTACGTGATGTGAAGATGCTGGCGTTGGACTGAGGTAAACACAGTAAGGAGTCTCACAGCATCAGTTTAAAGTCAACAAGTTTATTTGATAGTAAACCCACAAGCTTTTGGAAAGCTGTTGCTTTGTCTGAGCCATTCATCTGATGAAGGAACAGCGTTCCGAAAGCTTGTGGGTTTACTATCAAGTAAACTTGGTGGACTCTAAGCTGATGTTGTGAGATTTCTTACTGCATCAGCAGAGTATCCCAGGGATCAATCCTGAGACCTCTGCTGCCCAGGGGGGGAGGGAGGGGTGTTATTGTTGCTGGTGGTGTATTAAAAATATTGAGGATCTTTTTCTTTTCTCCTCCCAATAATGCCGTGGAATCTTTTGTATTCACCTGAGAGAGCAAAGGGGGCTTTGATAAAAGGTCTCATCCAAAGATGTTCATGTTAGATTGATTGGCTATGCTAAATGGTCCCTCAGTGTCCCAATGTGTGTGCGTGTGTATGTGTGTGTGTGTCTGTCTGTCTGTCCGTCTGTCTGTGTGTCTGTGTGTCTGTTGGGGGGCGGTGGGGGAAGAGATTAGCAGGATAAATACATGGGTAAATATGTGAGGTTAGAGGTATAGGACCTGAGTAAGATGCTCTTTCAGAGAGTCGGTGCAGATTTGATGGGCCAAATGGTCTCCTACTACATTGTAGGATTCTATGATTCTATGAAAAGTTATCACCTCTTACACTGCAGCACTCTTTCTGTGTTGATCGGAAGATTGTATGCTCAAGTCCATCTGTCGAGTTCCTTTGGCCCCATGGTCTTTTGAAGGCTATTTTGATTTCTTCTTTCACCACTAAATCTAGACAGATGTCTCATGTCCTGATCATCCAGAAAAAGTGACCTTCTTAAGATTGTAAAAGAACACTGAGGAAATGATAACTACCCAGACCCAACGGAAAATCATAAACATTTGATGAGGTTGTCATTTGGGCACACTTCTTATATTAGTCTCGTTAGTAATTCAGTTAGCCGTCTGACAGACTCGCAGCGAGTTAGGAGACATTTGTCATGTACGTTTGCTATTGAAAACTCTCCATCTGGAGCATGTCTAATGAAAGAGAATTAAACAAAGTCATCGACCTGAACGACTGCTGCAGAAGCCTCACTGATTGAGATAAATGTCTGGAAACGGACCACATCAGCAATCCGGTACACGTGATACAAGATGAATATAGAACCAGCATCCCTGTCATGTAACAGTGAGATTGTTGTGATAAAATAAGCACTCAATTGCAAAAGGCATCATTCAATGCTCCCCCTTCCCCCAACGTGGCAAACCTGCTGGTGTGGGACATTTAATCAGGCAACGAGTGACCCTATCATCTTCTCACTATCACCCCCTCTAACTCTGGCATACTGACCCATGGATAGCCTTCCTGCCCTACTGTAAAGGGAGGCTAATAGTGGACAATTAATTCCTACTTAAGGCCCTCATCCCACTGATATAAACCCAGTGGCAGGTGGAGAGAAGAACAACAAGGAAACTATGGCGTGCACGCTTATGGGCTTGTGGAAGGAGGGCTGGGGTGAACTTGTTCAAAAGCGCGCAGTGCCTGATATTTACTTGGAGCCAAGGCGGGGCGGGAGGTTCTGCTGAGAAGAATGCCCTCAGTTCTTGCTGCCCCTGCCCCTCTAACTCCCACGAATCCTCTGCAACCCGCATCCTGGCAAAACATACGACACCCAACCATGATCCTAAGCCTCATGTGGGCATCGTATCAACAAAGGCACACATTATCAAAGGTAGTCTTCTCGTTTCTGAGCCAGAAGGTATTGGGTCAACTCCCACTACAGTCTGGAGCGCATAATCTTGGTTTCAGTACTGAGGGAGTGCTGCACTGCTGGAGGTGCTGTCTTTCAAATGAGAGGTTAAAACAAGCCAAACTCCGATCATCCCTCTAAGGTGAATGAAAGAATCCTATGTCACTAATTTGAAAAATAACAGAGGAGTTAAGCAATTATTAATAGCAAATGATCTGATCATTATCACATTGTTGCTTTTGGGAGATTGCCATGTGCGAATTTCCAAAAGCATTCACTACACTGCAACAGTGAATACAAAAAGTAATAATTGGCTATGAAGTGTTTTGGGACATTCTGTGAAAGATATATTATGCATCAAAATATATTGAATAAACCGAATACAATCAGACACTCGATGTCCACCTTTTATACTCCACTCTGGAAAGCCCATCAACACCTTTACTTTCCTAGGAGGCTCAGGAAAATCGGCATGTCTGCTACGACTCTCACCGATTTTTATAGAAGCACCATAGAAAGCATCCTTTCCAGATTATCACAGCTTAGTATGGTTCCTGCTCCGACCAAGACTGCAAAACACTACAAAGGATCGTGAAAGCAATCCATCACGCAAACCAGCCTCCCATTCATTAACTTTGTCTACATTTGCCACTGCCTCAGAAAAACAGCCAGCATAATGAAGGACCCCAATGCACTCCAAACATACTCTCTTCTACCTTCTTCCATCGGGAAAAAGTTGCTCAAGTCTGAGAACACATATCAACCAACTCAAGAACAGTTTAGGAATGCATTCACTACACTACAACAGTGAATACAAGAAATAATAATTGGCTATGAAGTGTTTCAGGCTAAAGGGACGATCCTTTAAAGCAGGCATGAGGAGGAATTTGTTCAGTCGCGGAGGGTGGTGAATCTGTGGAACATTTAATGCTCCCCCCTTCCCCCAACATGAATCTGTGGAACTCTTTGCCACAGAAAGCTGTGGAGGCCAGGTCATTGAGTGTCTTTAAGACAGAGATAGATAAGTTCTTAATTATTAAAAGGATCGGGGGTTATGGGGAAATGGCAGGAGAATGGGGATGAGAAAAATATCAGCCATGATTGAATGGCAGAGCAGACTCGATGGGCCGAGTGGCCTAATTCTGCTTCTATGTCTTATGATTTTATGGTCTTATGATGGCCTCCAGCATCCTCTCTGTGTCTACACTATCAAAATATTTGATGTATTTGTTTTTATCCTACAGGTACTTTGGTCCACCTTGTCTAACAAGGAGCATACACACGATGGGTCATGCGAGGGCTGCTCTTGGATTTTTTTCGAGATTATCCTAGTGCTTCATGTCGTTAGTGTATGCTTGACCCGGACCATTTGATGGGCAACACGACAACTCAGTGACTATCGCTGTGCTGTGCAGATACATGGATTTGGGCCTGTGTCTGTGGGAGTTTGCGCATTCTCCCTGTGCTTGTGTGGGTTTTCTCCGGGTGCTCCAGTTTCCTCCCACACCCCAAAGATATGCTCTTAGGCTAATTGGCAGAACAAATTCTCCCTAAATTGTTTTCAAATTTGGTTCTAATGCATAGATCTATAAACATAGACAGGGATGACAGGGATCATGAGTAGAAGTGAGAACATCGAGGTTGGCCGAAGGGTCTGTTTCCCATGCTGTTTTGTTCTTTGCTTTTTGTAAAACATTTTATAATTTTAAAGACTGCTATTGGGATACATCTCAGTGTTTTATTTTCATGATAAAAGAGATGTGTATATTGATGATGTAGATGAGATAACTAAAGTTACCTCAAATTATCTCCAAATTTGCAGGTAGCACAATGCTGCATGGGAGGGTGAGCTATGTGGAGGATGCAGAGATGCTTCAGTGTGACTTGGACAGGGTGAGTGCGGCATAATGCAGATAAATGTGACGTTATCCACTTCAGTAGCAAAACTAGCAAGGTAGATTATTATTTGAATGGTTGTAAATTGAGAGAGGTAGATATCCATCAAGACCTTAGCGTCCTTGAGGATTTTAATATAGGAATAGGAATGTTTTGCTGGAATTGGCTCGGGTTTTGATGAGACCACACTTGGAGTATTGTGTGCACTTTTGGTACTCTTATCTGAGGAAGGATGTCCTTGTTACAAAGGGAATGCAGCCAAGGTTTACCAGATTGATTCCTGGGATTGTAGGCCTGTGATATGAGAAGAAACTAAGTTGGTGAGGATTATATTCACTGGAGTTTAGAAGAGAGAGTGGAGATCCCATAGAAACTTATAAAATTTTCACAGGGTTAGACAGGATAGATTCAGAAAGAATTTTCCCAATGGGTTGGGAGTTCAGAACTTGGGGTCATCATTTAAGAATAAGGAATAAAGATTTTAGGACTGCGATAAAAAGAATTTCTTCACCCAGAGAGTGGTGAATGCATGAAATTCATCTGCTGGATCTTCAAATTAATTTGTCAAACACGATTTCCCTTGTTAACTATGTTGACTCTGTCTGATTGTATTATGGTTAGCTAAATGTCCTGCTGTTACCTGTTAGTAATGAATTTGTGTATTTTCCCAATAAAAATATCATTTGTAATCACTTCCCTTCCTGCTTCCACATCATTGCATCTGGTGTCCAACCAAGGATCAATCCTTGCCATTTCCTATTTCTCATCTCCTTCAGCAGCATCATCCAAAAACACAGCGCTCGGTTTTGCATTCACGCTAAAGACATCCGGTTCAAACTCAATGCTATTCTTCCCAACTTCTCCACTATTGCCGTTACATAGCAAGTAGTTATGATGTAGAAAGGACTGCCTGGAAGGGTGGTGGAAGCAGGTTCAGTGGTAAATTTTATAAGTAAGAAGTGTCACAAAACCAGGTAAAAGTGCAATAGGATTATTTGGAATCACGAGCTTTCAGAGGTAGGTTTCACAAATGAAGCATATATAGGCAAAAACACAATTGCAAGATAATGGTTGGAATGTGAGCCTTTACAGATAATCACGTCTCTACAATGCAAGTGGAGAGAAAGATAATCACAGCTTAAAGAGGTGTGAATTGTCTCAAGCCCAGACAGTTAGTAGGATTTTGCAAGCCCAGGCTAAATGGTGGGGGTTACAGTAGTGTGTCATGAACCCAACATCCCCAGTTGAGCCTCTCCTCATAGGTGTGGAACTTAGCTATCAGCTATTCCCTGGTGATGGAACAGCGCCCTGAAAGATCATGATTCCACATGAACCTGTTGGGCTTTAACCTGGTGTTGTGAGACTTCTTACTGTGCCCACCCCAGTCCAATGCCAGCAACTCCACATCACAACGTTTATGAAGGAATTGGATGAATACCTGAAAAGGAAAGATTTCCAGATCCATAGGGAAAGAGCAGGGGACTGATTGGGGTGGCACGGTGGCACAGCGGTTAGCACTGCTGCCTCACAGTGCAGGAGCCCAGGTTTGATTCCCAGCTTGGGTCATTGTCTGCATGGAGTTTTCACGTTTTCCCTGTTTCTGCATGGGTTTCTTCCAGGTGCTTTACTTTGCTCCTAATGTTCAAAGGTGTGCAGACTAGATTAATTGGGCATGCTAAATTAACACTTAGTGTCCCGGCATGTGATAGGTTAGAGAGATCAGCATGGTAACTAAGCGGGGATAGGGCCTGGATAACTAAGCAGGGATTAGTGTCGGTGCAGACTAAATTTGCTGACAGGTCTCCTTCTGCACTGTAGGGATTCTATGATTGAATATCTCTTTCAGAGAGTAAACAGTGGTAAGATGGAGTCCATAGCCTGCTTCTGTGTTGTATCATTCAATGATTCAAAGTGGCTAACTATTTCAAACAACAGGCACTGAAACGAGGGGCCAAATGGCTTCCTGTAAGATGTGCCTAAGATTCTCCAACCTCTCAGGGGTAATTGGGATGTTTACAATGTGTTCATGTAGCATGGCAGGTGTAGCATACAATTCTTGATCCTAGCCTGCATAATTACTGCTCAGATTTAATTTTCCCCGATTAATTGCTGCCTCACTGATTGCATGGTCAAATGAGCACAGAGCTTTTGAATGTATTTTGTAATTAAGACTGAATTAATCCCTTGCTCCGGAGGACAATTGAACCAGCAGCTGCAGCAAAGGCAACAGCCACCGTTCACATTTATAATTAATCCATTGTGCGAGTGTGATTGGGAAAGGTGTCTGCAAGGGATTATCAGCCCGTTGTTCGTTTCCAAATGATACACTAGACTGCTCGATTGGCAAGCGGCTCATTCGGCTTAAAAGGGGGATATTGAGGTAACATCCTACGCGAGTAATGAAAAAGAAAGCAGCAATTTCTATTTGTGCAGCGATAAAACATGAGGAGCGGGCTGCCTGAAACCAAGTTTGATAGTGACTTACTTTCAAAAGGAAATTGGATAAACGATTGGAAAGGGAAAGAAAAAATTGCCAAACAGGTGGGGAGAGAGCAAGAGAATGGGGGAGAATGCAATAACTCTTTAAAAAAACAGCACAATGGAGTCCTTGTGTGCTGTAAGGTTCTGTAATTAAATCGAAAGAGTGTAATCATGCAAAGATGTTCATAGCGTCAAAGAAGGAGATAGCAAGTCAGATGATATTTAAAATGCCCCCAGGAGAATGAGAATGGCTGGGAAAGTAGAGTTTTCTAACTAGTGCTTCTGATGGCAATGCGTCAAAAAAAAACCCTCAGGATTCTCCCCCCACTGGGTAAGAGTACTCGATTTCCTCGCAATCAAGCTGCGATGATCAGGCTGGAGGATGTTTGTGCTGGTTCCATTACAGACACTCAGCGACAGCATCAACCAGGGTCACATGAAGATCAGGACAGCCAGATTTCACGAAAGTGTGCTTCTCTTTCTTTCTCTCATCTCAATAACGTCTCAGAGCTCAACCCAAGAGAAACAACTCCGGCTCCAGTAGTGCAGAATTTGTTCCAGTCCCTACTGAATTATGCATTGGCAACAGGCTGGCACAGTGGCTAGCATTGTTGCCTCACAGTGCCAGGGACCCATGTTTAATACTCAGCTTGGGTCACTGTCTGTGCGGAGTTTACACATTCTCCCTGTATATGTGTGGCTTTCTTCTGGGCGCTCCGGTTTCCTCCCACAGTCCAAATGACGTGCTGGTTAGGTGCATTGACCCAGTATACCCAAACTGGTGTCAGAGTGTGACGACTAGGGGATTTTCACAGTAACTTCATTGCAGTATTATTGTAAATCTACTTGTGAAAGTAAGAAATAAATTTACAGACATCATATTGAGCCCTCTCTGAGAGTTCTGAAGATCCAGTTGCCAGAGAATCATAGAATCCCTACAGTGCAGAAGGAGGGCATTCAACCTATCAAGTCTGCACCGACTATAATCCCATGCAGGCCCGATCCCCATAACCACAAGCATTTACTCTAGCCAGCGTTCCTGATGATAAGAGGCAATTTAGCATAGCGAGTCTACCTAATCTACATATCTTTGGACTATGGCAGGAACCACCCCAATCCAACGCCGGCATCTTTACACTATGGGAGGAAACCAGAGCACCAGATGAAACCCATGCAGACATGGGGAGAACATACAAACTTCACGCAGACAGTGACCCAAGCTGGGAATCAAACCAGTTGATGTGAGGCAGCAATGCTAACCATTGTTCTACAATGCCAAATGGTACCAACTAGCTTGGCAGACCATGGGGGCACTGACTTCATCTGCCTGTCCTCTTTCAATAGATGAACTGAATACAAGTTTCCATGAGAAAACAAGCTTCATTGTTCATGTCAGTATCAATGACATAGATTGAACCAGGAAAGTAGTTCTGCTTAAGGAGTATGAGCAGTAAGCGGGGTAAATTTAAAAGCAGAATCTTAAAGACAATGATCCCTCCTATTATGGAAGCCACATGCAATTTAAAATGAGGTAACTAAGATCAGAGCATTGAATGCCAGGCTCAAAGATAAGTGTGGGAGAACTGGGTTTTCATTTGGATTTGATTTGATCTATTATTGTCACATGTATTAACATAGAGTGAAAAGTATTGTTTCTTGCATGCTATACAGACAAACCATGCCGTTCATAAAGAAGGAAACGAGAAAGTGCAGAATGTAGTATTACAGTCATAGCCAGGGTGTAGAGAAAGATTCACTTAATACAAGGTAAGTTCATTCAAAAGTTTGACAGCAGCAGAGAAGAAGCTGTTCTTGAGTCAGTTGGGATGTGACCTCAGACTTTTGTATCTTTTTCCTGATAGAAAAAGGTAGAAGGGAGAATGTTTGGCGTGCGTGGTGTCCTTAACTAAGCTGGCTGCTTTGCTGAGGCATTGGCAAGTATAGTTAGAGTTAATGGATGGGAGGCTCATTTGTGTGGTGGATTGGGCTACATTTATGACTTTTTACAGTTTTTTTTGCAGTCTTGGGCAGAGCAGTAGCCATACCATGCAGTGATAGGATCAGAAAGAATGTTTTCTATGATTCATTTGTAAAAGTTGGTGAGAGTTGTAGCTGACATGCAAAATTTCCTTAATCTTCTGAGAAAGTAGAGGTTTTGGTGGCCTTTCTTAACTATAGTGATGGTATGGGGAGACCAGGACAGGTTTTTGGTGATCTGGACACCTAAAAACTTGAAGCTATTGATCCCTTCTACTTTGTCCCTGTGATGTAAACAGGAGCATGTTCTCCTTTACCCTTCCTGAGATGCTGACAATCTCCTTCGTTTTGTTGACATTGAGGGAGAGATTATTGTAGCTGCACAAGTTCACCAGGCACCAGTTTGCTCTGGGTGCTCCAGTTTCCTCCCTCAGTCCGAAAAACATGATTTGGCTATGCTAAATTCTCCCTCAGTGTACCCCAACAAGCGCCGGAGTATAACAACTAGGGGATTTTCACGGTAATTTCATTGCAGTGTTAATAATAGAAATTAATATGTATGATCTTACAGAGACATGGTTGCAAGGTGACCAAGGTGGGGATCTGAATATTCAAGGACACTTGACATTTGCGAAGGATAGAAAGCTAGGAAAAAGTGGTGAGATAGCTCTGTTAATTAAGGATGACATTACTACAATAGTGAGAGGTGACCTTAGTCCTAAAGATCAAGATATAAAATCAGTATGGGTAGAGATCAGAAATAGCAAATGTAAGAAGTCACTTGTGGGAGTAGTTTAGAGAACCCAGCAGTAAGTACACTATAGAGCAAGGCATACTGTAAGAAATGATGGAATATTATTGAGAGAATCATAACATTAATAATGGATGATTTTAATGTACATATTTATTGGACTGGCAAAGTTACTCCAAGTGCTTTCAAGACAATTAATTTGTAGAGCAGCACATTTTAGACTCAACCAGACAGTATGCTATTCTAGATATGGTAATGTGCAATGAGAGAGGATTAATTAATGACTTCATAATAAAGGAGTAGCTAGGTAATAATGCTTCTAACAGGATTAAATTTCACATTCAGTTTGAGGAAAAGAAGAGTGGATCTTAGACCAGTTTTTCAAACTTAGATAAGAGCGATTACAAGGATATGAAGAAAGAGGTGGCTAAAGTGAACAGTGTAATTAGACTAAAGAATAGGGCAGTAGAGATGCAACAGGACTCATTTAAAGAGATATTTCAGAACACTGAGTAAAGATATATTCCAGTGAGAAAGAAAGACTCAAAGGATGCACCAGCCATGGCTAATTGAGAAAGTTAAACATAGCTTAGAAAGAAGAAGCATAATGTTCCATGAAAATTAGTGGTAGGTCCAAAGATTTTCATGGCAGAGTCTAGGACCAGAGGGCATCATTTCAGAAATAAAAGGCACCAATTTAAGACTTCTCTCAGCAGGTTGTGAGTCTTTGGAACTCTTTAGCTACAGAGAGCTGTGGAGGCAGTTAATGTATATATTGAAGGCTAATTTCGGAGATAAGGTTAGAATTGTTTTCGTTGGAGCTAAGACAAATGTGGGGGGGAACGGATCTCATAGAGACTTATAAAATGTAACAGAACTAGACAGGGTTAGATACAGGGAGGACGTTCCCGATTGTGGGAGAGCTCAGAACCAGGGGTCATAGTCTGACGTTTCAGAACAAACATTTAGGACAGAGATGAGGAGATATTTTTTCACCCAAAGTGTGGTGAGCCTGTGGAATTCATTACTACAGGGAGTAGTTGATGCCAAAGCATTGAATGTATTCAAGAGACAACTGAATATAGAACTTGGGGCGAATGGAATCAAAGGTTATGGGAAGAAAATAGGATTGAGAAGGATGATCAATATCGTGATGAATGGCGGGGCAGGTTCAAAGGGCCAAATGGCTTCCTCCTGCTGTTATCTTCTATGTTTCTATATTTTTATGTAAGAGTTAAAGGAAAAGAACAAGAAAATGGACTTCAAGAATATCAGATCAGCCATGATCCTATTAAACGACAGAACAAGTTCAAGAAATGGCCTATTTCTGTTCCTTTTTTTATGGTCTTAATTCAAAAGCCAGCAAATAATTACCAAGAACAATAATAAGGAGGGAAAAATTAGAATAGGAAAGATAGCTAACTAGAAATGTAGAAACTAATAGTAAAAATTTCTGCAAATATTTGACAAGGAAAAGAACTAAAGTGAGCATTAACCCTCTACGGAGTGGGTCTGGAGAAATAATAATAGGAAATGCAGTGTCATTGGTGAACTTTAGTGAGGTGTTACTAATACCACACTTTCTAGTCTTACTGAACCTTGGTAATACTTTGCTTCCTTTGGACAGACTTGAGACAGTTAATATAATTTAATTTCAAAAATTTATTGCTAACTAAATACAAAGACCTCAGAGAGAACATATGGTACTCTGGGCATGGTCTGTGCTATTTCTAGCTTCCTTAGAGTTTCTTGGTCATCAGACTATTGATGTCACTCATTAATATCATCATGGTCTCATCAAGACATACATTAACCCATTACTCAACATTTCCCCTAAGTGTGGTCGGAAATTGTTATATTATTTTGTTAAAATATTGTCATTACTCTGACCCGTTTCCCCTTTCCAAGTCACTGTCGCAAGGGTTTGTTCTTGCTACAGAGGGAATACAACAAAGTTTTATCAGGCTGATTCCTGGGATGGCAGGTCTATCATATGAGAACAAGCTAAGTTGGTTAGGATTTTATTTACTGGAGTTTGGAAGAGTGAGATGGGATCTCATAACTTATAAAATTCTAGTAGGGTTAGACAGGGTAGATACAGAAAGAATGTTCCCAATGGTGGGGGAGTCCAGAACTGGAGGTCATAGTTTAAGAATAAGGGGTAAAACTCTTAGAACTGAAGTGAGGAAAAAAAAAAATTTCATCCAGAGTGTGGCGAATGTGTGGAACTCTACCACTAAAAGGCCAAAATATCATTTGATTTCAAAAAATTGGATATAGTTCTTGGGACTACAGGGATCAAAAGAAGAGGGGGTGAAGGGGTGAGTTCGATGGTCAGCCATGATCAAGGTGGAGCAGGCTTGAGGGGCCCAATGGCCTACTCCTGCTTTTAGCTTCTATATTTCAACCCCCACTGATGATCTTGACATCCTTGAGGATATTGTGAACATATGTGCCTGATTGTTTTCCCTAGAAGGCAAACACATTGACAGAGTGAGAAAGCAATTTCCTACAACTGCTGGTAATTGGGCTGTGATCCCAATGATGACTCAACAGTAAGATTGTGAAACCCATTGAGTGAAAAAAACTAACATCTCCTCTGGAATCTTTTGTTCCTTCTTCGCACACTGAGGGAGTGCCTGAAAGATGAAGGACTTTCAACTTCCATGGAGAGCTTGACAACTATATCATTCACTGCTGCCTGGATGATGACAAAATTATTCAGTCTCTGAGGTTTGATTAAATCTGGAAAACAAGAAAAATAATGACAGATATCCTGGAGACATTTTGCAGGATAGGAAGAAATTTCAAGATCCCTGCCGCATTTAGGGTACAATTTTTTCTCTATGTAGTTGGTAATCATGCTTATTTAAGTGTGAGACTGCTTTATCCTAAGCAATGAGATGAGAATGTCAACATTAAAAAGGTAAGACTGCCTTATAGTGCAGCACGGTGGCACAGTGGTTAGCATCACTGCTTCACTGTACCTGGAACCCAAGTTCGATTCCTGGCTTGGATCACAGTCTGTGGAGGATCTGCACATTCTCCCATGTCTACATGAGTTTCCTCCAGGCTCGAGCTTCTTCCCACAGCCTGAAAGATGTGTTAGTTACGAGCATTGGCCATGCTAAATTCTCTCTCAGTATACCTGAATGTGGCAACTAGGGGGTTTTCACAGTAACTTCATTGCAGTGTTAACGTAAGCCTACTTAAAATTATAGAATCCTACAGTGCAGAGGGAGGCCATTTGTCAATCAAGTTGCACCAAAAACAATTCCCCCACGTCCTATCCCCATAATCCTTTGCAATTATCTTAACTAGTCCCCTTAACACTAAAGGGCAATTTATCATGGCCAATCCACCTAACAAGCACATTTTTGAACTGTGGGAGGAAACTGGATCACCCAGTGGAAACCCACACAGACACAGAGAGAATGTGCAAACTCCACGCAGGCAATTGCCCAACCTATGAATCAAACCCAGGTCCCTGGTGATGTGAGGCAGAGTGCTAACCACCATGCCACTGTGCTGCCCTTGTGACTTGTGACAATAATAAGTAAATTTTTAAACTATCTTCAACAATGAAATGATCATGCGGAACAAGATCTAGACAAAGGACTTTTCAGCTACATAAATTCCATGGTTTTGGCCTCCACGTCTGCGCGACTTGAGTATAAGCATGACTTTGCTGATGAGCTTCAAGTATGGCTGCAACCTCCTTCCACACAATCTCGTGTTCTCTGCACTTCCTTGGGTGGGATGGTCTAATTGGAATCAAGTATATCCTTCACCATGGATATCTAACTGTAGTCAACCAGCAATTTACAATGCATCGCAGTGGGGTAAATATGCAAATTCAGCTTTGTGGCAACTACGTCAGCACATTCCTCAAAAAGACACTTAATCTGTCTTGGATTCATTGAATGTAACAACGTCTAGGACCTCATCTTCTAACATATTATCCAACTCTCAGCCTCCTTCTCATGACCTTTGACAGGTAAGAACCAGTCTAGGTCTAGAAGCCCATGTGGTGGATCATCACCATCATTTTCAGTGCCTTCAATTTCCATATCATCTAGCCCACCCGAGAAAAAATTGAGAAAATATCAAACTCCTCCAGTGGATAGAAATTCAATAATAAGGAATGACTCACCACACAATGAATAAACCTCATGTGCTGAACTCTATTGGTTCAGCAACCAATTTCAGAAATTCCTCCTTTAAATGATACTTTGTTAATTGGAATCTATACCAAGTCTTAAATATGCTGACCTGCAATATAGAGTGTTCCATTAACTTACTTTTCATAGAATCATGTACAGGAATTTTACCACTTCGCCCGCCTGACACTTATAAGATCCTGCTCACGGCCAATGAAGAATGCTAATCTGTGAACCTCGCTTTTCCCCGATGTAAAATTCCAGCCATAAAATCATTTACAGTGCGCAAGTAGGTCAATCGTCCCATCAAGTCTGCACCGACCACAATCCCACCCAAGCCCCTATTCCCGTAACCCCACATATTTACTCTAGCTAATCTCCCTGACACTAGGGTCAGTTTAGAACGGCCAATCAACCTAATCCATATATCTTTGGAGTGTGGGAGGAAATTGGTGCACTCAGAGGAAATCTATGCAGACACGGGGAGCATGTACAAACTCCACACAATAAAAAGTCTCACAACACCAAGTTAAAATCCAACAGTTTATTTGGTAGCAAACGCCACTAGCTTCCGGGGCTCTGCTCTCTTGTCAGGTGAGTGGGGAGAGACCTGAGGCTGGAATTAAACCTGGATCCCTGGTGCTGTGAGGCAGCAATGCTAACCACTGTGCCACCGTGCCGCAGTTTTTCTTCAGAGCAAAGGTCAGAAAGAAACAAAATTTGATGATGATAAGAAACAAAATGGAGCCCTTTGCCTTGAGCATTGATTGAGATGCTTTTTGAGATCGACCCATCAAATCAGCCCAAGAGCTCAATGCTTTTCATAGTACATCAATCTGAAGCTTAATAAGGCAGAAAGATAAAGCAGCCACAGTGATTTGAATGTACAGTTTGCAAGAGGGCAAGGGAACCGACAAAAGCATATCTCATTTATACCCAAGTTCAGGCGGCTGCTGGACTGAGAGCTGTCAATTAAAGTTAGAACAAGGAGGTAATGGGCGGTAAGTGTGACTAATGAGCCATGACTTCAATTCCTACAATACGCAGGAAATGCTAATTCTAACACAACATCACCTGCTCCATTGTACAAGACTGATCAAACAAAATCTCTCCCTGGAACCCAATGTCCAGCTGCTGCTGTTAAATGAAAATCGGTTTTCATTTTAAATGTCCTACTGCTCTAAGATCATGTGAAAATGTAATGTGGACGTATTAGTTTTAGAAGCAGACTGTTATTTCGGTGGAAGGGTGAAAAGAGATTCTGCGCTGTACTGTTTGAGAGATGGGATTTAGCACACGATTACAGTTTTAATTGTTACTTAGCCATCTTCTGAATTTGCCAGAAGTATAAAGATGGAGATGGCAGGTGACAGTTCCAAGTGCTGAGGTGACACAACTTTTCTGCAGCTGTGTACTTCATTCTTGAAGTTACAAAGCTAATGCTCCGAGTTGACCAGGCAAACTCAAATCTATTCCTTACTTGCTCCAAAAACCGAATTCAAATTTTAATTTGAATCTAATTCATAGTCCCCACAAGGGAGGCAAACAAGATCCAGGCAGACATGATGAGGCATTATATCCCACCTTGGCATAGAATGGTTGGCACATAGTAGCAAGTTTCATAATGGCTGAGGAACAAAGTGAGAGGGTGCAAATATCCTTGGACATTCTGGTGCAGAAGCATCAGAGATGGGGAAATGTCCTGTAGTTGCAGGGTAAAAAAGAGTTCCACCGGCTCTCCTGCCCCACTTTTCTGCTGTAGTTGGTACCACTCTGCAGGGCTTCATAACCTCTTTCCATTCCTCCTGTAAATCTCTTACAAGATGATATGGACAAGTAATCCTTTTCTTCTGGTGACAGCCACCAAGGATCCAGTAAAGGGGTGCAGCATACAATTTAAGTAAAGCCCTCAAGAAATTTCTGCATGAACATTGATAAGAATGTTGGGGAAGACTTGACAAAGTGTCCAAGACAGTCCCAAAACATCCTCTTCAATTCTCCAGGAGGAATAATAGCCCTTGATCTTCTGTAAAAACTTGTTTATTCCTAATAAATGTGTTATTCACTTTGGTAGCAATAATAGGAAGACAGATTATTACTTGTGTGGGTTAAATTGAGAGAGGTGGATACTCAATGTGTCCTTGGAGTCCTTGTGCATCAGTCACTGGAAGTAGGTGCGTAGCTACAACATGCAGTAAAGAAGGCAAATAATATGTTGGCCTTCATAACGAGAGCATTTCAGTATAGGAATAGGGATGTTTTGCTGTGATTGTACAGGGCATTAGTGAGGCTACACATGGAGTAATGTGTGCAATTTTGGTGTTCTCATCTGAGGAAGGATGCCCTTGCTATAGAGGGAGTGCAGCAAAGTTTTTCAGGCTGATTCCTGGGATGGCAGGTCTGTCACATGAGGAGAGATCAGGTGAGTTAGTTTGGAAGACTGAGAGGGGATCCCATAGAATTTTATTAAATTCTAACAGGATTAGACAGAATAGATTCAGAAAGAATGTTCCCGATGGTGCTGGAGTCCAGAACTAAGGGTCATAGTTTGAGGATAAGGGGTAAACGTTTTAGAACTGAGGTGAGGAGAAATTTCTTCATCCAGATGGTGGTGAATCTGTGGAATTCACTACCACAGAATGTAGCTGAGACCAAAATGTTGTCTGATTTCAAGAAGAAATTAGTTATAGCTCTTGGGGACTAAAGGAATTAGGGATGTGGAAAGAAGGGGAGATCAGGATATTGAATTCAATGATCAGCCATGCTTAAGATGAATGGCAGAGTAGACTCAAAGGGCTGAATGGCCTACTTCTCCTATTACTTTCTTTGCTTCTATGTAATCTGCTGATCACTTTTAGGAGAGAACAGTATAGTATAAGTGCTATTCACAACTCTTTAAAGTTAATTAGTCAACGAGTTAAGTGGCAATCAGTTCTCTGAGCAACGATTCATGGTGCAAACTTCAACACCTCCATCAGCTTAGTGCTTTGCACTGAAGATGGAATAAACTGGCAGGAATGCTGGCGACAATGCACACTCTTTAACCCCAACTCTTCATTATCATTGAGTCATTTTTTTTGTTTTGCTTATATCCAATTCAATCCAGTCAAAGTCCAACTCAAAGTCTCTGCAAGTGAGACATTTCAGATCCAGGCTAACTAGACAGGCTCATCACTTCCTGTCTTGGGCTTGATCTATGTGATGCAAGCTGATTGGAGCAGGTATTGCATTTCCTCCAAGGTTTGGTCTCATTTGCATCTCAGTCAAAAGGCCAAGATGCAGCTTTTAAAAAATTACTTCAAATGAAGCCTCAGTGTAACCTCATAAATTCAACCAACTGCAGGTTGCCAAAACTACAGTTGATCTTAGCCAAAAGGCTGAGAAGTCAAAATGTTCAAACTCTTCCTAATACTCAGGGGGAGGCGGTTGGGGTGGGGGGGGTGGTGAGTACCTTCATCACACGGATTGCAGCTATCAATGAAGAAATCTCACCATCACTTTTTCAAAAGGTAACAAGAAACTGAGCAACACCTACTGGCTTTGTTAGCGTGTCCTTCACATTTTAAGAATGGTGTTTTGTTATTTAAAACTTGGTGGAATTCTGAGCGTAATATCCCCTCTCTCTGTAGGGTGTCCTGATAAAATACCACACTGGTGAAAACCAGACATGACGTAATATGGTCAACCGAGTATCAACGATTTTCCATCACTAGGAAAAGTAAAAATTAAAACCTTTGTTTGGTATCCAGCTGACCAACAGCATTACTATTCTGTCCCCATTCTACCCAGTGCAACAATGTCAGAAACTGGTCCACCTCACACAATCTTCCAACTCTTTATCTCCCCTCCACACTTTGTTGAGGGAACAGATGATCCCCTCCAGGCCCAACATTTTTGAGTGGACTTCTAAAATGAGAAGGGCTTGTGACAATCACAACCTCTTTGAAATATGTCCCCTTTTTTATGGTACTGGTTGTAAAGGGCAGACATTCTATGGGGAAGTCAGAGGCAGTGACCAATTGTGTCACCGTTGGCACCAATTAGCTGGTTTGGCTCAGCACTCTGTGTTCAGGAGGGAGAAAATTCAGCGGGGATTCCGTCAGCTGACATCAGTCTGAATGCCTGCTGCTCAACAACATGTATGTTCAGGCTTGGCACCTGAACAAAAGACTTTGCCTAAAATCCATGTCTAACCACAGACATGCAGTGCAGATACTTGTGTAAATAGTATCCCCAGCAAAAGTCATTGACCAGGTGGAATTTAACATTTGACAATAAATAAGTGTTATGATATAACCAATATAACATGCTGTGAGGGTCAGCTGACCCAGTAGACAATGTAACCAATGGTAAAATGCTCTGGTGGTCAGCTGACCAGATATTAACAGAAAGCAAATGGGGATGATGGGAAGCTTTAATTGACTACTGAGTAAACTCAGTTGTAGTAAAATAAAGTTTCTTTACTAAATCTTTTCACTTTGAGAAGTTAGTTTTTTTTTTGCTTATTGCTGGATGAACGATACTGAGAAGAAAAACAACAGAAGTAAAATTGAACATGGTTTGAAATTAGTTGTCAGTTTGCTATCTCCCATTTTGAGAAACAACCCACAATCGATTCTCCCCTGAATATCTTCATATGTTAGAACGATAAAGCACAGAAGGAGGCCATTCATGCCAACCTATTGAAAGAATTATGAATTTTTGTCTATAATAAAAGCAAAATACAATGAAGGCTGGAAATCTGAAATATAGAAACATAGGAACCAGAAGCGCCATTCAGCCCTTCAAGCCCGCTCTGCCATTCATTTTGATCATGGCTGATCATCGAATTCAGTATCCTGATCCTGCCTTCCCCCCATTGTCCTTGATCCCCCTAGCCCAAGAACTATATCCAATTTCTTCTTGAAATCGGAGGACGCTTTGGCCTCAACTACATTCTGTGGTAGTGAATTCCACACATTCACTACCTGCTGGGTGAAGAAATTTCTCCTCATCACAGTTCTAAACAGCTTATCTCTTATCCTCAAACTATGACCCCTAGTTCAGGTTTCCCTATCATTTGGAATATTGTTTCTGAATCTATTGTCTCACCCTGCTAGAACTTTATAAGTTTCGATGCAATCCCTTCTAACCTCCAGTGAATATAATCCGATCCAATTTAGTCTGTCCTCATATGATAGACCTGCTATCCCAAGAATCAGCCTGATAAATCTTAGCTGCACTCCGTCTGTAGCAAGGACATCCTTCCCGAGATAAGGTCACAAAAGCTTGCATAAATATTCCAGGTGTAGCCTCACCAAACCGTACATAACTGCAGTAAAACACCTCTGCCCCTATATTCAAATCATCTCACTATAAAGGCCAACATATCATTTGCCTTCTTTACTGCCTTCTGTACCTGGTAAATCTCAAGAAGTCTGGCAACACCTGTGGAGAAAAAGAGTGAGGAATGGATTTAACATTCCAATATACGCTGGAAACATAGTTTGGTATTTTACGAATTTTGCTCAGGCAAGACTCATAAAATCCCATCCGTGGCCAAAAGCGGATTCCATTCTGCAAGCTGTGTCTGCCCCAGTTCTGGTAAAATTACAGCGTTAACATTTTTTCCCTCTCAACAAATACTGCCAGACCTGCTGATTTCTTTTCTCTGGCATTTTCCTTTTTATAGATTAATTAATCCCATTTCCTCTTCTGGAAATGGCGGAAGAGGGATGGAAGATATTGGGTGTGAGGGGGCTAGCAGGGAGGTGGGGAAAAGTGAGCATCAAGTGCAGTTGTAACAAATGAAACAAAATATAAGCTGTTTAGCCATTGTTCTGCCATCAGCAGTTCAGCTATTTAGGAATGTCAAAAGAAAAGAGAGAGAAAGAAGCAGAACGTTAACAACAGCAGGGTAAAACCACTGGAAGAGTTTAACAAGATGTGAAAATGGAGCTCTGCTTCTGGCAGTTTGATAGAATATGACAGCATGAGGTTTGGCAGAGAAAAGGAAGATATTAGGTTGGATACTTAATTTAATGTGGCATTTCTCCAGAGAGAAAAGCCTTGTCAGATCATTGGCTGTGATTCTGTCAGTCCTGCATAAATTCCAGAATGTTAAATAAGCTTTTCGATTGATTAATGAGAACTGTAACCACAATCAGCAATTCTTCAGTATCGTAGTAACCATCCAAAGTGAATTGACAAGCATCTAAATTCCTCTGTCAGAATTTATCGTTTCACAATGCAGAGTGTAATTAGGTTATGAAGATTAACCTAGTGAATAGTAATGGGAAACTTTCTAATTCTGATGCAATATTACAAAAATGTTTAAGATGTGTTAACTGTATTAAATGTGTCACTTTAATGTGCACTCTAGCTTCAAGAAATCTCTTTATATTGTGGATTTCTAATTATTAATTAAATGGGTACTCCATGTTCCAAAGAGTCAATGGTTCTGTCGGTACAGATCCCTACACTGATATCATGCTCTCTAAAGCTAATTCCATCTTTTTTCCACAGTTTTGTTTGAAAGAGATGTATTTATCCATTGTTTTGGTACCAATCTGTACGCATCAGGGAGGGTGCAAGTTCACTCCCTGTTTCAAAGACTATTAGTTAATCCTGCCCTGGACAGTGGTGGCATAGTGGCACAGTGATTAGCACTACTACCTCACAGTGCCAGGGCCCCGGGTTCAATTTCCGGCTTGGGTCACTGTCTGTATGGAGTTTGCACATTCTCCCCATGTCTGTGTGGGTTTCCTCCAGGTGCTCTGGTTTCCTCCCACCATCCAAAGATGTGCAGGTTAGGTGGATTGGCCATGCTAAAAAATTGCCCCCTAGTGTCAAGAGGACCAGCTAAGTTAAATGCATGGGGTTGTGTGGATAGGGCCTGGGTGAGATTGTGGTCGGTGCAGACCCAATGGGCTGAATGGCCTCTTTCTGCACTGTCGGAATTCTATGAAATGTTGCAACTGATCTAAGCGTTCCTGAACAACAGATGGATAAAAGTAAGGCAGAGTCTCAACACCTGATTGTTATTTAGTCACTCTTGCTGGAAATCCCCAAAATGCCTCTGCACTAGGCATGCAGAACCTTGAGCCTTGAGCTCCATGTAAGTGTTCACCATGTCCCCTGTCAGGGCAAGATGGCCACCCAAGATGGCAGCCGACACCCATCTCCACATGTGCTCTTGCCCGCATGTTACAGCAAACGAATGATATCATTAGCCAGATTCATCAGCTGCCAACACAACCAGTTAAAAATATTGGAAAGTAAAACCACACATTTTTGTTGTTATTGTTAATAAAATTGCAAATTACCAAGGTTTGTATATCATAGAACTGAAAAAATGCCATAGAGAAAAGTGAGGGAAATTACCGAGGTGAGAATGGGTGTTATGTTCTGAATAAAACAGCCCTTCATTAATTTAATTTTGATCTTCAGCTTCAGTTCTCATTAGGATTTCCGCGAGTTTGAAATTTTTCTTAGAAAAAAATAATGATGCACTAATTGGAGAGGAAGAATATCGCACTAATGTTGGGGGAATGAGTAGAGTTCTGATCTCCGTTACTTGCAATGACACCGCAATGTGAAGCGGTACAATTGTATTTGCATCGTGTTGGCAACAAAAGCAGCCACAAGCACTCAAACTATGGCAAGCGTGAGAAAGAATGACCTGAGCTTATGAAGCATCTTTGATAAATAAAGCAATAAAAGAACAATACTGCAGCTGCTGGAAATCTGAAATAAAAACAGAAAATGCTGGATTAACTCAAATCTGGCAGCATCTGCAGAGAGAGAAACAGAAATTAATGTTCCAGATTTAAATCTTTATTTTTTTACTCATGAGACGTAAGTATCACGGCCGGCATTTATTGCTCATCCCTTGTGGCCCTTAGAGGGCAGTTGAGCATCAACTCTGGAGTCACATGTAGGCCAGACCAGGTAAGAATGGCAGATTTCCTTCCCTAAATCATATTAGTGATCTTTCTGTAAATTAATCATTTAGATCCAGAACCGACTTTTGAATGAACCTACCTCACACTGAGTTGACCTTTCTCTACACCCTAGCTATGACTGTAACACTACATTCTGCATTCTCTCCTTTCCTTCTCTATGCATGGTACGTTTTGTGTGTATAGCGCGCATTAAAAAAACTTTTCTTTTCACTGTACACTAATACACGTGTCGATAATAAATCAAATCAAATCAAATCATTGGCAAGAATTTTCCAGCCTTTCATGCCACCAGATTCTCCAGTCTCACTGCCGTGAACAGAGATTTGGCTGAGTGCCGAATTCTTCGTCCTCACTTACAGCGGTGGGACATAAACAGCCAGAAAGTTCCAGCCGTTAACTCCGTTTCTCCCCTCAGAAACTGTCAGGTCTGTTGAGTTTATCCAGCATTTTCTGTTATTATCTAATAACCTAATAATCTAATTATCTCACAACACCGGGTTAAAGGCCAACAGGTTTATTCAGTAGCACGAGTTTCTGGAGTGCTGCAATGCTCTGAAAGTTCGTGCTACCAAATAAACCCGATAGACTTTAACATGGTGTTGTGAGACTACTTACCGTATCCACCCCAGTTCAATGCCCGCAACTCCGCATCACATCTAATAACCAACAGATGTCCCAAAGTTCTTCATAATCAATTAAATATTTGCAAACAGCAGTCACAGTTGAAGCAGCAAATTTCTGCACAGCAAGTTCTCACCAGCAGCCATGCGATAATAGTAGAATAATCTACTTATGTGATATTGATTGAGGGATAAGTATTGGCATTGGGTCAACCCCTGCTTTCCTTCAAAATAGTGCCGTGGGATCTTTTACATTCATGTGAGAGGGGCCTTGGTTTTGCTGCGTGTGAAATATTCTATAGACACTTTGACCAATTTATCACTCAAAATACGTTTACCCAGGTGCTCTTGCTTTATGAGACGGATAAAGGACTGTGATTCTAACTCAGCTTTATTAAAAGTACTTACAGGTTAAGGAAACAACTCTTGCACAATAAATTAAGTTAACTTTTCCCCAAGTTAGGCTAGGTGTTTGAAAAACACATATACTACTCATTCTGATGCAGTTAACTGAGCTATTGGATTCAATTCACTGAACTCGAATCGACAGATTAGCTCAAGGTTTCCCTGATATAAAGATAGATCTCAGAAGCTCTCTTCTGTGGTTATGTGTTGTAGTAGGCCATTCACTGAAAGCAAGCGTGCAGGTGCAGTAGGCAGCAAAGAAGGCAAATGGCATGTTGGCCTTCAGTGAGAGAGTTTCAAATACAGGAGCAGGGATGTGTAATTACAACAGTACAGGGCCTTGGTGAGGCCACACCTAGAATATTGAGTGCAGTTTTGGTCTCCTTTTCTAAGGAAGGATGTTCTTGCACTCAAGGAACACAGCAAAGGTTTACCAGGCTGATTTAGAAGATGGCGAGACTGATGTATGAGGAGAGATTGACTAGGTTAGGATTGTTTTCACCAGAGTTGAGATGAATGAGGGGAATCTCATGTAGACTTATAAAATTCTAATGGGATCAACGCAGAGAGGATGTTCCCGATGGTGGGGGAGTCCAGAACCCGGGGTCACACTCTAAAGATTCAGAGTTGACCATTTAGGAAGGAGATGAGGAGACATTTCTCAGAGTGGTGAGCTTGTGGAATTCATTATCACAGGAAATAGTTGATGCCAAAACATTGAATGCATTCAAGTGATAGCTGGATATAGCATTTAGGGCTCAAAGGGCCAAATGGCCTCCTATCTTCTTTGTTTCTATGTTTTCACTGGGGTTTGTCATAAAATGCCCTTTTTAATCCCCTCTTCAAATCCTTCTGGAATGTTCTGTGGCTTTCAGTCAATGAGATGAAAGAATGGGTCTCGGCATCCAATGAGGTTAGACCAGATCATTCTAGGTGCACATATCTTCTTTCAGGATTTGGTTAATAGCAGGGAGTCTGCCTGAAACTGGGGAATACACAAGCATAATGTATTTTTTTATTGTTCTGGCTAAGTACCTCCTGATGCGTTTCAGGTTATAATGATGCCTCCATTATTAAGGTTGAGCTCCTCTGTTCAGCAGCGTAGACAGGCCTGGGCTGGCCCCTGTTGGCATATGACCTGCAGTAACCTTGCCTTGTTTGAATTCTATCAGGCCTTTTGCTTGCAGAAGCTGTTTGGCTGTATATTAATTTAAACTGACTGATTTTATGTCGGCCCTAGTTGCACAGGCCATTGGCCATTTGGCCACATGTTATCTGAGATAGGGTACCTCTGACAGAGCAGCAGTACCTTAGTGCTGCGCTGGGAGTGACAGTGTGATAGCCCTCGGTGGAAATTTATCATGCAGCCTTTGACTTAGAAATGAGGACCTGTTATTGAATCATAGAATCCTTCAGTGCAGAAGGAGGCCATTTGGCCCATCAAATCTGAACCGACTACAATCCCACTCAGGCCTTATCCCCAAAACCCCATGCATTTTACTCTGGCTAGTTTCCCTAACTTTAAAGGGTAATTTAGCATGGCCAATCCACCTAACACGCACAGTTTTAGAGTGTGGGAGGAAACCTGAGCACCCAGAGGAAACCCACGCAGATACGAGGAGAAAGTGCAAACTCCACACAGACCCAAGCTGAAAATTGAACACGGGTCCCTGGCACTGTGAAACAGCACTGTGCCACCATGATACATGGCTGACATGTAATGGTTCAGTGTGCAGAGAACCCATGTTTTACCTTGTGTGTTTTACAATTGTACACTCATGGCCTCGCTACAGTACAACGAGTTAGACAGGCAGGAACAGTTAGTGCAGATCAGCACCCTGCTGAGAACACCATGTCAAGCACTAATTGGAATTGAGCCAGACTGATGACTTCTGCAGCTCGTTAAATTCCTGACGGTAACCATGGTGATGGACAGTACCAGAAAAATAAATAATCATTATTTGAAGTTTGCAAACTGTGGCCCAGATTCTTGCTCCCGGGTTGGGTGCACAGAGATGGGAGAATTCCTGGCTCCACAAAGCTGGCACGATTGCACAGTGGTTAGCCTTGCTGCGTCACAGTGCCAGGGACCTAGGTTTGATTCCCAGCTTGGGTCACTGTCTGTGTAGAGTCTGCACATTCTCCCCATGCCTGCATGGGTTTTCTCAAGGTGCTCCAGTTTCCTCCCATAGTTCCAAAGGACGCGCTGGTTAGGTGCATTGGCCGTGCTAAATTTTCCCTCAGTATACCCACACACATGCCAAAGTATGGCGACTAGGGGATTTTCACAGTAATTTCATTGCAGTGTTAATGTAAGCCTACTTGTAACACCAGTAAATAATATTTTTAAAAAACTGACTTTTGAAAATGATAGCTTCGTGTTGGATATTCCATTGAGTCTGCGCTGAGGGCAGTGCAGATGAGCTGGATTGGAATTTGTGTTTGTGTGTGTGTGTGTGTGTGGGGGGGGGGGGGCAACCCTTAAAGTATTGTGGAGGTTGCTGGGTGTGGAGGCAGGCTGTGTGTAGCATCTGCCTCGAGGCTCCAACTGTGCCCATGATTTATAAAGAAAAGATAAAACATGGAACACCTTTCATTCCTCACCCTCTTCCCCAGCCCCATGCTCCATCCATGTAACTTTATGCCTCCCCTCATAATGCATAATGCCAGACCAACCTATCCCTGCTCAACAACCTTTATGGCCCTTATGCCAACCAAGTCACAACTCACGTCAACCAGTGCATCTCAACCCTTGTTCTTGTAATGACCTCAATGATGCCCATGATATTGTTTTTTTTTGGACTATGGGCTCCCTGATTGGGCAGAGCTATCATTACCACAATCAGGGCATCTCATTGTATATTGTACAGAGGAGTGTCAGAGCTACTGACACTCTGGATTCTGACTTTGTACCTGAAGCATTCTTAGACCAGACCCAAAAGGTCATTTCTTCAAAGGAGTAAATTAGCTTTCCAAACAAATATACAAAGCTTACATCTATTTTTACCAGTTCTAGCCCGCTCCCTTTGCATTTCACACTCTGGGACACCAAGATCCGACTTCAGTGAGAGAAGCTGATAGTTTAGATGTTTGACTACCTCTGTAAGACCCGTACACTGAAAACATTATTCCCTCTATTTTGGCCCCTCCCATCATGATGGAAATTCGGGACTATGTCTCAGGTGACAGAGGGAGAAGCCGGTATAAGCTGGTTTAACTTCAAAACTTAGCATTGCTGCCTGCACTGAAAACCGACCACACAATGATCCCACCATTGCATCCATGACAGTGACCTCGGCTGGTGACCCCACGGAATACAGAGTATAATCCAAATTGAAAATGCTGGAATCACTGAGCAGGGCTACGCACTCTATGGAATGAGTCAAACAGAGTTAGGAAGTCAAATTTTCCTGCCTGCTAACGAGAAGGGAAGACAGTCGAGAAAAAGTGGCCGAGAATTGCAGCCTGGACTCCCATCTCTATTTCCATCTGCTACCTCGGGCTGGAGGAAGGAGTTGCCTTCAAGGTCCAATTCCTTTTATTTAACATCATTATGGGGTTATTATGAAGGAAGGTTGAACAAACTTGGATTGTTTTCATTAGATTAAACAGAGTCAACGTAAATTTATAAAGGAGAAACCATTGGCGGGATTTGACAGCTTCACTTAACTGAGACCAAAAAAAAATCCCGTTCAAGGTCAATTTTATTTTTGTCGTCCGCTCCTCAAAGAACAAAGAACAAAGAACTACTGAGTGCAAGAACTTGGTGGGCCGAAGGACCTGCAGAGGAACAGGCCCTCAGGCCCACTAAGTCTGTGCTGTCCATATACCTCTATTTCCTGCCTATTCGTGCATTTATCCAGATACATCTTGAATGTTGTTATAGAATCTGCTTCCACCATCTCCTCTAGCAGCATATTCCAGGCCTCTGTGTGAAAAACTTGCCCCTTACATCTCTTTTAAACTTTTCTTCTCTTACTCTCAATCTATGCCGCTTCGATTTTGGGGAAAAAGATTCTATCCACTCTATCTAAGCCTGTCATAATCTTGTACACCTCTATCAGGTTCCTGTCCCCCCCAATCCTCTGACACAGCAATGAAAACAATCCAAGTTGGTTCAACCTTTCTTCGTAGTGTACATCCTCCAAACCGATCAACATCCTGGTCAATTTCTTCTGCACCCTTTCCAATGCATCAACATCCTTCTGGAATTGTGGCAACCAGAATTATATTCTGTGGTGGATGGGGCAGGAGAATCCCAGTGCACGTTTGCCAAATCAAGTTCTTTTTAAGGATATAGCAAACAAGATGGATAAAGGAAATTAGAGTATTCAAAATACATTCAATAAAGTACCGCCTTAGAGATTGTTACACAAATTCAGAGGAATTGGGGATAATGTATTAGCATTGATTGAGATTTGAGTAATGACCAGAAAACAGAATAGGAACAAATAGGACATTTTCTGGTTGGTTAGTTTAATTAGTGGGATGCTGCACCAATCAATACTTGTGCTTGAGGTATTTTCCACCTATATTCTTGGTTTAGGTGAAGGGTGTTGGTGTAATATATCCAAAGATGTGTGGGTTAGATGGATTGGCCATGCTAAATTGTCCCTTAGTGTTAGGGGATCTAGCTAGGCTAAATGCATGGAGTTATGGGGATAGGGCCTGGAGGGGATTACACTCAGTGCAGGCTCAATGGGCTGCATGGCCTCCTTCTGTAAGATTCTCTGATTCTATGAACTTTAATGTCAATATAAAGTTAGGTGGAAAAATAAGAGGTTAAGGTGACACAAAAAGCAGGCAGGGAGATATAGACAGATTGATCTGATTTATTACTGTCACATGTATCAACGTACAATAAAAAGTATTATTTCTTGCGTGCTTTACAGACAAAACATACCATTCATAGAGAAGGAAACAAGAGCGTATAGAATGGAATGTTACAGTCATAACTATGGTGTGGAGGAAGATCAACTTAATGCAAGATAAGTCCATTCAGAAGTCTGACAGCAGCAGGGAAGAAGCTGTTCTTGAGCTGATTGGTGCGTGACCTAAGACTTTTGTATCTTTTTCCCAATGAAAGAAGGTGGAAGAGAGAATGTCTGGAATGCGTGGGGTCCCTAATTATGCTGGCTGCTTTGCCGAGGCAGTGGGAAGTGTTGACAGAGTCAATGGATGGGAGGCTGGTTTGCATGATGGATTGTGCTACATTCACGGCGTTTTGTAGTTCCTTGTGGTCTTGGGTAGGGCAGAGATTGGGAGCATTGGGTAAGAATATGACATTTAGCATACAATGTGGCAAAGTACAAATTTGTACACCATGTAGGAAAACATATTTAAAAAAAGAACATTTTTGAATGGCGAATGTTTGGGAAATATTTGCATTCAGAGGGACCTATGTGCTCACTGTACATGAGTCACAGAAAGTTAACAAGCAAACACAGCAAGCAATTAGGAAGACAGATGGCATGTTAACTGCAACCAAGAAAGTATTGGGAAAATTCAACAGATTTGGCAGTGGAGAGAGAAAGAGAGTTAATGTATTGAGTCCAATGTGACTATTCTTCAGGACTGGTCTGTCAACAAGCTCAACAAATTAAAACTTAGCTATCAAGTGAAATAAAAGTAAGGTATACGTACCAATGAAACTCTACAGGCCTCACATCTTCAAATGACTGGTCGAGCAGAAAGAAAACTTGACCCTTCGCACAGACAGGTATCAGCATCTGCCGCAAAAGAAAACTATACTGTCAGCGATCCACACTGACAGGAGCTTTCCTCTGTCTCTGCCCTCGTATGTAGGGGATCAGTTAGTTTAGATAGCTGGTTCATAATGCAGAACCATGCCAACAACACAGGTTCTATTCTCGTACCAGCTGAAGTTATTCATGAAGACCCAGTCTTCTTAATTAATCTTGCCCCTCGCCTGAGGTGTGGTGATCCTCAAGTTAAATCATCACCAGTCAGTGCCCCTGGAACTATGGTGGCTTTACCTTCACTACACTTACAATCTGTGGGCTGACAGGAAGTCTCTTCCATCCCTGAAGATAACAACTGATTGGTATGCACAACAAAATGATTCCCAAAACCTTCTTGTATATGTAATAATATTGTTACCCAATGTTAGCCTATATTTTTGTAAATGGCTAATTAGTCAATAATGTTATAAGCATTAATTTAATTGATTCCAGTTGTACTTTATTTCTTTCAGTGGATATGGGTGTCCCTGAAAAGGTCAACATTTGTTGCCTCTACTTAATTGTCCTTGAACTGAATGGCAACAAAGACCATTTTAGGTTACTTGAGAGTCAACCATATTGCTGTGAGTCTACAGTCACATGTAGGACAGACCAGGGAAGGAGAGCAAATTTCTTTCCCTAAAGGACATTAGTGAATCAGATAGGTTTTTACAACAATCAATAATTGTTTCATGGTTACCATTATTGAGAATTGCTTGATTATTGTTTAATTATCCTTCAGTGGCAGTGTAATTACATATTTTCTTCTTCTGTAATCATCTGTTGCTAGTATATAATTACTTCAAAGTACTATGACAGGTTACCTTACTGTAAGCAACATCAACATGGCTTTTTTCCTAAGATAAAGGCAAAATGCTGTAGATGCTGTTTTCTCAAATAAAAACATAAAATGCTGGAAAATCTCAGCAGGTCTGACAGCATCCATGGGGAGAGAATAGAGCCAATGTTTCGAGTCTGGATGACTCTTTGTCAAATCTGGCAAAGGATCATCCAGACTTGAAACGTTTTCTCCATTCTCTCATCACAGATGCTGTCAGGCCTGCTGAGATTTTCCAGCACCTTCTGCTTTTGTTATGGCTCTTTTTCTGTTCATTATGAAAATAGACTGCAACCCTCACCAATCACCTCAGGGCATATCAAACATTTAAGGAAGATCTGTGTTTATTTTTGAAAGACAAGGAAAGGCACTGATAACTAATAGCGCAAAGTGACCACTTTCTGGAAAATCGCAATGACAGATCTGTCTGAGCGAACTTGGAAACGGGCACCTGAAAAGTTTTCAAGACCCATTTTAAACAAAGTAAGAAGTCTCTCAGCACCAGGTTAAAGTCCAACAGGTTTATTGGAGTCATGAGCTTTCGGAGTGCTGCCCCTTCATCAGGTGAGTCAATTTTAAACAAAGACACCAGAAAGGCTCCATTTTAATCTCCCGTGTTTGCGGACAACTGTTTCTTACATCTCATCAGGCATCTCAAACCCATCCGAGATGAAAATGAAATAAACTATGGATGCAAATCATGCTTATTCTAGTTACAGAGGAGAGGACAGGGGTAAGTTTTTCATTCAGTGAGTGGTGAGTAAGTGGAGTCGGCTGCGGTCGGTGGTGGTGGAGGCGAACTTGCTGGGGTCTTTTAGAACATAGAACACTGCAGCACAGACAGGCCCTTTGGCCCACAAGTTGTGCCGATCATATCAATACCTACCAGGCCATAGAACTATCTGTAACTCCTAATCCCATTAAATCCCATGTACTCATCCAGAAGTCTCTTAAAAGATCCCAGCGAGTTCGTCTCTACCACCACCGACGGCAACCGATTCCATTCACTCACCACCGTCTGAGTGAAAAACTTACCTCTAAGAGACTTCTAGATGAGTACATGGGATTTAATGGGTTATAGATAGGCCTGGTAGGTAGGGATATGATCAGTGTAACTTCTGGGCCGAAGGGCCTGTTTGTGCTGTATTGTTCTATGTTCAAAGTTTTATTTCCCCCTCTGGTCAGAGGGGGAAACAACCAGTATAATTGCTCCCTGAGAGTTGAGGCCTTCAGAGAAAGTCTTTAACTCCGTGGGTCTAGGTGATTATATGAGAGAGAGTGGAAGAGAGAATAAGAATTGTGTAAATGGAACGTGCAGAGACGGGTTTTATCATTAACTGGCACCACTCCAGTATAAACGTGCCTTTTTTTTCCTCTCTGAGGTTGTGCCCTGGTCCACATCATCTAATCAGCCTGGATCTATCATTGAGTTAATTAAAGCATTGCTACTTACTTAAAGCAGAATTGATTGTCAGATGTCATGTGTCTGAGTCAGCAGCATGTGTCACCAATATGAAGGGGGTTTGGATTTCTTAAACCAGCATCTCGGGTAACCAGGTCCTTTCTGGGGTGCTAGTTTCCAAAAAATGCATAATCCTTTAACTAAAAATAAAAGATGTCGGAAATGCGGGAAATAGAAAATGTCGTGGGGAGATTCTTCAGTAAAAACATGCAACTGTCACTCCTCTTGTTCCTCAGTGTCACATTTCATTTGCAATTGGTACCAGTTCCCATCCCACCCATTGCTCACTGAATCAAAGGCCTCTTGTACTGGATTAGCCCTGTGCTGTTACAAGCTCGCTATTAACCTACCGTTGCCCCTTGCCTGCGTTTCAGCAGCGAGCAACTTCGCTGACTGAGTCAGCAGACCTGTACGTCTTTGAGTCAGCAGCCTGTCAGCAGTGAGATATCACCGGCAGTAGCCCAGCCAAGACTATCATATAATGGCAACATTAAGTGGTATGTTAGCTAATTAATCACACGTATTATGTGAGCGGCTCACCCAACCTATCCTGCCCCTCCACCCCTACTCCTCACACACAAAATCAATAATTTTACATCATTGACAAGGCATAAGCCTTGGAGTTTGCACTTCGCTGAAGCTGTCATTCAGTCACAAAGTTGTCTGTTGCCAAGATAAGTTACTGGCTGTCTGACTGGGGGCCAGTGACTTATCCTGGGGTTAATTGCCTGTATTCCTTGGGGTATCACTGGGGTTAATTGTCTACATTCCTTGGGGTATCACTGGGGTTACTGGCCTGTGTCCTGTGCTGGATAGTTTGCCACGAAGTGTTGGAGTCCCTGGGGATGGGAGTAGGCAGAAACATGGTGACAGCTGTGTGCATAACACGTTAGTTAGCAGTTGAGGAGGTGAGATACTTTGGCCAGAATTCTCCGGCTGTTCACTCCTACCACACACCCCAGGGGAGTATGGAGAATTTGCAGCAGGTCTGGAAAATTCTGTCAGTGTGAATGGCCAGATACTTGCCGTGTGTTATGTTTCTAATATAACTTTCTGCATCCTATAGCTCCAAAAACACATCCTTCAACTGTATCTCAGCTGTTAGTCACTCTTGCCTCTGAACCAGAAGGTGTTAGGTTCAAATTCCACTCTAGGACTAGAACACTGAGGCAGGAGAAGTATTGAGGGAATGCAGCAGTGTCAGAGGAACTGTCTTCTGGGTAAGATGTTAAACTGATACCCAGGTGCCTTTTAGGTCGATGCAAAAATCCCATGGCACTAAGTTCTCCCTAGTGACCTATTTGTAGGATCTATTTCTGCATGAATTAGTTTCCATCTCCACCACAACAGTGGCTGCATTTCAGAAAAGTACTTCATTACTTCATGGGATGTGGGCATTGCTGACTTGCCGATATTTATTGCCTATCCCTAGTTGTCCTCGGACGTTGGTTGAGAGTTAACCAATTGCTGTGACTCTGGAGTTCGCATGTAAGCCAGACCAGGTAAGGACAACAGATTTCCTCTCCTAAAAGACATTAGTGAGCCAGATAGTTCTTTCTGATTCTTAATTCCAGATTTTTTTTATTGAATTCAGATTTCACCATCTGTCATGGCGGGATTTGAATGCAGGTACCCAGCACATTAGCCGAGTTTCTGGATTAACAATCCAGCGATAATACATGGAGCCATTTCTTCCCTGCACAATTTAGTAATAAAGTGCTTAGAGTTATTCTGAAGTCATGCGAGTTTTTATTTAATTACTTCCTGAACAATTTGGTGCATGATAGGAATGGTTCCAAACCTCTACTTGCACCTTAGATGCAATTTGTATCTAAATCCAATGTAGACATGCTGGTCAGAGTTTCCATCTCGTCAACTGGGCGAACTCCACACTGGAAGAACCACAATTTAATGCTAACCAGAATGGGTTTAAGCATGATCCAACATGGTCCTTAAGCTCCGCGAAAACTATGGTGAAATCATCATCACCATCTCACAACTGCATATCTTCTATTCATTCGGGAATATGCCTTGCAAACATGCAGCGTAATTAATCAGAGTTAATGGGGAAGATTGCAACTGAAACCAAGTGTAATTAACTGTGCTTAATTGAACCAGCTTTGAAGTCCCCACAACATGGGGTTGAAGTCTAAAAAGGAAGAAGATTGTTGTAGTCCCTCGCAGTATGTCGGAATCAGTTAGCGAGTTAATTAACTTTCTCATGCTATAAATCTCTTCAGTATTAGTGAAAAGCCAATCCTGAAATTGGCGTTCAATTAGAAGCTAAATTGTAATTAAAATTGATTTTCTGCAGCTTTTTCCTTTCTCTTGCTCTCTTTTTGTATTAATATAAGTGAAAAGATGATACGGTGGCATTTTTTTATAACGCTATGGATTGTATTCAGTCAGAAGTTTGTGAGTTCAAGTTTAATTTCAGAAGCGTGGGCTGGGATATTCTGACAGCTCTACTCCAGGTGTTTACCAGCAGCAGAAATCGCCTTGCATTGGCCGCTGGTGAGATCTTCCTGACCCGCCAAAGTCAATGGTGATTTGTGTTTCTTGCTGGCCATGTTAAATTGCCAGCAATGTCCCTGGATGTGCAAATTAGGTGGATTGGCCATGCTAGATTGCTTCTGAGTGTCCAAAGGTATAAGTTAGTTGGATTGGCCATGGTAAATTGCCCCTTAGTGTACAAAGGTATGCAGGTTTGTTCGACTGGCTGTGCAAAATTGTCTCTTAGTGTCCCAAGATGTGCAGGTTAGGGGGATTAGATGGGTAAATATGGAGAAGGTCACCTTTGGAGGGGTGGGAAGATCCTGACAGTGGGAATTTCCAGCAAGTCCCTCTCATGAGGTTGACATTTGCACATTACTGAGGTGGATTGGCTGTGCTGTCATTTTTCAGATGAGCCATTAAGCCAAGGTCGTATCAACCCGACCAAATGAAAGATCCCATGGTGGTCCTATTTCAGAGAAGAGCAGGAAAGTTCTCCCAGGTGTCCTAATCAATATTTATCCTTCATGTACACTTAAACAGATCATAGAATCCCTACAGTGCAGAAAGAGACAATTTGGCCCATCGAGTCTGCATTGATTCTCTGACACAGCATCTCACTCCACGTATTTACCCATCTAATCCCCTTAACCTACACAACTTGGAACACTGAGGGACAATTTAGCACAATCAATCAATATAATCTACACATCTTTGGACACTAAGGGGTAATTTAGCACACCCAATTCATCTAATCTGCACATCTTTGGACATTAAAGGGCCATTTAGCATAACCAATCCACTTAACCTGCACATCTTTGGATACTAGGGAACCATTTAACACAGCCAGTCCACCTAACCTGCGCATCTTTGATGTGTAGGAGGAAACCAGAGCTCCTGAAGGAAAACCTTTGTAGACACAGAGAGAATGTGCAAACTCCACATAGTCACCCAAAGCTGGCACTGTGAGGAGTAGTGTTTATCAGTGTGCTATCATGCTATCCCATTATGATTAACTCACAGATCTCACTTATTTCATTTTTGTTTTTTGGAGTTTGTTGTGTGCATAGCCATTCCAGTTAGTGACAATGCTTCAAAAGCACTTTGCTAGTTTTGTAACACTTCAAGATATATGGAACTCACATCACCTGCATCAGAAAAAAAGTGAAGAAAAAAGAACCAAAGGATGTTTGTGGAATATTAAGAGCATCCTGTTGGGATTCGACCTGGCCTGGTGGCTGGCATTGTCTAAACACTGAGGAGTTATAAATGGAGAGCGAATATCCATTTAAGAAGGTCCATATGTCCCAAAGGAAAATGGAGTCTGTGGCATAGCCCACACTGTGGAAGTAAGATGAACTAATATTACCACTGCCATTTGCTTCTTGACATTTGAGATCACATCTGTATAATTTTGTGGCCTCGGTTCATCCTCTGTAGATCCAAAAGAGCAAAATGTTATTTTGTGTTCAACAACTATTCACCTTGCATTATTGGAAATTTTGACCATTATTAATGTTGAGTTGGAGTAATAGATTGTGCTAAAACTATTATCTATTATCTATAAAACTGAACTTTTTCTTATCTTCAAATAAACTGTGAAATTGTGGGAATTCTTATCTGCAATTGGCTGGAGTAACAAGCTTCTCCAGGGTTTATAGCCAGAGGATTCATTTTCCACAGCTTTAGAGACTATACTGTAGTCATTAAAATCCTTCCATGCAGTGAATGGTATTCTTATCAACATGCTGCAGCTTTATCAGCCAGCTAACCTTTGTGTGTCTAAAATATGTAATACACAAGGGCAGTCACGAGGAGACAAATTCTCTCTGCCAGTGTTAAAGGTTGATTTACTTCACTGAGCTACGAAAGAGGGACCCTGCACAGAATTAATTGTTCACTTTTTTCCCCAAAACATTGTTCTGGAGTTCATGAGTCACAGAACGGATTAGAGCATAAAACAGGTTTTCTTTCCATAAATTTGCAACTCATACAATTTCCTAAGAAGAAAAGCCTTGCTTTGTTAAAGGGAGGAATTACATTTCTGTAAACCCATTATTCAATCATTCCTCAGTTATTAGCTTTGGAAGAGCAGTGACTGTTGTGTGATGTTGCAGCCATTTTTCAGGCAGTAAGATCCCACAAGCAATGTAGAAATAAAGGACTAATTAATGAACTGGACCTTCAGGCCATGCTCGGCCCGAAACCAAAAAATCCCACCCGAGGTCGATAGACCTTTGCAATGGGCTTTGACAAATAGTCGTCAGCACTGGAAACATCAGCTCCTTTCTCTCCTTCACAGATGCTGCCAGACCTATTGAGATTTTCCAGCATTTCCGCCACCCCAACTCTCCGTATGCATCAATTTCCGTGGTGGGCGGGATGGGAAAACTCTGCCCAATGTGTTTTGGGTGATGTTGATTGAAGGAGGAATGAAGAAGATCTCCCGAGTCTTCTCTGTGGGATCTTCATTATCTGTTCAAACCAAACAACTAGGCCCCACAATACACGACTCTCTGTCTCCATCGCTCTGTCCCTTTCTTTCTCTCTCCCTCACTCCACAATTGATATTTGAGACCCAGGATGGGGCTGGAACCCAAAACATTTTAACTTCATAATAAGAAGTTCAGCAACTAGATCGGGTATTTGCTCAACCATACAAAATATGTGATATCGAGTCAGCCACTTGTTTCACGTCACTCCCTGATTAGAAATGAAATCAAGAGAGATTTATAATGAGCGGCTGATTCACCCTGCATCATTTTATACTACATCCAGAGGCAAAATTGCCTCTCATAGTTTTGTACTGGCACTGATTTGTACTCCAAAAATATTCTCAGAAGAGTATTTTTCCACGCCAGACCAGACCTGCAGAGATATTTTTCTTTTCCCAGCACTTTTTGTTGTTATTTACACTTTTTATTCCCCTCTCTCCTTTGTTTAAAAGCCTGTCATTCAAAATGATTGTATGTTCCAAGTCATTACCTGTTGTGAATGAAGCCATTGAATCTATAATGGGACTGTGGCTTCCTCTATCCCCTGAAACAGCCACTTTAACAGAGAGGCAAAAAACAAACTGTAGTATGCAGTATTTAAGTGAGAGAACACATCATCTGCGCAGCGTGACACACAGCAGGAAAGTCCCAGGTTCCAGCTGTCATCTTTGTTGATTGAACAGTCTTCAGCGGAAATGGTGCCTTGCTTGATCCTGGTGTCCCTGGGGAACAGAGTAGTCAGCTCCAATGAAAATGTGCATAATTTGGCACATTCAGTAAAGGAGAGCAGAAAATTGGGACATTCTCTCTGATAGAGTCACTTATTGATCGCTGTCCAAAGCAAAGAGACCTCCTAATCATGTTTAAAGCCACAATCATTCAGTTACTGTAATTCAACTTTAAGCTCCAAGGATATCTTCCAAAAACTATGCAGTAACCTTCCTTCACAACTGCGCAGTTTGTAATGTATCCCAAATGATTATAATTGGCAGATTTTAGGAAGGTAAATCATTAATCAGTTCTACCCGACATAATTCTTGATTGAAATATTCATAAGAACTTTTAGAGATAATTTATGAAGAAGAGTTATGCAAATTAGTTTGTTAATCTTAATTTTCTTTTAATTCTTCACTTTCTAAACAGATGCACAATAGGTGGCACAATGGTTCGCACCGCTGTGTGGAGTTTACACATTCTCCCCGTGTCTGCATGGGTTTCCTTCGACTGCTCCGGTTTCCTCCCACAGTGGCAAGATGTGTAGGTTAGGGTGGATTGGCCATGCTAGCTGTGCAGCATTACAGGGATGGGTGGGGGGAGACAGGGGTGGGGGTCAGCCTGAGTAAGATTCAAAGTGGCCAGCAGCTCTCCAGTCCTGGCAGCGCCACCACGAACTGTGGGCACTGCTGGAACTGCTGCCAAACCTCACAGGTTGTACCATTGGAGGTCAAACACTGAGATGAGTGGGGAGGTTTCGCTGAGGTGGTGAGGAACTCAGGTGGACAACAGTGACAGGATTGGCTGCCTTCGATCTGTCGATTGAGAAAGGGTTGAAACAAGCAGGAGAAATGATCATTGCTGCGGGGGGAGGATGGGGGATGTTTAGGTTAGCCTGAACAGGAGGTACCATGCCCCTCAACCCCCACACTCCTCATCTCCTTCACCATTACCTCCAACTATATCTGAGAGGAATTCATGGACTTCTTTGTCACTAAAATTGAGACAATCAATGCAATTGCCTCAGCCAGATCCCCCCTCAAGATCAACGAGCCTTTCCATAGTTCAACTTTTCCCATTATGATTCCCGTTGTGGCGCAACAGAATAATTTGCTCCAGCTCCGTTTTCATGTGAATGATGATGACAGCCAGTTCTGACTTATCACACTCACTCTCTCAATCCTTCTATTGCTGCTAATTTTATCTGATTGCTTATTCGATATCCTGTACTGGACAAGCATAAACTCCCTCCAATTAAATATTGGGAAGAATGGAGTCACTGTTTTCAGTCTCTATCCTTTGACAATTGTCTCCACCGTTCTCACTGCCAATAGTCCGAGATTAAATCAGACTGTTTGTAACTTTGGTTTTACATTTGACCCTGAGGTAAGCTTCCAATCCATATCCCCACCATCACTAAAACAGCCAAAATTCACCTCCATGATATTGGACTCTGCCACTGCCTCGACTCATCTGAAGCTGAAACTTTCAGCTATTCCTTTGTCATCTCCAGCCTCAACTAACTACACTGACCTCCCACATTCTCCACAGTGTAAGCATCAGGTCATCCAGAGCCCTACTGCCCATATTCTACCTCATATCAACTTTCATTTGCCTGTGTTTCCTGACCTGCCCTCGCATTAAATTTAAGATTCTTGCCCTAGCTTTCAAATCCTTCCCTGCCCTCACATTTCCCTATCTCCTCTTACCCACCCCACCATCCTCCCTCCATTTCCCCAACGACCCACAACCCTTTGTTGATATCTGCATTCCTCTATCGCCGCCATCTTGATTTTTCATTGCTCTATGGTGAGTGGTCATACCTTTAGTTGCCTGAGCCTCAAAGATCTGGGGCTCCTTCCTGAATCCCCCTCCATTTTCAACCTCTCTTAAAACTTACCTCTTTGACCAAACTCTTGGCCCTCTGCCAAAATATCTCCTGATTTGTCTCAGGGTCACAGTTTGCATTTTGACATTCCAAGGGTATTTTATTACATTTAAATTGTTATAAAATATGTTTTTGTATTTGTCATTACTCCAAGTTTTTGGAATTGGACAAGGGGGACATAGTTGTGGTGGCATGGTGGCACAGTGGTGAGCACTGCTGCCTCACAACACCAGAGATACATTGTTCAATTCTGGCCTTGTGTGCACATTTCCCCATGTCTGCATGGGTTTTCTCCAGGTGCTCCAGTTTCCTCCCACAGACTGAAGATGGACTAAATTGTCCCTTGGTGCTCCAGGGTGCGTAAGTTAAGAGAATTAGCGGAGTAAATGTGTGGGGTTACAGAGATACGGTCTGGGTAGGATGCTCTGTTGAAGAATCAGTTTAGACTCGATGGGCCGAATGGCTTCCTCCTGCACGGTAGGGATTCAGTGAGCCTTTGTCACAAAGAGAGTGACCAACTTTTGATATGGTCCTCTGGACAATGCGCTGGAGACTGGATGCGGGATTTTACGGCCTCACTCATCCCAAAACCGTAAAATCCCACTCGACTTCAATGTTGTCCATTGTCCGCCCCTCGTCTGCTCCAATTCCCATGGTGGGCAGGGCGGTAAAATTCCAGCCCAAAATCCCTTGGTTACAGTTAAAGCAATGAACAGCTGCACTAATGGAGGAGACTGCAGGGTGCTTACAGATCAATGAACTAAATGAATGCTTTTCACCCACAATTATCCTGTGACCTCGTGAACATTCACGTCGACCATTTATAGTACAATCGGATCTGGGAAAAAACAGCATTGAGATGAATGGTCGGGTGACGCATGCTTTGGAGCTGGCGCTTGGCCAGAACAGCAGGGGAGCTCTCTACTGTTCCTGAGAGAGCACTGCAGAGAATTGAATATAACGTTGAACCTGGGATCGGAGTTTTGATTCAATTCTATGTCTGAAAGGCAACATTTCTGTCAATGCCTCACTCTGTCTGGAGTATTCAAGTGAAGATCGAGTCCACAGCTTTTAATCAAGAGACTACTCCCTTTTTGACATGTGCAGTTCTTTTTTTAATATATGTGATGCATTTCCTCTAAATTTCCTCCCTCAGCACACATTTTGTGCTTTCCGTGTATTGACTGAACACTGAGCGACTGAATACTTTGCTATGACATCATGTGCTATAAAAAGGAATGGTCACCATGAATTTCTCCTCAATGAAGTGTAATTGTCTTCCTGCAGATGTTATAAATACTCTCCTCCATCTCTTTGTACATCTTCCAGGCAACACATCCTCCCCGCTCTACACACAGCACACTCCAGCTCCTCCTTGGATTATTCTGTTGACAGACATATTTATTGATCGTTGTGCAGAGCAAAATAAAAAAAAACCTTCTAATCACGTTACAGCCAAAATCGTTCAGGTACCGCAATTCATCTTAGAACTCCCAATGAGGCCTTCCTGAAACTGCATGCAATCTTTCTTCTTAAAGTAGAGGCCAAGGAAAAAAAACCTGCCCTTGTCAATTGGCCTGTGAGAGTCTTCACCAGCATGTATTAGTCAACATTTCACACTGATACTTGGTGGCGTGGTGGTGTCGCTTGACTAGGGTGATGCTACAGGATGAGGCAGAGACCATGAGAGATTTCCTCCTTCCCCCTATCCTGCCCTAACACTTTGAGTTCTATTCAACAGCTTGCATAGCAACTTTAACAGAGGAAACATATCAAGCAGCTATCAAGAGATACGGTGGGGGGCATGGTGGGATCAAGGCATTGAATTTGATGACCGGCTATGATCATAATATATGCAGAGGAGTTTCAAACGATGGCACAGTGGCACAATGGTTAGCATTGTTGTCTCACAATGCCACGTTCTCCCCGTGTCTGCGTGGGTTTCCCCTGGGTGCTCCGGTTTCCTCCCACAGTCTGAAAGAAGTGCTGATTGGGTGCCAAAAGAGAAAATACTGGAAAATCTCAGCAGGTCTGACAGCATCTTAAGGAGAGTAAAGAGCTGATGTTTTGAATCCAGTGGACCCTTTGTCAAAGCTGGTTGGGTGGATTGGCAATGCTAGACTCTCCCTCAGTGTACCCAAACAGGTGCCTGAGTGTGGCGGCTAGGAGATTCTCACTGTTAATTCATCGCTGTGTTAATGTAAATCTACTTGTGACTATAAACTAAGCTAAAGCTACCTTTAAAATGCTGTGCAGTTTGTTTAATGCACAATGCAACTGCCATTCTTCAAACAGCATCATCAAACCAGGAAAAAAAAACAAGGGTGAACAGTAGGTTAATCTATTTTAGCAAAGTATTGGACAGTCACCATAAACAAGAAGCCTCGCTTTATATCAAGTGAGTCTGGTTTACAAAGATCATCTACTCTAATGCAATTCTTACTAAGTGATTTACAGGCCCACTGTTCTGGCACATTAGTGTTTATCACTCAGTAAGCACAGGCTTTGAGGAATTGCTGATGTCGGGAGAACTTTTTATCATGATTCTCGCTCCCCGATCAGTATTTTTTTCAAGCATCCCCTCACTTGCTTGGCTCAGCACAGATTAGATTAGCACATACTCTTTGAATTTCAAAAGTAATTAATTGTGTGAGACCTTTGATCAATCATTATATAAATGCAAGCACTGACACGGTACGTTGATCCGATATCTGCCTTACCAAGATCTCTACAGCCCGTACATCGTATGTGAAGGGGTAATTTTAAGGGTTGCTAACGGCAGTCAATTTTTCCAGCAACCCACGCCTTCTTTGGATGAATTAAAAATGATGAAAGGGACTGCAGCGAACTTCAAAAAGCCAATCGGATAAGATGGAACAGATGGTACATTATCTCCGACGGGGAGAAGGCCAAATCGATAACTCTTATCAGGAAAGATTAATGGTGATTTTGCCATCCAGCTTAACTTTGGAAGAGTTGAAAACTTTTTGTTATGATGGTTCAGTGCTTTGGATCGGTAAAATGACACGTGAGTAATACCATGATGCACAATTGAGAAATTGGTTTGAGAAATTAGTTCTAATGGAGCTGGAAATGCCATTAGTGTGAAACTGGACAGCAGCAGTTAATGTTTTGTGAAGTTTAAGCTTTCCATTTAGTATTGAAGTAGAGTTTGCATTCCCGAAGATGAAACTGCGACTGGGATCTTTGCACCCTTCACTTCGGTGGGATTTTCCCATCCCGCTGCAGTGAATGGAGATTTAGCTGGCCTCCAAGTTCTCCGACTTCGCTGCAGCGGGAGCATGGCCTGAATGGTGAGATCGAGAACTGCTTGTTCTGCAGACTGAGAGAGACATTGTTTTGAATTGTCAATTGGCACCATGGATGAGATTTTACCAGCCAACACATGATCCCGTCCTGAGGCCAACGGAGAATGCTGTTGTCCAAGCCTTCCTGACCCCTGGAATTGGGAGGGTGAGCTGGTAAAATTCCAGCCCATTGGGTGGGATTTTATGGCCTCACTCACCTCAAAATTGGAAAATTCTGTCTGAGGTCGACAGACCTCTCCATGGTCCGTTCCCTCTCTTGCTCTGATTCCCCTGGTGGACGGGATGGTAAAATTCACCCCATTATCAACAAATGAATTGGAGGTAAGGTGGAATGTAAAACAGGGACATTACAATAAATAGAATCTAGTTAAATGAAAATTCTATGCAGCACAGCAAAGATAACTTACGATTGAAACTGCAGGGAAGTCTCCTGATTTTCAAAGAATGGTCATTTCATCAATAAAATACAACAACTGGAAAATGGTATATCCCAGAGCATAATTGTAACCTAACCACTCTCACTGCCAGATTTTCTCTTATTTTTCCTGAGCTTTGGCTGCAAGAAGGATGTGATCAAACTCGATTAGTTATGGAAATCAATGAAGATATTGACAGGAATGGCAATTTGTTAGCATGAGGAAATATTGGATAGGTTCTGGAAGAGAGGAGATGATTTAATTGAAGTGTACAAAATTCTGAGGGCCCCAGATAGAGTGGATAGAAAGGAATTGTTTACTGCAACAAAGTGGTTAGCATTGCTGCCTCACAGCGCCAGGGACCCGAGTTCAATTCCCACCTTTGGTCGCTGTTTGTGTAGAGCCTGTATGTTTTCCCCATGTCTGTGTGGGTTTCTTCCAGGTGCTCCAGTTTCCTCCCACAGTCCAAAAATCTGTGTGCTGTTAAGGTTCATTAGCCATGCTAAACTGACCCTAGTGTCAGGGGGACTAGCAGAGTAAATGTGTGGGGTTACGGTAATAGGGCCTGAGTGGGATTGTGGTTAGTAAAGGCTCGATAGGCTAAACGGCCTCATTTGGCACAGTAGAGCTTGTATATGATTCTATTAGCACAGAGGTCAGTAACCAGCGGACATAAATCTATATAATTGGTGGAAGACTTAGAAGGAAGGTGACATTTTTCACCAAGAGGACAGGGGAGTGTAGAGTGTATGGATTGAAAAGATGACAGAGACAGAAACTGTTAGCGCATTGATACAATATTTGGATGTCTACTTGAAGCGCTGCAAGGGCTAAGGACCAAGCACTAGAAAGTGGGATTAGACTTGTTTATTAGGGGTGACAATGGTTGCACAGTGTTCAGCATTGCTGCCTTACAACACCAAGGACCCAGATTTATTGCTCATTGTTCATCATTCAGAGTACTGTTCTTCACTGGGTGGCATGTTGAACCTGACTGCCCTCTGGTGGTAAGAACTCAGTAAGAATTTAGCAACACCAATTATTAATCCAACCGATTTATTTGATAGTAAAAAAGCGAGCTTTCAACACTCCCGTGTCTTCCTCAGGCAAGTGCAGTGTTCCTCTGGTGGACAGATCCTTATTAACTTTCCCAGTTGAAAATAGCCTCCAAATTATGTAACTGGTTTGCTAATCTTTATGTATTGTCATTGAATAAGATTGAAACAGAACCATGATTGAGTGTGAGAGAGAAGGGTGTGCATTCAGGATTGGTCTCACAACAAGCTGGTTTTCTTCTGCTATCTTTTAAGCCCCTCTAATATTCTCTGGGCTATTCGGCAATATGTCCTCTCAGTGCAAGATTGTGAAGGATACAATTTATGACCATGATAGTCAGATAAATGTCTTTTAAGGAAGGAAATCTGTCATTTTTACCCAGTTTGGCCTACATGTGACTCTGGATCACAACAATGTAATTGACTCTTAAATGCCCTCAGTTCCAGGGCAACTAGAGATGGGCAATAAATGCTAGTGAAGCTAGCAATGCTCATATCTTATAAATAAATAAAACTAAGGTAATCAGGATATCTCTGACCTCCTCAAGCTCCTGAAGAAGTGCTTTAAAATGTCAATGTTGAATGATTACTACGGTGAAAGAATTCACATAACTCCATGTAATTCCTTCGTGGGGGGCCCAATAACAAATGGACATAGATTTAAGGGAAGGTGCAGAAGACTTAGATGGGATTTGAGAAACAACTTATTAACTGAAGGTTGGTGGGAACTTGGAACTTAGTGCCAACTCCTGGATAATTCAGATAGAGGCTGCCAAAAATGGATCACTAGGGCTCTTCAATAGAAATTCTGTTATCTTTTACTTGTCTGTTCCTCATCCGATCTTCACTGCAACAACCCTACCAAGACTTGGGAAAAGATCAATGTCAGTGACACCAGGAACAACTCTATTACTGCAACATAAAGCCCTGTGAAGTGACTTCTAAGGGCATCTCAACAACTGGGGACACTTCAACTTATGCTCTTGAAGGTATATAGCATAGATGATATCAAAATAAAAGCTTATTTTCAAATACTGTCTTTCACAATCTCCAAATATCCTGAAACCCTTTACAATCCTCATTAAAAGATATTAGGAAACACGGCTAGCAATTTGTGCACAGCAAGCTCCCACAAATGGCAATATCATTAATGAGCAGATTTATTATTTATTGTATCTGATTGGAAGATAAGTGTTGACCAGGACAGGAAGAAAACTCTCATGCTCTTCTTCAAAATACTGCCTTTGTATCATTCATTTTAAGAACCCCCTCCTTAATCTCCATTCGAATATATCCAATTTAAAGGGCATGGCTTAATATCTCACCCAAAAGTTGGCACATCAAACAATACAGCATTTCCTCGGTACTGCACTGGTGTGTCAACTTGGATTCCATCTTCACATCACTGGGTATTCTAACTACAAGAGGATGGTCATTGAGTTCCATAGACACCAATCTTTCCTGCAAGCTCAGCTAAGAGAATATCCAGCCACACTCCTTGTAGAAACTCGTAAGTCACGCACAGTGTTCACAGAAGCACAAGATATTGAGGAACAGTAGCAGGTGGAGTAAGAGACCATTAACATTGCAGATAATGATCATTAAATTACCAAGAAATTGAGCACACGCCCTGCATGATCATTGCATTCCAAGCACACTTTATTCAACACACGTTACCCTGTAATTAAATCAAAAATCGACAACTTCAAGAGCAATAAAAATGTAGTTATGAGTGTGGATCTGTATTCAAACAACAAAAATATGCATATTAATATGTTCTATGTAATTCTCTTTACCACAAAATGGTTGATATATGAAAGTAAATATTTGGTACATTCATGCTGCTGAGTGTATAATAAGGCCAGAATAATAATTATGTTTAAGTATCAAAAGATGTGTGGGTTATGTTGGTTGGCCATGATAAATTGTCCCTTAGTGTCATGAGATGCGTAGGTTAGAAGAATTAGTGGGTAAATGTGTAGGGAAATGGGGGTAGGGCCTGGGTGGGATTGTGGTTGGTGCAGGCTCGATGGGCCAGATGGCCTTTTTCTGCATTGTAGGATTTCTATGATTCATCACATGCTCATCATGTTGCTATGGTTTGAGACCCACCATGTTTGTTTTAATATCAGCAGCTGGGACTACGCATTGGATTTTCATCTTGCCGTATACATGGTGATTTTGGATTTCCTGAGTATAGCATTGGAGAACTACTGGGACCCACCCCATTAGGGATCCCCACCAAATATCCCGTTAATTTAAATGGAGGCACTTTGGAACCAAGTTTCTCTTATAAAGTGTGCAGTCCCATTCATTTGATTTTTCATGCAGTATACCTGAGCAATTCCCTGCTCTGTCCAAGACCGCAAGAAACTCCAGTCATGAATGAAGCCCAATCCATCATGCAAACCAATCTCTCACCCACCGACTCCATCTACAGTTCCCACGGCCTCGGATAACCAACCCGCATAATTAAGGACCACACACACCCTGGATACTCTGGCCAGAACTCTACAACCTCACCTGTCACAGAATCAGCGCAGGTGAGGGTTGGACAATGAAAATCTCTGTTGACCTCAGGTGGGAATTTCCAGTCTTGCCTGAGTGAGGCTATAAAATCTTGCCCAATCTCTTCCACCATCTTCCGTCATGAAAAAGAGGCAAAAGTCTGAAGACACATACCAACCAACTCAAGAACAGTTTCTTCCCTGCTGGCATCAGACTTTTGAATGAAACTACCTCACATTAAGTTGCTCTTTCTCTACACCCTAGCTGTGACTGTAATACTACGTTCTGCACATTCTCCTTTCCTTCTCTATGTACAGTATGCTTTTTCTCTATAGCATGCAAGAAATAATACTTTTCACTGTATGCTACTACATGTAACAATAACAAATCAAATCAAATCAAATCAATTTGCCCCATAAATTGGCTCTAACAATATTAGTGCCGATATCAAGAATTAGATTCCCAGTGATCTACTCCATTCACCACCACCACATTGTGTTACTTTTAGCTGTTTGGTTTAGCACTTGGGATAGATTCACTTCCCATGTGGAAGTCAATAAGAAGTCACTAATTTCAGTTCTATTTTTCCTTTTGACTTTTTTCTGCAATTCATTACAATTAACCCTGCACCCATGCCAGACAAGTAGAAAACCCAGTAATTTAATGCCTATTTTGTAATTTAACTATTCACCACTTTATATACAAGAGAATCTACATAAATATCAATATTCTTCAACCATTTACAACCATTTAAACAGTATTAATCCCAGTGCATGATATACCCAATAGTGATTACACTGCATTTTATTACATTTGACTGCAGTGGAACTGATAATCATTCACCATTTACAGAATACATTTAGTGTAATTGTTAATCTGGAATAAGCCAGATATCTGGATTAATAATCTGAAGAAGATGAGTTAAAGTTCACCATGAATTTGATGATCAGCCATGATCACATTGAATGGCAGAGCAGACTCGAAGGGCTGAATGGCCTACTCCTGCTTCTGTTTTCTATATTTCAATGAAACTTAAGATTCTGAATTCTGTTTGAAAATAAAATGTGGAAATTTTGAAAAATGATAGCTGTAGCAGTGACCATGCAGCTGTTGGAGCCAACTGTTAGGACGCATTTGGAATATCACATGTAGTTCTGGTCACCACAGTAGCAGAAGGATGTGGAAGCTTTGGAGAGAGTGTAAATAAGATTCACCAGGATGTTGCCTGGTCTCCAGGGTGTTGACTATGAGGGGAGATTAAATAAACTAGAATTGTTTTCTCTGGAAAGATGGGGCCTGAGCAGAGACCTGATTGAGGTACACAGAATTATGAGAGGCATAGACAGGGTGGGTAGTCAGAGGCTTTTTCCCAGGGTGGAAGTATCAATTACAAGGGGCCACAGATTCAAGTTGAGAGAAAGTTTAAGGGAGATGAGCAGGGGATGTTTTGCACACAGAGAATGGTGGATGCACAGAACGTGCTGCCAGAGGAGGTGATGGAAGCAAACACATTAGCAACATTTAAGAGGCATCTGGATGGGTACATGAATAGAACATAGAACAAAGAACATTTCAGCGCAGAACAGGCCCTTCGGCCTTCAATGTTGCAATGAATAGGGAGGGAATAGAGCGATATGGACCAAGTAAGGGCAGAAGGGTTTTTTTTTGTAGTTTAGTTTGGGCATCATGATGACATGGTGGCACAGTGCTAGGCAATGCCGTCTCACAGCGCCAGGCACCTGTATTCAGTTCCAGCCTTGGCTCACCGTGTCGAGTTTGCATATTCTCTCTTGTCTGCGTGGGCTTCCTCCAGGTGCTTGGGTTTCTTCCACAAAGATGTGTGGGTTAGGCTGATTGGCTATGCTAAATTGACCCTAATGTCAGGAGGATTAGCAAAGTAAATGTGTTGAGTTATGGGAGTAGGATCTGGGTGGGATTGTGGTCAGTGCAGACTCTATGTACCAAATGATTTCCTTCTGTGTTGTAGGGATTCTATGATTCTATGATCGGCATGGGCTTGGAGGGCCAAAAGGTCTGTTTCTGTGCTGTAATTTTCTTTGTTCTTTGTTGTTTAATGGCCTTTAGGGAAGGTCTTGCTGAATGTGACTAATATGTTACTTCAACACCATGTCAATGTGGTTTACTCTAAATCATTGCTGAATTGAACTAGAAATGGACAATAGATTCTGGGGGAGAGTCAATGATCAGGTAAGTTGATCTCCCAGGCTAGACTATGATCGATGATCAGAGTAGACAATGAGGTTTAACCAAGGCATCAAAAACATCCCAGCCTTTTGGCTACAATAAGGCATCAGATCAAGCCCTGGCTGGGATATAATGCTTTATCTTCCCAGCTTGCATATCTCCCTTGTGAGAACCGTGAATTGGATTCAGTTTGAGTTTGTTTCCTTTGGGTGGAATTAAAATTGTGGGAAAAAAATTCCTGGACTTACCACTCACAAAGTGAGAAAATTAAAATAATAAAAAGGAGTTGGAGACTCTTAGAAATTCAGGAAAGTTTCAGCTCAGAGGTGGCCTCACAGCAAAAAGCTGGATACACATGCCCAGTAAATGTAGCTTCAAATGTGTGCAAATGTGTCACTGTGTCAGTGACCTGGTAAAATGACAGAGTCCCTGCATCATAGTCCAACTGAACTCGGACCCTGTTGATGGAGTCTTTCAATGGCAAGTGCACAAATTTGTTATTGTGATAGGCTGACAAAGTGCTAATGCAGAAATACAAGCACCAGGCCTTGGAGGTTTTGCGAAGGTCAGAATTGCTACCTATCTTTGGAATACTCCCGTACGCAATCCCTACTCCCCACCAGTTGCCCTTAATTTCAACATCCCAAACATGGCACCCAGAGAAGAAACTCTGTGTACAGAGGACCTGAGTGTGTGTTTTGAACCTCAGCGGGTTATTCGGGTAGAGCTGGTTCTGATGCTTGTGCACCACTGATTGCAGATCATCAGACAGAATCAAGTGCTTGTTGGCGGTCTTTGAATCCAGGGTCAAAGGAAAGAATTTCTCTAGAGAAGAAAGGAATGGGTTTACCATGTTAATGACAGACCACTGCAGGTTGGTTTGACAACATTTTCCAGAAAGCACACCACAAAATGTCTTATAGATGGTGGTGTAGTGGTCATGTCACTGGATTAGCAATCCAAAATTATCAGAGGATACAGCAGGACATAGATCAGTTGGCGACTTGGGTAGGGAGATGGCAGATGGTGTTTAATCTGGACAAATTGAGGTAATGCATTGTGAAAGGTCTAATACAGATGGGAAATATACAGTAAATGGCAGAAGCCTTAAGACTATTGATAGGCAAAGAAATCTGGGTATACAGGTACATAGGTGGAGAAGGTAGTCAAGAAGGTATATGGCATGCTTGCGTCATCGGTTGGAGCATTGAGTTTAAAAATTGGCAAATCATGTTGCAGCTTTGTAGAAATTTGGTTAGGTCACACTTGTAGTATCATTTTCAATTCTAGTTACCACACTACCAGAAGGATGTGTATGCTGTGGAGGGAGTACAGAAAACATTTACCAGGATGTTGCCTACTATGGAGGGCATTGGCTATGAGGAGAGGTTAGAGAAATTTGGTTTGTTGTCACTGGAAAGACAGAGGTTGAGGGATAACCTGGTAGAAATCTACAAGATTATGAGGAGCATACCAGATTAGATGGTCAGGTGCTTTTTCTCAGAGTGGAAGAGTCAATTACTAGGGGGCATAGGTTTAAGGTGTGAAGGGAAAGGTTTAAAGGAAATGTGTGAGATAGGTTTATTGATACAGAGGATAGTGGGTGCCTGGAACTTGCTGCCAAGGTGATAGTAGAAGCAGATACAATACTGACTATTAAGGCGTGGTTGGACAAATACATGAATAGGATGGGAATAGAGAGATATGGTCCCTGTAAGGGTAGATGTTTCAGTTTAGACAGACAGCAAGCTTGGTGCAGGCTTGGAGGGCCAAAAGGCCTGCTCCGGTGCTGTAATGTTCCTTGTTCAAAAGCCAGGGCTAATGCACTGAGGATAAGGGCTCAAATCCTACCACAGCAGCTATTCATAAATTTGGAATTGAAAACCAGTCTTGGGAAAGGTGACATTTTGATGATTGCTTACGTTTATTTATTAGTGTCACAAGTAGGATTATGTTAAAACTTCAATGAAGTTACTGTGAAAATCCCCTAGTCACCACACTCTGGCAGCTGGTCAGGTATATTGTGAATTGTGAGGAGGACTTTACTCATAGTAACAGCCTATTGCCCAGAGCTGAAATGGTCACTACGAGAGGTTTAAGGTGCTGGGCAGCAAGTACAGAGAAGATGTTAGGAGTAAGTTTTTCACTCGGGGGTGGTGAGTGAGTGGAATCGGCTGCCGTTAGTGGTAGTGGAGGCAAATTTGCTGGGGTCTTTTAAAAGACTTTTGGATGAGTACATGGGATTAAATGGGATTGAAAGTTATAGATAGTTCTATGGCCTAGTAGGTATGGGTATGATCGGCGCAACTTGTGGGCCAAATGGCCTGTTTGTGCTGTAGTGTTCTATGTTCTATGTTCTAAGTGTCTGTGGTGGAAGAAGCAATCCAGACTGGTCTTTATGTTAAAGTTGGCTTATTGTAAGAAACTTCCTCAATGCTATTAGTTTACAAGAAGCTCTCCGCACAGAGTGTTCCAGTTGTTTCTATTTAGAGGACAATCAGTGTCACATGTTTAGCTAGGAATTCTCTTAACAAAGTAATTATCATGCTCTGTGATGAGTAGTACATTGACAGACTTGTGGGCCAAATGGCCTGTTTGTGCTGTAGTGTTCTATGTTCTATGTTCTAAGTGTCTGTGGTGGAAGAAGCAATCCAGACTGGTCTTTATGTTAAAGTTGGCTTATTGTAAGAAACTTCCTCAATGCTATTAGTTTACAAGAAGCTCTCCGCACAGAGTGTTCCAGTTGTTTCTATTTAGAGGACAATCAGTGTCACATGACTTCGAGAGACTTCGAGAGGACATAACCAGTTGGTGGAATGGGTTGACACATGATGGATTAATTTAGTGCAAAAGTGAGGTGATACACTTCTGGTTGGAGGAATGAGGAGAGACAATATAAAATAAAAGGTCACAATTCCAAAAGGGATGTAGCAAAAGAGAGATCTGGGGATACATTTGGACAAGTTATTGACAATAGCAGGGTAGATTGAGAAAGCCATGAAATAATCCTGGATTTTCTAAATAGGGGCTTGAAGTACGGAAGAATTGAGTTTATTGTGAACCTTAATAAAGCACTGCTTCAGTCCCAACTGGAGAATTGTGTCATCAATATAAATTTTAATTCCAGATTTTTATTGAATTCAAATTTTTACATTTGTCATAGTGAGATTGGAACCCAGATTCCCACACCATTAAACTGGGTTGTAAGTCCAGTGACATTATCACTACACCATTGCTTTGCTCCTTTGAGCCTGCCCTGTGTGAAACATTCAGCACCTCTGTTTCTGGACAGCACTATGTCCAGAGATAGATTCCTGACAGGCTTTGCAGAGGTTTTATTTCTTTGGTGAGAATATCTAGTATGTGTTTGATGTAAGTATTTAACTCTGTGGTTCCATTACAAACATGGAATTCTCTTTCTGATATTAATAACTTGCAACAAATACATAAACTGGGATCAATAAGACCTTAGACACCAGAGCCAAATGTAAGGTCAGGAAGCATGTTGAATCCTCTAGAATCTCATTGATACTGTCTGTCATTCTCCGGTGCGGTGGTTTTAGTTTCAAGGTATGAGTTTTAAACCGCACCCAAATAATCTATGGAAAACAGGTTCATATACAATCAGCTTGTAGCATTTACAAAAAGCTCAGCAGAGAAAGTCCTAAGAACTAGAAAATTCAAATCTTTTATCATGCAGGAGTTGGTGTGGATTTTATATTGTGCAAACTCAAATGCTAACCACAACTATGTGGAATTCTAACTATATGAAGTTTCAATCCACCCACACTGAAATTATAAGCATTTCTTTAAATGAAAATGATGGGTTAATTAATTCAGTTCTTCGGTTTCCTTATAGGGGTATTGCATATTATAAGAATTCACAGGTAATAGGAGTATTAAGCATTTGTCTGACTGCCTAGTTTACTGGCAACAACCCATCATTTTTAGGATCTGTTCCCCATTCAATTAGATCTCGGCAGATTTGTATCTTAACCCCATCAATCCATTTTGATTCTGTATTCCTTAAAGATCATAACTCAACAAAAATCTAAGAACCTGAGGGGAGAATTCTCCAGCCCTTCGAGCTGACAGGATCTGCCAAACCAATTACACATGATACCCCACTCTTAGATTTGATTTGATTTGATTTGATTTGACTTGATTTATCATTGTCATGTGTATTAACATACAGTAAAAGTATTGTTTCTTGCATGTTATACAGACAAAATATACCATTCATAAAGAAGGAAAGGAGAATGTGCAGAATGTAGTATTACAGTCATAACTAGGGTGAAGGGAAAAATTAACTAATTGAGAGGTAGGTCCATTCAAAAGTCTATTGGCAGCAGGGAAGAAGTTTTATTGAGTCAGTTGGTATGTGATCTCAGACTTTTGTGTTTTTTTCCAACGGAAGTAGGTGAAAGAGAGAATGTCCAGAGTGCATGGGTCCTTCATAATGCTGGCTGCTTTGCTAAGGTAGTGGGAAGTGTATTCAGAATCAATGGATGGGAGGCTGGTTTGTGTGATGAGTTGGGCTACATTCACGACTTTTTGTAGTTCCTTGCAGTCTTGGGCAGAATAGGAGTCATACCAAGCTGTGGTACAACCAGAAAGAATGCTTTCTGTGGTATCTGTAGAAGTTGGTGAAAGTCAAAGCTGACATGCCAAATTGTCTTAGTCTTCTGAAAAATAGAGGCATTGGTGGGCTTTCTTAACTATATGTTGACATTGTGTGGGGGGAGCAGAAATGGGACAGGACACTGAAAAACTTGAAGCTCTTGACCATTTCTATTTTGTTCCCATTGATATAGACAGGGGCATGTCCTCCACTATACTTCTAAAGTCGATGATGTTGAGAGAGAGATTATTGTCGCCGCACTAGTTCACCAGATTCTCATTCCTGTACTCTGTCTCATTATTGTTTGAGATCCAACCCACTACGGTGATTCATCAACAAACTTGAAAATCGAATTGGAGGGGAATTTGGCCATGCAGTTATAAATATATAAGGAGTATAGTAGGCAGCTGAGAACACAGCTTTGTTTGGCACCGGTGTTCAGGATGATCTTGGAGGAGGGGTTGTTGCCTATCCCTGATGGGTGAGGAATAGAAATTACCACTGGCTTCGGTGAGGTGGGAAGATCACACCAGTTGCTAATAACAAGCTGCCTTCTCCTTGCGGGTTGGGGCTGGAGAAATCGGTCCTCAGTTTCTAAGTTTGCAATTGACCGGTGGTTTCAATGGTTCTCTGGGGAGAGACGGTTCCAGATTCCCACCTCCATGAATATTTTGTTCTCATTTTAAGGTTATCCTAGTGGGATAACTAATTTTTCTATCTTATCAACCCCTTTAATCATTGTAAACATTTCAATTTGATTATCCCTTAACCTCCCACATTCAAACGAATATAATATTGCAACACGTCCTCATAATGTAACTCTTAAACTCTGGAATTATTATGGAGATGCAGTGGGCTGAGCAAGGTAATAATGTAGTCTCAGATTTATTCCAAAAATTGGGAAAAAAATGTGCCTCACTGTAAAATAAAGAATTAGTAAAAGAGATCATTCCTGCCCCACGTGATCTTCCTTCAGGAATATAAACACACCTTTTGAGTCTCTTAGTAATCTTTTCATCTCATAAAATTTCAGATTGCCAATCCAGGGACTGGCTGCTATCACCTTCTGCGCTTTTGTGGAAAATCTGGATCTGCTTTCTGTCGGGCGAAAGTTCTTGACGACCGCTGTCACTGCAAACAATAAATGAAGAGAATTCAGATGAACAGAGTGTAAAAGGATGATGAAGGTATCTTATGGTACAGTAGTGGCAACCGTCCTCTGGATCAGAACCTCAAGTTCTAGCCCAACTTTAGGATTTGGTGGCCATGGAAATGCATTCATAATGTCGCCAAATAGGAAAGCATATTATTACTCGAATGGGTATAAATTGAGAGAGGTGAATACTCAATGAGACCTTGGAGTCCTCGTGCGTCAGTCGCTGAAAGTAAGTGCGCAGGTATAGCAGGCAGTAAAGAAAACAAATGTTATGTTGGCCTTCATAGTGAGAGGATTTGACTATAAGGATAGGGATGTTTTTCTGCAATTGTATCGGGCATTGGTGAAGCCACATATGGGAGTATTGTGCGCAGTTTTAGTGTCCTTATCTGAAGAAGGATGTCCTTGCTATAGAGGGAGTACAGCAAAGATTTGCTGGGCTGATTCCTGGGATAGCAGGTCTGTCATGTGAGGAGAGACTATGTCAATTAGGATTATATTCACTGGAGTTTACAAGAGGGGGATCTCACAGAAATTTATAAAATTCTAACAGGGTTAGACAGGATAGATTCAGAAAGAATGTTCCTGATGGTGGGGGAATCCAGAACTAGGGGTCATAGTTTGAGGGTAAGAGGTAAACCTTTTAGGGCTGAGGTGAGGGGAAATTTCTTCACCCAGAGTGTGGTGAATGTGTGGAACAACTACCAGATAGTAGTTGAGGCCAAAATGTTGTCTGATTTCAAGAAGAAATTAGATGTAGCTCTTTGGGCTAAAGGGATCAAGGATATGGGGGGAACGGGGAATCAGAATATTGATTTTGATGATCAGCCATGATCAAAATGAATGGTAGAGCAGGCTCAAAGGGCCAAATGGCCTACTCCTACTTCTAATTTCTATTTTCTACATAAACAGGTTGATTATCTCTAAATTTTTCTCTAAATCCTTCTAATATACCTGATGGAAGGCAGTAAGACAGTGAAGCAGTGAAAGAAGAAGGGTTTGGTCAACCATACTCAACATCAGAATGACAAGACACTACAATACTTTGCCAAGCATTATCATGGACCCATGTATTGAAAGTACTTGATCACCAAAGCTGTCTAAGGAAACGGCACATGGAAGAAGAGGAGGAAGGGAAATGTAGGCAGTAACAGTATGGATGTAACAGATAGTAACAACAGTGTGGATAGAAGAATAGCAATGACAGTGTGTCAGAACTACAGACAGAGACACAAAGTTTAGGGACAAGAGACTGTGACACAGAGAGCGGGATGGGGGTGGAACAACAGACTGTGATAAAGGCAGTGTGGAGACAACCGAATGTAATAGACTGTGACACAGATACTGCAGGGACAACAGACTGTCACACAGACAACACGGGGACAACAGGTTATGACACAGTTAGGGGAGGGTTAAACAACAGATTGTGGCAAAGGCAGTGTTGGGACAACAGACTGTAATAGACTGTGACACAGACAGTGTAGGACAACAGACTGTGACACAAACAATGTGGGGACAACAGGTTATGACACAGTTAGGGGGGAGGGTTAAACAACAGATTGTGACAAAGGCAGTGTGGGGACAACAGGCTATGACACAGACAGCGGGTGGTGGGGGGGACAACAGACTGTGACAAAGGCAGTGTGGGGACTAAAGTCAATAACATAGATGGACTGAGGACAGTAGACAATAAACTGAACTCCCATATCCCTGGCATGTGACCCCAATGAATGCTGACCTTCCACTTTATCATTGGTTCCCCTTGTATGTAGTTTTCCCTTACCCACCTGAGTGTTTCTGCGAAGATCGAATGGAGTCACGCAGCTCTTTAGTGGGGTCCTGTACAACAAATCTTCCCTCACACTCATTGTCCCCTTTCAACATAATACCTAAAGAAGATGCCACAACAATTAAAATAAAAGAACAAATATTTGGGTTGGAAAGCACTGAGTGCTTTTCCCTGGCCTTGTCTGGGAGAGAGGGTGCCAAAGAGGATAAGCTGCTTTGTGACATGTGCTTTGTAAATGTTTGTGTTTGAATCATAAATAAAAATGATAAAATCCCTAAGTATAGAAGAAGGCCATTCGGCCCATTAAGTCTGCACCGACAACAGTCCCACTCAGGTCTTAAACCTCGTATTTCCTCTGCTAATCCTCCTGACACTAAGTGGCAATTTAGCATGGTCAGTCCACCTAACCCACACATCCTTAGAGTGAGGGAGGAAACCGGGGCACCTGGAGGAAGAGAATGTGCAGACTCTGCACAGACAGTGACCCGATGCTGGAATTGAAATATAGCACTATACTGCTATTCTATATATTAAGAGCACTTTGTGTGGAATACTCGGTTCACAGAAACAACATCATCTATTTAACATTTTTAACTTTGAGTCAAGGGAAAGTCTGCCAGCGCCCAGTGCCGGCAGCTGTTAATGGCAAATTCACATTACAAGGAAATGGTTAAATGTGGAAATGAGTCAGTGACATGTAGACTGCAAACTCTCTGTTAGACCATACAGTAATTTTAGACATTGAGCATAGATTACCATACTATCAATAAGCAAAGCCTGGCTCATGTTGAGATCGAGTGAGGATAAGGAACTTAAGGATATTAGTATGAGTAAAGAATTGTATTGAAGACTTTCACATGATCAAGTTGTGACAAGTATTCTGGACCTGTCGCCTGGATACCTGGTTTTTAAAAGAGGGAGCCACAGAGAGAATGGCAGCATTTGTTTTAATCTTTGAGAATTTCTTAAATTATAAAACTATTTGTAAACATAACCCACTATTTAGGAAAAGAGGAAGAGACAAAAAGGACATCAAAACAGAAAATGCTGGAAAATCTCAGCAGGTCTGATGGCATCTGTAGAGAGAGAATAGAGCCAAATGAGTCTGGAAGACCTTTCAAAAGACTCCAGAGTCCAGTCTCGCAACGTTGGTTCTATTCTCTCTCCACAAGTGCTGTTAGACCTGCCGAGATTTTCAAACATTTTCTGCTTTTGTTTCAGGTTCCAGCATCCGCAGAAATTTGTTTTCATCTCTGAGAAAATGGGCAACTAGGCCAACTAGCCTAACATCGGTGGCAGTCAAAATGTTCGAGTCTATTATCAGGTATAGTAATCAGGCAGTTTGAAAATTGTAAATAAGCAGAGTTTTATTAATTAATGAAAGAGGAAATCTCAGAATTCTTTGACAACGTAACTTGTAAAATAGAAACGGTGACAAAATGTATTTGAGTTTCAAAATATATTCAATGTGGTGTCATAACAACTCAGTCACATGGGTAAGGTGTGTCTAGAGGGATATGGGCCAAATATGGGCAATTGGGGTTAGCTTAGGGGTTAGAAAAAAAAGGGCAGCATGTTTAAGTTGGGGCCAAGGGACTGTTTCTATGTTGTAAACCTTTATGACTCCATCACTCCATGACTCTAAGTCATTACAAAATGATTAAAATTCACATTGATATATTAGCACAGACAGTGGGTTGGTTGATGAACTGAAAACAAGGAAAATTATAGTTTAGAATTGCATGTCTATAATGAAGTGGGTAACACCAGGATCTCAGCTATTTATAGAAACATAGAAGACAGGAGCAGGAGAAGGCTGTTTGACTCTTTTTTCAGTATTATCATGGCAGATTGTCCAACTTAATAGCCTAATCATGCTTTCTCACCATAACCTTTCATCTCATTCACTCCAAGTGTTATATCCAGCCGCCTCTTGAATAAATTCAATGTTTTGGCATCAACTACTTCCTGTAGTGATGAATTCAGGAGATTCATCACTCTCTGAATGAAGAAATGTTTCCTCACCTCTGTCCTAAATGGTGTACCCTGAATCCTCAGACTGTGATCCCTGATTCGGGACTCTCCCATCATCGATATTAATAATTTCACAAGGAGGCTGAGTGTAGTGTATTCATGTTAATTATGAGTTAGGAAAGTGAACAGTGAGGATGGTGCAAAGAAGCAAAGGGATATAGATAGAAAATGTTAGAAAAGCTCAATGTGCAGCATCTGTGGAGAGAGAAGCAGAGTTAAAGGACCTCGTTCTACCATCAAGTTGTGCCCATTTTCGGGTGCAAAAACTTGGCAAAGTTGTGTGTGAGGCTAGTAGTAAAATCCATGCCCACCTCCGCACCAGTTCCCTCGTTACCAAGACCTGAAAATGGCTGTGGTTGGGACCACACCCGAAATGGATGGAATGGCTTTTTATGTGTATTTGCGTGCATTTGAATTGACTTAATGGACTGCATGCCCAACTTACCCGCATTTCCCCCTATATCACTGCGTTCACCCATCCAGAGTCAGCACAAAACAGACATACTCTACAAAAGTCCGATTTGGGAACTCCAGCTAGTGAGGAGGTTAAGTGCTGACCTAGCAGTAGCTCTCTGCTTGAGATCGGTGGTGGGTGGTGGATAAAGGTTGGTTTGATGGCTTCCTGCTTGAAATTAGTGTAGGGGAGGAGGTGGGAAGGGGTGGGATCCACTGCTATTCTGTCTGAGATTGGTGGGGGCAGGGGGGAAGGGGCCTGCAATCAGTTTGGGTGGCAGAGGGGATGGAGGGATAAGAGAATCAGTAATGTCGTGAAGGTGGGACAATGTCTGTGGGGGCCCCGGGAATGAGGTGGCATGGGAGCAGCATTCTATCATTTTATTTCCGCGCATGCGCAGTTGGAGGTGCCAATCGGAGTGGGAGGATTTCGAGCACGTTAATTTCCATCCACAGGCTTCTGCAGCATGATTCTGTATCGCTGATATTTTTACAGACAGAGTATGTATGGGGTACCTGAGAACAAGTCTAAAAGTCGCATCTGAAACACTCCCAGTTTCAAGTCCACCCAGAACTTTGAATCAAAATGGTAAAATAGTGTCCTGAAAAATAGAAGCTAATAATTCTTCCCACGGTATTGTATTACATTCCAGTTGTGACAAGGTTGGTTTGTGTAAACAAAGAATCGTTGCCATGCGATAATGTGAGACAGTCAACTAATACCTCCGATTTCTAATCTAATATCCTGAAGTGAGGGTGACAAGAGCTAAATTGTCCCTTAGTGTCAAAAGTGTACAGGTTAGGGTGATTGGCCATGTTAAATTATCCCTTAGTGTCAGGCAGACTAACAGGGTAAACACATGGAGTTATGGGGATAGGTAAGGATTTGTTGTCGGTGAAGGCTCGATGGGCCAAATGGCCTCCTTCTGCATTGTAGAGATTCCATGATTCTAATATTAATTATTTTTAAGTGCCTCACTTTAACTTCACCTTTGATTCCACAAACTGTCTGACATTCTGCTGCATATTATACTTTGTAGTCTTGAATCTATGTGTATTATTATAAATAAAAATGACTTGAGAATTTTGAGCACTGTAGCTTAGCAACATGTGTTTACCACCTCTTAGAGTAAACAGAGTGAATATTGAGCAATGCCCGTGGGTGTCTGCCATTCAACATTGTGACATCCTGTAAGTGTTGGTGCTGTGGAATGCCACCCTTCGATACCATTGCAGATCCTTGATTGCAGGAGCCTTGAGGCTTATTTTTAGAAATTGCAATTTACTGAGAAATTGGTGAAGAGGAATAGGTTGGTGCTATATCTTGATGCCAGGCTAAATAAATTTGGCAATGCACTTAAGGACAGGGAGAGACTGTCCAATAACCAGTTTGACACAATCAAATGGGTGGCTAGGTAGCACAGTGGTTAGCATTGCTACCTCATGGCCCGGGGACCCAGGTTCAATTCCCGGCTTGGGTGACTGTCTATGCAGAGACTGCATGTTCTCCCTGTGTCTGTATGGGTTTCCTCCGGGTGCTCCGATTTCCTCCCACTCTCCAAAAGGCGTGCTGGTTCAGTGCATTGGGCATGTTAAATTCTCCAAAATGTAGCTGAATAGGTGCCAGGGTGTGGTGACTTGGGCATTTTCACAATAACTTCATTGCCGTGTGAATGTAAGCCTACTTAAAATAAATTTTAAACTGAATCATGCTATACCAGTGTGGCTGAGAATATAGTAAAAAAGTCTCACAACACCAGGTTAAAGCCCAACAGGTTTATTTAGAATCATGAGCTTTCGGACAGCTTCACGTCCCACAGGTCTTGTCGCATTCATCTGATGAAGGAGCAATGCTCCAAAAGCTTGTGATTCCAAATAAACCTATTGGATTTTAACCTAGTGATGAGAGACTTTTTACTGTGCCCATCCCAATCAAATGCCGGCATCTCCATAACATGGCTGGGAATAAGGAGGCTACAATGCTAATGTGTGTGGATACAACAAGGACAGGATAAATAGTGATAATGTGAAGGTTTATGGATGCTGATTTATTTATTGGGGACATGGTATGTTTATCAAATTGTTCAGTAATGTTTAGAATAAGTTAATTTGCACCAATATGAGGAATGGTTTGAAATGTACATTTCTCATTCTGCTAATAATTATTTTCACAATTTCTGCATGACTTTGGATAGTTCAAAAAAGTGACATTTGTTTGCTGTCAGTTTTTTATATGTGAGCAGAAATGGGGCTTTTTCATTTGTCTGTGTGAAGAGTGGGTTTGCTTATTTGCTCTGTACACAGAGCAGAATCAGCTGGTCCATTCCTACCTGTTGATTTTGTACCTTCATACATTCCTATCACTTCCTCTATGGCCAAGTAGTACTGTTTAGATTCCTCCGTCCTGTTTCTGAGAAGTTGAGATATACTGGACAGATCCAGGGTGAGCTCTGGGGTATCTGGATATGTGGCATTCTGAATCTCAGTAACTCTGTAATGACAGAGAAAAGCAATACCTTAATCCAGGGGAGATTTCAGATAAAACTTTAAATATTAGCAAGCAATCACTGCAATGGCTCAAGATCTTCCTGAAATTGTCTGATAAATCACCCAGAAGAGGTCATCTGCCATTATCTCTCCATAATCAGCAATGATCTCCACATACTTTGTGTGATCTTAGTTTGTGATTGTTTCCACTCCCTTCAGGAATTTCAGCGTTAAACTTTAAGTTTGACCCAAGATCAGCAGCTAACCACGTATCCACTCCATCACCACGACTACCTAATCTCACCTCCAAAACATCACCAAATACTGCAGCGTCTCATCTGCTCCTTAAATCCTCATCTATGTCTTTGTTAGGACTCTGCACGTAGCTGCTCTTCATTACGTTTTTTTGTCTTATAGATAGATTCTTAATTGGTAAAGGGATCAAGGTTTATGGGTAAAAGCGGGAGAAAACAGGAGTCCTGAATGAATGGTGGAACAGACTCAATGGGCCAAATGGCCTAATTCTACTCCTATATCTTATGGTCTTATGTTGTTCCAGCCTGCCTCCCTATCTTGCATCCTATATAAATTCGAATCCATCCAAAATGCTGCCACACTCGGGTTATATTTTACCAAGTGCCATTCACACATCAACTCTGCTTGCTACATTGGTTCCTAGTCAAGCTCAATGTTAAATTTCTCACATTTGATTTAATATCCTTCCATAGCATCACTTCCTCCATTTCTCTACAGCCTCCTCCATTCCACAAACCTTCAATTCTGGCCTCTTGAACATACCTAATGATTGATGTTTCACTGTTAGCAGCAGTGCCTTCATCGGAATTAGGCTATACTCCCTAATATTCTCCCCTTAAACCTCTTCACCACTTAAAGCCTTTTTTCTTCTTTAAGGCACTCCTTAACCAAGTAAGAAGTCTCACAACACCAGGTTAAAACTCTTCGACCAAAAACTTTGATCACATGGGTCAATGTTAAAAATTGTTTGATGACACTGTTGTTAAGCACCTTAGGATGTTGTAACACATTGAAGGTGTTGTATAATCCATGCAAAGGAACAACCTCTCACAGTTCCCTGTGGAACCATTGTTTTCTCATTTCTAATTCTACCACAGCTCAGAGTAACATCTCATCTGTAAGATAACACCTGACAATGTTACATTCTCTCAGTGCTACAGTAAAGGGTGAAGCTACATGATGTGATTAGAGGGTTTCTTCACTGAAAACAATTGCATAGCTTCCATAAAGAAATCCAATATTTTTGCTGCCTCCAGAACTCGCCAAACTTTGAGACTTTGGTGGCAATACGCAAAAGCTAAGTTGAGTGCAAACCTCCAACTAATTCATCTATCAGCTCCTGTAAGCACCCTTGCCCATTTAGAACATAGAACATACAACAATACAGCACAAATAGGCCCTTCAGCCCACGAGTTGCACCGATCACATCTACCAATCCACAGACCTATATATAACCCCCTATCCTATTCTTTTCCATATACTCATCTAGAAGTCTTTTAAAAGACCCCAGCGAGTTTGCCTCAACAACCTCCGACGGCAACCGATTCCATTCACTCGCCACCCTCTGAGTGAAAAACTTACCCCTAACATCTCCTCTGTATTTGCTTCCCTGCACCTTAAATCTGTGTCCTCTCATAGTGACCATTTCAGCTTGGGGAAATAGTCTCTGAGAGTTCCACCCTATCTATTCCTCTCAACATTTTATAAACTTCTATCAGGTCGCCTCTCAACCTACGTCTCTCCAGCGAGAAGAGTCCCAGCTCCCTCAACCTATCTTCATAAGGCTTGCCTCCCAATCCAGGCAGCATCCTTGTAAATCTCCTCTGCACTCTCTCAATAGCCTCTACATTCTTCCTATAGTGAGGTGACCAGAAATGCGCACAATACTCCAAGTGGGGTCTGACAAGGTTTACAAACTGCCCAATGGACATATCATCCATTGAACTGGAATATAAGCAAGTCATCCTCAATCCTAAAAAACTACCCAAGAGCTACACTGACCAGCCTTCCTCCCCATTCCCTTCTCCCAGTATGATGGAACTTATAAATTTCTGATTCCAATGAGACCCTGTCAGTTGAGACATATTGGAATTTCCTGAAGGTATAGTGAGGAGTCATACAATTGAAGTTCTTTCTTGGCAAGGTATCGCAAATTTCTCTTATTGAGAAGAGGGAGGAACAATGCCAATCACATTTCCCTATAGACTGTGTACATTAGTGATGCTTCATCTCAACAACTTAAACTATACCATTGGGATAGCATGGTCTCTCAATCTTTAATTCTTCTCCAGATAGTAACAATGATACCCATCAATAACAGAAAGGCACCTACCTGGAAAGGAGCCCCTTAGAATTCTGTAAATGAGAAGAGAGGAGATTAAAGCATTGGATTAACAAATCAGCACTTTGATGAATCAAACAGAAATGAATGCTATTTAAGGTGAAGAATTAAGTGGTGACCTTTAGAGTGAACCACAGTCACTAAATAACGAGATATTTCTCTACATTCTGAGGTCAGAGGCAATAACGTTGGAGGCAGAAAGAAGTTTATAATTACCCCTCAGTGTCAGGCCGTACTAGTTCAAAGTGTAAGGTCAGCTGCTGAGGGGATAAGCTGATCCGGAGGTGGAAGAAGGCAGTGTGGGTGTTTAGGGAGTGCGCAGCTGATCAAGTGGGGGGGGAGCTGTACGGGGTGGGGGGGGGGGGAGCGTGGGGGGGGGGGGGGGGGGGGGGGGTGCGGTAGTTGAGTGAAGAATAGACAGGGGGATTGCTGGGTAATCTGTGAGGTAGTAAGGAGGGAGGTTTGGGGGGGAAGCGGGGGTATGGTTTTCCAATGCATCTTTTGAAGTACCTCCGGGGTACGGCAGTCTCTCCTGCCTGAGGAAACAGAGGTTCTAGGACAATGTCACAATGTTACTAAGAGGAGTATTATAGCTACAGAATGATATATTTAAACTCCCCAGTTGCCACGGTGACACTTGATGTCATGCCTCTGCTTTACTAGCCCAGTAGCACAACTGCAAAACAGAACATTTTCCTGACCAACGTTTCTCACTTCCAACAACATGTTTGAGCTGTTTTCATTGGTCAGAAGCTGGGCCAGTCATCCATTTCCAGTCTATTAACCTCTCCTTCGCCAAGATTTTCCAGCATCGCTGCGGAGGATTTTCTCATTGCTGTTAACTTCGGCAGGACTGGAAAATCCCACCAGAGGAAGGGCCAAAAAATTGTTTCATGTCTAGTTGTAGGGGACAAGACTAATTCCATTTTAAATAGTCACTCATGTCCACTGCTGTCTGGGGCACCAGTGCCATCCTCTCCCCACCTCCCTCCAATCAAATAACAGCTTCAAAATTAATTCCTGACTGATGAAAGATTTGAGAGATATCTCAAGAACAAAATAACATCTGATATAAAGGAAATTGCTTTCACTCGTATGCTTGGGTTGGCTTTGATGATTAGAGTCTCTCTGGAATTGCACTAGATTAATATCAGTGACTTCAGTGACAAAGGAAAAGGGGACTGTATCTTTCTTCGGGGAAAAGATTCTTAAGTCTGAGGTCACGTACAAATTAACTCAAAAACAGCCTCTTCCCTGCTGCCATCAGACTTTTGAATGGACCTGCCTTGCATAAAGTTGATCTTTCTCTACATCCTGGCTATGACTGTAGTACTACATTCTCCACTCTCTCTTTTCCTTCTCTAAGAGCAGTGTCCTTTGTCTATATAGTGCATAAGAAACAACACTTTTCACTGCATGTTAATACATGTGACAATAATAAATCAAATCAAATGGAAGCAAGTTGAAAAGAGAATTGGAGTACCTGAATGAAATAGAGACAGTCTCCTTGCATCAGATTCTGTGCTTCATCTTTTATTAATTTAATCTGTTGCATCACCTCAGTTATTGCTTCCGAACAGTTTCGAATCTGTGAGAGCACTCGGATCTCCTCCTGATCAATCAGCTCCAGTATATTCTTCTCATCTTCCTCCAGCTGTTTGCCCCATTCACCAAACTTCTTTACCAGGTTCCCTTTCAGCTCATTTGAAAGCATCTAAAAATCCAAGCCAAGCTCTTGTGACTATCTATTTTCACACCGGCACGGCTGATTATAGGGTTTTGTTCGAATTGAGAATCACAATTGGTTAGGACAGATTGATATACTGTACATTCAGATTGGAATTCTGGAACAACAGTCTTAAAGTATAAAATGACAGCAATGTAACAGATATAAGATGAAAGATTGTAAAGCTGTGCTGCCTCCACATTTTACCGTTTAGGTAGATATTGAACCCCCAAGAAAAGGATCTTGTATTATAATGTGAACTAAGTTTCCTGGAGTGACACACAACCTGTTCCTTGCTGCCTGGGAAGCGAGAGCCCAGTGGTATTATCACTAGAATATTAATCCAGAAACTCAATTAATGTTCTAGAGACTTGGGTTCAAATCCCACCACAGCAGATGATGGAATTTGAGTTCAATAAAAAAACATCTGGAATTAAGAATCTACTGATGACCATGAAACTATTGTTGACTGTCGGAAACCCCTATCTGATTCATTAGTTCCTTTAGGGAGGAAATCTGTCATTCTTACCTGGCCTGGCCTTTTTGCCATTCTTACCTTTGTGTGGGACAGTAGTACAGTGGTTAGCTCTGCTGCTTCACAGCTCCAGGGAGCCGGATTCAATTCCTGGCTTGGGTCACTGTCTGTGTGGAGTTTGCACATTCTTCTTGTGTCAGCAGCATGGGTTTCCTCTGGGTGCTCTGGTTTCCTCCCACAGTCCAAAAATGTGCGGGTTAGGTTGATTGGCCATGCTAAAAAATTGCCCCTTAGTGTGCTAGGATGCTTAGGTTAGAGGGATTAGAAAATAAAATATGTAAGGATATGGGGGTAGGATCTGGGTGGGATTGTGGTCGATACAGACTTGATGGGCTGAAGGGCCTCTTTCTGCACTATAGGGTTTTATGATGCTATGGCCTATATGTGACTTCAGAGCCATAGCAATATGTTGACTCTCAACTGCCCTCAGGAAACTAGGCTTGGACAACACATGCTGTCCAGCCACAATGCCATATCCCATGAATGAATAATGCTGCTCCATGTCTAACAAATCATAACAATGAGTGATATTTGTATCATGATTTTAAGGTAATGGAACAGCCTGAGACATATCAGAGAACATTACAAGTTAAAGCATGACACTGAATCACACAAGGTGATATTAGGTCAAATGACCAAAAATCTGGTCAAAGAGAATGGCTTGGCAGAATGCGTTAAAGAAGGAAAGTGCGTGACGGGTGGGGGAAAGTATTCCATGGTTGGGGCCAAAGCAGCTGAAGGCATGTCCACCAATGGTGAGTAATTATGATGGAGGGTGCACAAGAGGATAGAGTTGGAGGAATTCAGATACTCCAAAGGTTTATGGGTAAAGGAGTAACAGGGGTAGAGAGGAGAAAAGCCATGGAGGGATCTTAAAATAAGAATGAGAATTTTAAAGATAAGGGGTAGAACTTTGCACCCTATGCCTCGATGGGATTGCGATTAGTGCAGACTCGTTGGGCCAAATGGACTCCTTCTGCACTGTAGAGATTCTATGATTCTATGAATGCTGCCTGAGGGGGTAACACCAGTGTAGCTCTCCAGCTGTGCAGCTGAGTTTACTCTCCAGCTTCTCTGGTAGTCTGTGCACAAAAAATCCAGGGTTGTGGTTTTTATTGTCACGCTGATGGGGTGGAGCCTGCAATGTCAGTTCCACAGAAATGAGTCATATTTATGCTTAAAAAGATTAATCCCTATCACCTTCCCCCCACCGTGAATAAGGGGAAACCCTCCCACATGTACCAGGCAATCCCACTCTCACACAAAAGGGGAAATTCCCCCAAAATGGAGCTTCCTCCCCGGAGGACCTTCCTTTGGCAGTGTCAGAATGCTAGGAGACATTGCCTGAATATGTCCCTCTCCCTGAGGGCAAGGTTTACACACTCCTAGCAAGTTCCCCTAGACTGTTTCACGTTTTTAAAAAGCAGTTGTAAACCTCACCAACATGATGCTAATGCTAAATGTGGGGGGAACATACATCAGAGAGCAACCCGCTAATTGTGTTAAAATTTATTAAAATATATTTAAATGAGGTTCCCACCCAGATTACCAGTGTGGGATAGGAAAATCAGAAACTAAGATCTCGCCAGTGAGAATCTTGTTTTCTGATTCTCGCGGGACTTCGCACCCATGTCGCCAGTTACATATGGCTAACACAGACGCAAAATCAATTCCTAGACATTGCTTTTAGATTGGGAACCAATGCAGGTCTACAAGTACAGGGGAAATAAGAGGATAGAGCCTACTGTGAGCTAAGACTTGGCAGAATTTTGGACAACCTCAAGTTTATAGAGGAAAGGACATGTGAAAACAAGCAGGAGTTATCAGAATAGAGGATATTTAATAGATGAATTGAATTTTTGTTAACCTGTAACAAGAGCAATCTGATTATTAGGATACCAAAACATTGCGGATGCTGGAATCTGCAAATAAATCAGAGAAAGCTGGAAAAACGCAGCCTGTCTGGCAGCATCTGTATGGTGTCAGCGTGATCCTTCTTCAAAACTAAACAGAGGAGACAATGTGATCATATAGAGAAGAATGATTAGTGGGAGCTGGGAGGGACTGCAATAAAGATGTAGCAAAAGTTAAAATTATTGAGCAGTACTTGAGCAGATGTTAACGCAGTTTAGAGGCAAGTTTAATGACAGAATTTCTTCTACCTTTATTTCAACTTCTGATTTCTCCAAGTCTTGCTGTTTAGTGCAACAGTTCTGTTCGACACTCCAAAGGTTCTCAACTTCAATCATCACTTCTTCCTACAAAAAGAGTTGAAATATTCTAAACAGGAGTTTAAGAAGTAAATGATTCAATGCCAGTTGAACATCTTGATAGTAAGTGTCTCCAGAGATGGTCAGAATCACAGAGCAGAAATAAAGCAAAGGGGGAAATGCTGGTGAAGATGGGTGGGAGCGGACAGTTCATTAATTCAGTTAAAATGCGTGCAAATGCATTTAAATCGCCGTTGCACCCATTTCAGGTGCAAACGGATCGCAGCCATTTTTGAGCCAAGGTGAAGTGGGCATCTGTGCGGACGCAGATCACATTAATGGCCTCACACCTGACTTTACCACTTCGTGCCTGTTTTTGCGCACAATGCAATGGTAAAATTGGGCCCTATGACTCTAAGTTCCAGCTTTTTTAGGCATAAGTAATGTTCATCTGTATTCAATATTCCTTCATAAAGAGGCCTTTCCTCTCTTCTCCACTGAAAGATTTAGTTAAATGCTCTTCAGAAGGCAGCAAACTTCAGAACTTGTGCTCTAATCAACTGGCTAATTATCACTATTCCAACACTGGGAGTTAATAGGGCAGATATAACGGCCTAATTTTACCATTTTGATTCTAAGTATCGAATCTAGGCACAATTCAGATCCGAATTGGAAAACTGGTCTCAGACGCCCCCATTTGCCCTCATTCCAAAACAAAAATAATGAAACTTAATCGCTGTGGGTGGGGCTTAGTGCATCTGAAATGATCGGGGATGAACTATACGTGCATAGTGGGAAAAAATTTGAAAATCGCGCTGTTATCACATCACTCCGGGGCAGCAGAAAGTGGATAATGTGGCCAGGGAGCGATAAGTGGGAGCAATGGCCCCCACAGGCATCGCCCCCACCTCTACATCATAACTGTCCCCTTAGCCACCAATCCCCCCTGCTACCCAGACCGATTGCGACCCTCTGCCCCCTTTCTCCCACACCAATCACCCACAGAGTAGCAGCAGACCCCACTGCACCACCCACTCCCACGAGACAAGAATCTGGCCTCCCTCTTCCTCCCCATCACCAGACAACAATCTGGCCTCCCTCCGCTCTCCCTCCCCTACCAGAGAGTGATCTGTCCCCCCCTCCTCCGAGAGAATAATTGGGCCTCCCCCTCACCCTGCCCCCCGACCAGACAACAATCAGGTGTCCCTCTGCACACCCACCTCCTACACTCCCACACTCCCTCACCCCTGTACCAGACAACAATTTGGCTTCTCTCTGCCCTCCTCCTTACCCCGCTCAACCAGGCAACGATCAGGCCTCTCTCCTCCTCTCTCTCCCAATCAGAGAATGATCTGGCCTGCCTCGCCCTACCACTGATCTTAGTCAGAGAGCCATTGGAAGTGCTGAAGTCTTCTCTTCAGAGGTTGTAGCTTCTCGAAATAGACCTTTGCTGAGCATGTCTGTTTTGCGCCTAATCTGGATGCATGAACGCGGTGGTAAAGGGGGAAATGCTGGTAAAGTTGGACAGGCAGTTCATTAATTCAATTTAAATGCATGCAAACACATTTAAATCGCTGTTGCACCCATTTTGGGCGTGAATCGGGCCTTGGTAAAATGGGCACCTGTGCGGATGCAGGCGCAGATCACATTAATGGCCTTATGCCTGACTTTACCACATTTTTGCGGCACGACGCAATGTTAAGATTGGGCCCGAAATTTCCAAATGTCAGTCTTCAGCCAATTTGATTCACTCCTCGTGATAACAAGAAACAGCTAAAAGCATTGGAAACAGTAAAGGTGATGGACCCTTACAATATTCTGGTAACAGAGTGAAAGACTTGGGCTCCAGAACCTGCCATTACCTAGCCAAGCTGTTCCAGTAACACTCACAACATTGGCATCTACCCGGCAATATGGAAAATTGCACAAGATTGATTTGAACAAATAAACAAGACAAATCCAACCCAGCCAATTACTGCTCTATCAGTCTACTCTCGATCATCAGTAAAGTGATGAAAGTCATCATTGACAGCGCTAACAAGCAGCACCTGCTCAGCAATAACCTGCTCAGTGATGCACCATTTGGGTTTTGCCTGGGTCACTCAGCTCCTGACCTCATTACAGCCGAATTCAAACGTGGACAAAAGAGCTGAATGCTAGAGGCGAGGTGAGAGTGACTGCCCTTGACACCAACACAGCATCTGACCGAGTGTGGAATCAAGGAGCTCCAGCAAAATTGGAGTTATTGGGAATTGGGTGAACACTCTCTACTGGTTGGAGTCATACCTGGCATAAAGGAATATGGTTGTGGTGGTTGGAGGGCAACATCTCAGCTCTAGGACATCACTGAAGGAGTTCCTTGGGATAGTGTCTGAGGCCCAACCATCTTCAGCTTCTACACCAATGACCTTCCTTCAGAAAGTCAGAATTGAGGATATTCACTGAAGATTGCACAAAATTCAGCACCATTCACAACTCCTCAGATATTGAAGCAGTCAATGTCTAACTGTAGCAAAACCAGGACAAAAGAACTGTTGATGACTTCTCCCATCATTTTACTAATGATTGGAAAGTAGACCAAAGGGACAGTAGTGGCAAATAACATTTGCGCCATACAAGCACCACACAATCTTAAACATGAATGAATCTGATCATAGCCCCTTGACATTGAATGGCATTGCCATCACCAAATCCCCCACCATCAATATCCTGCGGGTTACCATTTACTGGGACATAGATCCAGCCATCAAAATATGGCAAGAGCAAGTCAGAGGCTAGGAATCCTGTGGTGGGTGACTCACTAAAGTCTATCCATCACTTAAAAGGTACAACTCAATGGAACATTCTCCACTTGCCTGGATAAGTGCAGCTCCAACAAAACTCAAGAAGCTCGACACCATCCAGGACAAAGCAGCCCACTTGATTGCTATTCCATCTGCAAATGTTCATCCTTCATCAACACAGTGACAATCTTGTGTACTATCTACAAGATGTACTGCAGTAACTCGCCAAGGTTCCTCACACAGCATCTTCCAAACCCACAACCACTACTACCTGGAAGGGCAAGATACCTGGGAGCACCACACCTGAAAGCTTCTGTCCAAGTTCCTCACCATCCTGGCTTAGAAATATATCACCGCTCTTTCACTGTAACCGGGTCAAAATCCTGGAGCTCCCTAACTAACAGCACAGTGAGTGTACCTACAACACTGCAGCTGCATTGATTTGAGAAAGAAACTCACCACAACCTTCTTAAGTACAGTAAGGGCAATAAATATTAGTCCAGCCAGTGTTACCTACATCTCACAAATGAAGTAAAAAAGATCACCCAGTCTGTACATCTATGAAGGTTCCCACGATTGATGAAGGTCTGATTTGCCAGACCATGATCACTTCCATCCTCACACTTCATGCATTAAAGACAAAAATATGAACAATTTGCATTTATTATATCATCTTTAATAGAGTAAATAATCTCTAAGAAATTGACAGGGGCAAAATAACACAAAAATAGACATTGAACCAAAGAACAAGGCATTTGGATAAGTGATTTGTTAGAGATATATCTGATGGAGAATCTTACTGGGCGAGAGAGAGAGAGAGAGAGAGAGATAGAGAGAAAGAGACAGGGAGAGAGACAGGGAGAGAGACAGGGAGAGACAGACAGATAGACAAACAGAGAGACAGAAAAAGACAGAGAGACAGACAGCAAGAGAGAGAGAGGGAGAGAGAGAGACAGACAGACAGACAGACAGAAAAAGAGAGAGAGACAGAGAATGAGAGAGGCAGACAGACAGATAGAAAGAGAGAGACAGAGAAAGAGAGACAGATAGAAAGAAAAAGACAGAGAAAGAGACAGGAAGAGAGAGAGAGATAGAGAGAGAGAGAGAGAGAGACAGGGAGATAGAGAGAGAAAGAGAGACACAGATGTAGAGAGAGAGTTGGACTGGCAGAGAAGTTGGCACAGTGACACAATAGTTAGCACTGCTGCCTCACAGAGCCACAGATCTGGGCTCGATTCCCAGTTTGTTTCACTGCCTGGATAGAGTTTGCACATTCACTCCATGTCTGCATGGGTTTTCTCTGGCTGATCTGGTGTCCTCCCACAGCCCAGGTGCAGGTTAGGTGCATTAACCATGTTAAATTTTCCATATGTAGTGTCAGTATGTCATTACATATCCGATCAGGCACTGGAGTGTGGTGATTTTCATAATAACTTCATTGCAGTGTTAATGTGAGCCTACTTGTGACTAATAACTAAACTTTGTGAGCTGCTGCTGGCTGGCTGGTTCATCCACAGCTAGGTAAGAAAATGTCAGGTTAACATTTCCAATATGTCTGTACAGACATTTATAGCATTAAATTATTTTTGCTTAAAATGGTTGAATAGCATTTAATCAATTTAGATAACTTCTTAGAATTGACACAGGTTCTGGCATAAAAACAGAATCAAAATTTACCTTAATTTCAGCTTCTGTTTCAGCTAGGCTCACCATTGTATGGGACTTGTGGCTACCCGTCACTCCACATGAAGAACACACACAGGCAACATCATCAATACAGAAGAACTCAAGGATCTTCTCATGGTCTGGGCATTTTCTCTCAGTAAAATCAGTCACAGGATTGACAAGCACATGATCTTTAAAGACCAGTTTTGTCAAATGCGGCTTCAAATGAACGGCACAGAAAGAGGTTTCACATTTCAGACATGTCTTCACAGCTGGGGTTTGATTCTCGCTGCAGTGATCACAGGTAACAGTGGCAACGCTCCTCTCCAAACTGGGCTTGGAATCAAATTTGCTGTGACACTCAGGACAACTGAACACATCCTGATCCACTGCTTGGGTCCAAATATCTTCAATGCACTTGAGACAAAAATCATGTCGACAGGGCAATGTGACAGGATCCTTATACACCTGGAAACATACGCCACAGTTTAACTGCTCTTCTGAAACTCTGCTTTCCATCCTTCTTAAGCTTCCTGACTGAGAGTCTTCATATAGCAATGTGTGCACACTGAAGCATATGCAATGAGTGCAAGGTGTGAAATTCTGCCCAGAGGGATTACAATTGTTTCAGTTTTATCTGCTGTCATTACAGATTAGCTCACCACTTCAGGTTATACCAGTTCAGCAACAAAGACCAAGTTTCCAATTTGTTTCCAGACAGAATGTTATTGGTAAATATTTATGAAGATCAGTGGGGGGTTTTTTTAACTCCATTTTAGAATCTTCAACTCCAGAAACTGTACAAAGAATTTACATTCAATGAAGAAATGTTCTTTAAAAACCTTCTAATATTTACTGTTTGATGTTGTTACAAATGACCCATTTTGGATTTAGTGACCATCCCTAATCAGATCAGACAGGAATAACTTTTTAAAAATTAGGTTGCACATTTTTTATGAGAAAAAAAATTGTTGTGAGTGAGTAGCAATGCTAAGGAATGGATTGGGAATTACGTTTATGTCCAGAGGTCAATGTGCAATTTAATTCATCCTTGATTTGTCTAGTTAAAAACAATTCAATTAACAGCAATGAGTGTTTAGTACTGGAAGGAGTGCAATGACATATTCGTTGAAGTGGTTCATCCAAAAATATATACAAAATTGTGAAAAGTACACAAAGTATGTATCTTATTTCACTATTACTATGCCAAAAAGGAGAATGTGACTATCGATGTAGTCATAGAAACATAGAAGAGAGGAGGCCATTTGGCCCATCGAGCCTGCTCCACCATGGCTGATCATCCAACTCAATAACTTAATCCTGCTTTCTCCCCATAACCTTTGATCCCGTTTGTCCCAAGTGCTATATCCAGCCACCTCTTGAATACATTCAGTATTTTGGCATCAACTACTTCCTGCGGTAATGAATTCCACAGGCTCACCACTCTCTGGATGAAGAAATGTCTCCTCATCTCCGTCCTAAATGGTCTACCTGAATCCTCAGACTGTAACCATTGGTACTGGACTCCCCCACCATCGAGAACATCCTCTCTGCATCTATCTTGTCTAATCCAGTTAAAATGCTACAAGTCTCTATATGATGTGCCCTTCTTCATCGGAACTCTAGTAAACACAATCCTAACCTAATCAATCTCTCCTCATACATCAGTATAATCATTTCAGAAAGAAAGCCAATTTGATTTTTGGCAGCAGATACAAAAACTAGCTTGGTGCAATGGAATGTGAGATTGATTAGATGGTGCAATACCACAGCCTTCTGTGAATTCGATTCAAACCAGACATAGGGAACGGAAATGGGAGAAAGAATTCTGGAAATGTTCTTACCAATCCCAAAGATGAACAAAAACAAATTCCATGAGACCACAATAACCATGCGATACTCCACCCAGCATTCCTGTCGCCCTCTGTGCAGTCATATCAATCATCTCCTAGAACATATCCAGCTCCTTTCAAATTAATCTCTCTCAATGTAAGGACACAGGTGGCTTTACAGCCAGTGGAGTAATCTTATGAAGTTTCATTTTTTTTTTAATTCATTCGTGGGACATGGGCTTTGCTGGCTAGCCAGTATTCATTGCCCGATCCTACTCGCCCTTGAACTAAGTGCTTTACTAGGCCATGTCAGAGAGTAGTTAAGAGTCAGCCATATTGCTGAGGCTCTGGAGTCACACGTAGGCCAGGCCAGGTAAGGACGGCAGATTTCCTTCCTTAAAGGAAGTCAGTGGGTTTTTCTGACAATTGCTGATGTTTCATGGTCAACACTAGATTCTTACTTCCAGATATATTTTAGTGAATTCAAATTCCACCATCTGCTGTTGCAGGATTCGAACTTGTGTTCCCAGAACTTAAGTTCAGTTTCTAGGTTAATAGTCGAGCGACAATACCACTAGACCATTGCCCCCTCCTCCAATTACTGTGATAGTGTTGGAAATATGGCTGGAATTTGTATATACCTTGATCCCGTGAGCAGTAGTAGCAATGATCAAATCATGGGGGGAAGGAAGTTTGCTTGCACAGTGCTGCCTCGAGATTACGTTAGTTCCATAAGGCTGGCAGTGCTGTATTTTTTTCATGATATCAATGAGGAATGACAAATAGACCTCATAAATGGCTGTCAGTGGTTTGTCCAAGGTGATCACATGTCCTGGATTTTATTGGTGCTGTTCAGGCTTTGCATATGTGCTGTATGCATCTGTGCTTGCACTCTGCACTTTTCACTTTGATCCTCTTCTACAACATGAGAAACTCCAGCAAGTCTCCACTCTCACAGACTTGGCAGCATCACCATCCCTCCCTACCTCCACCTTAGTGCCAAACTGTTCTCTTAAATTTTTTGGCTGGTAGTTAATCAGCTTGGACTTCCCTGCCTCTGGGGAATACAGCTGTGTCTGCACAAAGACTGCAAGGAACAACCTACAATTATCAAATTACCGAAGAAAGTTACAACAATTATGATTTCTCTGTGAGAGATGGTGAATTTTAAAATGTTCACGAAATTTTGAGGTCATGTTTGGCTTAGCTGGTGGAACTCTTGCCTTTATGTTGGAGGGTTTTGAGTTAAGTCCACACCAAAGAATTATGCACATAAACAGAATGATACTTCAATATGGTACTGAAGGTGAAAGTGGATAGATTTGGATTTATAGGGTGCTTTAATACCACTAGCGTATCAAAGTGTTTCACAGTAAATGAAACATTTTGAAGTATAGTCACTGTTGCAATTTAACAACTAAAACAGCCCCACCAACAGCAATGTCCTAATGCATAAATTTTTTTTGTGATATTGATTGAGGGATAAATATTTATCAAAACATCAGAGATAACTCTTCTGCCTCTTCTTCCAAATTGTGCCACAGCATCTTTTGTCTTCAATTAACTGGCAGTCAGGGCTTTGATTTACCACCTCATCAAAAGATGGCAGCTGGGATTTTCCAACAGGGTTGGGGCTAGGGTGGGGATTGCTGGAGAATCAGGGCTGGCCATGGAGTGGAGAGGCTGATCCAGGGGTCAGAAGATGGGGGTTGACTCAGGGGGGAAGATCGAGGTTAGCCCTGGATGGGAAGATGTCAGGAAGGGGCTGTTAGATAGCCAGCAATCAGAGGGTTTCTGGGAACATTCACATGCCAATGATTGTTGGGGGTGGGGATGGGGTGGGGGATGGAGGAGGGGACCAACATGCATGCACCGATTTCAGCACATGCACAGTGGCCCACTCAGCAATATGCTTCTAGTGTCTCTAGTAAGTGTAGGCCCCTTCAACCACCTCTCGGAGTGATTCATGCTGAGGCACTTTGTATTGCTCAGAGTGACGCAAATTCATTCAGCTAAGTATGCTTAAAAACAAGTGAGAAATACTCCCCCTTTTCAGCCTGTTGGGCACTTGGTTTTGTTTTGGGAGAATCCCAGCCGTCACGTCCAACAGTGCCTCAGTGGAGAGTCAATATCAATTTGTATGCTCCTGGAGTAGAACTTGAACCCAGAACCTTCCAATTCAGAGGAAAGAGTGCAACCCACTAAGGCACAGCTGAAGGAATGCTCGCCTGTTGGAGGTGTTGGCTTTTAGACGATGAAACTTCGTCCATTTGTTTAGGTGGATTTAAAAGATCCTGTGGTTCTATTTTGTTGACAATTACAGAAGGTGCCCCTTAGTGTCTCAAGATGTACAGGTTAGGTGGATTGGCCATAGTAAATATGTAGGGTTACTGTGTTAGGACAACAGGAGGACATGTATAAGATGCTCTTTCAGAGTCAGTACAAAATGGTCTCCTCATGCATTGTTGGGATTCTAGACTGTTCAGCGTTTTTAAAGGTACACTCAAATCCTAAGAAACCTCAGCATGAATGATAAAGAGTAGTACAAATACAAATCACACCTACCTTTTAATTAAAATAGATTTCTAAGACCAAGTCAAGACTTCATCTGTATTGGGTGCAACTGAGTTATTCTAGGCGCTTGGGCAGATAAGAATATCCTAACAATTTTTACTGCCTTTTGTTAATATATTGACATTCTTGTTTGATGCATTTGGCTTCAATTCACTATATCTGATTGTCTCCATTGTGTATACCTTGTAGGTCAACTCAGCCAGACCATAGAAACTGTACGTTTGGGATACAAAGTTAAATTAATTAAAAATGCCAGCAGCCCTAAATTATAATCAGATCCAAAATTCTTCAGCCATGGCCAATTGCCCTCAGGACACTGATATCATCCCTGCCATGAAAGCTTATTGCCTATTATGTTCCATGGTGGTTTGGTCCATAATGTTGCAACGTCAGATGGTACCTCTGGGTACTAAGCCCCAAATCTATTTTGCCCACAGTTTTCAATGTGAATGCAGCTGAGCAAGTGGTAGCCTTCAAAAGGTAAACCTCAAGATTTTCCTGTGGATAACTGCCAGCTCATGATTGTCCATTATTGTGTTACACACTCCCTACACCTAATTACTATAACCCGTGGTCTCTTATTGTGGGGGAGCTGCATTGCTTGGAATATTATACATCCTCACAATGAATTTTAGACATTCCAGGAGAAAATTTCTTCTTGTTCCAAAACATATACACTACCGATTTATAGTGCAGCTATAAATATAACGTCATAAGATAATCCAGCTATAAATATAGAAACATAGAACAGGAGGAGCCTATTTGGCTCTTCGAGCCTGTTCCACCATTCGTCACAATCATAGCTGATTATGATGAATCCAACTCATTAGCCTAATCCTGCTTTCTCCCCATAACATTTGTTCCCATTCGCCCCAAGTACCATATCCAGCCTCTTCTTGAATACATTTAATGTTTTGGCATCAATTACTCCCTGTGGTTATGAATCCCACAGCCTCACCACTCTCTGGGTGAAGAAATGTCTCCTCACTTTTATCCTAAATAGTCTACCCTGAATCCTCAGATGTGATCCCTAGTTCTGCACTCCCCCACTATTGGGAACATCTTCCCTGCTTCTATCCTGTCTAGACCTATTAGAATTTTATAAATCTCTATGAGATGCCCCACAGTCATCTAAACGCCAACAAAAACAATCCTATCCTAGTCAATCTCTCCACATACATCAGTCCTGCCATCCCTGGAATTAGCTTGATAAACCTTCTCTGCATTCTCTTGAAAGCAAAAACATCCTTCCTCAGAAAAGGAGACCAAAACTGCACACAATACCCTAGATGTGGCCTCACCAAGGCCCTGTATAATTTGACGACACATCCCTGCTCCTGTAGTCAAAACCTCTCGCAAGAAAGGCTAACATACCATTTGCCTTCTTTACCGCCTGCTGCACCTGCATGCTTACCTTCAGCGACTGGTGCACATTTCCCTCCCCCAGTTTACAGCCAATCAGGTAATAATCTGCCTTCTTGTTTTTGGAGTTATAAGATTAAAATAGTGATTCTCCTCTGACGTATTAAAAGCAGTGTTTATCTGCGAGACAAAGAGACAAGAGTTAAAAAAATGATGAATACATCTGGCATAATTGTGTGCTTGAGGACAACATCCGTAGCATAGCATGTGGGATCGCAGCCAAGGTAGTCATCAAGGTTTATAACATGGAAACAGGCTCTTTGGCGCATGACCCCCTTTTACACTTATATTTAATTTGAAACCCAAAGCTAGTCCCAATTGCCCGCATTTGGGCTATATCCCTCCATACCCATTTTACCCATATAACTGTCTAAATGCTTTTTAAAAGACAACATTGTACCTGCCTCTACTATTATCTCTGGCAACTCTTTCCAGACATTCACCACCCTCTGTGTGAAATGTTTGCCCCTCTGGACACTTCTGTATTGCTCCCCTTTCACCTTAAACCTATGCCCTCTAGTTTTAGACTCCCCTATTTGGGAAAAGATATTGACTATCTAGCTGATCTATACCTCTCGTTATTTTATTGAACTCTACAAGATCACCCTTCAGTCTCTACGCTCCAGAGAGAAAAGTTCCAGTCTATCCAGCCTCTCCTTATAACTCAAACAATCAAGTCCCAGTAGCGTCCTAATAAATCTTTGTTGCACTCTTTCTAGTTTAATAATATCTTTCTATAATAGGATGACCAGAACTGTACACAGTATTACCAGTGTCTTGTACAGCTTCAACAAGACCTCCCAAGTCCTGTATTCAATGTTCTGACCAATAAAATTAAGCATGCTGAATGCCTTCTTCACCACTCTGTCCACCTGTGAGTCCATTTTCAAGGAACTATGAACCTGTATTGCTAGATCTGTTTGTTCTGTAACTCTCCCCTACCATTAATTGAGTAAGTCCTGCCCTCGTTCAACCTAACGAAATGCATCACCTCGCATTTATCTAAATTAAACTCTGGAAAAGAACGTGAGCTGGCCCTTATGTCACCACAGCAAGGCACTGGTAAGTTGTAAACTATTCCAATCTAGTAATAAATGACCTTTAGCATGATTCTAAATAACTTGTGAATTGAATCTTGGAAACTAATTGATCATCACTTTCATTTCTCAATATCCTCTTTGCTCTCATTATCCTGTGGCTAAAAGTGGAGAATGTTGCACTGTGCAAGTGCTCAACATTCTTCCTGCTGGTTTAGTTCTTTTATGATATAAATATTGATCCACACAATAGATTTGCTGAATCTCCAGCATTTCTTGAAATTAAGGCTGTAATGAATTAATGAAGTTTCTCAATTTTAATTAGGATTTCACTAGACTTCAGAGTTTTTTTACTCTTGGGCATAAGTTAAATACTGCTTTAAATATTGATGGATGTCTTAAATATCTCTCTGTGATATTAAAGGTACTTGGATTCCCTGGTAGAAACAAGATTATATTAATTTTTTTCTGGAATTGTTACTGCAGCAATTGGATGACCAGTAAATGTGAATTGCATGTTCAGTTCTTCATAAACAATTATATAATTTAGAAAAAATGTCTCAACTAGTCTTCTGTACCTAAAATAAGTGCACAGATGCAGCAGGCAGTAAAGAAGACAATGGTATATTAGCCTTCTTAGTGAGAGGGCTTGAGTATAGGGATCGGGATGTTTTGCTGCAATTGTGTAGGGCATTGGTGAGGCCATATCTCAAGTATTGTGTGCAGTTTATCTGAGGAAGATTATTTTTGCAATAAAGCAAGTACAGCAAAGGTTTACAAGAGCGATTCCTGGGATGCCAGGTCTGTCATATGAGGAGAGATTAAGTCAATTGAGATTTTATTCATTGGAGTTTAGAAGGGTGAGAGGAATTCTCATAGAAACTTTTAAAATCCTAACAGGATTCGGCAGGGTAGCTTCAAAAAGAATGTGCCCAACAGCAGGGAGTCCAGAACTACGGGTCATAGTTTGAGGATAAGGAGTAAATCTTTTAGAACTGAGGTGAGGAGAAATTTCTTCACACAGAGAGTGATGAACGTGTGGAATTCATTACTACAGAATGTAGGTGAGACCAAAACGTTGTCAGATTTCAAGAAAAAATTAGATATAGCTCTTAGGACTAAAGGGATCAAGGACTATAAAACAAAGTGGAGGGAATCAGAATATTGAATTTGATGATCAGCCATAATCAAAATGAATAGCACAGCAGGCTCGAAGCACCAAATGGCCTACCCCGATTCTAGTTTCTAAACTCAAAAACATATCTCCGTACACTCTTGATTGGAGAGATATATTGGAAAGATAGGTTCGGAGAATTCTTAGTGGAATCCATTCCATTGACTGAAATTTCAATCTGTAAGATTATTCTTGATTTTAACTCTCACTGCCTCCATACTGAAGTTACTTGTTTCCAGGAGTAACATGCAGCAGGATTTAGCCCATTGATAACAACAACTGTAACACTACATTCTGCACTCTCTTCTCGGTATGCTTTGTTTGTATAGTGCACAAGAAACAATACTTTTCACTGTATACTAATACACGTAGACAATAATAAATCAAATCAAATCAAATTTAGATTGAACTTCCTCATTTTCAAACATAATGCAATATTCTATCACATTGTGATCAGTCGTCCATAAATTTTCAATTTTTTTGCCACTAGGGTTATTAATTTGCCCTTTTTCATTGCATAATCTATTTCGACTCCCATTTCTGGCCAAGCCAGCAAGCCACAGAATGTCACATCACAGAAAGTGGCCATTTGGCCCATCATATCTGTGCCAGCTCCTTAAAACATCTATCACATTAATTTAGTTCCCTGTTTCTTCCCCACATGTTTGCAATTTTATTTTCCCTTCAGTTATTTTTCTGTTAATAATATAAGATCAGTAAAGAGTAAGCACATTCTGTTTTGAATGCAATCTGCCTCCACCATTCTTCAAGGCTGTGCATTCCAGAACATTAAAGATCATTGTAAAACATGTTTCTTCACATCACCTCCGATTCTTTTGCCAATCACCTTGTGTTTGTGCAACTTAGTTACCAAACAACTTGTCATTGAAAACAATTTCTCTGCCAAAACCATTTCTGATTACAGACATGAATCAGATTTGCCCTTGACTTTCTCTGCAGCAAGGAACGTAACCTCAAGTATTTTCCCACTTCTATTGCACTGCAAGATTCTCCAGTGAATTTTTTCCACCCTACTCTCATGCGTTTAGATTGGGAATCAGATGGTTTATTTGTAATTTAGTGGTTTGTTAAACTCAACTGCCCTCTAGTGGATATCATGTTATTAACTTCCTGACTTGGTTATGAAACCAATTCCCCCTTTCTTGATCCATAGGAAATAACGTTGGAATAAAAATATGCTCAGGCTCCAGAGAACAAAGATGAGTTGTAAGAAATCAGTGTTTTTAATAAATTGGAATCTTCCTCTTAGTATAGAAACTTCATGAGATTAATTAAGCAGCATTGATTCAGTCCCTGGAAAGGCAATTTCTAAATACTTTGCCAATTCCAGGAGTTGTTTAGAAGTTAAAGGCAGTTAGTTCAAGCTGCCATGTTGACATGAACAAGTTGGTATGATAGATCTTGTGTATCTCCGCTTATAATATCAAGTGTTTAAAAAAGAATAGGAAATGACCCTTAGTGTGATGTAAACTAAAACATTGACCTCGAGTAGGGTTCTGGAGAGGGAGAAGGAGGCCACCCTGACATTTTGAGCCCTGTATTCATTGATCAGATGGGTTTAAGAAGCTCATCGACACTCCCACTGCAGAAGGGTAGATTAACAAGTTCTCAGGGACAGGAAGAAGTGATCATCAGGCTGTTCTTCATTAGATGGAGAAGGACTAAAAAGAAGGGGATGAGGATGTTGAAGACCAAGGCAAGAATTCCTAATATTTCTACTAGAGAGGCTATTGAGATTAATACACTCTGTGCCAACTGTCTAATCATTCTCTGGGATGGGAAACACACTCTCAGTTGTCACAGGTTGCATACTTCTTCTGTCTAATTAACTAATGCATCATATCCACAGGCTGGCATGGACAAGATGGGCCAAATGGCCTCCTTCTGTTCTGCAACTTTTCTATGGTTAAGAACAAAGAACAAAGAACAAACAGCAACACAGCACGGGAAACAGGCCCTTCGGTCCAACGAGCCCACGCCGCCATCCTAACGTCTTAATGACATATAGGGACCAATATAGGGACAATTTGTTACCCAATCAGCCTAAGAGCACATTTTTGGGATGTGGGAGGAAACCAGAGCACCCGGAGAAAACCCACGCAACCACGGGGAGAATGCGCAAACTCCCGCAGACACAGGCCCAAATCCATGTGTCTGCACAGCAACAGCGATAGTCTCTGAGCTGTCATGTTGCCCATCAGATGGTCCAGTTTAAGCATACACTAACGACGTGAAGCACTAGGCCACTCCTGAAGCAACATCCAAGAGCAGCCCTCGCACGACCTGCCGAATGCATGGACCGAATAACCTGTGGAAACAAATAAGATATTTAGACAGTCCTGCTATATCCCTCTATCTGCAGACTGCTCATGTGGCTGTCCAAGAGACCCTTAAACAACCCTAGCGTGCCTGCTCCCACCACCTTACTCGGTAGTGCATTCCACACCCCCACTACCCTTTGTGTGAAAAACTGCCCTCTAATATTCGTCTTATACATAGCCCCCCTCACCCTAAGGCCGTGACCCCTCATTCTATCCATTTCTAATGGTGGAAAAAGCTTACCACCATTTACTCTATCTATACCCCTCATAATCTTATATACCTCTAATAGATCCCCTCTCAGCCGACGTCTTTCAAGGGAAAACAACCCCAGTGTGTTCAATCTTTCCTCGTAAGACAGCCCTTCCATACCAGGCAGCATCCTGGTAAATCTCCTCTGCACTCTCTCCAGGGCCTCCACATCCTTCCGGTAGTACAGCGACCAGAACTGGACGCAGTACTCCAAGTGAGGCCTAACCAACGTTCTATACACTTGCAACATCAGACTCCTACTCTTGTATTCTATACCCCTTCCTATGAAGGCTAACATACCATACGCTTTCTTTATCACATTCTCCACCTGTACTGACACCTTCAGAGACTTGTGAACCTGCACCCCCAGGTCTCTCTGCGTCTCTACACTCCGGATAGTTTTACCTTTTATCCTATAACTCCCCTCTACATTATTCCGGCCAAAATGCATCACCTCGCATTTATCCGGATTAAATTCCATTTGCCACCTATCTGCCCAATCTACCAGCCTATCTGTGTCCTGTTGTATTGCCTGGCACTGCTCCTCAGTTCCCGCCAATCCAAGCATCTTAGGTTCTAAACTGTTGCTTCTTAATAAACTATCTAAAATTATTTATGGATAATCGACCACCTATCTTAGGTATCCTTGGCCCTGAATCCAAGCATCATACAGTAGGATATTAATATTGGATTGCTCAGTGAGATTGTTCCCATCTTCTTTGGCACTTTTTGCTTCTCTGATGTCCCATTTCAGCTTCAGTGTTCTCTGGTCTATTCTATAAAATGGGCAGGATTTTCACCCTGGAAATGGGTAGCAGGAGTTGGGAGATTTCTTAGGCTGGCATGGCCGCCTCAAGGGGAGGTACCCCCAACACTGAGTTTTCATTCTGTGGGTGCGGGAGCTAACTGGAATCAGATCTAGTGGTCTAGGAGGAAGTTTGGAGGCAGTCACATGAGCGACAGGGAACCGTGATGAATTGTTTAACGATCCCAGCATGGGGCTCTGGGACTTCAACCCCCAGATGTAGTGAAATCAATAAAATAAAAATACAGCTTCTAACCCTCATTCCAGACAATGCTTCATCCCCCACACACTCCCCATGCCCAGCCATGCCACCTCCTGCTCCCCTGGCTCCTCTTACCTTCTATGCCAAGCTATAGACATCCACCCAAGCCCTGTGGCACTTTATATCATCCATGCCAATCTATAGCATTCCATGCCCAGTACACACTTTGTACACAATTTCTGAAACCTATAGTAACAATAGAGATTCAAAAACTCAATCATTCATTCATATCTATGTTCTTTAATAAAAATGCTTTTACTACAGCCCTATAAAAGTGTCAATCATCCAGTCCTTTTAAAGTATCAATGAATTAAATTGCAAGTACTTGACATTTGTTTATTTTATGTAAGTAACTAATGTGCAATCACCAGAATGGAATAGAGAAAGCTGACAGCCAAGTGATGTTTTTCCTGGGTGCTGCTGTTTCAGTAGAAAAAAATGGATGTATGGGCCCTCAGTCAAGCCTCATTCTAACTGCTCAAATAACTGGAAGTAGACAGGAGAGAAAATATTGTATTTCCACAAGGAGCTGGGATGCCCTCAAAAAATATCCTCACAAACAATGAACGCAAATGTCCAGGGAGATCATTTCCCAATGTCTGAAAGCAAGGACCTTGCAGCAATGACATAGAGGTCTAATGACCTCGTGTGAATGGTTAAGGTCAGACAATACATCTTCACATTACGTCTCCTATCTACCAAATCACCAAAGTTTTATTTTGCTCAATGTACCACAGCTCTATAAGTCCTGACCCAGCACTGCCTGACTCACACGTTGCACCAAAATATTCCACCTCAGCTTCCCCTAATTCTACCAATGTTGCCAGCCTCACACCTATATTCCTTAGCTCAACATCCGTCATATTCTTCTCCTTGGTAAATACTAATAATTAAGGATCTCACCCACTTCCTGTGGCTCCATACATAACTTCCCTCTGTTAAGTTAAATGGGCCTAATCTTTCTCTCACCACCCTCTTGCTCCTAATATATGCATAAAAAATTTTGGGATCCTTAACGACCCTACTTGCTGAAAACATTTCATGGCACCTTTTAACCTCCTAATTCTGCATTTCAGTTTCTTCCTACTTCCCCAGTTTTTAGTTGCCTCGAGCTATTGTATGTTTCATTTTTATTTTTTTGATTAAGCTTACAATTTCCTTTGTCATCCATGTTCACAAATCTTTCCATTTCTTTCCCTTATTTGTGAAGATTAGATGTATGAAACAGTTATACATGTATAAAATATGAAAACATATCAGCAGCAGAGCTATCTGCATTTGCCCAGCTTCAGGAAGAAAGTCAAATTGAAATTGGATTGCATGACACACTACCCTTCGAGTGATGATATGCTTCTATCCCTTAAAGCAATATTACAACAACCATAAAAGCTCCAAAAGTACTCCAGAGTATTTTCAGGCACTTCATAATAACTATCAGGGAAAATTACTTTACCCACAAGCTAGATGCCTGGCTCTTTACTTAACACTAGTGTTGGGCCCTCTTTGAAACTGAACACATTTTTTTTTGATATCTGAAGGCACTGTTGACAATGGTGGTGATAGGATTCAGGATATAGAACTGAAATCTCAAATATAACTATACTGAATCCTTAATGGCAGTTTCAGAAAGATAATGCAATAATGACGATTTGCTTTATGTAGTATCTTTAATTAGGATCTTTACAAATCCAGGGACAGACAAAATTTGACACAGAACCTCACAAAGCAGAAATAGCCAAGAGAATTTCAGAGTTTAGTGCCCAGGCAACTGAGGGCATGGCCACCGAAAATAGAATGGTAAAGATCAGGAATGCAAAAGTGGATGGAATTGGAACACAGGGATCTCAGAAGATTGTAGAGCTGGAAGAGATGAAAGGATAGAATGAGACCATGGAGGAACATGAAAATAAAGATGAAAATTCCAACATTTTTATTTTAGTTTGTTTATTATTGTCACAAGTAGGCTTACATTAACACTGCAGTGAAGTTACCTTGAAAATCCCCTGGTCGCCACACTCCAGTGCTTGTTTGGGTACACTGAGAGAGAATTTAGCATGGCCAATGCATCTAACCAGCATACCTTTCGAACAGAAGCACCTGGAGGAAACCCATGCAAACACAAGGAGAACATGCAGACTCTGTCTCACAGCACCAGGAACCTGGGGTTCAATTCCCAGCTTGCAGATCTGCACGTGACCCAGGCTGGGAATTGAAACTGGGTCTCTGGTGCTGTGAGGCAACAGTGCTAACCATGGTGCCACTATGCCAGTCTGGGGTCAGCGAGCACAGAGAACCGATGTGGATTTGTTGCAAATCTGGACAAGAATAGAAGGGATTTGATTGAACTCAGATTTCCTGAGGGCAGAAAGTTGGAAGCCACGTCGAAGAAGAAAGGAATAGTGATATCTGGAGCCAACAGATACATGAATGAGGGTTTCAGCAGCAGATAAGCTAGCAGTGGTAGGAGACTCACATTGATACAGAATTCAGTGAGTTTATTGATGGGAGAATATGGGATTGAATGCTCAGCTCAGGGTCATGAAGGATGTCAGGATTATTAACATTCTGGTTCAGACTCATGCTCAGAGGAAGGGATGGAGTTAGTGGCCAGGAAATGGAATGTGTGACAGGACTGAAATGACTATTTTGATCTACCCAACAATTAATTGGAGGATATTTCTGTTCGTCCAACACTGGATGTTGAACAAGCAGTCTGATAACTTAGTGTCAGTGGAACTGAGAGAAAAGTTGATTGAGCATGGCTGGGTATCATCAGCAGAAGCTGACATTGTGTTTCCAGTGATGTCTCGAAGGAAAACACACAGATTAAAAGGAGCAGGGACAGTGAACTGATCCCTTTGGAGGACACCAGAAACTGCTGGAGCAGGAGACATAGAAACATAGAAGATAGAAGCAGAAAGAGGTCACTTGGATCTTTGAACATGCTCCATCATTCATTATGATCATGATGATCAAACAACTCAATAGCCTAATCCTGCTTTTTCCCCATAACTTTTGATCCCATTCACCCCAAATGCTATATCCAGCCCCCTCTTGAATACATTCAGTGTTTTGGCATCAACTACTTCCTGTGGTAATGAATTCCACAGGCTCATCACTCTTTGGGTGAAGGAATGTCTCCTCATGTCCATTCTGAATGGTCTACCCTAAATCCTCAGACAGTGAGCCCTGCGTTGGATTCCCCCCCCCCCCACCATTGCAAATTTCCTGCCTGCATCTACTCTGTCTAGTCCTGTTAGAATTTTATAAGTCTTTATGAGATCCCCCCACTCATTCATCTGAACGCCAGCGTAAACAATCCTGTCATAGTCAATCTCTCCTCATTCATCAGTCCTGCCATCCCTGGAATTAGCCTGGTAAACCTTCACTGCACTCCAACAAGAGCAAGAACATCCTTCTTCAGAAAAGGAGAACAAAACTGCACACAATACTCTAGGTGTGGCCTCACCAAGACCCTATATAATTGCAACAACACATCCCTGCTCCTGTACTCAAAACCTCTCACAATAAAGGCGAACATACCACTTGTCTTCTTTACCACCTGCTTACCTTCAGTTACTGGTGCACAAGGACACCCAAGTCCCACTGCACACTCCCCTGTCCAAATTTACAGCCATTCAGGTAGAAATCTGCCTACTTGTTTTCCAAAGTGAATAAACTCATATTTACTGCATCTTCCATTGATTTGTTCACTCACCCAACCTGTCAAGATCATTCCAAAGGATCTCTGCATCCTTGTCACAGTTTACCCTCCCACACAAGTTATATGATCTGCAAATTTTCAGAAGTTATATTTTGTTCTCTCATCCAAATCATTAATACACATTGTGAACAGTTTGGGGATCCCAGGACTGATCCCTTTAGTGCTCCATGAGTTACTGCCTGGAAGAGAAACCATCATTGTTGATTCAAATCGATAGGGAGAGATCCAGGTAAAGGCAGTCCCACATAGCTGGGTGATAGAGGTTGGGTCTTAGAGGAGAAAGGTGAGGTCACCTGTATCAAAAGCAATAAAGAAGTGGGAAGGAATGATACATGTACACACAGGATATCATTTTTGGTTTTGGTAAAAGCTATTTCAATGCTGTTGGAAACCTGATGGGAAAGCTTCAAACAAGGTATCACAGGAAAGAAGCATGTGGTTCAGCTGTCTTTTAAATGTCCCTCATTTTGACTACGTGGCAATTTGGAAATGTGGCTCAGTTTGCAAGTTTGCAAGTCAGCTCGCAAGTTTACTATCAAATAAATCGGTTGGATTTAAAATTGGTGTTGCCAGACCTCTTACTCAGTTTGCAAGGACAGAGGGAGCTGGATTATTTATAAAAATTACTTCATGGAGTGTGGGCATTACTGGGCAGGGCCAGCATCTGTTCATCATCTGAAAATTTCACTTAAATTGAGTAGTATGTTCTGACATAATTAAGAATCAATCATGTTAATATGGGTTTGAAGTCACATGTAGGCCAGACCGGGTAAGGACAGCAGGTTTCCTTCTCTAACATGTTTTTAGGGTGAGAGTTGCTATAGTAACTATTACATTCCAGGTTTACTAATTGAATTTAAATTCCACCACCTGCTGTGGAGAGACTTGAACCCAGGACATGAGCCTGGGCCTCTGGATTTGAGCCTTATTACCACGACACCACTCCCTCCACTGGGTAAGGAATGATGATGGCAGACATGTAGATAATGCTGCATAATTTACATTTCTGAACTCCCTGTGTTACAATGCTGGTATGTATTTGGAGGAACAGAGCCATCATTAGACAGTCTGTGCTCCAGACGGTAAATTAAGATAGCCTTGAGAAAAGAAACACTGCCTTTCATGGCATGGAAACTATTCAGATCCCCTGTCCCAGCGAGCTTGAGACTAAGATGCGAAGCATCTTGACTAACCTGCCAAACAGGAAACATCAACATTTAGGAGCGGATGGGGAGTTATATATGATCCAGACCAGATGACAGATTTCCTTCCCCTAAAGGGTATACATGAGCCAAATTGTTTTTTTACAACAATGGTCATCATTTGACTTCACACATTTTTATTCAATTCATATTCCACCATCTGCCATGTTGGGATTTGAACCCAGGTGCCCAGAGTCTCTGAAATACTAGTCCAACAACAGTATCAATATGCTATTGTTACCAAATGAGCAGGTTCAAGGAATCAAGAAAAAATGATCCTACAAGTCTCAGAATCCACAAGAAAGACCGATAGAGTCACAGAGGCAGAGGTTTACAGCATGGAAACAGGCTCTTTGGCCCAACTTGCCCATGCTGCCTTTTTTTAAACCCCTAAGCTAATCCCAATTGCCCGCATTTGGCCCATATCCCTCTATACCTATTTTATCCATATAACTATCTAAATGGTTTTAAAAAGATAAAATTGTACCTGCCTCTACTACTGCCTTTGTGAGCTCGTTGTAGACTCTCACCACCCTTTGTGTGAAAAAATTGCCTCTGTGGACACTCTCTTACCTTAAACCTATGGTCTCTAGTTTTAGGCTTCCATACTTTTGGGAAAGATATTGATTACCTACCTTATCTATGCCCCTCATTATTTTATAGACCTCTATAAGGTCACCCCTCAGCCTTTTACATTCCAGACAAAAAGTCCCAGTCTATCCAGCCTCTCCTTATAACTCAATCCAACAATTCCCAGTAGCATATTAGTAGATCCTTCTTGCACTCTTTCTAGTTTAATATCCTTTCTATAATAGGGTGACCAGAATTGCACACATTATTTGAAATGTGGTCTTACCAATGTCTTGTACAACTTTAAGAAGACGTCCCAACACCTGTATTCAATGTTCTGACTGATGAAATCAAGCATGGCAAATGCCTTCTTCACCACTCTGTCCTATGTGACTCCACTTTCAAGGAGCTATAAACATGTATCCCCAAATTTATTTGTTCTGTAACTTTCCCCAATGTCCCACCATTAACTGAGTAAGTCCTGTCCTGGTTCAATCTATCAAAATACATCATCTTAATTTGCTTAAATTAAACTTCATCTGCCATTCATCAGCCCACTGGCCCAATTGATAAAAATCCCGTTGATTGCCGCATGGTGAGATTTTTAAATATTCCTTGATGAATAAAATGTTAAGTAGTTGTGTTTTCCAATAGATCTTGTTAGTTTGTATTCTAAATTAGTGCTTCTCCTTTTTGTCAATATGGTTATTCTTCACCAAACATTTTCTTATTAGGGGTTTAGTCTAGAGTCCAAATACCTAAACGTGGCAAATAGATTCAGGAGGGGAGGAAAAAAAAAACAATAATTTTCAAAGGGCATGTCGAGGGATAAAAAGGGGAGCTACTTCTGAGTTTTCAGACTGCCTTCTTCATGGGATGAAACAAGGAAAGTGGAAGTTTAGTTTCGGCGTGATGGTGATTCAAAATTTTAGATGTTTGGGTCTCTTGAGGAAATGAAAAATATAAGGTCATGGTTTGAGGATAAGAGGTAAGCCTTTTAGAACTGAGGTGAGGAGAAATTTATTCTCCCAGAGAGTGGTGAATGTGTGAAATTCATGATCACAGAATGTAACTGAGGCTGAAATGTTGTGTGATTTAAAAAAAAATTAGATAAAGCTCACGGGGCTGGAGGAATCAAGCAATACTGGGGAAAGGGGGGACCAGGATATAGAATTCGATGATCATCCATGGCCAAGATGGATGAAAGAGTAGGCTTGAAGGTCTGAATGGCCTGCTATTTTTATCTTCTATGTTTCTAAAATTATCCCTGTCATTAAAATTCAAGACCAGGCTAAAGTCCAATAGGTTTATTTGATAGTAAACCCACAAGCTTTCAGGGTTTTTGCAAAAACCCCGAAAGCTTGTGGGATTACTATCAAATAAACCTGTCGGACTTTAACCTGGTGTTGTGAGACTTCTTACTCCAGTCCAACACCGGCATCTCCACATCACAACTTAAAATTCAGCCCATTAGGCCAATTGATTAAACAGTAGATTTCAAACCCAATGAAATTGTAATCCTCCCCACTTTTAACTGATAACTGAAAATTAGATGGAATTTTATCTTCCATTGGCATCAGAGACAAACTAACACATGATATGACCTAATCAGCCCATAAACCCCAGAGTAACTGACATCCACTGTAATGAATGTGTGGAGAGAACAAACTTTTCTCTTTTTGTTACCGCTGATTATTTATTATTCATTGGCTGTTGCTTGAGGAAATCTCTATCTTTTCAATGCTGCTGGTGGTAACCTCAATTACTTCCTGTTGGCACACAGTTATGCTGCATCTCTTTCAGTACTGAATCATCCTGCATCGACATGGCTGAAGCACAATAATTATCTCTGACTCCTTGCCATCAGTAATCGGTGCACTGATTGATTTTGCATCACTCTCTGATTCCCGGATTGAACAACTACATTGGCTTCATCTAAGAACATAAAACAAAGGGCATAGGAAAAGGCAAAGGCCATTTAGTCCCTTCAGCCTGTTCTACAATTCAATAAGTTCATTGTCAATCTTTTATTGAACTCATTGCCCCATCATTCCCCATATCCTTTAATACTTTGGGCAAAAAATATGGATCATCAACCTAGGTTTGGAAATGATAGTCGATCAAGTATCATAAGAACATAAGAACATAAGAAATAGGAGCAGGAGTAGGTCATCCAGCCCTTCGAGCCTGCCCCGCCTTTCAATAAGATCATGGCTGATCTGTAGTGGTTCAGTACCACTTTCCCGCTTTCTCCCCGTAACCCTTCATTCCCTTGTCAATCAAAAACCTATCCACTCTTGACTTGAACATATTCAGCGAGGAAGCCTCCACCACCTCATCAGGCAGAGAATTCCAAAGATTCACCACCCTTTGTGTGAAGAAACCCCTCTGCAACTCTGATCTGAACCACACCCCCCCCCCCAATTTTGAGGGCTGTGTCCTCTAGTCCTGCTATCTTTGCTAAGCGGGAAGAGTCTCTCAACCTCTACCCTATCCATCCCCTTCATTATCTTATACATCTGTATAAGATCCCCTCTCAGCCTTCTAAACTCCAAAGAGTACAAACCTCGCCTATTTAGTCTCTCCTCATAATCCAACGCCCTCATCTCCGGTATCAGCCTAGTAAACCTTCTCTGCACCTCCTCCAAGGCCAATATATCCTTCCTCGAATACAGCGACCTCCCTACTTTTATATTCTATCCCCCTAGTTATAAAGGCCAACATTGCATTCGCCTTCTTAATCACCTGCTGCACCTGCATACTGTGTTTTTGCGATTCGTGCACAAGGACCCCCAGGTCCCTCTGCACCGTCGCATGCTGCAGCTTTTCTCCATTTAAATAGTAATCCTTCCTACCATTATTCTACCATTATTCTTTACCATTTACTATACCATTTACTATACCATTATCAGTTGTGTGTGGAAGAGAGTTCCAAATTTCTACCATCCTACATTTGTAGAAGAGCAGCACGTTGGCACAGTGGTTAGTGCTGCCTCATAGCATCAGGGACCCAGTTCAATTCCCGACTTGTGTCACTGTCTGTGTGGAGTCTGCACATTCTTCCTGTGTCTGCATGGGTTTCCTCCGCATGCTCCAGTTTCGTCCCTCAGTTCAAAGGATGTGCTGGTTAGATGTATTGGTCATACTAAATTCTCCCTCAGTGTACCCAAACAGGCAATGAAATGTGGCCACGAGACAATTTTCACATTGCAGTGTTAATCTAAGCCTACACTAGTAAATAAACTCAACTCTTGAAAAATCAGTCTCTAATTTTTTGACTTTATTCCCTAACGCTAGACGCTCCATTGTGAAGAGTTTTTCTCTGTCTGGACCATCTGTATTCCTTAATTTACACCTCTAATTTGTGTAATATCATCTTGGAATTTAACTCTTGATGTGCAGGTATTACTCTAGGAACTCTATGTTGCATTCCTTTCTAGGTCAGTAAATCTTTACCATGGCATGGTATGCACAAATGCTCCTCCAGGTGAGAACTGAAGCATAACTTGAACTCTATCGTATTGACACATGGACCAGCATTTCATTAAGTTTTCCATCGATCTTTGGACCTGCTCATGGTATTTTCATGATTCTCCTATCTAGGCAACAAATCTTTTTGGTCTTCCACTGTTTGTAACTTCTCATCATTTAGAAAGTAACAAATTCTGCCTTTTTCAGTTTCAAAGTGGTGACCTTGCACTTTATTACACCATTGATTTGATTTGATATATTATTGTCACATGTATACAGTAACAAATATTGTTTCTTGCACGCTATATAAAGCATACCATTCATAGAGAAGGAAAAGAAAGAATGCACAATGTAGTGTTAGAGCCAAAGATAAGGTGTAGAGAACGATCAACTTAATTTGAGGTAAGTCCATTCAAAAGTCTGATGGCAGCAGGGAAAAAACTGTTCTTAAGCTGATTGGTGAGCGTCCTCAGACTTTTGTATTCTTTTCCTAATGGAAGAAGTACGTTCTGGGTACATGGGGTCCTAATCATTCTGGCTATGCAAGGCAGTGGGGAGTGTAAACAAGTGTCAGTAGTGGAAGACTAGTTTAAGTGATGGACTGGATTTCAGTCGCAAGCCTTTGTAGTTTCTTGCGGTCTTGAACAAAGTGGGAGCCATACCAAGCTGTGATAGAACCAGAAAGAATGTTTTCCATGAGGCAACTGAAAAGTTGGTCAGGGATGTAGTGGGCATGTCAAATTTCTTTAGTCTTCTGAGAAAGTAGAGCCATTGGTGAGTTTTCTTAACAAGAACATCAGCATGGAGGAACCAGGATAGGTTGTTGGTGATCTGGACATCTAAAAACTTGAAGCTCTCAACCATTTCTACTTCAACCCCACTGAGGTAGACGAGGGCATGTCCTCTGCTACGCTTGCTGAATTTGATGACAATCTCTTTCATTTTGCTGACATTGATCAAAGATTATTGTTACTGCACCAGTTCACCAGAATCTGTATCTGTTTCCTGTACTCCAACTCATCATTGTTTGAGACTTGACTCATTATGATGGTATGAGCAACAAACTTTAAAATCAAGTTGGATGAGAATTTGCCCACATAGTCATAGGTGCATAAGGAGTATAGTAAAGGACTGAGGATACAGCCTTGTGGGGCACCGGTGTTGCGAATGATCATGGAAGAGGTGTTGCTTATTCTTACTAATTGGTCTGTGGGAAGTTCAGGATCTGGTCGCAGAGGGAAGAGCCGAGCTCCAAGTCACAGAATTTGGAGATGATTTTTGTAGGAATAATGGTGTTAAAGGCTGAACTGTAATCAATCGATAGGAGTCTGACATAGGTGTCTTTGTTATCTATGTGTTTCAGAGTTGAGTGCAGGGCAAAGGAAATGGTGTTGCAGCAATAGGTCAACTATAGTGGATTCAGGCAATCTGGGAGGCCGGAATTGATTGGTGCCATGACTAACCTTCTTCATAACGATAGATGTCAGAGCCACCAGACAATAGTCATTAAACGTAATCTGTTTGCCATAGTTTCGTCCATTTGTTTAGTCTATCAATATTTCTTTGTAACGGTACATTTTCTCTAGCACTGCTTACAAGGCCACCTTTGTGCCATTAGCAAATTTAGAGATGTAGCTTTCAATCTAATCAATTTAGCAAATAACAAGTATATTCAATAGTTGAAGTCCAAAAATAGATTTTTGAAGGACATCATTAGTCACGTCTGGCCAGTTAGAATACTTATCCAATATCTCTATTCTCTGACCCTTGCCATTCAGCCAATTTCCAACCAGATCAATCATTTGCCTTCAGTTCCATGAGCTTTAGCTAACAGATTCTTATAAAGAGCTTTATCAATTGCCTTCTGGAAGTCTGTATAATTTAACATCTGTAGCTATTCCCTGTCCACTTCAGATTTGTCAGGCATGACCTGAGCTTTCTAAATTCTTGCTGGCCTTCTGAAGTGCCAGTAAGATAAAGATTATTGGTCAAGAGGTTAGTGAAGTTAGACAATGAATGATATGGATTTTTTATTAATATGTTTGGCACTCACCATGAAATCTTTTTCCAATCCTCACCATTTGCAAATGCAATCAAATTATTTGATAATTCAGGTAACAAATCATTATGTGAGGATCATCAGGAGCCTTCAGTAAGCATTCTCTTACCTGCTGGGTGGACACGTGCCTACCTCACTTTCAGTGCAGCAATTCAACAGAAGCTTCTATAGAGGAAAAGGGCAATGCCCGTGACTCAAGGGACAACTCTAAGCCACTGAAAGCCTTAGGAAAGTAGTTTCTAAGAGTATCTCTCTAATTGGAGACGTATCAATAACTCACGCAAAGGTTGGTCTGGTAATGATGAAGGCACAAGGAATAGATGCACTTACCAGTAAAGATAGATTTGCATTTATATAGTACTTTTTGCAACCTTAGGCTTTCCCAAACTGTTTTATAGCCAATATTCTTTAATCATTATTCTGATGAAAGAAACACAATTATCAATTTGAGCTTGGAAAAGGCCACAAATAGAAATGGGCTAATGAACAGACTAATCTTGGATTGATTCTGATAGAAGGATAAGCTTTGGCCAGGGCAGGATCTGAACCTCCTCAAAATTGTACCATTGGACTTCTTCATTCTCCTGATAGGATGTGGAGATGCCAGTGTTGGGCTGAGGTGAGCACAGTAAAACGTCTCATAACACAGGTTAAAGTCCAACAGGTTTATTTGGTAGCATTAGCTTTTGGACCGCTTCTCCTTCATCAGTTAAGTGGGAATTGGGTTCACAAACACAGCATATATAGACACAAAAATACAAGATAATGAATGGAATGTGAATCTTAATAGATAATCAAGTCTTTACAGTTGCAGACAATGCAGGCTAAAGAGGTCTTTAATCTGTGATCACTTATTGGAGATTGGATAAATACTTTGAGGATTCATTTATTAACACTAAGCACAGGACAACATTTGTACAAAGATAGAAAGTTTGGAAACGCCAGAGTTATGCTAATATTGTGCTCACTGGCAAATGTGAATGACACACTTCCTTTTAGTGATATAATGCTACAATCCATTAGGGTATATTGCAACACATTATTACATTAGTTTTAATGTATCGTTCAAAGGGCAGCACAGACAATACTGCATTCCCTCAGCCTCAATATTGTATTTAGACTGCCAAAGGAAACTCACAAGAAGATAGTTCAGCAATAGTCAGCAATGTGACTCTCCTCTCACCACATCCTTGTAAAAAAACTTAAATCACATACAGTGACCCTAATAGCACAAGACACTGAGTAATAGCAGCACATGAAGTGAGAAACCACAATTGCATTAGAAATGGCATGCACCAGATAAATGCTTAAACAGAAAACCTATGTGAAATAATGTACTCTATATTAAAAAGAAAATGTAATTAAATCAAGAAAGAATAATTTCAAAAGTGGACAGATCTTAGGATACATATCTGTATCCAAACAATAAAAGCATATAGATATATGCATTTTATCATACTCAACGAAAACTGAATAATAACATTTTCTGGCAATCTCCTGGCTTCCTTCCCTGTCTCCATTGTCTGGTCATTCACCCTCACTCTTTCTCTCCTGACTATGTTTTTATAATGGTTTTATCTGCCCGTATTCAAACTTTAAGGGAATTCTGTAAACTAATCTCTGTCTCCTTTCTCTATCCATTTCTTTAGTCTTTTCACTCAATTCATATTCCAATTCCTTTCCTTCTGTCTCACACTAGTCACAGTAACTTGCATTTGCCACCTGTCTGCCTATTTTGCTAACTTTATTGACTTACAAAGCAAAGATAGGAAATTTGACAATAAAATTCAAGATTGAGTTCCCAATTATTTATTTTAAAAATAAACAGTGGCTCTCCATTGTTCTCCCTATCTCCAGTAATTGTTTCTGCTCATGTGTGATATGCTCCTCAGTCTTTCCAAATTCTTCCTCTGTGTTGATGGACCCATTGAACTGTGTTTAAAAGCTAATCCTTTTGTACAAGAGCATAGGCAAATTTTTAAAAATTAATCTGTGGGTCATTGGCATTGCTGGCCAACATTTATTGATGTGGAGGTGCTGGCGTTGGACTGAGGTAAACACAGTAAGAAGTCTCACCACAGCAGGTTAAATGCCCATTCCTTGAACTAAATGGCTTGCTGGGACAGTTCAAAGAGCAATTATGGTTCAGCCATATTGCTATAGAATCTGGAATCACATGTAGGCCAGACCAGGGAAGGATGGCAGATTTCCTTCAGGACATGAACCAGATGGGTTTTTTTCTTCCTGACAATTAATATATGATTATCATTAGATTCTTAATTCCAGATATTTTTATTGAATTCAAATTCTGCTTTCTATTATGGTGGGATTCAAATTTGGAAACCAAAACTTGCTGAGTTTCTGTATCAATACTCTGGCGATAATACCATTAGGCCATCACCTTCTCTGCAAATTTGGGTTGAGTAATTTTTGGAGACCTATCATCCCAGTTCCAGGATATCACTGCAGTCACTGCACAAATTCTGGTTCAATACAGCCCATCAAATAAAAATCTTGTCTGATCTGGCTAATATGTGACTCCAGCACCACACCAGCACCATTTTCTATTGAATGCTCTCTGCAGTGATCCAGTCAGGAAACTAGGACAAAGAATAAATCCCAACCTTCCCATTTACTGTTGAATGTTCTATGAAATAATCTAGTCAGACAACAGGGGATGAACAATAAATTCCCCCTTGCCAACAACACTCACAATTCAAGAATGAATATTGAAAGAGTATTAAAGTCACTAAGCAGTTGAGAATGAATTTATCAGTTTGAGCCCAGAGTTATTCTCACAGCAAAAAGCTGGATACACAGAGCCAGTAAATTTGGCACTAAATGTGTGCAAGTGTATCCATGTGTCAGTGACCAGATAGAATGACACAGTCCCTCCATCATAGTCCAATTCAACTCGTATTCTGCTGATAGAGGGATATAGTGGTAGGCGAATACATGAGCTATTATGATAGGCTGACAAGTTGCTAACACAGAGATACAAGCACCAAGCATTTGTGGTGTTCCGAAGATCAGAACTTTTACCTGACTTCTTTATATTCCCATATGCGATCCCTATTCCCCACCAATTACCATCAGTTGCCACATCCCAGGAATGGCGTCCTGAGTAGAAACTCTGTTTGCAAAAGATCTGTGAATGACTTTCAAATCTCTCCACATTATTTGGGTAGGGCTGTTCCTGATCACTGTACATCACCGATCTCAGATTGTCAGACAGAACCAAGTGCTTATTTGCTGTGTTCGAATCCAGGGTCAACACTAAAAATCCCCCTAGAGAGGAAAGGAACGGATTTAACAGATCAATAATCGACAATGGCACTGTCAAATAGGAGATAATTCACGATAGTGGGAGATGTATATAATGTTTTATACTATATTCTGGGTGTTACACGTGCATATAGCAAGATGAAACCATATTGATTAGGGTCTGTGTCCTTGTAGCAATCTGTGCAAACATTAACAATTACTCATGTTCATACTTTGTCACAAATTGATAAACTCATTTTTTTGATATAGAAGAATCCTCTGTACTCTCCTGGTAACATTTGCTATTTCTGTATATGTCTATAATTGAATCTATCATTTTAGCTTTACTCATTTACTGCTTACCAGCCTTCAGCTTTACACCCTCCATAAATCCAACATCCCTGTGCTCACTAACTCTACTGACTTCCAATTAAGCAACTCTTTGATTTAAAATAATCATTTGTTTTCAATTTCCTCCCTGGCCCTGGTCCATCCAATCTCAATAAGCTCCTGCAGATTACAACTCTCCAAGATATTTGCTCTCCTCCAGCTCTGGTGTCTTGACCATTTCTGACACTAATATCTCTATCATTGTTGCTGTGCTTCCAGCTGTATAAGCCTCAAGCTCCAGAATAACCTCTGGATACCCCTCTCTATCTCTCTCCTCCTTCGTGATGTTCCCTAAAACCCATCTCTATGGACCAGCTTTTATGTGACTCTGTGTCAAATTTTGTTTGATAAAGCTCCCGCAAAATGATTTGTAACATTTAACTATGATGAAGATGCTATATTAATAAATACTAATTGTTCTACCACAGATGGCGGAATTTGAATCCAATAATCTAATGATAACCATGAAATGGAAATGAGTTGCCATTGAGAGTTCGAAATTGGTGGGAGTTGGAGGGACTGAAGAGATCATTTACCTTCTTCCCACACTGGATGGCGTTTCAGTGCGGTTGGCAGACACACTGATCTCCTTGGTAATGGCACCCCAGGTTGGGGAGATGAGGATGACATGATTCTTGGGGTCATCCCTGGGATACAGATCATTCCTGTTTCGCATTCACTTAGTCTCACAAATGGAAAATTCTGCTTTCCGTCCAGATTGCTACAATAATACAAACCTCAATGAACAGGTATTAGTATAGGGTCACATACCTTAAGGTATTTTAATGAGGCCTCATGGATAAATATTCAGGGTTACCTTCGCTGGCGTAAGGAAGTGAGTAGTGAAGCCGAGGGTACAGTGTCTGGTGCTTGAGCCAGCTGCAGGTCTTTGTTAGGTGTTGTACAAAAACTACCTATTCAGAGCTTTGTAGAGGGACATAGACACGAAGTGACCATGAGCAGCATGGTGGCACAGTGGTTAGCACTGCTGCCTCACAGCGCCAGGGACCCAGATTCAATTCTGGGCTTGGGTGACTGTGGAGATGCACATTCTCCTTGTGTCTGCTTTGGTTTCCTCAAGATGCTTCAATTCCTTCCCACAGTCCAAAGGTGTGCAGGATCAGGGGATTGGCCATGTTACATTGCCCCTTAATATCAGGAGGATTTTCAGGCTACATAGGTGGGGTTATGGGAATAGAGCCTGAATGGGATTATTGTTGCTGCAAGCTCGATAGGCTGAAAGACCTCCTTCTGGGGTGTAAGGATTCTATTCTATGATAAATTCTTTCACATATAACCTCACACTCTTTGCTTTCCCATTACTGCTTCACCCTCCATCGTACAGCTTTCTCCTTGCTCATCCCGGCTGTGCAATGAAACCTTGCAGTAGTTCAAAGAGTAAGGAAAATAAAATCATTCCTGTTCTATTCCCTTTCAGTATAATAGTCGTACCTTCTGATACATCTGATAATCTTTTCGATGCACTATTTTTCCATTTAGTCTCTTCCAGACTGATTTTTGATTCCTCTCCCTCTAATGTTGCTCTTGAAGATGACTTAGACCTGCTTCCATTTGATCTATCACTCCGGCAGGCAGCTAACAGTGTAAATGAAAAATAGAATATGAAAATTAGGAGCAGCAAATTACCTATAAAGATTCGCATTGCAACCATTATCTTGTACATTTGTGTCTATATATGCCCTGTTTGTGAACACAATTCCTCATTCATCTGAAGAAGGAGTACACTCCAAAGGCTTGTGCTACCAAACAAACCTGTTGGACTTTAACCTGGTGTTGTGAGACTTCTAATTGTGGGTCAACCCACAGAACATGGACTGCAGCAACTCAGAAAGGATGCTCACCACTTCTGAAGGGCAACCCGGGATGAGCAATAAATGCTAGCCAGCCAGCGATACCCACGTCCCATAAATGAATGAAAAAAACAGTTGTGTACACAGAGCTCAAGTATCAAGATTTGTGCTGGAGGTACTTTCATCATAGCTTTCAAAAGAGAATTGGACAATTACCTGAAGAGAAAAGAAATGACAGAAACATCGGGAAAAGACAGAGCAGTGGGACACAGGGGACGAAGCTCCTGCAGAGAGACAGCATGGACATAACAGCCCAAATGGCCTCCAGGTATGCAGTAGCCATTCTTTGCATGATAGCACAGTGGTTAAAATTGCTGTCTCATGGTGCCAGGGACGGGGTTTGATTCCCGACTTGGGTCACTGTTTGTGTGGAGTTTGCATGTTCTTCCCCTGTCTGCGTGTGGTTTCTCCAGGGATTCCTCCCACATTCTGAAGGAGTGCTGGTTAGGTGCATTGACCCAAAAGGCGCTGGATGGTAGCAACTAGGGGAATTTCACAATAACTTCATTGCAGTGTTAATACAAGCCTACTTGTGACACCAGTAAATAAACTTGACTCTTGAAAAATCAGTCTCTAATTTATTAATTTTATCCCCTAACCCTAGATGCTCCATTGTGAACAGTTTCTTTTTGTCTAAACTAGCTGTATCCCTTAATGTACACCTTTAATTTGTGTAATATCATTTTGTAATTTAACTCTTGATGTCCAGGTATTACTCTAGAAAGTCTATCATGCATTCCTTCCTAGATCAATAAATCTTTAGCACTGCATGATATGCACAAATAGTCCCCCAGATGAGAAACTTACATTCCATTGACATAAGGATCAGCATTCCATTAGATTTTCCATTGATCTTTGGACCTACTCATGGTTTTCCATGATTCCCCTACCTGTTAACAAATAACAAATGTGTAGAGTACAGGACTAATGATAGGACTCTCAACAGTGTTGATGAACAGAGGGATCTTGGTGTATATGTTAATAGATCCCTGAAAGTTGGCAATCAAGTCGATAAAGTTGTTAAGAAGGCATATGGAGTCTTAGCTTTTATTGGTAGGGGGATTGAATTTTGGAGCCGCAACGTCATGTTGCAACTGTACAAAACTCTAGTGCGCCGCACTTGGAGTATTGTGTGCAGTTCTGGTCCCCACATTATAAGAAAGATGTGGAGGCATTGGAGAGGGTACAGAGGAGGTTTACCAGGATGTTGCCTGGTATGGAGGGCAGGTCTTATGAGGAGAGGCTGAGGGATTTGAGGTTTTTTCGTTAGAAAGGAGGAGGCTAAGAGGGGACCTGATCGAAACATATAAGATGATTAGAGGTTTAGATAGGGTGGACAGTGATAGCCTTTTTCCTAGGATGGAGAAAGCTAGCACGAGGGGACATAGCTTTAAATTAGGGGGTGGTGGTTATAGGACGGATGTCAGAGGTAGGTTCTTTACCCAGAGGGTGGTAAGGGTATGGAATGCCCTGCCTGCATCAGTTGTAGATGCGCCAAGTTTGGTGGCGTTTAAGAAGTTAGTAGATAAGTTTATGGACGAAAAGGGAATGGTTTAGGTTAGAGGGTCATTGCTTTTTCCTAATTGGTTGGCGCAACATCGAAGGCTGAAGGCCCTGTTCTGCGCTGTAATGTTTTATGTTCTATGGGCAACAAATCTTTTTGGTCTTCTATTGTTTCAAACTTTTCATCACTTAGAAAGTAACACACTCTGTCCTTTTCAGGTTCAAAATGAGTGACCTCCCATTTTATTACAATGTTGATTTGATTTCATATATTATTATCACATGTATTCCGTGACAAGTATTGTTTCTTGTGTGCTATACAAAGTATACCATTCATAGAGAAGGAAAAGAATGCAGAATGTAATGTTACTGTCATAGCTAGGGAGTAGAGAAAGATCAACTTAATGCGAGGTAGGTCCATTCAAAAGTCTGACAGCAGCAGGGAAGAAGCTGTTCTTGAGCCGATTGGTACAAGCCCTCAGACTTTTGTACCTTTTTCCTGTTGAAGAAGGTGAAAGAAAGTATATCCAGGGTGCATGGGGTCTTAATTATACTGGCTTCTTTTCCAAAGCAGCTGGAAATGTAGACAATGTCAATGGTGGGAGGCTGGTTTGAGTATGGACACGGCTTCATTCACGTACGTCTTGAACAGAGTGGTAGCCAGAACAAGCTGTGATACAACCAGGAAGAATGCTTTCCATGATGCATCTGAAAAGTTGATCAAGGTTGCAGTGGGCATGTCAAATTTCCTTAGTCTTCTGAGAAAGTAGTGGTGAGTTTTCTTAACTATAGTATTGGCACAGAGGGATCAGGACAGATTGTTGGTGATCTGGACACCTAAAAACCTGAAGCTCTCAATCATTTCTACTTCTTCCCTATTGAGGTAGACAAGGGCATGTCCTTGGCTACACTTCCTGAATTTGATGACAACCTCTTTCATTTTGTTGACATTGAGGAGAAGTTATTGCCATTGTACCAGTTCACTAGAATCTGTTTCTCTTTCCTGTACTCCATTTCATCATTGTTTGAGACCTGACCCACTATGGTGGTGTGAGCAATAGACTTTAAAATCGAGTTGGAAAGGAATTTGCCCACTTAGTCACAGATGCATAAGGAATATAGTAAAGGACAGAGGATACAGCCTTGTGGGACACTGGTGTTGAGAATAATCATGGAAGCGGTGTTGCCTATTCTTACTGATTAGTCTATGAGTTAGGAAGTTCAGCATCGAGTCACAGAGGGAGGAGCCAAGCCCCAGGTCAAAGAATTTGGAAATGAGTTTTGTAGGAATAATGGTGTTGAAGGCTGAACTGTAGTCGAGAAATAGGAGTCTGACATAGACGTCTTTGTTATCTAGGTGCTCCAGAGTTGAGTGCAGGGTGAGGGAGATAGCATCTGCTATGGAAGTCTGGCAGCGGTAGGTCAACTGTAGTGGATTCAGGCAATCTGGGAGGCCGGAATTGATTTGTGCCATGACTAACCTTCTCCATAATTCATAAATCCATTAGCTTTCATAGAAAAGGGTATAGAATATAAGAGTAGGAGTTTGATGTTGCAGTTGTATACAACTTTGGTTAGGCCTCACTTGGAATACTGCGCCCAGTTCTGGTCTCCGTACTATCGGAAGGATGTGGAGTCCTTGGAGAGAGTGCAGCGGAGGTTTACCAGGATGCTGCCTGGTATGGAAGGACTGTCTTATGAGGAACGATTGAATAGACTGGGGTTGTTTTCCCTTGAAAGACGTCGGCTTAGAGGGGATCTCATAGAGGTGTATAAGATTATAAGGGTATAGATAGAGTAAATGGAGGTAAACTTTTTCCACCTTCAGAAATGGATAGGACGAGGGGTCATGGCCATAGGGTGAGGGGGGCTATGTATATGACGAATATTAGAGGGCAGTTTTTCACACAAAGGGTAGTGGGGGTGTGGAATGCACTGCCGAGTAAGGTGGTGGGAGCAGGCACGCTGGGGCTGTTTAAGGGTCTCTTGGACAGCCACATGAGCGGTATGCAGAGAGAGGGATATATTAGGACTGTTTAACTACGGCTTTTTTCCACAGGTAATTCGGTCCATAATTTGAGCACGCATTCGGCAGGTGGTGCGGGTACAGCTCTTGGATGTTGATTCATGGGTTGCCCGGTACCTCATGTCGTATATGAGTGCTTTATGTGGACCACCTGAAGGGCACCATGACAGCTCAGAGACTATCGATGTGGCTGTGCAGACACTTGGAATTGGGCCGGGGTCTGCGGGAGTTTGCGCGTTCTCCCCGTGGTTGCGTGGGTTTTCTCCGGGCACTCCGGTTTCCTCCCACAACCCAAAAATTCGATCTTAGGCTGATTGGGAAACAAATTGTCCCTGTGGTGAAAATTTTCCAAATTAGGATTAATATATATATTATTATATAGGAATATTAAAATAGGATAATGTATTTGGTATTACGGTGGCGTGGGCTCGTTGGGCCGAAGGGCCTGTTTCCCGTGCTGTGTTGCTTAATAAAAAAAAATTAATAATTAATAATGAAAGATGTCAGAGCCACCAGACACTAGTCATTAAACGTAATCTGTTTGCCACAGTTTCGTCCATATGTTTAGTCTGTCAATATCTCTTTTTAACATTAAATTTTCTCTATCGCTACTTACAAGAGCATCTTTGTGCCATCAGCAAATTTAGAAGTGTGGATTTCAATCTCATCAACTTAGTCAATAACAAGTACATTCAATAGTTGAGGTCCAAAAATAGTCACATCTGGTCAATTAGAATACCTATTCAATACCTCTATTCTCTTCTCCCTGCTGTTCAGCCAATTTTCCAACCAGATTAATCATTTGCCTTCAGTTCCATGGGCTTTAGCTAACGGTCTCTTATAAAGAGCTTTATCAATTGCCTTCTGGAAGTCTGTATAATTTAACATCTGACGACACCTGATGAAGAGGCAGCCAGCGCTCCAGAGGCTAGTGGCTTTTTCTACCAAATAAACCTGTTGGACTTTAACCTTGTGTTATGACACTTTTTATTGTACTAACTACAGTCCAACGCCGGCATCTCCACATCACTTCAGGTTTGTCAGGCATGACCTGAGCTTTCTAAGTTCATGCTGGCCTTCTGAAGTGCCAGTTAGGCAAAGATTATTGGTCAAGAGGTTAGTGAAGTTAGACAATGAATGATATGGATTTTTTATTAATATGTTTGGCACTCACCATGAAATCTTCTTCCAATCCTCACCATTTGCAAATGCAGTCAAATTATCTGGTAATTCAGGTAACGAATCATTAGGTGAAGATCATCAGGAGCCTTCAGTAAGCATTCTCCTACTTGCTGGGTGGACACCTGCCTACCGCACCTTCAGAATAGTAATCAACAGAAGCTTCTATAGAGGAAAAGGTCAATGCCAGTGGCTCAAGGGAAAGCCCTAGGAAAGTAGTTTCTAAGAGTATCTGTCTAATTAGGAACATATCAATAACTCATGCAAAGGTTGGTCTGGTAATGATGAAGTCACTTAGAAGAGATGCACATAACAATAAAGATGGATTTGCATTTATATAGTGCCTTTTGCAACCTCAGGATATCCCAAAATACTTTGTAGCCAATATTCTTTAACGATTATTCTAATGAAGGCAACACAACTGTCCATTTGAGCTTGGAAAAGGCCACAAATAGAAATCAGCAAATGGACATACTAATCTTGGATTGATACTGGTAGAAGGATAAGCTTTAGCCAGGGCAGGGTCAGAACCATCTTAAAATTGTGCCATTGGCACTTCTTCAATCTTCTGACAGGATGTGGAGATGCTGGAGTTGGACTGCAGTGAGCACAGTAAAAAGTCTCATAACACAGGTTAAAGTCCAACAGGTTTATTTGGCAACATGAGCTTTTATCATACTATAGAAGTACCAATCACTTATTAGGGATTGGGTAAACACTTTGAGGATTCATTTATTAAAACCAGGCACAGGAGAACATTTGTACAAAAATAGAAAATTTGGAAACACCAGAGTTATGTTATGTTCTGCTCACTAGCAAAAGTGAATGACAAACTTCCCTTTTAGTGATATAATGCTATTATCCATTACAGTATATTAGAACACAGATGGGCCTTAGTTTCAATGTATCGTTCAAAGGGCAGCACAGACAATACTGCACTCCCTCAGCCTCAATATTGTATTTAGACTGCCAAAGGAAACTCACAAGAAGATAGTTCAGCAATGGTCAGCAATGTAACTCTCCTCTCACCACATCCTTGCAAAAACCCTTAAATCACATGCAGTGAGCTCAATCACACAAGACATTGAGTAATACAGCACATGAAGTGAGGAACCACAATTCATTAGAAATGCATTAGAATGCATTAGAAATGGCATTCACCAGATAAATGCATAAACAACAGAAAACCTGTGCAAAACAATGTACTCTGTACATATTAAAAAGAAAAGGTAATTAAGTCAAGAATGAATGATTTCAAAAATAACAGTGGATAGATCTTAGGACATACATCTGTATCCAAATAATAAAAACATACACATTAATATACATTCTATCATCCTCAACGATAACTGAATAATAACATTTTCTGGCAATCTCCTGACTTCCTTCCCTGTCTCCATTATCTGGTCATTCACCCTCACTCCTTCTATCCTGAGTATATTTTTATAAAGGTTTCATCTGCCTGTATTCACATTTTAAGGTAATTCTGTAAATGAATCTCTATCTCTCTCTCCATCCATTTCTTTAATCTTTTCACTCAATTCATATTCCAATTCCTTTTCCTCCAAAACCTTCTGTCTCGCATTAGCTGTCCCTTTTCTACATGAGCATAGGCACATTTGAATATTTAAAAATTCATTTGTCGGCCATTGGCGTTGCTGGCCAACATTTATTGATGTGATTATAGCGGCATTGGACTGAAGTAAACACAATAAGAAATTTCACAACACCAGGTTAATTGTCCATCCCTAGGAGTCCTTGGACTGAGTTGCTTGCTGGGACAGTTCAAAGAGCAATTATGGTTCAGCCATATTGCTATAGAATCTGGAGTCACATGTAGGCCAGACCAGGTAAGGATGGCAGATATCCTTCAGGAAATGAACCAGGTGGGTTTTTTTTTTCCTGACAATTAATATATGGTTATCATTAGATTCTTAATTCCAGATATTTTTATTGAATTCAAATTCTGCTATCTACTATGGTGGGATCCAAATTTGGATCCCAAAACTTGCTGAGTTTTTGTATCAATACTCTGGCAATAATACCATTAGGCCATCACCTTCTCTGCAAATTTGGGTTGAGTAATTTTTGGAGACCTATCATTCCAGTTCCAGGATATCACAGTAGTCACTGCACAAGTTCTGGTTCAATAAAGCCCATCAAATATAAATCTTGTCTGATCTGGCTAATATGTGACTCCAGCACCATTTTCTATTGAATGCTCTCTGCAGTGATCCAGTCAGGAAACTGGGACAAAGAATAAATCCCAACCTTCCCATTTACTGTTCTATGAAATAATCTAGTCAGACAACAGGGGATGAACAATAAATCCTCCCTTGCCAACAACACTCACAATTCAAGAATGAATATTGAAAGAGTATTAAAGTCACTAAGCAGTTGAGAATGAATTTATCAGTTTGAGCCCAGAGTTATTCTCACAGCAAAAAGCTGGATACACAGGACCAGTTAATTTAGCACTAAATGTGTACAATTCTATCCATGTGTCAGTGACCAGATAGAATGACACAGTCCCTCCATCATAGTCCAATTCAACTCATATTCTGCTGATAGAGGGATATTGTGGTAGGCGAATACATGAGCTATTATGATAGGCTGACAAGTTGCTAACACAGAGATACAAGCACCAAGCATTTGTGGTGTTCCGAAGATCAGAACTTTTACCTGACTTCTTTATATTCCCATATGCAATCCCTATTCCCCACCAATTACCATCAGTTGCCACATCCCAGGAATGGCATCCCAAGTAGACATTCTGTCCGCAAAAGGTGTGTGAATATCTTTCAAATCTCTCCGAGTTATTTGGGTAGGGCTGTTCCTGACCACTGTACATCACCGATCTCAGATTGTCATACAGAACCAAGTGCTTATTTGCTGTGTTCGGATCCAGAGTCAACACTGAAAATCCCCCTAGAGAGGAAAGGAACGGATTTAACAGATCAGTAATCGACAATGGCACTGTCAAATAGGAGATAATTCACGATAGTGGGTGATGTACATAATGTCTTACACTATATTCTGTGTGTTACACATGCATATAGCAAGATGAATCCTTATTGATTAGTGTCTGTGTCCTTGAAGCAATCTGTGCAAACATTAACAATTACTCATGTTCATACTTTTTTAAAAAACTTTATTCCAATCCAATTCAGAGTCCTAACAAGTTGGGACATTCCCGATCCAAGCTGACAAGATAGGGTTCTCACTACCTGTCCTGGGTTTGATCTACATGATCCAAGCTGATTGGAGTAGGTGCAGCTCTTTCTCCAAGGCTTGATCTTATTTGTATCTTAGTCAAAAGGCCAAGATGCCACTTATAAAGATTGTTTCAAATGAAGCTGAAATGTAACCTAATGACTTCAACCAAGTGCAGCATGTCATTACTGCACTTGACCTTAGCGATACTTTGTCACAAATCGAGAAACTCATCTTTTTATGTAGAAGTATCCTCTGTACTACTGTAAAATTTGCTATTTCTGTATATATCTTTAATTGAATCTATCATTTCAGCTTTACTCATACACTCTTCACCAGCTGTCAGCTTTACACCCTCCATAAATCCAACATCCCTGTGCTCACTAACTCTACTGCCTCCCAATTAAGCAACTCTTTGATTTAAAATAATCATTTGTTTTCAATTTCCTCCCTGGCCCTGGTCCATCCAATCTCGGTAAGCTCCTGCAGTATTACAACTCTCCAAGATATTTGCACTCCTCCAGCTCTGGTATCTCGAACATTTCTGACACTAATGGTTCTATCGCTGTTGCTGTGCTTCCAGCTGTATAAGCCTCAAGCTCCAGAATAACCTCTGGATACCCCTCTCTATCTCTCTCCTCCTTCGTGACGCTCCCTAAAACCCATCTCTATGGACCAGCTTTTATGTGACTCTGTCAAATTTTGTTTGATAAAGCTCCCGCAAAATGCTTTGCAATATTTAACTATGATGAAGATGTTATATTAATAAATACTAATTATCCTACCACAGATGGCGGAATTTGAATCCAATAATCTAATGATAACGATGGAATGGAAATGAGTTGCCATTGAGAGATCGAAATTGGTGGGAGTTGGAGGGACTGAAGAGATCATTCACCTTCTTCCCGCACTGGATGGCGTTTCAGTGCGGTTGGCAGACATACTGATCTCCTTGGCACTGACACCCCAGACTGGGGACATGAGGATGGCATGATTCTTGGGGTCATCCCTGGGATACAGAGCATTCCTGTTTTGTGTTCACTTAGTCTCACAAATGGAAAATTCTACCTTTCCGTCCAGATTGCCACAATAATACAAACCTCAATGAACAGGTATTAGTATAGGGTCACATACCTTAAGGTATTTTAATGAGGCCTCATTAATAAATATTCAGGGTTACCTACGCTGGCATAAGGAAGTGGCTAGTGAAGCCCAGGACAGTGTTTGCGGCACTTGAGCCAGCTTTAGGTCTTTGTTAGGTATTGTACAAAAACTACCTACTCAGAGCTTTGTGGAGGGACATAGACATGAAGTGACCATGGGCAGCATGGTGGCACGGTGGTTAGCACTGCTGCCTGACAGCACCAGGGTCCTGGATTCAATTCTGGGCTTGGATGACTGTGGAGATGCACATTCTCCTTGTGTCTGCTTTGATTTCCTCCAGGTGCTTCAATTTCTTCCCACAGTCCAAAGATGTGCAGGATCAGTGGATTGGCCATGTTACATTGCCCCTTAATTTTAGGAGGATTAGCAGGCCAAATAGGTGTGATTACTGGGAATGGGTGTGGGTGGGATTATTCTTGGTGCAGGCTTGATGGGCTGAAAGGCCTCCTTCTGCAGTGTAGGGATTCTGTTCTATGATAAATTCTTCCACATATAATCTCACATTCTTTGCTGCTCCCATTACTGCTTTACCCTCTGTCATATAGCTTCCTCCTTGCTCACCCCGGCTGTGCAATGAAACCTTGCAGTAGAATAATGGGTAAGGAAAATAAAATCATTCCTGCTCCATGTAATTCTCTTTCACCTTCTGAAACACTTGATAATCTTTCCAATACATTATTTTTCCATTTCCTCTGTTCCAGAATGATTTTTGACACCTGTTCCTCTAATGTTGCTCTTGAAGAGGACTTAGACCTAGTTTCTTTAAGCCTATCAATCTTGCAGGCAACTAACAGTGTAAATGAAAAGTAGAACAAGAAACTTAAGAGCAGCAGATGTGCTGATGCAAGAGGTAGTGACATAGACAGGATGAGGACTTGAGAAAAACAAGGGGAAAACACAACATTCAATTGAAATTGAAGGAAACCACATGATTCAGGGCACATGCAGTAGTATCCCTTACAGATGTTGCCTGATGTTCACTTAACTTTGTCCCTTTCAAGATGCTGCGCATGGAAGACACCTCGAGAAATAAAACAAGCACTGGGAATCTGGACAATATCCTGTCCTACAACGCCAGATTAAAGTCCAAACGGTTCAGTTGGAATCACGAGCTTTTGAAGCGCTGCTCATCAGGTGAGCGATTCCAAATAAAACTGTTGGACTTTAACCTAATGTTATGAGATTTCTTACTGTGCCCAACCCAGTCCAACACCAACATCTTTAGATCATGGACAATATCTAGGTTTGGGCTGACAAGTAGCAAAAAATATTCATGTCACACAAATGCGAGGAAATGACCATCATCAATAAGAGACACTCTAAACCCCACCCCTTGACATTCAATGGTGTAACCATCAATGAATCTTCCATTGCCAATATCCTTAGGATTATAATTGACCAGGAACTCAACTGGACTCACCACATAAAAACAGTGGCTATAGAACAGGTCAGAGGCTAGGACTACTGTGACAAGTAACTCACCTCCAGACTTCCCAAAGATTACCCACCATTTACAAGGCACAAGTCAGGAGTATGATAAAAAAAACTCCCCACTTGCCTGGATAGGTGCAGCTCCAACAACACTCAAGAAGCTTTACACCATCCAAGACAAAGCAGCCCACTTAATTGACACCACGTCTACAAACATCCACTTCCTCCAACACCGATGCTCAGTAGCAGCAATGTACACCAAATTAGACAGCCCCTTCCAAACCCACTACCACTTCGATCTAGAAGGACAAGGGCAGCAGATACATGGGAACACCACTACCTACAAGTTCCCCTCCAAGCCACTCATCATCCTGACTTGGAAATGTATCGCTGTTCCTTCACAGTTGCTGGGTCAAAATCCTGAAATTCCCTCCTGAATAGCATTGTGGGTCAATGATGTGGAGCTGCCGGCATTGGACTGGGGTAAGCACAGTAAGAAGTCTCACAACATCAGGTTAAAACCAAAGGGTTTATTTAGTAGCACAAACTTCCTGTCGGGGAACACTTTAGCAGTCATGGGCATTCAGCCTCTGATCTTCGGGTAAGCATTCTCCAAGGTGACCTTCACAACAGACAACAATGCAGAATCGCTGAGAAGCCAAGTTCCACACACATGAGGGCAGCCTCAACTGGGGTCTTGGGTTCATGTCATACTATCTGTACTTCCACGACTTGCCTGGGCTTGCAAAATCTCACTAACTGCCCTGACTGGAGACAATATACATCTCTTTAACCTGTGCTTCACCCTCTCTCCACTCACATTTTCTGTAGCTTTAAGACTTGATTACCGGCAAAGATTCACATTCCAACCATTATCTTATAAATTGAGATTGCGTCTATATGTGCCCTGTTTGTGAACACAACTCCTATCTCACCTGAAAAAGAAGTGATACTTTGAAAACTCGTGATACCAAATAAACCCATTGAACTTTAACCTGGTGTTGTGAGACTTCTTACCGTGGGTCAACCCACAGAACACGGACTGCAGCAACTCAAAAAGGATGCTCATCATTTCTCAAGGGCAACTAGGGATGGGCAATAAATGCTGGCCAGCCAGCGACACCCACATCCCACAAATGAATAAAAGAAAACAGAGATTTTGTGTGCACAGTACCAAGATTTGTGCTGAAGGTACATTCAATCTTATTTTTCAAAAGAGAATTGGACAATTATTTGAAGAGAAAAAAATGACAGGAGCATCGGGAAAAGGCAGAGCAATGGGACAGAGTGGGGCAAAGCTCCTGCAGGCAGAGAGCATGGATAGAACAGCCCAAATGGCCTCCTTGTATGCAGTAGCCATTCTATGCATGATAGCATAGTGATTAGCACTAGTGCCTTATGGCACCAGGTAGCTGCGTTTGTATGGATTTTGCACGTCCTTCCCCTGTTTATGTCGATTTTCTCCAGGTTTCCTCCCACATTCTGAAGGACATGCTAGTTAGGTACATTAACCTGAAAGGTGCCGGACTGTGGTGACGAGGGGAATTTCACAGTAATTTCATTGCAGTGTTAATGTAAGCCTCACTTGTGAGAAATAAATGAACTATAAAGTAAATAAATAAACTATGATTCTATGTGTACTTTAGAGGTTATGCTCTAATGAGGGCTATCAGCTGAATAATAGCTGAAGGCAGACTGTACTGCTACATGAGATGAGCCACATGAGAGTCTATCTCTGGAATTTGGGAGATGTCGATGTCCCAGTCAAATATACACAAGATCATTGCTGGGAGCTCTTAAAGGTCTCATATGACCTCATATGAAAGCTCCTGGATAACAATGTAAAGAAGTATCATCGCTGTGTATTACAACCTTTATTAATATTTAAATCTAATTCAAGGTCTGGTGCATCTTCCATTTAATCCCCTTCAAATTCAGTCAGAGGGAGCTGGACCCAAGCAAAAGTATCTGGATTATGAGCCCTACCTGCCCTCTGAATAATGGATTGAAATCAACCAGAATTATTACCCTCTCCTTGATAGAAATTCTACAACTATTTCTCAAATAGTTTTTAATTTCCTGGATACTATCTGAGTGAAACTACTCAGGAGGCTGATAGGAGACCAGACAACGATCTACAAAATTATGAGAGACATAGACTGGGTGAATAGTCAGAGCCTTTTTCCCAGGCTATGTAAAAGAGAATTTAGAATAAGTTGGCACTGAAAGACAAACAGATCAGAGTGAAAAGAATGTAGAAAATGCACAAATATACTGTTTGCATAGAGACACATATAGCTACTGTTAGAGAATTAAGACATGTATTTTTGAAAACATATTCTATATTAAAAGTCTACACACTGCCTAATGACACTATGCTGTAAGGCAAGATAGACAAAGTCAAGTAAAAAAATACATTGCTGGTAATAGTGCAGCTGTTGAGAAAAGGGAAAAGCAACTCTTACCAGTCTGGATTCTAGACAGTCCCAGAGGTCCCAGGCAGTTTTAATGAATAGGACATACAGTACACCTGATAAGGAGGTGTCAGGAGACTGTGACAAACTCTTAAAGTTCATGAACTGATTACACAGTCCCTTGCTGTCCAGGAGCAAATGTTATTGGCCCAGATAAATAATCCATATAATAATGATTGACTTATATCTAGCTGGGGTGAGCAAGGGGTGCCAATTGCAATATTGAGAATGATTTAATATCAGAGTGATTTGTAACACCACCAAATCTCTCTCCCTTGTTCATTGAACCAGGCTTGGAAAATAAAGAAACATCTTTAACCAGAGCACTATATCCACGAGTCTTTGTGTCAGCTCAGCTGTAGTTAAGTGAAAGCCAGCTTAATACTTAGCCTCTGAAGAAAGCTTCAACAGCATCAGAGTGTCAATTCCAAGGGAGCACAGGTTCAAAATGAGAGGCAGAAAGTTTAAGGGAGATGTGTAGGGGGAGTTTTTCACACAGAGTGTGGTGGGTGCCTGGAACGCGCTGCCTGAGGAGATGATGGAAGCAGGCACATTAGTAACATTTAAGAGGCATCTGGATGGGTACCTGAATAATGAAGAACTGAGGGACACAGATTGAGTGCGGGCAGAAAGTTTTTTTTTTAATTTAGTTGGAGCATCATAATTAGCACGGGCTGGGAGGGCTCAAGACCCTGTTCCTGAACTGTACTTTTTTTTGTTTTTTTGTTCTCTTTCTTACTCGTTTGAGGTGGAGATGAGCTTGTTAGGTTTGTGTGTTCATGCAGCAAATTTGCTCCAGCAACTAACTCTTCCTTAACCACTGATTTTGTACGTTTATACAGAGCTACCACTTCTTCCATGGCCACGTAGTATTGTTTAGATTCCTCCATCCTCTTTTTGAGAAGCTGAGATACATTGGACAGATTCAAGGTGAGCTCTGGAGTATCCGGATATGTGACTTTCTGACTTTCAATCACTCTGTAATGACAGAAAAAGCAATGCTTTAATCCACAGTGATTTTTAGATAGAAATTAAACAGTTAACAGGTGATCACTTCAATGACTAAAATCTCATCCTGAAACTGGCCCGTGAATCATGCTGAAAAAGATCCACAATTGTTCCACTAGTTGCAAAGATCTCCACATTACAGCCTGGATTGTTTTGCCTGAGGCAAGTAACGGGTTTTGGGAAATTTCTCAAATCTCTCCCTCTCTACAGAACGAATTGAGTGAAACCTCATAAAGGACTGTCCTCTTAAGCATCCTGGATCTGTGGAATTTACTGTGAGCATTCCCAATGGCATTGCATTATTGGTACATTCTGGGTCTAAGTTGTTTCTATTTCTCACAATTGAATGGTCACATCATTGCGCGGATTAACCTCTGATCTGATAGGCAGTCACTTTGACAATGCAGCGCTCCTTTGGTGTTGCATCAAATGGTCAATCTATGTAATGTGGTTATGGACTGGCTCCCTAACTAGAATTCTGCCCCAGTGTACTGATGTATAGTGCCCCAGTATACATCATCAACTGAACCACATTGACATGTTCTGAAGATGGGATGAACTGCTACATATATAGAAGCTCTTTATTTTCAAAATAAAATTGGATCATTATCTAAAAAAAATAAATTGCAGGGCTGGAAAAAAAGGGAACAGAATGGCACAAGGTGAATTACTCTTGCAAAGAGCTGGTACAGATACGATGGGCTCTTTCTGTGCTGTCACCATTCTATGATTTTAAGATAAAAGCAAATTATTGTGGACGCTGGAAGCTGAAACCAAAAGAGAAAATGCTGGAAAATCTCAGCATGTCTGGCAGCATCTGTAAAGTGAGAAAAGAGCTGATGTTTTGAGTACAAACGATCCTTTGTCACATGATTTTATGATGCTTTTTCAAATTTGCTTTTATTCATTGTAGATAGCAAGGCACTCATATTTTCCAACATTATGCTGACGAGAATTTAAACATGAATACAGAATACCACCAGCAGCATTTGCCCGATGAGTGAAAGAAACTGACCTGAAAATGATCTCCTTTGAATTCTGTAGATAAAACGAGAGAAGATCGATCAGTGCATAGTGGAATAAAACAAAAGGGAATGAGTTCAGAGCAAAGAGTTGAGAGGGATAGAATAAGTCACAATCATGGAATAATGGACATTCCTCGCTGGGACATTCTGAGATCAGGTGTGAGGCAGCTATAACAATGCAGGGACAGCAAAGAAGTGTGAGTAATTCATCCTCAACCTTGTTCATCACAGAATCACAAGCTATTTATTAGGACAGGCCATTCTCCCACTCTGTTTATTCAGGAAGAACCTGAAGTTACAACTAATTGGTTTTGAAATGATGCAAGTGCTTTCTGCTCTACAATTCCTGTATTACTCCTACATTGAAGAAGATGTTCCCAGCATCAGTGATACATTTTGTTTTTACCAGTTGAAATAGTAAAAGCGGCTAAAGTTCCAAAATAATATTCAGGCCTTTTATCTTTAGTGTGCCAGTTATCTCCTGCAACAGTAAAACTGCTCTAACAGAGTCATAACTAATATTTTCGATGAGTATAATGCTTCAATCTTCCTTACCCTCCTCAACATCACTACCAATGATATAAAAACATCAATCTCCTTCAAGGCCTCTTTTTAGTTGTCAAGTTGAATAAGACTTCCCTTACTTGGTGAAATTCTCCCCTATTAAATTGTAGCCAAGGAATTTTCACAATCAATTGTCTTCTTCCCAGTCCTAATCTGATTCCCTCGTGGATCCATTCTTATGTTGATCCTCATCATCTCCATTCTATCTTTGCAATGCCATTCACAAACATGGGAATTGGATCTTACCAATATGGGGATGATATTCCAATCTATCTCTCTGGCACTTCCCTCAAAATATCCAGTTTGATGTGATTGCTTGTTCAACTTGGTGGAGCTACCATTTCCTCCAGGTAAACATAGGGAAGAATAATGCTATCTTCTACAGCATCCCCTGCAAACTCAATGTTTTTGCCACTGATTCACATCTACCACCACCATCTCCAGCTGAACCAGGCTGTTTTCAGTCTTAGCAGTTCTTTTGCTCTCAAGGTGGCCTTCCATCCCTATTTTTTTCCAACACCAAGATTTATGTGTAATACTCTGTAATACTGCCGTCTCCATCCTTATTGCAATCCTTGTTCCACTGAAATTCTTCAAAATACCTCTATCATCTGCAGGTTCAGTTTTCCCCTACTCTCCTGACTAACCTTCTTTCCTCGATCCTGACAAACTTCAGTTTACTCAAAGCTCATGGTCCTCTTCGCTACCTGCACCCTTTCCATGTGCTTGCATTGGTTCCAATTCCCCAAAACATTAAATGTAAAATTATCATCCATCCATGCCATTGGCCCTCTCTGTCTGTATAAACTCATTCAACGTTATGGTGTAGTTGAGCCCACAAATTGTAGCCAGAGCAGATAAAATTTAATTCAGTCTTACTGGGTGGACAGGGGATAAAAATTCAACAGGGACCCTGATTAGCATTACTAACCAATGATGAAATCCTGGTGGGGTTGAATATGCAGTTGAGGGAATTATAAAGAAATAGGGTTGGGCTTATTGCCAATGGCCTCCATAACCTCAGTATCTTACTGACTCTGTTAAATACAGAACTCTTCCTCAGTTCTGTTAAATACAGAACTCTTCTTCATTGCATATTAGATGCCAATCTTTAGTCAATCCACCTTGTCAAGAACAACTGGGGATGAACAGAAAATTCTGGATAATATCCAGAAATAGCCCTGGATTTAGCAAAGGTTATGGACCCTGACAAAATCCCAACTGTAATACTGAAGACTTATGCTTTAGTACTAGACTCAATTCTAGCTAAATTGTTCCAATATGAATACAACACTGGTAATCACCTGAAAAAGCAGGAAATGGCTCAAGTGTGTTCATCCACAAACTGTAGGACAAACCCAGTCTCGCCAATTACTGCCCCATCAACATATCATTGATCATCACAAATGTGATAGATGGTGTTATTGACAGTGCTATCAAGTAAAATTCAATAAGCTCAATGTATCAAGGTAAAGGTAACCCTGCTTAATTGGGAAGGGAAATATTCATTCCCTTCGCCACCGAGAATGGCGCAGCAGTGTGTTTCATTTACAAGGTCAATTGCAATCACTAGCCGAGGCTTCTGCAACATCATCTTCCAAATTCCAAGTTAGAAGGCCAGCAGACACATGGAAACATTACCACCTACAAGTTTCCCACCAATCTATGCACTTTCCTGACTTAGAACTATTTTTATTGTCGCTATGTAAAATCCTGGACCTCCTTTCCTAATAGCACTGTGGGTATACCCACACTGCACGGACTGTAGCAGCTTAAGACGGTGGCTCATCAGCACCTTCTCAAGGGAAATTGGGGATGAATAGAAAATGCTGGCCTAGTCACTGATTCTCAGACTCAATGAACGAATGAAAAGAGGAAAAATAATCGCATCTTGCCTGTAATTCTTATCTGTTAAAGATCACGAGATGAGCATCTGGGCACAGTCCACCAACTGTTGCCAATTACAAGCTCAGATGGAAGAATTAAAACTAATCCCATATTAACTGGTCAACTATGTCAATTCCTGTCTGGGTGCCATTGTCTATAACACAACAAGTGCTTCATAAATAGATCTTGTCTTGCAGAATGTTTGTGAGATGTCCTGAAAATTTGATAATATATGAAATAAAGAAACATTCTTGCATTCACTCATACACTATATTAGACTATGCTGACAAGTGCATTAATAACAGTGACTTCAGAACTGGAGGAAGAATAGAAACGAAACAACAGAAAGAAAATTCAGCATACCTGAAGAAATGAGATACAGTTTTCGTTCATCAGGTTGCATGCTTCTTTATGCGTTAATTTAAGATGTTCCACCATCTTGTGTAATGTTCCTGAATGGCTCCTAATCTCTGAGAATAAGCAGTATTCCTGTTCATCAATCAGTCTCAGCACACATTCTTCATCTTCTGCCACTTGTTGCTTCATCTCAGAGAACCTCTCCAATAGTTTTTGTTTCAGCTCACTGATGACTGCCTGAAAGTCCACCCACACTTTTGTTACAAATTTCTCTTACACAGTTTGTTCAGAGAATCATAGAATCCATACAATGCAGGAAGAGACCATTTGGCTAAGTAAGCTTGCATTGACAACAATCCCACCCAGGCCCAATCCCTGTAACCCCACATACTTATCCAGTTTAACTCTCTGATACTGAGGGAGGACGATTTCCCACTCTGCTGCGCTAATTTTCGAGTGCAGCGGTGTAGAAGAATCTCGAGGCCAGGCATGCGTAGGATTCATTCAAGTGTTCCTGCTGTATCTGCATCTCCCAGCACCAGAATTCTGGCACCATTAAATCAGTGGTGGAAGCCGGTGGGAGGACCAGGTAAGTTACTTTAATCGTATTGTAATGTAATTTAAATGTAATTAGTGGGCCCGGGACTGAATTCTCCAGGCCCACAAGCATCTCCCCTCAGCCAGTGTATTTCACTCTAGTCAGGTTTACTATAGCTCCCCAATTTGGGGAACTAATGACTTGAGCCCACTGGAGTGCAGGGGAGGCAATCAGGGCTGCCCAGAAGTTTAAGCGATAGAGAGCAGTGATTCCTGGGCATAGGAACCCTGGGACAGTGTCAAGGGAGCAGAACATAGGTGAGATGTGGCCTAGGGAGCAATTGGAGGGTGGAGCCCCTCCCCGTCTGCAATGGGATTGGTCGGGACAGGAAGGAGGCCAGTGATCGGGCTGGGGGAGCTTTAACATTGCAGGGGAGGAATCAGCTGAGGGAAGAGGTGCAGAGGCCAACTGGTCTCATCTTCTTCAGCACGGATAGACCCTACCCCCTGACCCTAATGATATTCACACTGGTGACCACTGCATTGCACAGAGTGTAGGAGATTCTAGTCTGAATACCCACTGAGAAAAAACAGTATGAATTAGTGCAGTTTTCCCACAAATTCAACACTTAGAATTTTTTTGGGAGAATTCAGGCCTAGGTCAATTGAACATGACCAATCAACCTAACTGATCACAGGCATTGTATAAACAAATGTGTTTTCTGCTGCATCTGCGCACTTACTTCCAGCAATTGATGCAAAAGGACGCCAAGGTCTCGCTGAGTACCCACCTCTCTCAATTTACACCCATACAAATAATAATCTGCCATCTTAATTTGCTACCAAAGTGGAGATATAATTCATTCAATTCTCAATTAATATATATATATTATGTTACACAACATTTGCTATTATTTCTTGCAGATCTATCCCCTGGTTTCAGTAACATTTAAGTCCCATTCCTGCAGCTATATTTTAATAATAGTTGCCCTGCAATATCCTGCTCAGCTAAATAAGTGCCTACAATTCATTAAATTTCTTTTCTATAACCTTACTCTAATGCTCTATAAGGAATGCTTACTTATACTGCACACCTAACTTGTCCTTCTACATTAATATTTTATAAGCCCAGTTCACGTGTTTCTCTAATTACATAATATCTGAAAACTTTACATGGGAACTGAAAGAGCAGGACAAGTACAAAATGAACTTCGCTGTGACTGAAATAGGAAGTTGTGTTAATCCAAACCAAATCAAATACATTTCTGAATTGGATTTCAGATGAAAACCAAGAACATTTCAGTGTGAATCAATGTGGTCTCTCAGCCTGTAACATACTCCATGCACATTGTCACCGCACCTGTATTATTTTCATTTATAAATTAGGACCAACTGGATTAATGAAACCATTCTGGAGATGGATATTTCTTCTGCATTGAGGGAATACATTGTACAATGGGTTCTACCTTTAATTCAGCTCCTGATTTCTCCAATTCTTGCTCTTTGGTAGAACTATTCTGTTGAACTCTCTGGAGTTTTTCCAGTTCGCTCTCCAATTTTTCCTGGGAAGGCAATTGAAATATTTCATATTAAAATTCTGAACTGAATTTTAAATGGAAATTGATTCAGTGCGAACTGAATGTTGATAAGTAAGTGATCCAGAAGATTATCATTTTCTTATCACTGTACAGCAGTATGAGGGATAACCTCACAGAGGGAGTTCATTCCTAAGTGATGAAATTTAATCAAAAGAACATGGTTCTCGACGATGGACCCAGAAGTGGATATTGTTCATGTATTGGGAGCTGTCACACACATAATCATGATGCAAATCATAAATGCATGTAGACTGGGTGTTCATGATAATCAATCACGCAGGAATGAGAAGAAATTAAGTGTAATTTCAAATGGCATTGCAAATTAATGGTAAGAAGTTTCCTGACAGCAGGTGATGAATTCATTGATCACAGAATCACTACAGTGCAGAAGGAGGCTATTCGGCCTATCGAGTCTGTACGCCTCTCTGGCAAAGCATCTTATCCAGGTCCACCCCCTGCCCTATCCCCAAAACTCAGACATTTACCCTTCTAATGCCACTAACCTGCACATGTTTGGGCACTAAGAGCTAATTTACCATGGCCAAACCATCTAACGTGCACATTTTAGACTGTGAAATGTAACTTGGGCACCTAGAGAAAACAAACGCAGACATGAGGAGAATGTACAAATTCCACACAGACCCAAGGTTGGAATTGAACCCAGATGCCTGGCACTGTGAAGCAGCAGTGCTAATCACTGTGTCACCCTGCTACCAGCTATGCTGTTGACACAACATCGACTTTAAGAATTTCCCGTAATGTCGGGAAACCGATGTTTCAGCTCCCACCCAATTCTACCCCCTATGCCTGCATGTTTCCCAGTCTCTGAGACACCGTTAAATTCCACACAGGGATTGGGGAGACCAATAAATCGTGTCCACAATGTTTTTAACCATATTCAATTTGTGTTCCCTGTGACCGAAGGGTCTTTACAGGATTGTGTGAAAGTAGAACTATCCCAGTTTACAGTTCAGTTGAGAGATGTTTATTACTCTAGTGCTGCTTTTTACAGGCACTTATTGGGCTGAATACTCAGCTGCAGTGTGGCATCCCTGAAACTAGTTTACACTTGTCCAAGAATGAAGCAAATACATTTTTGTATTTAGGTAGCGATGTCACACTACACAAGGCAGCCTTCTTCTGCTTTTAGAATGAAAATATTCCTTTATAAGCCCTTTGGATAACAGGAGATTACATGTCAGGAAGACTGAATATTGGAATTTACCTTTTTTGAAGCTTGTGCATCTTCCAGATTCACTATATTATGGGACTTGTGTCTGCCTATTAGTCCACATGAAGAACAGACACAGACTTCATCATCCTCACAGAAAAACTCAAGAATCTTCACATGGTCTGGGCATTTTCTCTGAGTAAGATCAGCCACAGGGTTGACTAGGTCATGAAATTTAAGGGCCACTTTGGTCAAATGTGGCTTCAAATGATCGGCACAGAAAGAGGTTTCACATTTTAGACATGTCTTCACAGCTGGGGTTTGATTCTCGCTGCAGTGATCACAGGTAACAGTGACAACGTTCCTCTCCAAAGTGGGCTTGAAGTCAAATTTGATGTGACATTGTGCTGGATCCATCCTGATTAATTACTTACGTCCAAGCATCCTCAATGCACTTGAGACAGAAGTTGGGTTGACAGGGCAATTTGACAGTGTCCTTATACACCTGGAGACACACAGCGCAATTCAACTCCTTTAATAAAGCTCTGTTTTCCAACCCTTTAACTGCTCCATGAAGGACAGTCTTCACGTAGTGCAGCCAGCAGTGTACAATGAGGGCTGAGATACTCTGCCCAGAGGGAATTTAGTTGTTAGTTTCAGTTTCACCTGCCCTCACTGCAACTTAACTCTCTGTATCGCTCTATAGCAATCCAACAAAAAAAAGTCAAGTTTATAATTTCACAGTCTACAATCAGAATGTTGCTGGTAAATATTCACTGTATCAATGCCTTACTTTTAATTCTGTTTTAGAATATTTGACTGTGAAAACTGCACAGAAAGCTACATTCAATGAAGAAATGCCGTTCTTTAAAAATGACAAGAACTTCTAATATTCAGTGATGATCTGTTAATGCTGTTACAATTACTCTGTTTGGATGTAGTGACCATTGTAAACCAAAATACCAGTGCCAGTATATCCTTTCTCGAGTAAGGAGACCAAAACTGTACACAGTGCTTCAGGTGTGGCCTCACCAGCATCTTATACAGCTGCAACATAACCTCACTGTTTTAAACTTCAATCCCCTAGCAATGTAGGACAAAATACCATTTGCCTTCTTAATTATCTGCTGTACCTGCAAACAAACTCTTTGAGATTCCTGCACAAGAACACCCAGGTCCCTTTTCCCTTTGCGCACCGCATGTTGTAATTTTTTACCATTTAAATAATAGTTTATTTTGCTGTTATTCCTACCAAAATGGATGACCTCACGTTTACTAACATTATACTCCATTTGCCAGACCCTCGCCCGCTCACTCAGACTATCTATATTTCTTTGCAGATTTTCAGCATCATCTGCACACTTTGCTCTGTCACCCATCTTAGTGTCACCTACAAATTTTGACATACTACACTTGGTCCCCAATTTCAAATCATTTCTGTAAATCATAAACAATTGTAGTCTCAGCACTGATCCTTGAGGCAAACCAATAATCACTGATTGCTAACCAGAAACATTCCCATTTACCCCCACTCTTTGCTTTTTGTTAGTTAACTAATTCTCTATCCATGCTAACACATTACCCATAACACTATGCGCCTTTATTTTATATAGCAATCTTTGGTGCAGTGCCTTGTCAAATGCCTTCTGGAAATCCAGATATACCACATACACAGGTTCCCCATTGTCCACTGCACATGTAATGTTCTCAAAGGATTCCACCAAATTAGTCAAATATGACCTTCTCTTTATGAACCCATGCTGCATCTTATCAATAGAACAACTTATATCCAGATATCTCGTTATTTCTTCCTTGATAATAGATGCAAGCATTTTCTCTAACACAGAAATTAAGCTAACTGACATATAGTTACCTGCCTTTTGTCTACCTTCTTTTTTAAACAGTGGTATCACATTTGCTGTTTTCCAATCTGTGGGGACCACCCGCGAGTCCAGTGAATTTTGATAAATTACTACTCCTGCAATTGCTATTTCACCCACCATGTCTCTTAGTACCCTGGATACATTCCATCAGGACCAGGAGACTTGTCTACCTTTAGCGTCATTAACTTGCCCAACACTATCTCTGTTGTGATAATGATGGTTTCTTGGTTCTCAACTGCCATAGCCTTCCTGTCGTCAATTTTTGGCATGTTATTTGTGTCTTCCACTGTGAAGAGCGATACAAAATACCTGTCCAATGCCTAAGCCATTTTCTCATTTCTAGTTATTACATCTCCCTTCTCATCCTCTAAAAGAACCAATATTTACTTTAGCCACTCTTTTTCATTTTATATATTTGTAGAAACATTTGCGATCTGTTTTTATATTCTAAGCTAGTTTATTCTCATAATCAATCTTACTTTTCTTTATAGCTTTTTTTGTGACTTTGTGCTGGCATTTAAAGATTTCCCAATTCTCTAGGTTCCCACTAATCTTTGCCATTTTATATGTATTTTCTTTCAATTTGATACTCTCCTTTATTTCCTTTGATATCCATAGCTTATCATCTCTTTTCCTAGAGTCCCTCCTTATCACCGATATACACTTGTGCTGAGCACTGTGAAAAATCGCTTTGAAAATCTTTCACTGTTCCTCAATTGTCCTACTATAAAGTTTTTGCTCCCAGTTTACATTATCATCAAAGAATCACAGAACCACACGTGCAGAAAGAGGCCCTTTGGTCCATCGAGTCTGCACCGACCATAATTTCACCCAGCCCTACCCTCATACTCCAACACATTTATCCGCTAATCCATCTAACCTATGCATCTCAGGACACTAAGGGGCAATTTTAGCATGGCCAATCAACCTAACCGCACATCTTTGGACTGTGGCAAGAAACCAGAGCACCTGGAGGAAACTCACACAGACATGAGGAGAACGTGCAAACTCCACATAGACAGTGACCCAAGCCGGGAATTGAACCCAGGTCCCTGGAACTGTGAAGCAACAGTGCTAACTACTGTGCTACCATGCCGCCCACTCATACTATGCCCCCTTAGCCAATTCCTCCCTCATAGAACATAGAACATAGAACACTACAGCACAGAACAGGCCCTTCAGCCTTCAATGTTGCGCCGACCAATATAAAAAGCAATGCCCCTCCAAACTAAACCATTCCCTTCTCTTCCATATACTTATCAACTAACCTCTTAAACGCCACCAAACTTGGCGCATCTACAACTGCTGCAGGCAGGGCATTCCACTCCCGAACCACCCTTTGGGTAAAGAACCTACCTCTGATATCCGTCCTATAACTATCACCTCTTAATTTAAAGCTGTGTCCCCTCGTGCTAGCTTTCTCCATCCTAGGAAAAAGGCTATCACTGTCCACCCTATCTAAACCTCTAATCATCTTATATGTTTCGATTAGGTCCCCTCTTAGCCGCCTCCTTTCTAACGAAAACAACCTCAAATCCCTCAGCCTCTCTTCATAAGACCTGCCCTCCATACCAGGCAACATCCTGGTAAACCTCCTCTGTACCCTCTCCAATGCCTCCACATCTTTCTTATAATGTGGGGACCAGAACTGCACACAATACTCCAAGTGCGGCCGCACTAGAGTTTTGTACAGTTGCAACATGACGTTGCGGCTCCGAAATTCAATCCCCCTACCAATAAAAGCTAAGACTCCATATGCCTTCTTAACAACCTTATCGACTTGACTGCCTACTTTCAGGGATCTATGCACATATACACCAAGATCCCTCTGTTCATCAACACTATTAAGAATCCTACCATTAGCCCTATACTCTACACATTTATTATTCCTGCCAAAGTGCATTACCTCACACTTTTCCACATTAAACTCCATTTGCCACCTCTCGGCCCAGCTCTGCAACTTGTCCAAGTCTCTCTGCAAACTATAACACCCCTCTTCACTATCTACCACTCCACCGACTTTAGTGTCATCTGCAAATTTACTAATCCATCCTTCAATACCCTCATCCAGATCATTTATAAAAATTACAAACAGCAGGGGCCCCAAAACAGACCCCTGAGGTACACCACTTGTCACCGAACTCCACGATGAATATCTCCCATCAACCACCACCCTCTGTCTTCTATCCGCTAGCCAATTCCTAACCCAATTAGCTAAATCACCTTCTATCCCATACATCTGCATTTTCTGCAGAAGTCTTCCATGGGCCACCTTATCAAACGCCTTACTAAAGTCCATATATACCTTAGTCATTGAGTCATAGTCATAGAGTCATAATCAAAAGAGTCATAGTCTCTTTTGTTTAAGCACAAGATTATGGTACTGAATTTTACCTTCTCACGCTCCATTTTAAATTCAACCATACTGTGATCGCTTCTTCCAGGAAGATCCCTACCTGCAAGATTATTAATTATTCCCATCTCATGACACAGGACCAGATCTATGATAGCTTGCTCCCTTATCAGTTCCATTACATACTGTTCAAGGAAGCTATGGTGGATACATTCTATGAACTCCTCAAGGCTGTCTTGATTGATCTAGTTTGACCAATTGATATGTTGATTAAAATCCCCCATGATAATTGCTGTACCATTTTTATTTCTTTGTTTATTTCTCGCCCCACCATGATGTCATTATTTGGTGGCCGATAGACTACACCTATCAGTGACTTTTTCTCCTTACTATTTCTAATTTCCACCCAAATGGATTCAATCTTTTTTTCCATAGAACCTATATCCTATCTCTCTATTAACCTGATGTCATCCTTAAATATCAGAGCTACACCACCTTCCTTACCTTCCTGTAAGGAGGGTAACCTTCCGAACCTAATTACCTAACCATCTGAACAGTTTGATATCCCTGGATATTCAACTCCCAGTCTTGACCATTCTGCATTCATGACTCTGTAATGGCCACCAAATCATACTCGTTCATAATGATTTGTGCTGAGAACTCATTTACCTTGTTTTGAATGCTACAAGCATTTAGACAAAATGCCTTTATGCTAGTTTTTGTAACTTCTGTTTGAATTCTAACACTTCCACTAATAATATCTCCTGAGTTCTCTTTCCTTTTAACTTTTTTCCTGATTTTTGACATAGTTGGAATCTTTTCCCCACAATTTGTCCTTGCTTCCTCCTTCTCAGACTCCTTACATAAGTTCCCATTCCCCTGGCACATTAGTTTAAAAGCCTGATGGCAGCAGGGAAGAAGCTGTCCTTGAGTCAGTTGGTACAGGACCTCAGACTTTTGTATCTTTTTCCAGACGAAAGAAGGTGGAAGAGAGAATGTCCGGGGTGTGAGAGGTCCTTAATTATGCTGGCTGCTTTGTCAAGGCAGCAGTAAGTGTAGACAGAGGCTGGTTTGCATGATGCATTGGGCTATATTCATGTCTTTTTGTAGTTTCTTGAGGTCTTGGGCAGAGCAGGAGCCATACCAAGCTGTGATACAATCAGAAAGAATGCGTTCTATGGTGTACCTGTAAAGGTCATTGAGAGTTGTAGCTATACATGCCTCAAAAGTGCTAGGCAATGACCATCTCTAACAAAAGAAAATCTGAACATCTCCCCTTGACATTCAATGACATTAATATCGCTGAATCCCTGATTATCAACAATCCTAGGTATTAACATTCACAATATAGTGAAGATCTGTCTGGTTTAGGGAAGGAAATCTGCTGTCCTTACCTGGTCTGACTTACACTTGACTCCAGATCCACAGCAGTGTGGCTGATTCTTAACTGCCATAAAGATGCATTTTCACAGACTTCCTTAGTAAACACAAAAGTATTTATTAATGAGAATTTTTCAACAGCCATTTATCTGCAACTAGCTTCTGGCACGTCTTCTGCCTAAGAGGACACCACTGATCCACTGACACCACTGACCCAGTCTGAGTCCCATTTGATTCCCCCAAGACAGGTCATCCTTAATCTGCTGTGTTACTATTAAAGAGACAATCACCAAGTCTATCCTCCTTCAACCTCTTTACAATTATACAGTTGTACAATTTTCAATAACAAAGTTATTCAGTCCTAAACATCATACACATGAGTTGGACAATTATAATTTGATCTTTGAAGAGTTTTTTTCTGTTTCCTGTGGAGCAGTTTAATTCTCTAGTCTGAGATGCTGCCACAGAAATGAATTAACAGGATTTATAATAATAGGTACCTCTTCTAGCACAGGCAGTTCATCTCTATTTCCTTCCATGGAGATATCTGTTACATTGTAACAGGTTGATCAGGTACTTCAGTGCTTATAGATTCACAAACATTTCTTGATGGCAACACTGACTACTGGAGCATCTCTCTATTCCTATTCAAGTGGTCCACATGTTTACAAACAATCCATACCTCCATGTCTACTGGGAATGACAGTGGTCCGGTCTCTGAGACAATGGCCGTGATTCTTCCATTGCAATTGGCAACTTTTCTGTCGGGTCGCGGTGGGAAATGTGCGCCTGTGACCTTGAACAGGAATTTGCGCATGCGCCGGGAATGCATGTGCATCTCCCAGAGCTGGTGAACAGTCGTCAGTCAGACCATGCTGGAAACCAGCGGGAAGGCAGGTAAGACATTTAAATCTGTTTTTAATCTGTTTTAAATGTGCATATTAGGTAATTATTGGGACCTTTCAGGTCCCGAACAAATCTCGCAACCTGCCAGGCATACTTCATTAGACTGGCCCCCACATTTGGGAAACAAGCAGAAGACCTCGACGGAATGAAGTGGGGATCAATCGGAGACCCCCAGGAAATTGGGCGGTGGGGGAGGAGGGTGTTGCCCCCTGGGCATGGCCACCATGATAGTACCAATCTGTACCTTCAAGAGGCAAAGTGTCCATGCCCGGGGGGGCGGTGGCACTGCCCATCAGGCATTGGGCAGTGTCAAGAGGACGGGGCCTATTGTGGGCAGAGCTTAGGGGCAATCGGTGGGTGTGGGGTGTCCTACTGCCACTCTGCAGACAGGATCGGTCTGGGATGGAGGGAGGGCAGTGATTGGGGCAGGCAAGTGGTAGGGGATGGGGCGGGGGATGTGGCTGCCTTTCTGGGAGTCTGACTCTGGGGGAGGGATTTGCTGAGGTGGGGGAATGGCCAATTTGCCACACTAAGGGGTGAGGCTGGCCCAAGAATTGTCGTTTATGTTATTTTTATTGAAGTTTATTTATTAGTCACAGATAGGCTTAAATTAACACTGCAATGAAATGACTGTCAAAATCCCCTAGTCACCAAACTCCAGCACTTGTTCGGATACACCTAACCAGCACGCCTTTTGGACTCTGGGTAGAATCCAGAGCACCCGAAGGAAACCACACAGACATGAGGTGAATGTACAAACTCCACACAGACAATGACCTGAGCCAGGAATACAATCCGGGTTCCTGATGAGACAGCAGTGCTAACCACTGTGCCACTGCTTTTCTCTCTCTCTGTTGGAGTTTGATACAAATCTGGTTGATTTTTTTTCAGTTATTAAAACTTCCACTTATCTTGAAGGAAGGATATTTCAGTAATCTCTACAGTCTTAATTTCTCCCATATTCAGAAACTCAGTGCTCCAAACTTGATGGATGGGATTCTACAGCCTCACTTGGGCGAGACTGGAAATTCTGCCTGAGGTCAACTGAGATTTCCATTGCTGAACACTCGCCCACTCTGATTCCGTGGCATGTGAGGTGGTAGAGTTCTGGCCGTCAACGTTTTTAACTTGAGAATTTCTCTGCTCAGTTGAAGTCCAAAGTGCAGCAATTGCTGCCAAGGAACCCCACAAGGATCCTGCATATCGGAAATTTATCAGTTCCAGCTCCATGATTTTCGCACTTTTCAAGAAACCTCACTGCATTTCACTTTGGCCATCTTTTTACTTAAAGCATGACTTTGCGTGCTCTTAAAAAATTACAAGAACTCTTATTTTCTTTCATTTAAATTCATTTTTTTTAAAACTTAAAGCCACAGCTCTTGTTTTGCAGTATTACTTCATTTTTTTCTATACATTTTCTCAACTTTTGACTCTGCTAGCCCATTCAGGTTTGTTCTGCACCTATCCCTCAGCCTTTCCAATGCACTGAGACTGCAAATTCATCTATGATGTAAGTGGAGGTACATTTTTGCCTTCCGTTAAGCCTTCTTGTGGATTCAGACCCGGGATGTTAGAACATAGAACACTGCAGCACAAACAGGCCCTTCGGCCCACGAGAAATGTTCATTTCCTTGCTCGTCCATCTTCTAACTGTCCGTGTTTTCTGATTCTCCATTACTTAGATTCTGACAATGATATCTCAAATGGGTCTATTAACTCAAAGAGAGGCATTCGGGTCAATATTTTCTTTCAGACTTCAGTTAAAACAGGATAGTGACTGGTAGTGGGCCACAGACAATATCAGGATAAGTTATTCTCATCACCTGATGTAAAGATGCACTTTCACAGACTTCAATAGTAAAAGCAAAATGTATTTATTAATAAGGATTGTTCAACAGCTACACAGCTACAGCAAACATGTCTCCTAGATAAGAGGACTTCACCCCCTACAGTGACTATTCACTCTGAATGCCAATTGGTCCCCCAAGCCGTGTCACCCTTACTCTGCATTCTGTTGTGTTGCTACTAAAGGAACAATCAGACATTCACCATTACTACCCTCTGAAATGGCTAAGAGAGTTAATTAAAAGATAATTAAGAATTGGTAACAAATGCTTGCCTTGCCAGCAACGTCCACATCCTGTGAAAGAATAAAAGTAAAATAAACTGACCTAGGACAGCCTTATAAATACTGTGGCTACAGGAGTAGGTTAGAGGTCCCCAGAAACCTGTCCACCATCTACACAGCATATGTCAGGAGTGTGATGAATATTCTCCCTTTGCCTGGATGAGTGAAGCTCCAACAGTGCAGAATAAGCTTCACACTTCCAGAACAGGACTTCCGGCTTGATTAACACCACATCCGTTTACCTTAGTGATGGAAAGGGATGGGCACATACCGAATAACAGTAGTTATAGATGGGGAAAAGGTAATTATGAGGCTATTAGGAGAGATTTAGGATGCATAGCGTGGAGCAGGATATTGCAGGGGCTGGGGACATCTGAAATGTGGAGCATATTTAAGGAACAGCTTCTGCATGTCCGTAATAAATATGTACCTGCCAGGCAGGGAGGAAGTGGTCGAGTGAGGGAACCATGGTGTACTAGGGAAGTTGAATCTCTGGTGGAGAGGAGGAAGGAGGCTTATATAATGATGAGACGTGAAGGCTCAGTTAGGGCACTGGAGAGCTATAAATTAGCCAGGAAGGAGCTAAAGAGGGAGTTCAGAAGAGCTAGAAGAGGACACGAGAAGACTTTAGTGGATAGGATTAAGGAGAATCCTAAAGCTTTTTACAGATATATAAATAATAAAAGATTGGTTAGGGCAAGATTAGGGCCAGTCAGAGATAGCAGTGGGAAGTTGTACATGGAGCCTGAGGAGATAGGAGAGACACTGAATGAGTATTTTTCGTCAGTATTCACGCAGGAGAAAGACAATGTTGTCGGGGAGAATACTGCAATACTAGGTTGTAGAATGGGCAGGATTGAGGTTCATAAGGAGGAGGTGTTAGCGAATCTTGAGGGTATGAAAATTGTTAAGTCCCCTGGGCCAGATGGGATTTACCTCAGGATTCTCTGGGAGGCTAGAGAGGAGATTGCAGAGCCTTTGGCTTTGATCTTCATGTCGTCGTTGGCTACAGGTATAGTGCCAGAAGACTGGAGGATGGCAAATGTTGTCCCTTTGTTCAAAAAGGGGAGTAGGGACCATCCTGGAAATTATAGACCGGTGAGCCTGACTTCTGTTGTGGGCAAGGTCTTGGAAAGAATGATAAGGGATAGGATTTATAAGCATCTAGAGAGGAATAAATTGATTAGGGATAGTCAGCACGGTTTTGTGAAGGGTAGGTCGTGCCTCACAAACCTTATTGAGTTTTTTGAGGAGGTGACCAAAGAGGTAGATAAGGGTAAGGCAGTTGATGTAGTGTATATGGATTTTAGCAAAGCTTTTGATAAGGTTCCCCATGGTAGGCTACTGCAGAAAGTGCAGATGCATGGGATTGAAGGTGATTTAGCAGTTTGGATTAGGAATTGGCTAGCTGATAGAAGACAGAGGGTGGTGGTTGATGGGAAATATTCAACCTGGAGTGCATTTACAAGTGGTGTACCTCAAGGATCTGTTTTGGGGCACTGCTGTTTGTCATTTTTATAAATGACCTAGATGAGGGTGTAGAGGGTTGGATTAGTAAATTTGCTGATGATACCAAAGTGGGGGAGTTGTAGACAGCGAGGATGGATGTTACAGTTTGCAGAGGGACATAGATAGGTTGCAGAGCTGGGCCGTGAGGTGGCAAATGGAATTCAATACGGATAAGTGTGAGGTGATTCACTTTGGTAGGAATAACAGGCATATGAAATATAGGGCTAATGGAAGGACCCTTAATAGTGTTGTCGATCAGAGGGATCTTGGGGTACAAGTACATAGCTCTTTGAAAGTTGGCACCCAGGTTGATAAAGTTGTTAAGAAGGCGTACGGTGTTTTAGCTTTTATTGGTAGAGGGATTGAATTTAGGAGCCGTGAGGTTATGTTACAACTGTACAAAACTCTGGTGCGGCCGCACTTGGAGTATTGCGTACAGTTCTGGTCGCCGCATTATAAGAAAGATGTGGAAGCATTGGAAAGGGTGCAGAGGAGGTCTACCAGATGTTGCCTGGTATGGTGGGAAGGCCTTATGAGGAAAGGCTGAGGGACCTGAGGTTATTTTCATTAGAGAGAAGAAGGTTACGCGGTGACCTAATTGAGGCGTATAAGATGATCAAATGACTGGATAGGGTGGATAGTGAGAGCCTTTTTCCTTGGATGGTGATGACCAACACGAGGGGGCATAACTTTAAATTAAGAGGTGGTAGTTATAGGACGGATGTCAGAGGCAGATTCTTTACACAGAGGGTGGTGAGGGCGTGGAATGCCCTGCCTGCAGCAGTTGTGGACTCGCCTACTTTGCGGGCATTCAAATGTCGGTGGATAGGCAAATGGATGATATTGGAATAGTTTAGGTTAGAGGGTTCACTGGCCGGCGCAACATCGAGGGCCGAAGGGCCTGTACTGCGCTGTAATGTTCTACGTTCTATGTCCACCACCTTCAACATTCACTTTCTCTACCACCGACACACAATGGCAAGCATATCATCTATAAGATACACTGCAGCAACTCGCCAAGGTTCTTTCTCAGTGCCTTCTAAATCTACGACCTCTACTGCTAGAAGGACAAAGACAGCTGACACATCGGAGGCAATTCTTCCAGCTCGTTGCACTACTCGACTAATACAGCAGGAAACATCAGCGGTGGCTGTTTCATGGTCTTCCCATTGGACGTCACAGCTTCCGCTCAGACCAATATTTTTCAGTGTCATCAGTGTCATGCCAGAAATTAGAGTGGAGCTGGTTTCAATTTGGAAATGTGGACCCAGAACTAACGTCTTTTGCATGGCCCCGGCACTGCCCAAGGGGTCTCTTGGCACTGCTCATCCAGCATTGGGCAGTGCCAATGGAGTGGGGCCACAGAGATGTGGGGCCCACGGGGAGGGAAGCAGGGCATGGGTGGAGTCCCACTGCCATTCTGCACTTAGAATAAATAGGAAGGGAGAAAGAAGGAAGATTGGGGGGCTAGCCACGGGTGAGGGTGGGGGATGGCAGAGTCAGAGCTGCTGGGAGAGGGCAAAATGCCTTGTTACCCTAAACATGTATAGGTTACTTCGTCAACCTTATATTTACTTCTCACACTGTAAATCTCTCTAAACACAATAGAAACATACTTTAAACTAAGCAAAGTATATGTTAAACACCTTTATCTAACATGACCCTAACTAGAGCTTTACTTGTCTTGCACTGAAAATTAAACCCACTTAAATCCATACCTTTTTAATATTCAATGATTAAAGCAAAACTTCCTTAAAACTTCCTCTGTTTTCCTGACAATGGGAACACCATTACATACAAGTTCCTCTTGACGTCTCACACTATCCTGACTTGCTGTTCCTGAACTTGAAATGGGTCGAAGTCCTGGAACTCTCTCCCTTATAGCATTTTGGGTGTACTTACACCACATGCACTGCAATGGTTCAAGAAAGCAGCTATCACCTTCTAAATGGGCAATTAGGAATGGACAATAAATGCTTGCCTAGGCACAGACACCAACATCCCATGAAATAATCTAATTAATAAGCTGCTAACTGACTTAACAATTTCCAATGTTGGGTTCTTCTTTTTTATATTTGAATCACAGCTCGAAAGCAGGCTTTTTCCATTGTGGCTAGAAGGGAAAAACGCTAGAGAACATGGGTTAAGGGTAAAATGGGAAAAGTTTAAAGGGAATATTGGTGGGGGGCAGTTCTTCACACAGAGAGTGGTGGGAGTGTGGAATGAGCTACCAGATGAAGTGGTAAATGCAGTCTCACTTTTAACATTTAAGAAAAACTTGGATAGGTACATGAATGAAAGGGGTGTGGAGGGATATGATCCAGGTGCAGGTCAGTGGGACGAGGCAGAGAAATGGTTCAGTACAGCCAAGAAGGGTCAAAAGGCCCTGTTTCTGTGCTGTAATGTTCTATGGTTCTATGGAAAGGAGAACATTCAGCTTATCATATTTATGCAGGCCTTCTGCAAAATCCACCTATTTTCCCAACATCTCTCCCATGGCCCTGGAATTGTTTTTCATGTGCTCAGCCAATATTCTTTTAAAAACCATAATTCACTAAACTTTTGTTGCCTTTCAGATCCCAACTGCTCACTGAGTAACAAGTGTTTTTCTCAGCCTGCCGCTTGTTCTTTTACCAATTGCCTTAAATCAGTGCTGTGTGGTTCTCAACCATTCTGTCAATGGGAACAATTTCTGTTTATCAATTATCTTTAGACACCACACCTCCCCCCCCCCCATGATTTTGAACAATTTTATCAATTCTACCTTCAACCTCACAAAAAATAATACGTATTTGAAATAAAAACAGAATAGGTTGGAGATACTCAGCAGGTTAAGCAGATTCTGTGAAGAGAAACAGAATAAATGACGGAATTGTCCTATTCTGCCTGTGGCAGGGTTTCGTGCTGAACGTGAGCAGAGAACCTAGAGGCATCAAAATATGCCAGAAAGTCACCAGAAAAAGGTTGCAATACTCTTAATGGCAAGCTCGTTATCTCACTGCCCTGATGTGAAAACTGTTTGCATTCACGGTAACTCATAGATGCTCATTACAACAGCTGCTAAGCAGAACCTCCCCACTCCTTCCAGCCTTACGTCGCGCCAGCGGGAAATTATGTCAACCTCAAATCCATTTGAAAAAAAGCTGGCTTACACAAACCGGACTTCAGTTTGCTTGAGACTTTGGGATGGGTGCCACATCCGTAGCTTACCTGACATTGCGCTGTGTCCCCTTATTGTGCTGAATGCCACATGTCTAGGGCTGAACAGTTTGTGCCCTTCAGCTCAGTGCCGATGTTGTCTGTACAGATAGCATTGTGCTGCCGGATTCATGCTCCCTTCACTTTAATCGCCTCGAAGTTTGACCCTGAGTGGGTGCAAGGTTAGCATGGCACGTTAGGAATGATTCATACAAGAACTTGGAAATTAGGGGTGTTGTGATTTGAGAGAATCACTGTTATCCTTGGTTCTTATTGCAAAGTGGGGCTATCTGAATTTTTCCATTTTTGGCAGCCAAGAATTACAGAAGGCTGGCATTCCTCCTGTGAAATGGAAAGGACACACAAATGACAGACTATTGAGGGGCCACATGAACCCAGTCTGAAGTCAGAGACAGGAGGCAATGCAGAAGAGCAGCAGGTATGCAGCAGGAGCAATCATTGGAAACATAATATGCCCCATCTGAAGAGAAGGCCAACGGCTATGAGAAAAAGATACAGCTTGGTATACAGGCCTGTCTCATTGTTGCTATCCCTGACCTTGGCAGGTGCTGTCTAATGCTGTAGAGAGTATATTAATGTTGACTAGTGGCATCGGCAGCATACGGATAGGAAAGGCATACTATGTCAGGGAGCAGGGGTAGCGGTATGCAAAGATCTCATGAAGGTGAGGGTATTCACCTCTGCAGGTAATCATTCACGAAGCCTCCAGATGGAGATGGTAGATGCCCACAAGGGACATGGCCACTTCACATGCTCTGGGCATAGATGTGGAGAGTGGCATGGTGGCATACTGGTTAGCACTGCTGCATCACAGTTCCAAGGACCTGGGTTCAATTCCCAGCTTGGGTCACTTTCTGTGTCGCGCCTGCACATTCTCCCTATTCCTTTCCTCTAGGTGCTGTGATTTCCTCCCACAGTCTAAAGATGTGCGGGTTAGGTTGATTGGCCGTGCTAAATTACCCCTTAGTGACCTGAGATACTTAGCTTAGAGGGAATAGCAAGGTAAATATGTAGAGTTATGGAGATAGGGACTGGGTGGGATTGTTGTCGGTGCAGACTCGATGGGCCGAATGGCCTCTTTCTGTACTGTTGAGGGAGGGTGGGTCAGTTGCAATGTCCACAACAGCAGTGGGATCCAATATTCGTGGTATGTGCTGAAGAATGATAGGCATGGCTCTATTTTGACATTGTGAGGCTGCAGATAAATCAGAGACCGACAGAAATACGGAAGGGAGTTTTGAACTTGGTCCTGAATTAGCAGTGCAGCAGTGCCATCTTGAGGTGCCACAATAAGGGCATCCATCAAAGTTACAAAAGTAATTTCAGTTCTGAACTGGAAAAACTGAGGTTGTGTGGGAGTACTGCTGCACCGGATTGGAATGCATATTCACTTATTGCTGATGCTACATTGGATAAGATCTAGGTCAGTTGCATAGAGGGAAACTTCATTGTCCAGGAAGCAACTGAAAGCCAATCATTTCATTCAGCACTGTTAAAGCAGTAGACAGAATTCACTGGATTTCTATCAAAGTCTCAACATCGATAGTATATAAAGATAAGAATGCAGTCTTGGAGAATGAAGGAAATAATGAAAGGAGCACAGCTGCATCATATTTGGTATTCCATCAATGAAGAACAGTCACGAGTTCCCAATGAATACCATTCATCAATGCTTCCATTCATCACAAGCAAGTGATTAGTCATTCATATGCCATTATAAAGCCTGGAATGTTGAGCTACTTTTGTTTAATCATCTCACTGACACCCCACAGAGAATCCAGGTGTTACATTTCTGAAGTGGAATGTTGTTCACTTCAATATATGTACTACATCTTGGGAATATGTTTAATCAGGTGCAATACAAGTAAAACAGCCAAAGATGTGAAGCCCAACATATCTCATTGATGTCTCAATCAGAACTTCGTCTTCTGCAGCCTTTAATCATTGTCTGCTTTGATGTTTCATTTCAGAGAGAAGGCAAAAGAACTAATGGATCCAGGGCTCCATGCTGTCTTTCTCAAAGTCCTTATTCAATGGAGAGGTGGAAGAGGGAGAGGCATCACTGCACACAGCTCCAGTGGGAGATAGTGCCTGAGGACATAGCCAAAAGGAGCCAGATCATGAACAGAAGGGTAAGGAGGATAGATATGGGAACTGGAGGTGACTCATCTTTCTGGGTGTCTATTGAGTACCCTACTTGCAAATGTGTAAGAGACATTGGCAGGCATGGCTGTGATCATACTAACTCCTCATTGATCACACTTGCCACATTTTTTGTGAATACCTGATGCCCTGTAGCGTTGAAGGCTTCAGCGTGTCAGTGGCTTTGAAGGTTGATTTGATTTATTATTGTCATAAGTTTCGGGATACACTATTTTAAAAAAATTGCTTCTTGCATGCTAACAGGCAAAGCATATCATTTATAGCATACATAGGGGAGAAGGAAAACAGAGGGCTCAGAATTGTGTTACAGTCTTAGTTAGAGTGTAGAGAAAGCTCAACTAAATATGAGGTATGAATTCTGATAGCAGCAGGGAAGAAGCTGTTGTTGAATCGGTTGGCACACAATCTCAGACTTTTGTACCTTTTTCCTGATGGAAGAGAATATGTCTGGGGTGCATGGGATCCTTGATTATGCTGGCTGTTTTTCCGAGACAGCAGGAAGGGGATAGCAATGCTCAATTGCTTTGCCTTTGGGCATTTCCAGGGATCAATAGGGGACCTGTGGAGCATCTCATTTCACACGCAAAACACTGTTGCTGTTACATAAAGGAAGTCCTCAATGCTCTTTATAATGAGGCCCATCACTTTGTTGGGCTTGCTCTGAGTGGGTTTCTTCAGATCCCAAGACCATAAATTCCTGTCTGAGCTCAATAGACATTTTGCTGATCTGCCAAATTTTCTGTCTCACCTCCCACAATTTCAATGGTGAGTGAAATGGAAGAATTGCGGCCAATCTCCTTGCAACCACCTCAGGCTTCCCAAGAACGCAGGGTGCAACAGACCGTACCCATGTGGCTATATGGGCACTATGGCAACAACCCTTAATACTTATAAACTGAAAGTGCTACTATTCCATCAACATGCAAGTAGTGTGTGACCATAGCAAACGTATGCTGAATGTGTGCATTGGCACCCAGGCAGTTCCCAAGACTTCATCATTCTGAATCAGTTCCAGATATCTGGGATTTAAAGAGACTAGAACTTCGGTAAATATGACAGGATTAGTTAAAATAGATAAAAGGAATCATAAGTACTCAATTTTTAACAAAGGTTTTAACATGTTTAAGTTTTATTTCTAATATGATCATTAGCTATTGCCTTCTGCTGTAGAAATCTAAAGATACATTTGGATATTATTCCAATACATTGCTATAACCAATTTTTACACAATTTAATTTTTGTATTATCTTTCAGAAAGCATCATTGTTGCTGACAGAACAAAGTATTCACCTTGAAAATCTATAGCTTGCCACATTTGAGAATTTGAAACCAAAAGATGGGAAACAATTCAGTTCAAGTAAAATAAATTTAGCATGAGTAGCAAGGTTGTCCCTCCATCACAAACACATTGGAAAGGGAGAAGGAACTAAATACTTTTTTGTATTTTCCTTGCTTGACTATGTATAAATAAATCATTAACCAGGGGATGGTCTTAATTGAGAATTCCAGGATGGCTTTGTAAGAGCAGAACTCTGCACGCTTTAATAAGACTTTCAACTTTGGGAACCATCTGTCGGGATTCAGTATAATGTTGGTGGAGGCTCTTCTAGTCTATGAAAGCATACTAATGGGAGCTCAGACCATGGAGCTCAGGCTATGACTGAGACTTGGATCCTTGAAGAGCCAGGCCCAATTTTAAAGTGGTCGTGGAAGGGGTCGACTTATATTGGTTGTAAAAATGTGGATCCCTCACCTACTCAAAATGAAATCTATTAGTTGTAAATAAAAATGATTGAAATGGTATAGAGCAACAGGAAATGTATTTGGGGAATGATTTAACTCATGAATCACTGTATTCAAACAGATTATGCTTTTTGTCAAATTAGTTGAAATACAATTCCTTCGGGACACTGGGAAACTGTGGCAGCCTGCCGACCCCATTGTGTTTTGCCTATGATTGTAGCAAGTAAAAAAAAGCAGAGATTTGAGGAGCTCAGAAGAGGCCAATAAGGCTGATCCAAGTATCAAATTGATGAATTTTGAAGAAGCATATAAGCAGGTGAACTGAAAACAGATGTCTTGGCATGCGAGACACTTGCAATAGGATAGAGAAAATGAATACTTTCAATATGCCTCAGCAGCAGACAGAGACAAGAGTTCAAGATTTTCAAAAGAAAAATTTAGGACACATTTCAGGAAGTTTTACTTTCCTCAGAGTGAGGAACAGATAATTGAGACCAAGATGTAGGATTAATTAAAGAAACAATAAGAAGGGAGAATTTGGTTTTAATATTTGCAAAAGAATACTAAATAAACAGTCTTGAATTTATACTCTAGACATTTTCTTTGTGTACAACACCAAAGACACTCCAACATAATTGTTCCCAATGAGCCAGGATGTGACTTTACTGTATCTAGTGTCTAAACAAAAAAACAAAGAAAATTACAGCATGGGAACAGCCCTTCGGCCCTTCAAGCCTGTATCCACCATGGTTCCCGACTGAACTAAAGCCCCCCACACTTTCAGGGACATATCCCTCTATTCCCATCCTATCCATGTATTTGTCCCGATGCCCCTTAAAACTCACTATTGCATCTGTTTCCACCACCTCCTATAGCAGCTAAGTGGTGCAAAAAGTCCAAGTTGAGCAGAAATCCCTATTACTATCTTCAAATAATGGATAGAATCCACTTGTGGTCTTTGGAATAATATAAAATAATCATTCTTTAAGATATTGATTTATATTATAAACAGAATTTTTCAAGTAATTCTAACAGGTAGAAAATGAAACAAAAGCCAGCATAAAATTTGTAGAACTATAGACAACTTTGCTAGTACAGAAAATAATATTGTTGATCAGGATAATTGTATGTACGTTGCCTGACAAATGGCAATTCTTGTCATTCTCTGGATGACTTTTCCACAGATTGTAGTTTATTAATTTGCTTTTCTGCCTGAAAATAAACCAGAAAAAGAAAATTCAAACCAAAATCGAGGTAATGAAACATACTTAAAGAATAAGAAGATACTTCCGGTTTTCCATCTGATTAACCAGAATACGTTTATTGACTGACTGTAAATTTTATTAGTTCTAATAGTTTAAATATAAAAGCAAAAACAGCAACTAGAATTTGTATAGCAGCTTCAATGTAACATGACTTCCCAAGAAATATTATTAAACAAAATCTGACATTGCGTCACCAAGGTGATTTACATAAAACTTTGGTCAGAGAGATGGGTTATAAATGTCTTAGAGGATAAGAAATAATAGTAGAGAGGGGTAAGGAGGGAATTCCAGAACATAGAACACTACAGCACAAACAGGCCCTACGGCCCACAAGATGCGTTGATTACATCCGTACCTACCAGGCTATCTATAATTCTCAATCCCATTAAATCCCATGTACTCATCCAGAAGTCTCTTAAAAGACCCCAGCGAGTTCGCCTCTACCACCACTGATGGCAACCGATTCCATTCACTCATCACCCTCTGAGTGAAAAACTTGCGTCTAACATCTCCTCTGTACTTGCCCCCCAGCAACTTAAACCTGTGTCCTCTCGTAGCGACCACTTCAGCCCTGGGAAATAGCCTCTGAGAATTCACCCTATCTATTCCTCTCAACATCTTATAAATCTCTATCAGGTTGTCTCTCAACCTTCATCTCTCCAGGGAGAAGAGTCCTAGCTCTCTCAACCTATCTTCGTAAGGCATACCCCCCAATCCAGGAAACGTCCTTGGAAATCTCCTCAGCACCCTCTCAATAGCTTCCACATCCTTCCTATAGTGAGGCGACCAGAACTGCACACAATACTCCAAGTGGAGTCTTAAAGTTGCAGCATTACCTCTCGACTCCTAAACTCAATTCCTCTATTAATGAAGGCCAGTACACCATATGCCTTCTTGACCACATCCTCCACTTGCAGGGCAGATTTAAGAGTCCTATGGACCTGGACCCCAAGATCCTTCTGCTCCTCAACACTGCCAAGACCCCTACCCTTGATATTATACTGCTTCACCTCATTGGTCCTGCCAAAATGGACCACCACACATTTATTTGCATTGAAGTCCATCTGCCACTTCTCCACCCAGTCTTGCATCCTATCTATGTCTCACTGCAACTTCAGACATCCCTCCAGACTATCCACAACACCACCAACCTTCGTATTGTCAGTGAACTTACTAACCCATCCCTCCACTTCCTCATCCAGGTCATTTATGAAAATGACAAACAGCAAGGGTCCTAGAACAGATCCCTGGGGCACTCCACTGGTGACTGACCTCCATGCAGAAGAAGACCCATCCACAACTACTCTCTGCCTTCTGCAGGCAAGCCAGTTCTGGATCCACAAGGCCAAAGCCCCTTGGATTCCATGCCCTCACACCTTCTCAAGAAGTCTTGCATGGAGGACCTTATCAAACACCTTGCTGAAATCCATGTAAACCACGTCCACTGCTCTTCCTTCGTCAATGTGTTCAGTCGCATTTTCGAAGAATTCAACTAGGCTCGTAAGGCACGATCTGCCCTTAACAAAGCTGTGTTGACTATTCCTGATCATATTGAATTTCTCTAAATGCTCATAAATCCTATCTCTCAGAATCCTCTCCATCAACTTACCGACCACTGAGGTCAGACTCACTGGTCGGTAATTGCCCAGGCTATCCCTGTTCCCCTTCTTGAAAATAGGCACCACATCCGCAATCCTCCAATCTTCCGGAACCTCTCCCGTCTCCATCGACGACGCAAAGATCATCGCCAGGGGCTCTGCAATCACTTCCCTCACCTCCCACAGTAACCTGGGGTACATCCCATCCGGACCCGGCTACTTATCTACCTTGATGGAATTTAACAGTTCCAACACCTCCTCTTTCTTAATGTCCACATACTCAATCTTTTCAGTTTGCCGCATTCCTGGAATACAACCCCCCAGATCACTCTCCACTGTGAATACTGAGGCAAAGTACTTATTAAGCACCTCTGCCATTTCTTCTGGTTCCACACAGACTTTTCCTCCTTCACCTTTTATAGGTCCTATCCCTTCTCTTCTCATCCTTTTACTCTTCACATATTTGTAGAATGCCTTGGGATTCTCCTTAATCCTACCCACCAAAGCCTTCTTGTGACCCCTTCTGGCCCTTCTAATTTCCTTTTTAAGCTTCCTTCTACAAGTCTTATATGCCTCTACATCCTTAACATCCTCTAGCTCCCTGAACCTATTGTTCAACTTTCTTTTCTTCCTAACTAGGTTCATCACAACCTTTGTGCACCACGGTTCTCTTGACCTACCAAAACCTCCTTGTCTCACCAGAACATTGTTGTGCAGAGCTCCAGACAAACATTCCTTGAAAATCCGCCACCTTCCTTCAGTACTTTTCCCCAAGAACACCTCCTTCCAGTTTACTCTTCCAATTTCCTGCCTAATGATTCATATTTCTCCCTACTCCAGATAAACACCTTCCTATCCTGCCTGATCCTATCTTTTCCAATGCTATCATGAAGGAGACAGAATTATGATCACCATTCCCAAGATGCTCTCCTACCGAGAGATCCGACACCTGTCCTGATTCATTAGCCAGCACCAGGTCAAGTACAGCCTCTCCTCTTGTAGGCTTATCCACATACTGTGTCAGAAAACCCTCCTGAACATACTTGACAAACTCCTCACCATCCGAACCCCTTACCCTGGGGAAATTAAAGTCTCCCATTACGACAATTTTGTTATTTCTACATCTCTCTAGGATCTGTTTCCCTATCTGCACCTCAACATCCCTGTCATTATTGGGCGGCCTATAAAAAAACATCCAGCAAAGTTTTTGACTCCTTACTGTTCCCAACTTCCACCCACAGAGACATCCTCCTTCTCTACAGCTGTGACACTGTCCCTGATCAACAGTGCCACTCTGCCACCTCTTCTACATTCCTTCCTGAAGCATCTGAATCCTGGCACCTGAAGTACCCAGTCCTGTCTCTGAGACATCCAAGTCTTTGTAATAGCCACCACATCACATTTCCAAGCAGCAATCCAGGCCCTGAGCTCAACCACTTTATTCACTACACTCCTGGCATTAAAAGAGACACACCTCAGACCCTCAGTCTGGGCACTTCCCTTCTCCATCACCTGTCTAACCTCCCTCTCATACTGTCTATAATCCTTCTCTACTTGGAAGCTAACCTCCTCGTTCCCAGCCACCTCATCTTGATTTTCCCCCTCTCACCTCCCCAAATTTTTCTAGTTTAAAATCCCTTCAGAAGCTCTAGCCAGCCTTCCCACCAAGATACTCGTCTCCCTGGGATTTAAGTGCCATCCGTCTTTATTGTACAGGTCACACCTGTCCCTAAGGAGGTCCCAATGATCCAGGAACCGGAATCCCTGCCCCCTGCTCCAGTCTCTCAGCCACGCATTCACCCTCTACCTCATTCTATTCCTGCACTCACTTTCCGGTGCCGCAGGCAGCAATCCTGAGATTAGTACCTCTGCGTTCCTTTTTTTCAGCTGTCTACCTACTTCCCTATAATTTCTTTTCATGACCCCTTCCCTCTTCCTACCTACATCAGTGGTACCTATATGGACCACAACCTTCGGCTTCTCCCCCTCCCCTTTCAAGATACCTAGGACGTGTCCAGAGACATCCCGGATCCCAGCTCCAGGGAGGCAGACCACCATCCGTGACTCCAGTCTGTGTCCGCAAAAACGCCTGTCTGACCCCCTCACTATGGAGTCCCCAATTAACACGGCCCTTCTCTTTTCTTTACTTTTTGGTGCTACTGGGTCGGGCTCAGCTCCAGACATGCGGCTACTGCTGCCTCCCCCAGGTGAGCTGTCCTCCCCCAGCAGTACTCAGACACGAGTACTTGTTATGAAAGGGGACATCCACTGGGGTGCTTTCCATCACACGAGCTTTCCCCTTCCTAACCGTTACCCACTTGCCTTCCTCCCGTTGCCCTGGTGTGACCACTTGCTGATAGCTCCTGTCAATTACTTCCTCATTCTCTCTAATGAGATGAAGGTCCTCAAGCTGCAGTTCCAATTCCTTAACCCGGTCCCATAGGATCTGCAGCTCCTCACACCGAGCACAGATATGGATGTCTGGGAGACCAGGAGCCTCCAGGACCTCCCACATATTGCACCGGCTACAATATAATGGCCTCACAGTTATAATTGCCTCTTTTCAGAAATACAGGAGAGAAAAAGGTAATTGAAAAAAAACTTATAAACTTACCCTGCCTCAACCTTTTGCTTAAGTCCTGAGAGCCAAAGCCCTTACAGCTCACCAAACAAAAACAAAAACAAACTTACCTGCTCTTCCTCTGAGTCTCTCTCTCTCTCTTTTTTAGTTTAGAGGGGCAGGGAGAGTGGGATACTCTACCTATGTAAAGTATCGGGATTCCTCACCAGTCCAATTTATGTTGAGGGCAAAAAAAAAATACCCAGTCCCCTTTGCAAAAAACTGCTTCCTGTTTCTAGTTTTAAATTAAAAAAAAAACTCTAAGTTAATTTAAAAAGGAAAGAAAAATCCTTCTAGCTTACCTTAAGCTCACCACTCACTACCACTCTGCTACCACGCATTGCTCCCAAGGATCATAGGGCCAGGCACCTGAAGGCACAGTCACCAACAATGAATGATTAAAATTATACGTGGCCTCAATATGAGGGAGCACAGATATTACAAACAGATCAAAGGGCTAGAAAAGCTTACAGAGATAGAGCAGTCCAATGCCAAATAGGGATTTAAAAATAAGGATAAATGTTTCAAAAATGGTATGTGATGGGAGCCAGTGTAGGACAGGAAACACAGGATTAATAGGTGAATGGGATGCTATAGTTTAAAAAATGGGCACCAGAAGTTTGGATGAGCTTAAATCTACAGAAAATGCAAGGTGGAAGACCAGCCATTAGAACATTGGAATAACTGCATCTAAACTGACCATCTGCTGCTAAAGTGGCTTGACTTTACTAGCATATTAAAATACAGTAAATTGCAGGTACATCATATGTGGTATATATCATATACCACAGTTTACTTCCAATTCCATCAATTAAATATTAAAGCCTAGATCTTCCAGTCTCCAAATGGTCAGATTCGATGTAGCTTGGAAGATGCATGATTGCATACCTCAGAGGCCGCAACACATAGTGATTCTGTTGAAATTACTCAGGAAGTTTAAACTTACAGTGGGTATTCTCCTGTTTCTTGGGACTCTCTAAAAAGGTCTCCAAATCCAAGTTACAGTTGGAAGCATTGGTCAGGTTCCAATATCATGATGATAGAAGAAAAATACCAGATTGTACACAGAAGTATTGAACTTTAAAAATACTTTTTTTAATTTTGATTTTTAAAAGTGGATATACTGTCAAAGTTGGCTAAGAATGTATATTCAGTCACTGTCTGAATTGCTGCATGACTAGGGGAGAGACAATAGAACCACAACCTGTTTCCAGACAAAGATCGATGCATCAAGAGCCTAAAAGTCATATAAAAAAAAAATTGCCATCTTCTGTGGAGATAATTATCTCCTCTAGAATGAGATCCTATGAGTAATATCCCAGATTTGTTTGTGGATTTTGCCTTCCAGGAATATGTAAAGATTGGGATAAAAACTAGCTGCAAATCTTGATCAGATTCGGACTAATACTGGACGTGTCAGAGTAGGTGTAGCACAGAAGCAGAAAATCAACCAGCAGTAGACACCCTTACATCCTTAGTTGGTGTCTGTATCTCTAACTGATGAAGTCAGCAAAGTCACCACCAAAAATGAAACAGGAAGATTTCAGTTGAAATGCATAAGATTGGATTATCAATACCAAATATTCACCTACTGAAGTTAAAGCTACTAAAATACCATCTACTTCTCTTTGACAGTTCTACAACTGACTCATCTATTTCTTTTTTTGCTGACATACTTTGGACTTAATTCTTATTTCAATCTGTGTGAATGTATATGCTTGTATTTTTTCATATTTTAGCCTTTAGTAGTAAATAGACTCACACTTCCTTTAACTTTAATTCTTTTAGAATATTGTACACCCTAGAATGTTGAACACCCAGTCCTCGTCACCTTATAATAGCTCATACATCATTCTCATATGTTATAATCTGTGCTTTCAATTCTATGATATCTAAACCTATTGGGCCAAACATGGACAAATGGGACTAAGTTAGTGGCAAAAATTGGGTGGCATGGACAAGTTGGGTCTGTTTCTATGCTGTAAACCTTTCTAACCTCTGACTGTGTAACTCATCTATCTCGTTGCAAATGCTTCTTGCATCCAGATAAAGCACATTTAGCTTTGATTTTTTTTACAGTTGTTACTCATCATATGCTCTATGTTGCATATGTTTGTTTATATTTCCTGCCCTGGCCTGTCACACTCTGTCATGTTCCCCCTCACTATCCTGTGCCACTGTTCCCTCATATAATACTGATGTTTTAAACCTTCCTTTCTTGGAACTCTCCCCTTTCCTAGGTAAGGTTCTTGTATTAGTCCTTGGTGTAATAGAATATTCATATGATCTGTCCCTACTAGTAGTTTTCTATTGACACTCAGACTGATCACTATTCTGCACCCCTACGTTTAATTTTGACTTCCCAATTTTCCAAGCAACTAAAAATTCACCCCAACTCTTTAGTTTAAAACACTCTCAATTTCCCTAGTTATACCATCCACAAGAACACTGGTACTAGCATAGTTTAGATGTAGGTGGTCCAAAAGTAAAGCCCCAATTTTCCCCAATACTGATGTCAATGACCACAAACTGAAACCCATTTCTCCCACACCTGTCTTTGAGCCACATATTCATCTCGATAATTTTAGATACCTTTTGCCAATTTGCACGTGGCTGAAGTAATAATCCAGATATTATAACCCTGAAGGTTCTGTTTAATTTAGTGCCTAATTTCTCAAACTACCTATACAAAACCTCTCTCCTCATCTTACCCATATCATTGGTGCCTACATGGACCACCACCACTGAATCCTTCCCCTCCCACTGCATATTCCTCTTGAGTTCACAACAGGTGTCCCAAACCCTGGCACCCGGTAGGAAACACAGCCTTCAAGACTCTGTATCCTGGTTAAAGTGTCTATTCCCCTTACTATACTATCCCCATTGACAATGACAATACATAGACTAATTACTTTGTAACAGAAAAAAATTCCCACAATCTTAGTTTTAAATGAGAAATTCATATTTTTTAAACTTCATCCCCTTATTCAAGATTCCCTTACAGAAAGAAGAATCCTGCTAGTTGCCATTCCATCAAGACCTCCTCAGGATCTAATCTGTTTCAGTAAGATCACCTTTCATTCTTCTAAACTCCAATGGATCCAGGCACAAACTGCTCAACATTACCTCATAAAATATCACCTTTAACCCCCCAAATCAGTCAAGTGAACCTTCTCCAAACAGGTTCTATTAAAGTTATATCATTTTTAAGTAAAGAGACTAAAACGGTTTTCCAGACATTGGGCAGGATTTTCCAGCTGTCCTTGCTCCCAAGTCTGAAAATTCCTGCTCAAGGTCAATGGACCTTTGTATGGTCTGCCCCCACCCGCTATGATTCGTGTAATGGGCGGGACAGGAAAGTCTTTACCATTGTAGCTTTTATACTCGATTCCTTTCGCAATGAAAGCCAATATTCAATTTGCCTTCATAAGCATCTCAAAGGAACCCTGTAAGTCAGGCCAAAGTTACAACAAGGTTCTGAAGGGATACGTTCGATCGATTCTGTTTCATTCTTGTCACAGCCGACTATACCATTTGACAGTTTATTTGGGTGGCACAGTAATTTGCACTTTAGCCTCACAGTTCCAGAGACTCAGGTTCAATTCGAACCTCAGGTGACTGTCTGTGAGGGGTTTTCACGTTCTCCCTGTGTTTGCATGTGTTTCTTCTGGGTGCTCTGGTTTCCTTCCACAGTCCAGGTTAGATGGATTGGCCATGCTAAAGTTGCCCCTTTAATGTCAGGAGGACTAGCAAGATAAATAAATGATTAAAGGGAAAGGCCTGAGTGGGATTGTTGTCGGTATGGGCTCAATAGGCAAATGGCCTCCTTCTGTACTGTAGAGAGTCTATGATTGTATAAAGGCAACAAAACATATCATTTAGGGGAAAAATAAAGGAGGATACAGAATGTAGTGTTACAGTCATACCTAGGGTGTACAGAAAGATCAACTTAACATAAGGTACCTGAAACAATTTTCCAGCATTTTCATGATGAATAAATGTAAAAGGGTCTGAATGCTTACGAAAAGCAAAGCAAACTCCCCATGGAATGCAATGGGTAATATTCTTTTGTGGCAGGGATGGTGCAAGAGTCTGAAGATGGTAGCAGACAACAGATGCAGAATGGAGGCATACGTCGCAATTCTACCACACCACCTACCATGGAATCAGAGCATGTGAGGGGAAAACAATGCTCCATTGGACTCGGGCAGGAGTTTCCAGTCTCGGGTTGAGTGAAACTGTAAAATCATCCCCCATAGGATGGATGGGTACACTGGGCATTTTTCTAAAATTTGAGCCTCAGGCACATTTTTTCTCTTGCAATTAAAATGATGGAATGAAATATATGAGTGAGCAGATTTTATAGGATCTATAAAGGTCTATGTGGAAGGGCTGAATGGGATAATGTCCTTTGTGCATTTGGGTGTGTGCCTATATCTACTTGTCATTGTCTCTGTCAGTATTCTTGCATACTATCTTGATACTGAACTGATCTAAAAATATCTTGCTGTTAGTTCCTGTAATTTGTTGAATTTTTGTTTTTAATTATTAATTCAAATAGGTGTCACTGGCAAGGCCAGTAATTATTGCTAATCCCTAATTGCCTTGTGAATGTGATGGCAAGTCTACTGTAGTGCTGCTAGATAAGGATAATGATGAAGAAGGTGCAATATCTTTCCAGCCAGGATAGTGTGCAACATGGAAGGGAACTTAGACATGATGGTGTTCTCATGCGCTTGCTGCCCTTGTCCTTTTCTGTGATCGGGCTTTTGGGTTTGACAAGTGGTGTTCAAGAAATATTTGAGATGCTGAAGTATATTTTGTAGATGGTTCACCCTACAGTCACATAGCCTGATGATTGAGGAAGTAAATTCCTGAATTTAAAAGATCGTATTGTCTTACTTAAACTTGCAGATATGGCTGACTGGAACTTCTGATAGTTTTTCATTCTGTTCACAATAGATTGATGAACACTGGTAAGATTCAGATTGATATTTTGAATGCCAATAGCTCTACAAATAAAAAGAAATCTTTTATTAGTGCAAATATTTAAGATCAGAAACACAGAGCATAACAAAACAATAAATGCAACAACTAAACTTGTGCTGACATTGACCAATAAATCATCACTTAAATGCAAAATTCCAGGGATTTTCAACTATTCCTGCATTCCCAGTGACAATACATTCAGTGGAATCAAGGTTTGTTGCTGTTTCAGCTCAATTTGGAATTTTCCATGCAGCTGACATTTCAGTTCAGTCCTTATATACTAAGTCATTATTGCCCCGCTCGCCATGGAAAACGGAGGTGACACGTGGCGGACCATGGAAAGGTTTACTGATGTTGGGTAGAACTTTAGGGCAAATGCAGCCAAAAAATCTCATCTAATGTCTTTTATTAATGTTATTATATTGTCGTTTACAGTCTGGACTCACTTTTCTGTGAACTGAATAGGTGGGGATGGAACAGGATCTGGGGGCCTGAAGTCTGATATTACTGGGAGGTTGTATGGTTGAATTATTTCGGAGTTTCTGGACAGAAAGATCCCATAACAACATGTTTTACCATAAATCTGAGACTAGGTTCTGTGATTCTGTCTTTGTAACTTTCTAGAGTGAAGTTTATCTTTGTTTACCCCAAAACCATGGAAACATTGAAGTCCTGCAGGACAGAAAGAGACCATTTGGCTCATCAAGCCCGAGCCCTATCTGTGTAACTCTATGTACTTAACCCTGCTAATTCTGCTTGATAATAAGGGGCAATTGAGTAGGGCCAATCAACCTAATCCACATACACATCTTTGAACTGGGGGAGGAAACTGGAATACCTGGAGGAAACTCATGTATTTTTTTTTTAGAGCAACACAGCACGGGAAACAGGCCCTTCGGCCCAACGAGCCTGCGCCGCCATCATAACTATATAGTAGCAATTCCATTATCCTATTCTAAATTTAGGTTATTCCTAATATGGAAGACTCTCACTATAGGGACAATTTGTTTCCCAATCAGCCTAAGAGCGAATTTTTGGGTTGTGGGAGGAAACCGGAGCGCCCGGAGAAAACCCACGCAACCACGGGGAGAACGCGCAAACTCCCGCAGACACCGGCCCAATTCCAAGTGTCTGCACAGCTACAGCGATAGTCACTGAGCTGTCATGGTGCCCTTCAGATGGTCCAGATAAAGCACTCATTTACGACATGAAGCACCAGGCAACCCATGAATCAACATCCAAGAGCTGTCCTCGCACCACCTGCCGAATGCATGCTCCTTGTTGGTCAAGTATGGACCGAATTACCTGTGGGGAAAAAAAAGCCATAGTTAAACAGTCCTACTATATCCCTCTATCTGCATACCGCTCATGTGGCTGTCCAAGAGACCCTTAAACAGCCCTAGCGTGCCTGCTCCCACCACCTTACTCGGCAGTGCATTCCACACCCCCTCTACCCTTTGTGTGAAAAACTGCCCTCTAATATTCGTCTTATACATAGCCCCCCTCACCCTAAGGCCATGACCCCTCGTCCTATCCATTTCTGAAGGTGGAAAAAGTTTACCTCCATTTACTCTATCTATACCCCTTATAATCTTATACACCTCTATGAGATCCCCTCTAAGCCGACGTCTTTCAAGGGAAAACAACCCCAGTCTATTTAATCGTTCCTCATAAGACAGTCCTTCCATACCAGGCAGCATCCTGGTAAACCTCCTCTGCACTCTCTCCAAGGACTCCACATCCTTCCAATAATACGGCGACCAGAACTGGACGCAGTATTCCAAGTGAGGCCTAACCAACGTTCTATACAATTGCAACATCAAACTCCTACTCTTGTATTCTATACCCTTTTCTATGAAAGCTAACATACTATACGCCTTCTTTATCACCTTCTCCACCTGTGAGGACACCTTCAGAGACTTGTGAACCTGCACCCCCAAGTCTCTCTGCGTCTCTATGCTCCGTATAGTTTTACCTTTTATCCTATAACTCTCTTCTACATTTTTCCGGCCAAAATGCATCACCTCGCATTTATCCGGATTAAATTCCATTTGCCATCTATCTGCCCAGTCTACCAACCTATCTATGTCCTGTTGTATTGCCTGGCACTGCTCCTCTGTACCCGCCAATCCAAGCATCTTAGTGTCATCAGCAAATTTGCTGATCTCACCACCTACCCCAACTTCCAAGTCGTTTATGTAGACCACAAATAGAAGAGGACCTAGTACTGAGCCTTGTGGCACTCCACTAGTGACAGGCTTCCAGCCGGAAAAAGAGCCTTCCACTACTACCCTCTGTCTCCTCCTCCCGAGCCAGTTCTCGACCCATCTACATACCCGACCCTGTATCCCATGCGCCTTCACCTTCTCTATCAGTCTACCATGAGGAACCTTGTCAAACGCCTTACTGAAATCCATGTAGACGACATCAACAGCCTGTCCTTCATCAACTGTTTTTGTCACTTCTTCAAAAAATTCCACTAGATTTGTAAGACAAGACTTCCCCTTGACGAAGCCATGCTGCGTATCCCTGATCAGATCGCAGCGCTCCAGATGCTCATACATCCTGTCCCTGAGGATCCTCTCCATTAGCTTACCTATAACTGAAGTCAAGCTCACCGGCCTATAGTTCCCTGGGTTATCCCTCTGACCTTTTTTAAACAACGGTACTATGTTTGCTATCCTCCAGTCCTCTGGGACCTCACCTGTGTCCAAGGAAGAGACAAAGATTTGCGTCAGAGGCCCAGCTAGGTCTTCCCTCAACTCCCTTAGCAGCCTGGGGTAAATGCCATCAGGCCCCGGAGCTTTATATGTCTTTAAGCTGCCTAACAGCCCCAACACCTCTTTCCTCGTAATCCTTATTTCCCTCAACTAATCCTCAACTCTGGCAACATCAGCAACAGACATCTAGCCAGTCTCCTGCGTGAATACCGACGCAAAGTATTCATTCAGGATCTCCCCCATTCCCTCAGGCTCTAATTGGGTATCTGGTGAGAATGTGGAAACTCCTCACAAACAGATACATGAGGCCAGATTTAAACCTGAATCCCTGGTATTGTCTGGTAGCAGTACTATCCACTCAGTCACTATGCCAACTCAATCTTTACGTACTCAGTAAGCATATTAAATCTGAAAATTTATCTACTTTAAATGTTTTTGGTCCCTAACCAGATCCTGTCCCCTCATCCCCAATCTGATGAAGGATTGTAAAGAATAACTGTGAGTCACAAATTTAAGAAATTGCTGAAGATAGAGCCAAATGTTGCTACAAGCCACTGCCAGTATTTAACAAAGTAGAAAATTCCAACATTTATGTCCTAACAACAAAAAGTAGAGTCAATTAAATCCAGCCAATTACCTCCTCATCAGCTTATTCTTAACCATCAACAATATCAAATAAAACTCAGTCACAAATAACCTATTCACAAATACTCAGCTTGGGTTCTGTCATGCACACTTGGCTCCAGGTCTCACGTCAGTTTTGATCTAAACGTGTACCAAATAACAGAATTCTGGAGGTAGGATTTGATAAGAACATTACAGCGCAGTACAGGCTCTTCGGCCCTTGGTGTTGTATTGACTAGTGGAACCAATCTAATGACCTTCTAACCTAAACTATTCCAATATTATCCATATGCCTATCCAATGACCATATGAATGCCCTTAAAGTTGGCGAGTCCACTACTGCTGCAGGCAGGGCATTCCACACCCTTATTACCCTCTGAGTAAAGAACTTAGCTCTGACATCCGTCCTATATTTATCACCCCTCAATTTAAAGCTATGTCTCCTCATGTTAGACAACATCATCCGAGGAAAAAGGCTCTCACCATCTACCCTATCTAATCCTCTGATCATCTCGTATGCCTCAATTAGGTCATCTCTTAACCTTCTTCTGGCTAACAAAAACAACCTCAAGTCCCTCAGCCTTTTCTCATGAGGCCTTCCCACCATACCAGACAACAAGCTGGTAAACCTCCTCTGCACCCTTTCCAATGCTTCCACACCTTCTGCGCATTACAGCGCCGACCAGAACTGTACGCAATACTCCAAGTACAGCTGCACTAGAGATTTGTACAGCTGCAACACGATCTCATGGCTCCAAAATTCAATCCCTCTACCAATAAAAGCTAACACATCATACACCTTCTTAACCTTATCAACCTCGGTGCCAACTTTCAGGGATCTATGCACATACACACTGAGATCTCTCTGCTCATCAGCACTACCAAGAATCCTTCCGTTAGCCCAATACTCTAATCCTATTACTCCTTCCAAAGGGAATCACCTCACACTTTTCCGCATTAAACTCCATCTACCACCTCAGCCTAACCCTGCAGCTTATCTATGTCCCTCTGCAAACAGTAACATCCATCCTCACTGTCTACAACTCCTCCGGCTTTAGTGTCATATGAAAATTTACTAACCCATCCTTTTATACCTCATCTAGGTCATTTATAAAAATGACAAATAGCAGTGGCCCCAAAACAGATCCCTGCGGTACACCACTTGTAACTGAACTCAGGTTCAATATTTCCCATCAACCACCACACTCTGTCTTCTATCAACTAGTCAATTCCTGATCCAAACCACTAAATTACTCTCAATCCCATGCATCCATATTTGATTTATTATTGTCACATGTATCAGTGTACAGTGAAAAGTATCATTTTTTGTGCACAATATAGACAAAGCATACCATACATAGAGGAAGGAGAAGAGAGACTGCAGAATGTAGTGCTACAGTCACAGCTAAAGTGGAGAGAAAAATCAACTTAACGTGAGGTAGATCCATTCAAAAGATTGATGGCGACAGAGAAGAAGCTGTTTTTGAGTCAGTTGGTATGTATCCTCAGAATTTTGTATTGTTTTCCCAATGGAAGAAGGTGGAAAAGAGTATGTCCAGGGTGCACATGGTCCTTGATTATGCTGGCTGCTTTTCCGAGGCAGCAGGAAGTGTAGACAGAGTCAATGGATCGGAGGTTTGTTTGAATGATGGACTGGGCTTCATCCACGATGCTATGTAGTTTATTGCAGTCTTGGAAAGAACAGGAGCTATATCAAACTGTGATAAAACCAGAAAGAATGCTTTTTGTGGTGCACCTGGAGAAGTTTGTCAGAGTTATAGTAAACATGCCAAATTTCCTTAGTCTGCTGAGAAAATAGAGGCACTGGTGGGCTTTTTTAACTATAGTGTTAACTATAAAGGTTCCAGAAAAGGTTGTTGGTGATTTGGATATCCAAAAACCTAAAGCTCTTGACTCCATTGATGTAGACAGGGGCATGCCCTCCATTACACTTCCTGAAGTGACAACTATCTCCTTCATTCTGTTGACATTGAGGGAGAGATTATAGTTGTCACAACAATTCACCAGATTCTCTATCTCTTTCCTGTACTGTGTCTCATCATTGTTAGAAATCTGATTCACAACAGTGGCGTGATCAGCAAACTTGAAAATCGAGTTGGAGAGCAATTTGGCCACAGAGTCATAGGTGTAAAAGGAGTATAGTAAGTGGCTGAGGACATAGTCTTCTGAGCCACCAGTGTTGAGAATGATGGCGGAGGAGATTTGTTGCCTATACTTATTGACTGCAGTCTATGGGTTAGGAACTTAGGATCCAAATAATCTGGATCTAATTGATTTGTGCCATGACTAACCTTTCAGACACTTCGTAATGATGGATGTCAGACCCACTTCATAATAGTCATTAAGGCACACTGTCTGAGTTTTCTTTGGTACGGAGGTGATAGTTGACTTCTTGAAGCAGGTAGAGGGACTTCAGATTGGTGTAAAGAGAGGTTGAAGATCCCCGCCAGCAGATCTATGTAGGATCTGAGTGCTTGTCCAGGTGCACCATCCAGGCCAGTCACTTTCCGTGGGTTGACTTTTGAGAAGGCTGCTCTGATGTCGGCAATGGTGATCCCAATATAGATTCATCCAAAGCTTCCATGATGGACAACATACTTGCTGACCTCTTGTTCCAAACAGGCACTGAACCTGTTGAGCTCATCAGGGAGGGATGCATTGGAGCCTGCGATTTTACTTGCCTTCATCTCGTAGCCTGTTATGTCTTGCAGATGTTGCCATAGTCTGCAGGAGTTCGTGTGGCTAGACTGAGATTCTAGTTTGGTTCAGTACTGTCTTTTAATGAGTACCCTTGACAGCAAGGTTGCATTTCTCTGAGTGGAGCATCAAGACCTTCAAAGGAATAGCTGACTAATTAAGTATATACTTTGGGTCTGTCTTCACAAAATAAGACATAAATAGTATACTAGAAATGTTGAGGAGCAAAGGTTTATTAAGAAGAACAAATTGGAAGAAATCAGCACGAACAGAGAAATTATGTTGAGGAAACTGGTGTTATTGAGGACTGATAAATCCCTAATGATTGATAATCTTTATCCCAGAGTGTCTAAGGAAGTGGCACTAGAAATAGTGGTGGTCATTTTCCAAAATTCTGTAGACTTTGGAACAGTTCCTACAGATTGGAAGGTAGCTAATAAAGCCCCACTATTTAAAAAGAGGGGTCGAGAAAACAGTCAGTTTGATGTCAGTAGTGGGGAAAGTTCTGGAATCCATTATTAATGACTTGGAAAATAGGGACAGGATTGGACAGCCAGCATGGATTTATGAAAGGGAAATCATGCTTAACAAATCTACTGGAATTCTTCAAGCAAGTAACGAATAGAGTTGATGTGGGGCGTCAATGGATTGATTCATTTGAAGTTCAAAGGCTATTGACAGAATCCCACATAAGAGATCAGCGAGTAAAAATTAAAGTTCATGGAACTTCACATGGCTCAAGATACAGCCCCCATCAAATCCTCCCCCCATTGCCGTCGCCCAGATCAAATATGAATGCTCCCTCCCCCACCACTCGTAAATCAGCCGTCCCCCCCCCCTCCCCCCACTGATTACTGCAGAATAACAGCGGGCCTTATCTCCTCCCTGCACCCCACCCCTCTCCCAACTGATCCCTGCAGGTGGCAGTGGGACCCTTTTCCCTCCCTTCCCTACTAATCCCTGGGGCGTGGCAGCGGGGTGACCACCCTCTCACAGCCTCCCCCTTCTTCCAACTAATCCCTCCAGTGAGGCAACAAGATCCCTCTCTCTCCTTCCGCCACACTAATCCCTGCAGAATGGCAGCAGGCCCCCTCCTCCACCACTCCCTGCAGAGTAGCAACAGTCCAATTCCACTCTTCAGCCCCAAACCCACTGGCCCTGCCCCCATAAATCCCAGCCCCCCCCCCCCCACCCCCTTGCCGGCGAGGTCAAGTGGACTTCTCCCCATTCATGGGGAGCATGACTATTCCTTGCTGGCGAGAACCTTCCTTGGTGAGATCATAAAGGGTCCAAGCCCCAGGCAATTGTGCGCCGAACTCGCTAAGCAGATGTAAAACAGTATTAAAATAAATTTACATGCGTTAACCTGCCTCTTGCCCAGTTCCAATGAGAGGCTGACTGCACTAGAAATCTGGTGTTCGTAAAGTGGCGTGGGTCGCGAAAACCGATGCTATTTACGCTAAGCGCTTTGCACCTCACTTCACCACTGCTTCAGTACCAATGCGATGATAAAATTGTCCCCAGAGCCTGCAGAGGCGTATAAATAGGTTAAATGAGTGGGCAAAAACTTGGCAGCTGGAATATAACATAAGTGAATGTGAAATTATTCACATTGATTGGAAAAATAAAAGAGCTAAATATTATTTAAAAGGAGAAAAAATGCAGGAGTCTGCACCCCAGAGAGATTTGGCGGTTACGTGCTTTTGTGTTTAGTAGCTATTGCTCTTTTTTTGTACAAGATCAGCTGAAGTTGATTTCAACCTGAAATCTGGTTTCCTCAGCATTAACATAGATGTGGCTGCACAGATCTGAGGCTGGAAATTCTGAGAGAATAACCTACTTCCTGATCCTGCAAAGTCCATCTATCATTTACAAAGCACAAGTCAGCAATGTGAATGAACATTTTCCACATGCTGACAATTCCAGCAATATCAAAGTTCAATACTATTTATGACAAAGCAGCCTGCCTGATTGACAAACCACCTACCGTATTAATAAATTTCCTCCGCACAGAAGTTATAGTTCATATCATTCACAAGATTAACTTCAGCAATACACTTCTGATTTTCCAATTATTTTAAAAGTATGGCTTTTATCGTTGACTTCTCAATGAAAGGAAATAACATTTTCCTATCCCACGTATCTTGATCCTTCAAACTTTTATGCATTCAATATTTTTTGGTTTGGTTTCAATTTTCTGAAATGTGAGTTGCTATCCCATTACACTGTTGATCAGGAGTCAAAATGATGTCGGGTATCAGTCATCTGTACCTAGGGAATAGTTGGAACTGGAAAATTCTCTTACCTATTTTCTTTCACATTAATTGGTACAGCAGAAAAATTGTTCATTGACGAATGGGCATTTTGGTAGATTTGTGTGTTTGTCCTAAAATAATAGAAATAATGAATATTCTTATTCAGAATTTAAAAAATGTACAATTTCACATAATATAGCAATTAATGATTTAGCAACTAATTGAATGAATTGGAAAAATACTTAAGTTGTCATAAAGACAATATAGGAACAATCTGTTATCTGATAGGGCTAAGTAAATGGTAAAACTATCATTTTCAAAATGAATTGCAACTAAATGTGTTTGTTCTGGGCTCAAATTAATATTAATTCAGCAGTAATCAAAAATATAGAAAAGTGTTGGTCACAATGTTCACATTTATATTAAAATGTGAGCAACTAAAGAAATTAATATTCCCGAATTTAAAAGAGACCAATAAGGTCATGCAAGTTCACTTATTTTCCTTTATAATGAAATCCAGAAGTTTATTCACCATTAAGTAAGCACTTACTTTTATTATTCTTTCATGGAATGTGGGACTTGTTGGCTAGGTCAGCATCTATTACCTTATCAGTCACTATTTTTGAACAGAATCTTCTAGTCTTTTAACACAAATCCATGTTATTAAAGACATCTGATCAAAGTGTTAGTTGTTTAAGATATCAGCTTCCCAAACATCTTTAGTATTCTGATAGGTAAACAATGTAGTAAATGACGTCCCTACCTTTGCTTTATTATAAAACATTATTTTCCTTTAGGAATGGCTCACCACATCTCTTCAGTGCCTTCTGTAAAAACTTTACTACTTCTTGATCGGGGGTGGGCATCATTTCCTAGGCCAGCATTTACTGATTGTCCCTAATTGACCTTCAGAAGGTAATCGTGAGTTTGTCTGCAGCAGTTCAAGAAACTATGTGGGATAGGTATACGTAATTAGGGGCAGGGAATTAAACTCACTCATATAGAAGAGAGAAGAAGATGTCAATGGCTGTCCTTGCCTCGCTAGAAGTGGGACCAGAACCATGGAGAAAAGGGGTGACAGGGCCTGCTCCAAACAGAGGATGAACCGCAGAGCACCTTTGCTCAGTGGCTCATCGCTAGACCCCATGGTCTACAGATTGCAGCTAACATAACTGCTGGATGTTCATAAACCACTGTCATTGAAGACTACACATTTCCAGGGAATTGGTTGGTCACATCAACCATCTTCTGCACATGTGGCACCACAGAGACTTGGAGGGCATCCACTGTCAGTGTCATTGAAAGGTTTACAGCAATGCTCAATTTCTAAGCCATGGTTCTTTCCAGTGCTTCACAAGTCATCTCTGGGATTTCAGAAGCCTTTGCACACAAGGGCATCCAGGAGGTGATGGAAGCAATCTGTGAGGCACACAACTTTTTTCCAATTCGACTGTCAGGTAAGCCAGGATGCAGGAGTGATGGGCTTTGCGCAGATAACATGATTTTTACAGGTGCAGGGTGCTGCCACCTGCACTGTGACACAAAAACTTCCACTTACTGAATGTTCAACTGGATTGCAACCAGACTAAATGCATCCTGCTGATGTGCCCAGCTCCCAGGAAGTATGCACAATTCCTACATTCTGGGCTGCTCTCGGATCCCAGATATGTTTCCAGATACAGGGTTGTTTCCTTCAGGACAAAGGCTGCTCACTAAAGAGCTGACTCATGATACCTGTGTGGAGGCCACTGAGTACAGCTGAAACCACAATGATGCTCATGCTGCAACTCACACTTTAATGGAACAGATCATAGCAAGGTTGAAGAGTTTCTGTTGCCTGATCTGGTCTGGTAGAGCCTTGTAGTACAATCTGCAGTAGGTGTTATGCGTTGTAGTCACTCGCTGCATTCTGCACAACCCTGATGCTGCAAAAGGAGAGGAACTGCCTGAGAAAGAGATGGAGGAGTGACAAGTTTCCTCTAATGAGAGTCTCTGAAAGGGATAAGTCTGAGGAGGTCCTCAGAGTCAATGTCAGCCATGAGGCAATAATAATGCCCAGGTGAAGCAGACAAGTTTAGGACAAGCCACTCCAACAGATTCGTGAAGGGTGATGAGGACATCTCAGTTCTTCTGTGAGCATTGATCTCCCATCTGACTGCTGTCAGCACATATCCTCTTTGAAAAGGCTCCTGTCATGAGAATATTGTGGTTGCTCATAGTCCTTTTATTCCAGAAAGATAATGTTGACTTGCAGTGGGGGACAGGTCCTCACAAGAGCTTCTGTGAACATCTGATTCCTGTCAGGCTAATGGCAGCTTGCTTGCTCCCGATGACTAAGGTCATATCATGGTGACACAATGGGGAAACTTTACTTCTCCTGATCCAACAGCATACTTCATGAGCTGCCTCCTTGAGGAACAGAACTCATCAATGCAAGGAGCAATAGAGAGGAACAATAGAGTGGTAACTTATTCACAGAATTGAACATTATATTCACCTGTGTCCATGCTTCTTTCTAACCCTACCAATACATCTTGGTGCATTCCAAACACGCAGAATGGAGGATGAGGAAGCCACCTGTCTGCCACCCTTGTTGTCTGTGATGAACTTGGCAAGTGTCCTCTGCAGCACTGAAACATGAGGGGCCACAGGCTGCGCACAGGCTTCTGTGTGGATGTGCCACTCTCCTTGGCCTGTGAAGTGTATCAATAAAATCACCTCCCTACGGGTGCCCAAAGGCTCCAGTTTTTCCACCTTGAGATGGAACAGTAGCTGGGATCAGGTCAAGGAGACCTACTGTCCTCTGACATCGGCATTCATGGATACCAGCTTGTCCCACAGCAGTGCTGCTACCCTAGCTGATTTGGTGGTGCATTGGAATCACCTCAGACATAAAGCAGATGACATGGATTCCTCCATGTCATCTTGCAATCTGAAAAATGTGTCAAATATCACTTATGGATTTTCCTTTTCTTACCTTTTGGGCTTCAACAACTGAGGCATGAGTGAATCCAGAGGCTCATCATCTGACTGGCACTGACCTCCAGCAATGCTGTAAATGCTTGTATAACGGGGCATCCTCGCCTCTGTCTGCTATGGATCAGACAGTGTGATATGCTCACTGAAGCTACTCAAACTTCTGTGCATTCAATATTTTTTGGTTTGGTTTCAATTTTCTGAAATATGAGTTGCTATCTTCTCACGTTGTTGATCATGAGTCAAAATTAGAGTATCTATTTTTATCTCCATATCTACTTTAAGGCGTTTGATAAGGTGCCCCATGGAAGGCTTCTGCAGAAAATGCAAATGTATGGGATTGAGGGTGATTTAGCAAATTGGATTAGGAATTGGCTAGCTGATAGAAGACAGAGGGTGGTGGTTGATGGAAATTATTCATTGTGGAGTTTGGTTACAAGTGGTGTACCTCAGGGATCTGTTTTGGGGCCCCTGCTGTTTGTAATTTTTATAAATGATCTGGATGAGGGTATTGAAGGATGGATTAGTAAATTTGCGGATGACACCAAAGTCGGAGGAGTGGTAGATAGTGAAGAGGGGTGTTATAGTTTGCAGAGAGACTTGGACAAGTTGCAGAGCTGGGCCGAGAGGCGGCAAATGGAGTTTAATGCGGAAAAGTGTGAGGTAATTCACTTTGGCAGGAATAACAAATGTGTAGAGTATAGGGGTAATGGTAGGAGTTTAATAGTGTTGAAGAACAGAGGGATCTTGGTGTATATGTGCATAGATCCCTGAAAGTTGGCAATCAAGTCGATAAGGTTGTTAAGAAGGCATACGGAGTCTTAGCTTTTATTGGTAGGGGGATTGAATTTCGAAGCCGCAACGTCATGTTGCAACTGTACAAAACTCTAGTGCGGCCGCACTTGGAGTATTGTGTGCAGTTCTGGTCCCCACATTATAAGAAAGATGTGGAGGCATTGGAGAGGGTACAGAGGAGGTTTACCAGGATGTTGCCTGGTATGGAGGGCAGGTCTTATGAAGAGAGGCTGAGGGATTTGAGGTTGTTTTCGTTAGAAAGAAGGCGGCTAAGAGGAGACCTTATTGAACATATAAGATGATTAGAGGTTTAGATAGGGTGGACAGTGATAGCCTTTTTCCTAGGATGGAGAAAGCTAGCACGAGGGGACGTAGCTTTAAATTAAGGGGTGGTAGTTATAGGACGGATGTCAGAGGTAGTTTCTTTACCCAGAGGGTGGTAAGGGTATGGAATGCCCTGCCTGCTGCAGTTGTAGATGCACCAAGTTTGGGGGCGTTGAAGAGGTTAGTGGATAAGTTTATGGATGAAAAGGGAATGGTTTAGGTTAGAGGGTCATTGCTTTTTCTTAATTGGTCGGTACAACATCGAAGGCCGAAGGGCCTGTTCTGCGCTGTAATGTTCTATGTTCTATCAGCCATCTGTACAAATGGACTAGCTGGAGCTGCATAATTCTTACCAGGTTCCTCTCTTAGCTCTTAATGGACCAGAAAGCCGCTTCTTTGATTGGACATTTGGGAAGATTTCTGTGTTTGTCCTAAAATAATAGAAATAATGAATATTCTTATTCAGAATAAAAAAAAGTATAATTTCACATAATATAACAATTAACGATTCAGCAACTAATTGATGGAACTGTATAAATATTTAATAAATTGTTATAGAGACAATATAGAAACAATCTGTTATCTGATAGGGCTAAGTAAATGGTAAAATTGTCATTTTCAAAATGAATTGCAACTAAACGGTGTTCATTCTGGGCTCAAATTAAAATTAACTCAGCAGTAAACAAAAATATAGAAAAGTGTTGGTCACAATGTTCACATTTATATTAAAATGTGAGCAACTAAAGAAATTAATATTCCCAAATTTAGAAGATACTAATAAAGTCATGCAAGTTCACTTATTTCTCCAGAAGTTTATTCACCATCAAGTAAGCACTTATTTTTATTATTCTTTCATGGAATGTGGGAGTTGATGGCTAGGTCAGCATCTATTGCCCTTATCAGTCACCATTTTTGACCAGAATCTTCTAGCTTTTAGCACAAATTCATGTTACTAAAGGCATTTGATAAATGTGTTAGTTCCTCTAGATGTCAGTTTCCCAAACACTTTTAGTATTCTGATAAGTTAACAATATAGTAAATATCTTTGCTTTATTCTACAACAGCTTCCTTTTCCATTATTTTTCTTTAGTAACGGCTCAATGACAACCCTTTTGTGCCTTCCGTGAAATCTTTATTGCTTTTGTTCGTCAGAGGGAGAACATCACTTGCTAGGCCAGCATTTACTACCTGCCCTTAACTGGCCTTCACAAGGTAGTCATGAGCTAGTTTCTTGAACTGCTGCAGACAATGGGGAATAGTACAGAGAATAATGGGGAAGGAATTAAACTCACTCATACGCAAGAGAGATGTCAATGGCTGTGCCTGCCTCGCTAGAATTGGGACCAGAACTGTGGAGAAAAGGGGTGACAGGGCCTGCTCCAAACAGAGGATGAACCACAGTGCGCCTTCGCTTGGTGGCGCATCGCTAGACCCATGGTCTACAGATTGTAGCTAACATAACTGCTGGATGTTCATAAACCATTATCATTGAAGACTACCCATTTCCAGTAAATTGGTAGGTCACATCAACCATCTTCTGCACATTTGGCACCACAGGGACTTGGAGGGCATCCACTGTCAGTGTCATTGAAAGTTTACAGCAGTGCTCAATTTCTAAGCCAGTAATTCTTTCCAGGGCTCCACAGGTGACCTCTGAGATTTCAGAAGTCTTTGCACACAAGGGCATCCAGGAGGTGATGGAAGCAATCTATGTGAAGCACAACTTTGCCCATGATCACTCCAGCCAGGGGTGATGGGCTTTGCGTATATAACTAGTTCTTTTACAGGTGCTGTCACCTGCACTCAGATCTCCAGGGCATCAAACTCTGAACTACGTGAACCACAAAAACTTCCACTCACTGAGTTGCGACCAAACTAATTGCATCCTGCTGATGTGCCTGATTCCCACGAAATATGCACAATTCCCACATCCTGGACTGCTCTAGGATCACGGATTTGTTTCCAGATACAGAATTGTCTCCTTGGGGACAAAGGCTGCTCACTGAAGAGCTGCCTGATGACACCTATGTGGAGACCACCGAGTACAGCTGAAAGCACGATGAGGCTCATGCTTTGGTGGAGCAGGTCATAGTGAGGTTGAAGATAAGGTTCTGTTTCCTGGTCTGGTCTAATACAGCCTTGCAATTCAATCCGCAGTAGATATTACGCACAACTTGGTGCTGCAACAGGGGACGAACTACCTGAGGAAGAGATGAAGGAGTGACAAATTTCCTCTAATGAGAGACATTAAAGGAGATGAGTCTGAGGAGGTCTTCAAGGATGTTAATCTCAGCCATGGGGCAAAAACAATGTCCCGGTGAGGCAAGCAAGTTTAGGATGGGTGTTTCGTGGAGGATAATAAAGGCTTCCCAATTCTTCTAAGAGCATTGATCTCCCATCTGACTAATGGCAGCACACATCCTCTTTGATAAGGCTCCTGTCCTGAGAATGCAGTGGTTAGTCAGAGTTCCTTTATTCCAGGAAGATAATGATGACTTGCGGTGGGGACAGATCATCACAAGAGCTTCTGTGAACGTTTTACAGCAGCTCACCTGCTCTCAATGACTAAGGTCATATTATGGTGACACAATGGGGAAAGCTTTACGTCTCCTGATCTGACGGCATTCTTCCTGAGTTGCCCCTTGAGGAACACAACTTGTGGACGGAGTATGAAGGGCTGCAACAATGAATTAACAACAATAATGGCAATTGTGGCTTTAAAATGATTATTCTGGCTGAGCTAAAGCATACTAGGAATTTGGGCAAATTAGAGATTAAAACCAGAAGCACTTGTAAAGAGATTCTGGTCTGGGAACTGTGATCTGAAGCTTCCTGTGTTGACTCAGATAAGGGAAGCTGTTTACATAACCAAGACAACATGACTCTTAACTTTATGGCTGCAACGTATGGGACATGTAAATTGAACTAAGCATCATGGCATTGACCGAAAATAATTTCACTGGATGTTCAAGCCATGTGATTGGTTTCTGATTACACAATTGGGTGGATGACATAGAATCTTCCAGAAGCGAGTGGTCATATGAGTGCTTTGTTTAGCAGCAAAAAACTGAGACCAACTATTGCAACAAGACCTTGTACCCTGAAAGATACTTCAGACAGAACAAGAAGATAGATTTTACATCAAGGACATTTCTTGGCCAAGGTTTTGCTAAACACGATAGTATCAATTTTTGGTTAAATAATCAAAGTTGGTGTTCAGTTAAAGTACAGTTTAAGAGTTAAAGTTCAGTTGAAAGTTGATGTTCAGTTAGAGTTAATGTTCAGTAAATAGTTAATGAGTTGTAACTGTTTATGTTTGAGTTGATACTTGAAGTGTTAAATAAAGAAATAGTTGAATTACTGTCCTTGCTTGTCTCTTTAAAACTTGAATGCTTAGAAGGTGTTTCAATAAAGCTGTATATATAAACTCATCAAAGCAAGGAATCACAGAGGGTGCAATTAGTGGTAGTTTATTTACAGAGATAAACATAATATACAAGTGCCTATCACCTGTAGTCATGCTTCTTTAGCTTTTGAACTCTGCCAATACTTCCTGGTGTATCCCAAACATCTAGAATGGAGGATGAGGAAGCCTGCTGTCTGCCCACCCTGTGATCTGTGATGACCTTGGCAAATGTCCTCTGCAGAGCTGAGACATAAAGTGCCCCAGATTGTTTTAAGGGTCTTCAGTGTAGCAGTGGCACTCTTCTTGGCCTGTGGAGTGCATCAATAAACCTTCTTCCCAAAGGTGCCCAGGGCCACTATCTTTCAAGTTGAAATGAAAGGGCAGCTGGGACCAGGTCAAGGAGTCCTATTGTTCATGAATACCAGCTTGTCCTACAGCACTGCTGCCACCCTAGCTGCTTTAATATTGGTGCATTGAAATCAGCTGAGATATAAGGTAGGTGGATTCCTCCATGCTGTATTTCAATTCAAAGAGTGTACCAAACATCACTTACTGATTTTCCTTTTCTTGCCTTTTGGGATTCAGCAACTGAGGCATGACTGAATCCAGAGGCTTGTCATCTAATTGGGACTGGCTTCCAGCATTCCTTTATATGCTGGTACAATGGGGCATCCTTGTCTCTGTCTGCTTTGGATCAGACAGTGTGATGTGCTCACTGAAGATGCTCTAAAATTATCTCCCATCAAGAAGTGTGAGCCTGTGCGTGCAGAAGTTGTGGATGTGCACTGTGATGGATCATCAATGTTGAGGTCTGCAAGTTCCTCTCTTGCATTGTTGTTGAAGTTTGAGTCAAAGATTTGGCTGGTGGACTCTCTGGGTTGCTTCCCAGATATGCCTGTAACAGAAAGGAGAGGTCATTGATGCATAGCAGGGGTCTTTAGAAACAGAACACATGACTCACAGCATTGTTGTCTGGTGGATCTTGCAATGTTAGATTCTCACTTGCATTACCTTTACTGATCTCATCATTAGAATGTCCTCATCATTAGAATGTCAATGTCCTCTTGCCCAACTGGATGGCTCTGTCCTCGAAGTTCGAGGGCCTTCTGGTCTGGCATCCCTCCATCCTTCTGGGATCTCTTCCTTGTGTTGTGAGCCAACTTTTCCTACACTGAGATGAAGAGAGCGTAAGCAGGATGTTTTTTATCCATTCATGGGACATTCCGGCTGGCCAGCATTTATTACACATCCCTAATTGCACTAAGAAAGTTCAGAGTCAATCACATTGCTGTGACTTTAGAGTCATATGTAGGCCTGACTGAGTAAGGATGGCAGATTTTCTTCCCTAAAGGACATTAGTGAACCAAATGATTCTTTTGACAATCGACAATGGTTTCATGGTCATCAGTAAATTTTTATTGCAGTTTTTTTTTGTTGAATTCAAATTCCACAGTCTGCCTTGGTAAGATTCAAACCTAGGTCCCCAGAACATTAGTTAAGTTTCTGGATTAATAGTATAGCGATAATAACACTCGGCCATTGCTTTTCCTATGTTCCAGGGCGGATGATAAAGATGCCTGGCATATGTGGATGGGAGTGGGACCAGTGAGTTGTTGAGGACATGACCTGCAAGGAAGATGAAGGTGTGTGTGAGACAGTGAGTAGTGATGTCTCCTGAGCTGGCATCTCATGAGATCCTTGTGGATGTGTGATGTGCTGAGTGGGAATTGAAAGTAATGAGAAGAGTTATTTACCCTAGCAGAATAGAGCAAAACATTTATCTTCTTCCTGTACTGCATAGTGGTCCTCTTCTGCACGACACTGGTATTGACCACCATCTCCAATGCTGGTTTCATCACCTTGCTGGCTGGCTTTCATGTTATGTGTGGGTAGAGTACATCACAGCTGGCTTAAACAGCATCAGGGAGTCTCCAGTGAAGTGTCTGAAAACTTGGCAAATTTCCTGGCAGCCATCATTTCCCTGCAACCTGCGAAGTGTAGCTGGTACGCACTGGAGCGGACTTTCTCCGATGATGAACAGCTGAGGTGATGGTGCAACAGGTGACTTAAAGGCCATCCTGCTAGTGATTTGGTGTGGAACCCATGCATGAAAGTTTTTGGCCTGTAGTGCTGCACTATTATTGAATGAAAAGCCACCAATGCCATTGATGGATTCAATGCCACTTTCCCCCATCCCGACATCAATCTTTGGCGATATTAGAAAAAATCCGTGTCCTTTGATCATCATGACCATATCAACAGCTTTCCTTGTGTTATCCTCCATTTTAAGTATAAAATATTTGTTTTCTCTCAATCATCTTTTTCAAAAGATATATCAAACTTTCTAAGATGTGCCAATGGATCTTTTGAAGAATATATTTTTAAATTTAATCTGTGGTTTTTGATGCACATCCTAACTAAACCAGAAACAAAGTGTAAAGGGAAACAGAACAGGCAAACAGAAAAGAAACTTACCTTTCAGCGTTTTCAGGATACAAAAACAAGTTGAGGTTAAGAAACCAGAACATTTTAAAAATATATAAAAGGATACATTTTCCTGACATTAGATGGATGTTTCCTTCATATTTTCCACTTTGTTGTGTGGTGGCATCTACTTTAATCATTATATCATTTCTAGCTTTGGTCTGGATTCAAATGTTTAGTGCACCTATTGACTACACACAATGGGTAATTACAATTTTACAGATAGTGGCAGAGATTTGGAAAGTTTGCTTTCGAATCCTGGAACATTTACTGCAGAGTTGAAAGCCATTCAGCCCATTGAGGCCTGTGCTAGTCCTGAAAAAACTATGGAGTTTAAGCGCACTAGTCAGCTCTTATATGTAGCCATTTATTTTATGGCACTTCAATCCTTCAAGGTTCAGTGCTGGGTCCTTTTATTTGTCATTTATATTAATGATTTGGATGAGAATTTAGGAGACATGATTAGTATAGCATGTTGCGCCCAAGGGCCTGTTTCCATGTTATAAACCTCTATGATTCTATAATGAACAATAGTACCATAGACCATTTGGCCCCTTGAACCTCCTCTAACATTGCACAGTATCATGGCTTACCTTTTACCACTTTCTCGCACTAACTGCGTGTCCCTTAATTCCTTCAGTATCAAGAAGGAATTAACCTCTGTCTTGAATAAGACAGCAACTGAACACTTATAGTTCTCAGTAACTGGATACAGCTGGAATAGTATATAATCTCTTACATGAATGGAATGGTGACAGCTGTCTTGATCAAGGTAACCGCTGGTGTTGTGGCACTATCGAAGTGCGAAATTCTGAAATGACAGAAATAATGAAAATAGTTTTCAGTTATAAAAAATGAATGAAAGTTTGATGTAATGGTCTGAATTTTCTGTACTCTGCAGGGCCAAATTAGGAGGTAAGAGGGCTGGCAAAATGGAGGAGAAGTATCAGGAAGGAGGTCTGATGTTTCCTCTTTGCAATGCCACTTTGCTATCATTGGGATAGCTGGTGGCTTGGAAGTTGTTGGGCAACCAATTCAACTATTTCAGTGGCCAATTAAAAGCCACTTTCCACATCCACAGGTATTTTGCCTGCACTGGGAGGGTCCATTACAACATAAGGAAGCTGATGGACAAGGCCTGGCAGCTGGGGCAGAAATTGTGACTTCCCAACATCCTTTTTACCACTGAGGTCAACAAGCCTCAGCACTTGGTACCACTGTTGATCTGCCATTCCAGACTGGACCCTGAAATGGTTCCTTAATTAGATGGTGGCAGTACTGGCAGCTTGTTAACTAGTCTTGTGTCACCTCAGCTTCCACTCTTGCCAAAGTGTCACCTCCTATTTTCAGTCAGGACTTCCACGTCACCAGCAAAATTCAGCCCAATACAAATAGTTGAGTAAAATGGCTTAACTAACAAAAATGTCATATATGAAAACACAAAAATCACATTTTTATATAATGGATGAAGTAAAGTTATAATTCTAATTTTCAAATGAATTACAAGTGAGTATTCTTCAATATGTGTAAACTAATATGAACAGATAATTAGCAATTGAAAATCTAAAACAGTGGAGCCTGAGTAAATATTGATGAATTACAATTATGCAAAAGTATTGATAATAAATGGATAAGTATTTGATTGAAAAAAGATAGAAAATGCCAAATTAGTGAAAGATAAAACTTCAGATATTGGTCTGGAATGTTCTGGAAAGCAGCTTTGAAGTGAGAACAATCCAGATTCTAGAACTTGGCCAACCAAATTTAAATTAGGCAGTAAAAATTGAGGTAAATTTATATAAGTGTCTGTGGCACATAATGGAAATAAACTAGCAGGACAAGTCATGAATGGACTCTCAAGACAGAGTTCCGAAGGTTGTTAGCACGTATCAAATAGAGGCAGCTTCTTTGTTTGGCTACGTTAACAGGACATAAGGACTTTTTGTCTGGTAGGTCTCTAAACCCGGCAGAATTCCCAAAGCTGTGTTTCAAGGATAACATGAAGAGCCTAAACATCACGCTTGGGAGTCATGACAACAGAGAAAAATGGCAATATTACTGTGGATCAGCATGCACCATCATGGAGACTAGTCACACTGCATCTTAGCAACAGGTGCCAAGGTCAAAACACTCTCCACAACATCACATGGCAACTTCATGTGAGGTACTTGTGGCAAAATCTGCCTCTCAAGGTTTGACCTCTTCAAGTATCAGCATAAGGTGTATTATACGGAGACAGCCTATCAGAAATAGATTGTATCCATCATCTTTCATAGATGGAAAGATGACAACAATATCAACAATATAAAGCATTTTGACAAAAACACATTTGTTCCACAGCTAGGCCTGAATCCTCTTGCAGCATTGGCTGCAAGAACCTCTTCAAATCCACACCTGACAGATGTATATAACTGCTTCTTCATTACTACAGGGTCACTATCCTGGAATTTCCATGTCATTGCAGAAGTGTTATCTCAAGAACTGTGATGGCTCAACAAAAAGCAAGTAGCATTGGACACATTTATCTTAACTGATGGTAACTGCCATTGCTGGCAAACTGTATGCATGAACTCCAAGCTTCAATAACAAAGTTTTTGATTCTCTATTTCTGAAGATGAGGTTTACAAGTAACATGAAACTTTTGTGAAAAAAAAACTGGGCTAAAGAATGGCACTAAGAGGATAATCTTGCAACAAATGAAGGTTAGGATAGAATGTAAGAACAATAACAGAGCTCAGAGAGAAAGGCAAAAATGTTGGGGGGTGGGGGGTTAGTTGCAGTACAGGTTAGGGAACATAATACAGAGGGAGGACATCTTGGAAGAATCATGTAACCAGACATTGTGGGTAGAGCTGAGAAACAGGAAGGGGGCAGTGACTATGATGGGGATGCACTACAGGCCTTCCAACAGCCCACAGGGAGTTGAAGAATGGATGTGTAAGCAGATTCTGGACAGATGTAGAAATTATAGGGTCATTGTAGTGGGAAATTTTAATTTTCCTCGTATTGACTGAAAATCCCTTACAGCCAGGAGTCCAGATGGTGACGAATTTGTTAAGTGTGTCCAGGAAGGTTTTTTAGAGCAATTATGTAGATAGTCCCTCGATAGAGAGGGCTGGAATACTGATTGTTGAGTGATTGAGGTGATTGACGAGGGTGTTTATTCATCCATTATTGTAGCATCTGCAGTGCGTATTACAGTGGCAGACAGATGAATGAATATCGCTCAACAATCACCAGGCAAGAGTGTTCTCTTCCTGTTGGCAAACACTTCAGCAGTCACGGGCACTCGGCCTCTGATCTTCGGGTAAGCATTCTCCAAGGCGGCCTTTATGACATATGACAGCGCAGAATACTGACCAGAAACTGGTAGCCAAGTTCTGCACATATGAGGACAGTCTCAACCGGGATCTTAGGTTCATGTCACATTATTTGTAACCCCCATGACTTACCTTGGCTTGCAACATCTCACTTACTGTCCTGTCTAGAGACAATACAAATCTCTTTAACTTATGTTTAATGGTATCTCCACTCACATTTTCTGCATCTTTAAGATTTTATTAGCTGTAAAGACTTGCATTCTAATCAGTATTCTGTAAACTGTATGTATGTCTTTATATGCCTAGGTTGTGATCAGAACTCCCCACTCACCTGACAAAGGGGCAGAGCACCTAAAGTTTGTGGTGTTTCCTATCAAATAAACTTGTTGGACTTTACCCTGGTGTTGTGAGACTTCTTACTGTGTTTACCCTAGTCCAACGCCGTCATCTCCACATCTTGGCCATAAAGACAGAGAGTAATGGTAAAAGGGTGTTTTTCTGAATGGAGGTCCATACTTCGTGGTGCTCTGCAGGGATCAGTGCTGGGATCTCTGTTGTTTGTAATGTATATAAATGACTTAAAAGATAATGTAACTGGTCTGATTAGCAAGTTTGCGGATGATATTAAGATTGCTGGAGTCGTGGATAGTGATGAAGATTGTCAAAGAATACAATAGAATCATAACCTTACAGTGCAGAAAGAGGCCCTCCAGCCCATCGAGTCTGCACCAAACACAATCCCACCCAGGCCCTACCCCCATATCATACCCACTAATTCCTCAAACCAATGCATCCCTGGACACTAAGGGGCAATTTCTCAGCATAGCCAATCAATATAACCCACATATCTTTGAACTGTGGGAGGAAACCAGAGTACCCTGAGGTAACCCATGTAGGCACAAGGAGAATGTGCAAACTCCACACACTGACCCGAGCTGGGAATCAAACCCAGGACCCCGGAACTGTGAAGCAACAGTACTAACCACTGTGCTAGCGTGCTGCCCATAAAATACAGTAGAATACAGATAGGCTGGAAAATTGGGTGGAGAAGTGGCAGATGGAATTTAATGCAAGGTGATGCATTTTGGTAGATCCTTTTCAGGTGAGTGCAATAAAATAAATGGCAGAATCACTATAAAATAACTGGCAGACACACAGAGAGATCTGGAGGGACAGGTCCATAAATCCTTAAAAGTAGCAGCACAGGTACAAAAGGTGGTGAAGAAGTATATGGCATGCTTCTCTTCATCAGCTAGGGCATCAAGTATAAACATTGGCAAATTATGTTAATTATATAAAATGTTAGTTAGGTCACATTTGGAATATTGTGTCCAATTCTGATCACGAGACTATCAGAAGGACATGGAGGCTTTGGAGGGAGTACAGAAAAGGTTTACCAGAAAGTTGCCTGGAATGAAGGGTATTAGCTATGAAGAGAGATTGAATAAACCGGGATTGTTCTCCCTGGAAAGATGGAGGCTGAGGGGGTGACCTGATAGTAGCTTATAAAATTATGAGGGGCATAGATAAGGTGAAAAATTGGAAGCTTTTTCCCAGGGCAGAAATGACAATTACAAGGGGCACAAGTTCAAGATAATGGGGAAAATGTTCAATAGATGTGTGGAGGAATTTTTTACACAGAGGGTGGTGGGGGCCTGTTATGCACAGAAATGTGAGGTGGTTGAGGCAGATACATTAGCGACATTTAAGATTTATCTAGACAGATACATGAACGATTTGGGGAATAGAATAATACAGGCAGCTAATCTAGATAGGACAATGTGATCAGTGCAAGCTTGGAGGTCTAAAGGATCCATTCCTGTGCTATACTGTTCTTTGTTCTAACAAGGGAAGCTGTCACATGGAGGCACCTTCACCTGCAAATTCCCTACCAAGTCATATGCTATCCTAATCAAATCTTGACTTTCCCTTCCCAACAGTACTGTGGGTGCCGCTGGACCACATGAATGACATGGCTGCAAGAAGGTAGCTAATCACCAATTGTGTAAGGGAAATTACAGATGGGGTAATAAGGCTAAGCCACAGTGGAATTAGAACTGAGAAAATTTTAAGAAATGTAATAAAATGAATGTTAAATTGATAAAATATTCAGCATTTTCATGAAAATTCAGAAATAAAATCTCATTTATTTCTTCACCCTGTAATTTCCCGTGGTCCTGCTTATTTCTAGTATAAACTAACAAATGGTCTCAAACTACCTATGTGAATGACAAGGAGCTACATACATTGACACTTTCTTAATTACAAAGACTGAATGGACAGCTCATTGGCTCCACCACCTGTTCAAATATTGCCTTGATTATAATCGACAGTAGCTAGATATCGCTTTAACACATCATTGCCCAATAACCTTTTTCCATTCAGAGTTCATAAATACCAGCGAATCAACAGTTAATGAGATCTTCTATACTTTAAGTTTCAGGGTATTTCCTTCAAATGCACTCCCTTCTTCTAATGGTACTCAACTGGCTTTACTTAAGTATTAAATCCTAGAGTTCCTCCAAAATTGCTCTGTTAATTACTCTAACTCTATTCCTTAAGCTATCTGATATTACTACTTACATTACAACCATTATAGTGCCTATTATCTATGTAATCAACATTTATTTCCTCAAGAGACCCAAATATCTAAAATTCTGAATCACCATCACGCCAAAACTAAACTCCCACTTTCCTTGTTTTGTCCCATGAAGAAGGAGATCTGAAAACTCAGAAGTAGCTCCCCTTTTTATCCCTCGACTTGTTCTTGGAAAATTATTGTTCTTTTCTTCCCCCTTTCCTGCTTCCATTTGCCACATTTAGGCATTTGGATTTTAGACTATACCTCGAGGTAAGAAAAAGTTTGGTAAGGAATAATCATATTGACAAAAAGGGAGAATCACTAATTTAGAATGCAAACTAACAAGGTCCATTGGAAAACACAACTAGTTAACTTTTTATTAGTCAAGGCACATTTAAAAATCTCACTATGTGGCAATCAACAGGATCTTGATCAATTGGGCCAATGGGCTGGTGAGTGGCAGATGGAGTTTGATTTAAACGAATGCAAGGTAATGCATTTTGGTAGATTGAACCAGGACAGGACTTGCCCAGTTAAGGGTAGGATGTTGGGGAGAGTTATAGAACAAAGAGATCTGGGGATACAGATTCGTAACTCCTTGAAAGTAGCATACAAGTGGACAAAGTGGTGAAGAAGGCATTCGGCATGGTTGGTTTCATTGATCAGAGCATTGAATACAGGAGTTGGGATGTCTTGAAGTTGAAGTTGTACAAGACATTGGTAAGGCCACGCTTGGAACACTTTGTACTGTTCTGGTCACCCTATCATAGAAAGGATCTTATTAAACAAGAAACAGTGCAGAAAAGATTTACTAGGATGATACCAGAACTTGATTGTTTGAGTTATAAGGAGAGGCTGAATAGGCTGGGAATCTTTCCCTGGAACATCGGATGCCGAAGAGTGATCTTATAGAGATCCATAAAATAATGAGGGTCATAGATCAGCTAGATAGTCAACATCTTTTTCCAAAAGTAGAGGAGTCTAAAATTAAAGGGCATAGGTTAAAGGTGAGATGGCAGAGGTAGAAAAAGGGTCCAGAGAAGCATTTTTTTCAAACAGAGAGTGATGAATATCTGGGACAAGCTGCCAGAGGTAGTAGAAAAGGCAGGTACAATTTTGTCTTTTAAAAAGCATTTAGACAGTTACATGGGCAAGATGTGTATTGAGATATATGGGCCAAATGCAGGCAATTGGGATTCAAAAAACAAAGAACAAAGAACAAAACAGCACAGGAAACAGGCCCTTCAGCTCAATGAGCCTGCACCGCCATCTTGATGTTCCTACTTCTACCCATGATCCTGTTATCCTTGTCTATATTTATAGATCTAAGCATTAGAACCAAATTTGAGATAATTTAGGTAGAATTTGTTCTGCCAATCAGCCTAAGACCACATCTGTGGGATGTGGGAGGAAACTGGAGCATCCAGAGAAAACCTACGCAAGCACGGGGAGAATGCGCAAACCCCCACAGACACAGGCCCAAATCCATGTATCTGCACAGCATAGCAATAGTCACTGAGCTGTCGTGTTGCCCATCAAATGGTTCAGGTCAAGCATACACTAACGACGTGAAGCACTAGCTATTCTCGAAAAATCCAAGAGCAGCCCTCTCACGACCCATCGCGTGTATGCCCCTTGTTAGACAAGGTGGACCAAACTACCTGTAGGATAAAACAAATACATCAATATCATTGATAATTTACACACTTCCCAGGGAACTCCCAAAGCTCGTGATCCCTACTTTAAATCAGTTTTCTATATCCCTCCATTCCCATTCTGTTCATGTGCCCATCTAAGTATCTCTTAAATAACTCCAGATTGCCTGCCTCCACCACCTTACTTGGCAGTGCGTTCCATATCCCCACCACCCTTTGTGTGAAAAAACTCCTTCTAGCATCCAAATTATACCTTACCCCCCTCACCCTAAGCCCGTGATCCTTCGTGATATTTGAGTCCATCCTAGGAAAAAGCTTAACCCTGTTTACTCTATCTATAGTAAAGTCTGGCAACACCAATTTTAAATCCAACCGATTTATTTGATAGTAAATCTGCGAGCTTTTGGCTTTTGTGGCCTTCGTCAGGCGAATGAGGTGTTCTGGTCTCCAAAAGCACACATATCATCACAGACAGTTTACAGATTGCTGATTAGAATGCGAATCCTTACACCTAACCTGCCATTCAAGTCTTAAAGTGGCTAACAGCAGAGGTTAGAGGGATGTGTGTTGTCTCCAGACAGCACAGTAAGTGAGGTTTTTTGCTAACCCAGGCAAGTCATGGGGATTACAGATTGTGTGACATGAAGCCAAGATCCCTGATAAGACCGTCCTCATGTGTGTGGAACTTGGCTATCAGTCTCTGCTCAGCGACTCTGCGCTGTCGTGTATCGTGAAGGCCCCCTTGAAGAACATTTACCCGAAGGTCGGAGGCCGAATGCCCATGACTGCTGAAGTTTTCGCCCACAGGAAGGGAACTGTTTTGCCTGGTGATTGTTGAGCGATGTTCATTCATCCACTGTTGTAGTGTCAGTATGGTCTCCCCAATGTACCATGCTTTGGGACATCCTTTCTTGCAATGTATTAGGTAGACAACGTTGGCCGAGTTGCAAAAGTATGTACCGTGTACGGGTGAATGGTATTCTCACGTTTGACAATGTCGTCCATGTCAATGATCCGGCATGTCTTGCAGAGGTTGCTGTGGCAGGGTTGTGTGGTATTGTGGTCCCTGTTCTCCTAAAGGTTGGGTAGTTTGCTGCGAACAATGATCTGTTTGAGGTTGCGCGGTTGTCTGAAAGCAAGAAGTGGGGGGGTGGGGATGGCCCTAGCGAGATGTTCATCGTCATCAATGATATGTTGAAGACTCCGGAGAAGATGTCGTAGCTTCTCCGCTCCGGGGAAGTACTGGACAACAAAGGGTACTCTGTCCACCGTGTCCTGTGTTCGTCTTCTGAGGAGGTCAGTGCGGTTTATCGCTATGGCACGTCGGAACTGTCGATCGATCAGTCGAGCACCATATCCTGTTCTCAAGAGGGCATCTTTCAGTGTCTGGAGGTGTCTGTCACGATCCTCCTCATCCGAGCAAATTCTGTGTATACAAAGGGCTTGTTCATAGGGAATGGCTTCTTTAACGTGTCTAGGGTGGAAGCTGGAGAAGTGGAGCATTGTGAGATTGTCTGTCGGTTTGCGGTACAGTGAGGTACTGAGATGACATCCTTGATGGAGATGCGTGTGTCCAAGAATGCAACTGATTTTGGAGAATAGTCCATGGTGAGTCTGATGGTGGGATGGAATTTGTTGATATCATCATACAGTTGTTTCAATGATTGTTCACCATGAGTCCAAAGGAAAAAAATGTCATCAATGTATCTAGTATATAGCCTTGGTTGAAGATCCCGTGTGGTGAAGAAGTCTTGTTCAAACCTTTCTATACCCCTCATAATCTTGTACACCTCTATTAGATTTCCTTTAAGTCTACGTCTTTCCTAAGGTATACGACAGCTCAGTGACTATCGCTGTGCTGTGCAGATACATGGATTTGGGCCTGTGTCTGTGGGAGTTTGCGCATTCTCCCTGTGCTTGCGTGGGTTTTCTCCGGGCGCTCCGGTTTCCTCCCGTATCCCAAAGATGTGCTCTTTCGCTAATTGGCAAAACAAATTCTCCCTAAATTGTCTCAAATTTGGTTTTTAATCCATAGATCTATAAACATGGACAGGGATCGCGGGTAGAGGTGGGAACATCGGGGTAGTGGCGCAGGCTCGTTGGGCCAAAGGGCCTGTTTCCCGTGCTGTTTTGTTCTTTGTTCTTTGAAAACAGCCCCAATTTGCCTAACCTCTCCTCGTAACTCAGATCTTCCATACCAGGCAGCATCCTGGTAAACCTCCTCTGCACTCTCTCCTGAGTCTCCATGTCCTTCTGGTAGTAAGGCGACCCGAACTGGACGCAGCATTCCAAATGAGGTCTAACCAATGTTTTATACAACTGAAACTTTAAAGGCCAGCTCTCGTACTCTATACCCCTTCCTATAAAGGCTAGCATACCATATGCTTTCTTCACAACCTTCTCCATCTGCCCTGCCTTCTTGTGCACCTGCACCCTCAGGTCCCTCTGCATTTCTATTCTCTTAATTGGTCTACCCTTTATCAGATAACTCCCGCCTTTCTCCCGAAATGCATCACCTTGCATTTATCAGGATTGAATTCCATCTGCCATCTATCTGCCCAAGCTACCAGCCTATCTATGTCCCGCTGTATTGCCTGACAATGCTCCTACTATCCGCAAGTCCAGCCATCTTTGTATCTGCTGCAAACTTGCTGATCACTCCACTTACTCCCTCTTCCAAGTCATTTATATATATTAAAATAGATGATTCATTTGGTAGTTTAAAAAAAAGACAGCATGGACAATTAGGGCTGTAGGGCTTGTTTCTATGCTATTAACCTCAATGATTCTATGACATCTGTGTCAATCCCTGCCTTGCCTCCACCTAATGATGACCCTCTATCCAACCCCATTCCCACAACAGTATATATCTGATCCCATTTCCAGTTGTCTTCAGCCCTGACAAACAGTCATCTAGACTCAAACTGTTGATTCTGTTCTCCCTCCACAGATGCTGTCAAACCTGCTGACATTTTTCAGTATTTTCTGTTCTTGTTTCAGACTTCAGCATTAATTTGCTTTTATTTTATAGAACATAAGCTGTTCTCTTGGATGGATGTACAAGACCTCATGGCATTATTTTAAGGGAGAACACTCAGGTGTGCTAGCCAATATTCATCTCTCAATCAACATAATTAAAAACAGACTACCTGATCATTCTTGCGTTGCTGTCCATTGAAGCTTTCTGTGCAAAATTGGCTGCCACATTTCCTACATTATAACAATGGTTACAATTTAAATTTATTTCACTGGCAGTGAAAGTGTGTTGGTACACCCTGAAGTTGTGAAAAGCTTCCTTTTACCTAGAATGGTACAAGTGATGATGCCTAAATAAAGGCATATGCCAAATTTAAAATATTATTAATATTAATCTGCATCCAATTAGCAGAAGTGTTCTGAATGTTCAGGGAATAGCTCACTTTTGCTAACCTACACTTCTCAAGAACAGTTTTATTCAACAGTGAACAAAGTTTCATTTAGTCATGATGCAAATATCAAATCGTCACACTCAGTATTCTATCCGGTAATTAACAATGACATTCCAGGTAAGCCTGGAAAGTAAGCTTTTTTATGCCTTTTAGCTTCGACAAAGGGTCATCTGAACTTGAAACATCACTCTTTTCTCTCTTTACAGATGTTGTCAGACCTGCTGAGATTTTCTAGCATTTTCTCTTTTGGTTTCAGATTCCAGCACTGCAATAATTTGCTTTTAAGCCTGTTTCAAACCTAGGTTTCCTGCATCAACACCTCTCCCAGATTCTAATGAGAAGTGAAAAGTGTGAGAACATAGAACATAGAACATAACAGCGCAGAACAGGCCCTTTGGCCTTCGATGTTGCGCCGACCAATTAAGAAAAAGCAATGACCCTCTTACCTAAACCAATCCCTTTTCATCCATAAATTTATCTACTAACCTCTTAAACGCCACCAACTGCAGCAGGCAGGGCATTCCATACTCTTACCACCCACTGGGTAAAGAACCTACCTCTGACATTCGTCCTATAACTACCACCCCTTAATTTAAAGCTATGTCCCCTCGTGCTAGCTTTCTCCATCCTAGGAAAAAGGCTATCACTGTCCACCCTATCTAAGTGAGGTAATTCACTTTGGCAGGAATAACAAATGTGTAGAGTATAGGGCTAATGGTAGAATTCTTACTAGTGTTGATGAACAGAGGGATCTTGATGTATATGTGCGTAGATCCCTGAAAGTTGGCAATCAAGTCGATAAGGTTGTTAAGAAGGCATACGGAGTCTTAGCTTTTATTGGTAGGGGGATTGTATTTCGGAGCCGCAACGTCATGTTGCAACTGTACAAAACTCTAGTGCAGCCACACTTGGAGTATTGTGTACAGTTCTGGTCCCCACATTATAAGAAAGATGTGGAGGCATTGGAGAGGGTACAGAGGAGGTTTACCAGGATGTTGCCTGGTATGGAGGGCAGGTCTTATGAAGAGAGGCTGAGGGATTTGAGGTTGTTTTCGTTAGAAAGAAGGCGGCTAAGAGGAGACCTTATTGAAACATATAAGATGATTAGAGGTTTAGATAGGGTGGACAGTGATAGCCTTTTTCCTAGGATGGAGAAAGCTCACGTGAGGGGACATAGCTTTAAATTAAGGGGTGGTAGTTATAGGATGGATGTCAGTGGTAGGTTCTTTACCCAGAGGATGGTAAGGGTATGGAATGCCCTGCCTGCTGCAGTTGTAGATGCGCCAATTTTGGCGGCGTTTAAGAGGTTAGTGGATAAGTTTATGGATGAAGAGGGAATGGTTTAGGTTAGAGGGTCATTGCTTTTTCTTAATTGGTCGGCGCAACATCAAAGGCTGAAGGGCCTGTTCTGCGCTGTAATGTTCTATGTTCTATTCCCACCTGCAACACTTACTGTACAATGAAATAAACTCACCTGGAAAGGAGTTGCTTAGAGTCCTGCAAACAAAAGGAGAGGTCAATCAATACACAATCGAATGCAACAAAAGAAATGACTTTCAGGTTAAAGAGTTCAGCAGGTAGAATGAGCCACATTTGTCTATGACATCTTCTGAATCAAGGTGGTGGGATGGTGGATTCTTTTGGAGGTCCAGTGTAGACTCAATTGGCCAAATGGCCTCTTTCTGCATTGTAGGGATTCTATGGTTCTATGTGTCCTAAGCTTTTCACTGAGCTTCACTGCATGTAGGAGACTGAAGATAGACATGTCAGAGTTGGAATGGGGCAGTGAATTAGAGGCAAGCAATCAGAAACAGAAAGTCATATTTGCAGAGAGAACATTAATTGATTGACATTAATTGATTGACCAATTCCAGGAAAATCATAACTCATAAAATCCCCACACTGGGGATTTTGTCCCCCAGTTAACCTAATGTTAGGCCCCAAAGCTCACAAAGAAAATCCTGCCCACTTAGCAATGTCTTTGACAAGATCCCAGTGGCAGACTAATCAAAAAAGTAAAAACCAATGGGATCCATGGAAAGAAGGCGAGTTCACAGTTCGTGAAGTAACAGGAAGCAAAGGATAATAGTCCACGGGTGCATTTATGTTGGAAGTCTTTTCCAGTGGGATCCCACATGGTTACTTGTCCCCGAACACTTGCTTCCTTGTTTTTGGGGCATTAGGAATGACTTAAATCTAGGTGGTCATGTTAAGCTTTTTGAGATTATACAAAAATTGATTATTGATAGTAAGTCTACCAACTTACTAGTTGATAGTAAGAAAGCTTCATACTGCAGGAAGATGTTAATGGACTGGTCAGATGGGCAGAAATGTGGCAAATGGAATTCAATCCAAGTAAAGCATTGTAGAGGACAATAAATGGTAGGATGCTGAAATGTGTGGAGGAACAGAGGAACCTTGGAGTGCATGTCCACAGATCCTGAAGTTAGCAGCACAGATAAATAAAGTGGTTAAGTAATTTGGAATACCTTCCAATTGTCCAGATACAGAAATATAAGAGAAAGAAGGTTTTAAGCCTATATAAAATGCTGGTTCAGCCACAGCTAGGATCTGCCGAGTAAGGTGGTGGGAGCAGGCACGCTAGGGCTGTTTAAGGGTCTCTTGGATAGCCACATGAGCGTTATGCAGATAGAGGGATATAGTAGGACTGTTTAACTATGGCTTTTTTTCCACAGGTAATTCGGTCCATACTTGACCATCAAGGAGCATGCATTCGGCAGGTGGTGCGAGGACAGCTCTTGGATGTTGATTCATGGGTTGCCTGGTGCTTCATGTCGTAAATGAGTGCTTTATCTGGACCATCTGAAGGACACCATGACAGCTCAGTGACTATCGCTGTAGCTGTGCAGACACTTGGAATTGGGCCGGTGTCTGCGGGAGTTTGCGCGTTCTCCCCGTGGTTGCGTGGGTTTTCTCCGGGCGCTCCGGTTTCCTCCCACATCCCAAAAATTCGCTCTTAGGCTGATTGGGAAACAAATTGTCCCTACATTGAGACTCTTCCATATTAGGAATAACCTAAAATTAGGATAGGATAATGGAATTGTTACTATATAGTTATGACGGCGGCGCGGGCTCGTCGGGCCGAAGGGCCTGTTTCCCGTGCTGTGTTGCTCTAAAAAAAAATCTGGATCTGGTCACTTTGTTACAGAAAAGATTTATCACATGAGAGACAATAGAAAGGAGATTTATGAGGATGTTGCTAGAAATGGGAAATTTAGTGATGAGGAAAAATTGGATAGGGTAGGGTTATTTTCTTTAGAACAGAGAAAACTGAAGGGAGATTTAGTTCAGATGTCTAAAATCACGAGACATATAAAGAATTAATGGGAAAAATCTAATCCCTTTCATGAAAAGGTCAATCACAAGAGGATATAGAATTAAATTTAAAAATCGTATCGGAAGGGAATTAACAAATTTTAGAATCTTGGAGAAGGAGGTTGTTAAAACAGGAGATGGAGGAGGGAGAGAGGATATGTATAGTTGTAGGGGGTCACTACTTAGAGAGACAGGTAGCCTGTCTAAGCATAATGATGAGCCCTACATAGTGTGTTGCCTGCCTGTTGCCATCTCAATTCAGCTTGTAAAGGTATTGAAGAGGCAGGGTTTTGATCCATTCATTATGCTCTGAAGAGGAGTCACACTTTCATGGAATTTTAATTCTGTTTTCTTCCCCCTACAGATGTTGCCAGATCTGCTAAAGTTTTCCAGCATTCTGTTTTGTGTCAAGAAATCATGTTTGGACATAATCCAGAACTAGGCGGCAGTGATAAACAGATAAAATGTGATCAAAGTCTGAAACTCTCTTCCACAAACAGCAATTGATGTTTAGTCAATTGATTAATTTTAAATCTGAGATTGATAAGTTTTTTTTATCAAAAAATGTTTAGGAATAGTGAGCAAAGGCAGGTTTATTGAATTAGATTGCAGATCATACATGATCTCACCAAATGGCAGAACAGTATTGAGGGCCTTGAAATAAGCCTCCAGAAGCCAGTGTCCTTTCACCGGATTCCCTTTATTTACAAGCTTTATTTATGGAGTGCTTCATACTCACAAAGTCCAAGGTGCCAGAAGACCTGGTACTCCCAGTTATAAACACAGAATAGACTCACTGATTGAACAGGTAATAATGAGCTCAATTAGGGAGTTCATGTTCCAAGACGCCAACCTCAATGGCTTCATTGAGGTCATTCTTGTTCTGATGTTGCTTTCTATGTTTCAGCATTCCCATTCATTATCAGATATAAGAAACTGACTTGTGACCAGCTGTCAAACTCTGCATTTCACTAGCCCATTGACAGTTGATTTTTATGCATATGCATTCAGAATGGTTATGTAAATGACTGTGGAATGAATCAATGATGAATTTACGAGAGAGGTGATCATTGGAAAAATGAACTGTACCTGAAGAAAGGAGAAACGATCCATTTGCAGTTGTTTCTGTGCTTCAACATCTACTAACTTAATCTGTTCCATCTTTTCTTTTAGTGATTCTGAATCACTCCTGATCTGAGAGAGAACACGGTCCTCCTCGTCATCGATCAGTTTCAGTGCGTACTTTTCATCTTCTTCCAACTGTTTTCTCCATTCAGAGAACTCCTTCGACAAGCTGGCTTTCAGTTCATTGGTGAGTGTCTAAAAATCAATCCCACACTCTCATTATAAACAGTCCTTACACAAAACTGTTATTCTCTGAACATAGGAATTATGCAGGTGTGAGACAATTAGCTTTATTCATTATTAATTTCATGCCCTACAGAAAGTGGTGGTGAAATTTCTTCTTGAACCATTGTACTACATGTGGTGAACACATGTATAATTAGGTAAGGAATTTCAAGATTTCGATCGAACAGTAATGAACATATAGCAATGTGTACAAATTAGGATAGTGTGTTTCTGGAGGGAAATGTGAGGGTGGAGGTATTCACATGTACCAGCTTGATGTTCTAAATGGTGGAGGTTGTAGGTTTCGCAGATGGTGATGAAGAAAACTTAATGAGGTGCTGCAATGCTTTCTATAAGTAGTAAACACTGGAACCAAGATAACCTAATCCTGGAGAAAATGGCTATGTAAGCATGTGAACAGATTGCTGATGAAGAAGTTTGTTTTTCCCCAGTAGTATAGAACTTCTGAATATTGCAGATGATATATCCACCCAAGAAAATATTCAACACATTCCTGATTTATGCTTTATAGTAAGAAGTCTCACAATACCAGGTTAAAGTCCAACAGGTTTATTTGGTAGCACAAACTTTCAGAGTATCACTCCTTCTTCAGGTGAGTGAGAAGTTTTGTTCACAAATGGGGCATATATAGACACAAATTTACAAGATAATGCAAGTCTTTACAGGTAATAGGTCTTAAAGGTACAGACAATGTGAGCGGACAGAGGGTTCAGCACAAGTTAAAGAGGTGCATATTGCCTCCAGCCAGGATAGTTAATGAGATTTTGCAAGTCATGGGAGTTACAGATAGTGTGACTTGAACCCAAGATCCCGCTGAGGACATCCTCATCCGTGCAGATTTTGGCTTTCAATTTTGAGATTTTGGGAGATATTCATCGTGGAGTTCGGTGACAAGTGGTGTACCTCAGGGGTCTGTTTTGGGGCCCCTGCTGTTTGTCATTTTTATAAATGATCTGGATGAGGGTATTGAAGGATGGATTAGTAAATTTGCAGATGACACTAAAGTCGGTGGAGTGGTAGATAGTGAAGAGGGGTGTTATAGTTTGCAGAGAGACTTGGACAAGTTGCAGAGCTGGGCCGAGAGGTGGCAAATGGAGTTTAATGTGGAAAAGTGTGAGGTAATGCACTTTGGCAGGAATAATAAATGCGTAGAGTATAGGGCTAATGGTAGGATTCTTAATAGTGTTGATGAACAGAGGGATCTTGGTGATGTTGTGCATAGATCCTTGAAAGTAGGCAGTCAAGTCGATAAGGTTGTTAAGAAGGCATATGGAGTCTTAGCTTTTATTGGTAGGGGGATTGAATTTCGGAGCCGCAACGTCATGTTGCAACTGTACAAAACTCTAGTGCGGCCGCACTTGGAGTATTGTGTGCAGTTCAGGTCCCCACATTATAAGAAAGATGTGGAGGCATTGGAGAGGGTACAGAGGAGGTTTACCAGGATGTTGCCTGGTATGGAGGGCAGGTCTTATGAAGAGAGGCTGAGGGATTTGAGGTTGTTTTCGTTAGAAAGGAGGCGGCTAAGAGGGGACCTTATCGAAACATATAAGACGATTAGAGGTTTAGATAGGGTGGACAGTGATAGCCTTTTTCCTAGGATGGAGAAAGCTAGCACGAGGGGACACAGCTTTAAATTAAGGGGTGATAGTTATAGGACGGATATCAGAGGTAGGTTCTTTACCCAAAGGGTGGTTCGGGAGTGGAATGCCCTGCCTGCAGCAGTTGTAGATGCGCCAAGTTTGGTGGCGTTTAAGAGATTAGTTGATAAGTATATGGAAGAGAAGGGAATGGTTTAGTTTGGAGGGTCATTGCTTTTTATATTGGTTGGTGCAACATCGAAGGCCAAAGGGCCTGTTCTGTGCTGTAATGTTCTATGTTCTATGTTCTATCAGTTTCTGCTCAGCAATTCTATGTCGTCATGTTGTGAAAGCTGCCTTGGAGAACGCTTACCCGAAGATCAGCGGTTGAATGCCCATGACTGCTGAAGTGTTCCCTGACAGGAAGAAACAGTCCTGCATAGTGATTATTGTGTGCTGTATATTGTCGCAGCGTCTCCATGGTCTCCCTAATATACCATGCGTTGGGACATCCTTACCTGCAGCATATCAGGTAGACAATGTTGGCCGAGTCGCAACGTTGTACCAAGGTGGATGTTGTCCTCACATGAAATGATGGCATCCGTGTCGGTGATCCGGCATGTTTTGCAGAGGCTGCTGTGGCAGGGTTGTATGCTATTGTGGTCACTGTTCTCTTGCAGACTTGGTAGTTTCTGCAGATAATGGTCTATTTGAAGTTGTGCGGTTACTTGAAGGCAAGAAGTGGGGGTGTGTGGATGGCCTTGGCAAGGTGTTCGTTTTCATCGATGACATGTTGAAGGCGCCAGAGAAGATGTTGTAGCTTTTCCGCTCTGGGAAATTACTGGATAACAAAAGATACTCTGTCTGCCATGGAGGGTTTGTCTGTAAGGGATGGCTTTTTTAACATGTTTAGGGTGGAAGCTGGAGAAGCGGAGCATCATGAGATTATCCATGGACTTGTGGTACAGTGAAGTGCTAAGGTGACTGTCCTTGATGGAGATGCATGTGTCCAAGAATGCAACAGATTCTGTTGAGTAGTCCATGGTGAGTCTGATGATGGATGGAACCTACTGATGCCATCAACAAAGAACAATGAACAGTACAGCACAGGAAACAGGCCCTTCAGTCCTCCAAACATGTGCTGCGCATTGGTCCAACTAGACCATTCGTTTGTATCCCTCCATTCCCAAGCTGCTCATGTGACTATCCAGGTAATTCTTAAACAATGCCAGCGTGTCTGTCTCCACCACCCTACTTGGCAGCACATTCCAGGCCCCCACCACACTCTGCATAAAAAACATCCCTCTGATATCGGAGTTATACCTTTCCCCTCTCACCATGAGCCCATGACCCCTCGTGATCATCATCTCCAACCTGGGAAAAAGCTTCGCACTATTCACCCTATTTATACCCTTCATAATTTTGTACACCTCTAATAGGTTTCCCCTCATTCTCCATCTTTCCAGGGAGAACAACCCCAGTCTACCCGATCTCTCTTCATAGCTAAGACCCTCCATACTAGGCAACTTCCTGGTAAACCTTCTCTGCACTTTCTCTAAAGCCTCCACGTCCTTCTGGTAGTGCAGCGACCAGAATTGGATGCAGTACTCAAATGTGGCCTAACCAGCGTTCTATACAGCTGCAACAAAGACTCCAGCTTTTAAAGTCTATACCCCATCCTATAAAGGAAAGCATACCATATGCCTTCTTCACTATCTTGTCCATCTGTGTTGCCACCTTCAGGGATTTGTGGACTTGCACACCTAGGTCCCTCTGTGTTTCTGTACTCTTATGAGCCTGCCATTTATTGTATAGCTCTTCTCTACATTAGTTCTTCCAAAATGCATTACCTCGCATTTATCTGGATTAAATTCCATGTGCCATTTCTCTGCCCAATTTTCCAGCCTATCTTTCCAGTCAATTTTCCAGTCATAGACAGCAGTGGGAAGTTGTGCATGGAGCCTGAAGAGATTGGTGAGGCACTGAATAAATATTTCTCTTCGGTATTCACGCAGAGTGCTGGAAATGTAGCTATGGAGAACACTGAGGTACAGGGTTGCAAATTGGGAAGTATTGTAGTAGATAGGGAGGATGTGTTAGAAATTCTCGAGGGTTTGAAGTTGGATAAGTCCCCTGGGCCGGACGGGATTTACCCTAGGATTCTCTGGGAGGCAAGAGAGGAGATTGCAGAGCCTCTGGCTCTGATCTTCAGGTCCTCGTTGGTTACGGGTGTGGTTCCGGAGGACTGGAGGATAGCGAATGTGGTCCCATTGTTTAAGAAGGGGAAGAGAGACCTTCCAGGGAATTATAGGCCAGTGAGTCTTACTTCTGTTGTGGGCAAGGTATTGGAGAGAATTATTAGGGATAGGATTTATAGTTATTTAGAGAGAAATGAATTGATTGGGGATAGTCAGCATGGTTTCGTGAAGGGTAGGTCATGCCTTACTAACCTCATTGAGTTTTTTGAGAAAGTGACCAGAGAGGTGGATGGGGGTAAGGCGGTTGATGTAGTATATATGGACTTTAGTAAGGCGTTTGATAAGGTGGCCCATGGAAGACTTCTACAGAAAATGCAGATGTGTGGAATAGAGGGTGATTTAGCTAATTGGATTAGGAATTGGCTGGCAGATAGAAGACAGAGGGTGGTGGTTGATGGGAGATATTCATCGTGGAGTTCGGTGACGAGTGGTGTGCCTCAGGGGTCTGTTTTGGGGCCCCTGCTGTTTGTAATTTTTATAAATGATCTGGATGAGGGTATTGAGGGTTGGATCAGTAAATTTGCAGATGACACTAAAGTCGGTGGAGTGGTAGATAGTGAAGAGGGGTGTTATAGTTTACAGAGTGACTTGGACAAGTTGCAGAGCTGGGCCGAGAGGTGGCAAATGGAGTTTAATGTGGAAAAGTGTGAGGTAATGCACTTTGGCAGGAACAATAAATGTGTAGAGTATAGGGCTAATGGTAGGGCTCTTAATAGTGTTGAGGAACAGAAGGATCTTGGTGTATGTGTCAATAGATCCCTGAAAGTAGGCAGTCAAGTGGATAAAGTTGTTAAGAAGGCATATGGAGTCTTAGCTTTTATTGGTAGGGGGATTGAATTTAGGAGCCGCAGCATCATGTTGCAACTGTACAAAACTCTAGTGCGGCCGCACTTGGAGTATTGTGTGCAGTTCTGGTCCCCACATTATAAGAAAGATGTGGAGGCATTGGAGAGGGTACAGAGGAGGTTTACCAGGATGTTGCCTGGTATGGAGGGCAGGTCCTATGAAGAGAGGTTGAAGGATTTGAGGTTGTTTTCGTTAGAAAGGAGGCGGCTAAGAGGGGATCTTATTGAAGCATATAAGATGATTAGAGGTTTAGATAGGGTGGACAGTGATAGCCTTTTTCCTAGGATGGAGAAAGCTAGCACGAGGGGACACAGCTTTAAATTAAGGGGTATGAGTTATAGGACGGATATCAGAGGTAGGTTCTTTACTCAAAGAGTGATTAGGGAGTGGAATGCCCTGCCTGCAGCTGTTGTAGATGCGCCAAGTTTGGTGGCGTTTAAGAGGTTAATTGATAAGTATATGGAAGAGAAGGGAATGGTTTAGTTTGGAGGGGCATTGCTTTTTATTTTGGTCGGCACAACATCAAAGGCCGAAGGGCCTGTTCTGTGCTGTAATGTTCTATGTTCTATGTTCTATCTATATCCTGCTGTATTATTCAACAATGTTCATAGCTATCCACAAATCCAGCCATCTTTATGTCATCAGCAAACTTGCTGATAACACCAGTTACACCTTCTTCCAGATCATTTATATATATCACAAATAGCAGAGTTCCCAATATAGAGCCCTGCGGAACACCACAGGCCACAGACCTCCAGCCAGAAAAAGACCCATCGACTGCTACCCTCTGTCTCATGTGGCCAAGTCAATTCTCTACCCATCTAGCATCCTCTCTTTGTATCCCATGAGCCTTAACTTTCTTAACCAACATGCCATGAGGGACTTTGTCAATCATATAGTTGTTTCAGTGACTGTTCGTTATGAGTCTAAAGGAAGAAAATGTCATCAATATATCTAGTGTATAGCATTGGTTGAAGGTCCTGTGTAGTGAAGGGTCTTGTTTGAACCTGTGCATGAAGATGTTGGCATATTGAGGTGCAAATATGGTCCCCATAGCTGTTTTGTGTATCTGGATAAAGAACTGATTGTTGAATGTGAAGGCATTGTGGTCCAGATGAGTTGTAGAATTGCATCTGGAGATTGGCAGTTTTCGGCGTTGAGTACTGAGGCAGTTGCAGCAATGCCATCATTGTGGGGATGCTGGTGTGGAGTGCTGAGACATCCATTTGATGAGGAGTGCTCCTGGTTCAACTGCTCCATGGGCACTGAGTTTCTGTAACAGTATCTGTAATATCGCCACAGAAGCTGGGGTTATTTGTACAATTGGTTTCAGGATGCCCTCGATATAGCTGAAGAGGTTCTCACACAGGGTCCATTGTCTGATATGATGGGATAGCTGGGTGTGTTGGCCTTTAAGACTTATTATCTGTGAAGACTAGCATTCCAACCATTATTTTGTAAATTGAGTTTGTGTCTATATATGCCCTGCTTGTGAATACAACTCCTCATTCACTGGAATCTTGCAATTAAGGAATTAACATTCAAAATGGCACCAAAGTAACAAAATAGAAATATCTCTTGTAAACTCCACTGACATCCACATTTTTCTGTACCAAGCTTCAGGTGAAGATTTAACTTATCAAAACTTGCTGTCATAACCTTTTTCCTAGGATGGAGAAAGCTAGCACGAGGGGACACAACTTTAAATTAAGGGGTATGAGTTATAGGACGGATATCAGAGGTAGGTTCTTTACTCAAAGAGTGATTAGGGAGTGGAATGCCCTGCCTGCAGCTGTTGTAGATGCGCCAAGTTTGGTGGCGTTTAAGAGGTTAGTTGATAAGTATATGGATGAGAAGGGAATGGTTTAGTTAGGAGGGGCATTGCTTTTTATTTTGGTCGGCACAACATCGAAGGCCAAAGGGCCTGTTCTGTGCTGTATTGTTCTATGTTCTATGTTCTATGTTCTATAATACAATCAAAATTCCTCGAGTGTGTTACAGCCTTGCAATACACTCCCCAAAGCCTGGTGTCCCCGTAAAAATAAGGATTGCCAGGGGAGGTTGTGGGGAGTAACTAAAATTTCCATTCAGATTTATTTGCATTAAGCTTTTTCACAGCTGTCTGATACAACTGTCTCATTTGCTAGGCCATTTATGTTTAAAATTTATTTATTAGTGTCACAAGTATACTTACATTGGCACTGCAATGAAATTGCTGTGAAAATCCCTGAGTCATTACACTCCGGTGCCTGTTTGGGAGAATTCAGTACACTGAGAATTAACCAATATGTCTTTCAGACTGAGAGAGGAAACTGGAGCACTTGGAGGAAACCCACTCAGACATGGGGAGAATGTGCAGACTCCACATAGAGAGTCACCCAAGTCAGGAATTAAACCTGGGTCCCTGGCACTATGAGGTAGTAGTGCCACTGTGCCACCCCACAGTCAGTTAAGAGTCAGCCACTGTGCTGAGAGTGTGGAGTCACATTTATGCCTATTTAGATAAAGACAGAGACTCAGTCCCTAAAGGAAATTTGGAAATCAAGCTTTTACAACAAAACAATAGTTTCATGGTTATCAAGAATTATGAATACAAAGAACAAATAACAAAGGACAAAGAAAATTACAGTACAGGAACAGGTCCTTCAGCTCTCCAAACATGCACCGACCATACTGCCCAACTGAACTAAAACCACCTACGTTTCCGGGGGCCATAACATTCTATTCCCATCCTATTCATGGACTTGTCAAGATGCCCCTTAAAACTACTGGGAAGAAGGGACCTGTTCCGATGGGACTGTCTTCATCTGAATCATGCTGGGACTAGCATCTTAGCGAACTGCATAACTAGAGCTATAGACAGGGCTTTAAAATGAATAGCTGGAGCAGGATTCAGTTGTAGGGGAAATTAGAAAACCCAAATTGAAGGAGGAGGTAAATGTGCAGGTTAGCAATGTGGTGGATGGTTACCAGACAATAAAAGAGCGGAACATAAGAACATAAGAAATAGGAGCAGGAGTAAGCCATCAAGCCCCTCGAGCCTGCTCCACCATTCAATAAGATCATGGCTGATCTGAAATGGATCAGTTCCACTTACCCATTTGCTCCCCATAACCCTTAATTCTCTTATTGATCAGAAATCTATCTATCTGTGACTTAAACATATTCAACAAGACAGCCTCCACCACTTCAATGGGCAGAGAATTCCAGAGATTCACTATTCTCAGCAAACATTGTTACCCTACACTCATTCCCCTCGTCCAGATCATCTATACATATGCTAAACAGTTGAGACCCCAGCACTGATACCTGTAGCACGGCACTAGTCACCAATGCCAAGCAGAAAAGCACCCATTTATTCCAACTCTCTGCTTCCTGTTAGATAATCAATCCTCAATCCTCAATCCATGTTAACACTTTACCCCCAACTCCATGTAGCCTAATCTTCTGCAGCAACCTTTTGTGAGGCACCTTATCGAACGCCTTCTGGAAATCTAAAAACACCACATCCACCGGTTTCCCCTCTGTCTACTAGTCACATCTTCATAAAAATTCATTAAATTCATCAAATATGACTTCCTCTTCATGAATCCACACTGCATCTGCTTGATTGAACCATTACTTTCCAGGTGACCTGCTATTTCTTCTTTAATGATGGATTCCAACATTTTCCCAACTATGGACATTAAACTAACCGCCCTGTAGTTACCCGCCTTTTGTCTACTTTCTTTTTTAAACAATAGCGTAACAGTAGCTGTTTTCCATTCAGTCAGCACTTCCCCAGAGTCCAGCGAATTTTGATAATTAACTACTAAAGCATCTGCTAATATTTCTGCATTTCCTTCAGTACCCTGGGATGCATCCATCTGAGCCCAGGGACTTATCTACCTTCAGCCCCATTAATCTACCAAGCACTACCTCTTTAGTAATAGTAATTGTATTAAGGACCTCACCTCCTACCAACCCTTGATTGTTAATGTCCGGTAAGCTATTTGTGTCCTCCACTGTGAAGACCGACACAAAAAACTGATTTAAAGTCTCAGCCATTTCCTCGTTTCCCACTATTAAATCCTCCATCTCACCCACCAAGGGTCCAACATTCACTCTAGCCACTCTTTTCCTTTTTATATATTTGTATAAACTCTTACTATCATTTTTCATATTTGAGCTAGTTTAGTTTCATAATCTATCTTTCCTTTATTGCTTTCTTCATAGTTCTTTTTTTTTTAAAGCTCCCCATTATTTTTGATCACTCTATAAGCATTGGTTTTTAATTTAATACTCTCCTTTATTTCTTTCGTTATCCGTGGCTGGTCATCCCTTTTCTTACAGTCCTTCTTTATCACCAGAATATATTTCTGCTGAGAACTGAAAAAAATCTCCTTAAAAATCCTCCACTGTTCCTCAGCTGTCCTACCAACCAGTCTGTGCTCCCAGTCCACATTAGCCAGTTCTGCCCTCATCCTATCATGCTTCCATCTGTTCAAGCAGAGGACACTGGTTTGGGACCTTTCTTTCTCACCTTCCATCTGTATCAGAAATTCAACCATATTGGACAGTATCAGTGAATCAGAATTGGACAGAATCAGTCAATGTTATTATGCACCAAGGAATTATAAAAATGTAAAGAAATTTACCAGTAGAACAAATTTAAAAGCTTTGTTTCTACATGCATGAAGCATTGGGAACAAAATTAATGAGTTAACAGCGCAAATACAAACTAAAGCAAATGATTTAGTGGCATGGTTACAAGGAGACCAGTTCTGGGAACTGAATATCCAAGGGTACTCGGCATTTCAGAAAGACAGGCTGAAAGAAAAAGGGGGTGGCCTGGTTTTATCAATGAAGGAAGGGTTCAGAGCTGTAATGAGAAATGACATAAGCACCGGAGATCAAAATATGGAATCAGTCTGGTTAGAAATAGGAAACAGCAAAGAGAAGAAGTATTAGATAGGAATAATCTATAGGTTTCCAAGCAGTAGTTCCACAGTAGGGCACAGTATAAACCAGGAAATACCAGGGGTTTGCAAGAAAGGTACAGCAATAATCACAGGTGATTTTACAATGCACACTGATTGGAAGAATCAAATTGGCAAGGCCACTTGGAGACAGAGTTCATTTGATATTGTGTATTGAGCAGAGTTTAATTGATGATTGTAGTTAAGGATCCTCTAGGGAGTAGTAACCATAGTATAATAGAATTCAAAATTCACTTTGGGGTAAGAAAATGGAGACTCACACTAGCATTTTGGAATTAAAGGAAATCACTTAGGCATGAGGATAGATTTGGCCCAAGTAGAGTTACAGATAGGCTAAAAGGTAGTACAACGAATGAGCAGTAGCTGTTGTTTAAGGAAATGCACAAGTCCTCGCAATTAAATTAAGGAAGAAAGATGAAAAGGGGGTTAAAAACACCCATGGTTAAACAAGGAGGTCAAGGACAATATAAAGACAAAAACTAAGGTATACCATATTGCAAAGGTCAGTGGCAGGCTACAAGATTGGGAAACTTTTAAGCATGAACAAAGGGATACTAAAAAAGTAATAAAAATATTAAGGTAAATTATGAAAGAAAACTAGCAAAAAAAAATCAAGAAAGATAACAAAAGCTTCTATAGGTTATAAAAGGGAAGAGAATCACTGCGGTGAATGTTGGCCCCTTAAATAATGAAATTGGAGAGTTAATAGTAGGGAACATTGAAATAGCAGAGATGCTAAATCAATACTTGGCCTCAGTTTTCATGGTGGAGATGTAAGTACCATTCCTACTGGAGCGAGCAAGTCAGAGGTAATAGAAAGGATAGAACCACAGCAATTAACATCAATAGGGAAAAGGTGCTCAGCTAACTATTGGGATCGAGGTCAGATAAGTGCCCCGGGCCTGATGGCCTGCATTCTAATTTATTGAAGGAAATGGCGGCGGAGACAGTGGATTCATTGGTTATAATATTTCAAAGTTCCCTAGGCACAGGGAAGGTTCCAATGGATTGCAAAAATGGTAATGTAATGCCCTTATTCAAAAAACAAGGGAGGCAAAATGTAGAAAATTACCAACCAGTTAGTTTAACATCTGTTGTTGGGAAAGTGTTAGAATCAATTATCAAAGAAGCAACATCAAGGCATTTAAAAAGTCAAAATGCTATCCATCAGAGTACATGGTTTTATGAAGGGCAAATCATGTTTGATAAATTTGGTAGAATTTATCGAGGATGTAACAAGCAAAGTAGATAATAGGGATCATGTAGATACAGTATATCTGGACTTCTGGAAGGCAGTTGATAAGGTACCACACAAAAGGTTAATTCACAAGATTAGATCACATGGAATTGGGGTAGTTTATTAGCTTGGATAATTGACTGGCTGAAGGACAGAAATACAGAGTCGGGATAAATGATTTTTTTCTGGAATGCAAGAAGTAACTAGTGGGATGTCACAGGGTTCGGTCCTTGAGCCCCAGCTATTTACAATCTATATTAACAATTTGAATACAGGGATAGAAGGCTCTATAGTCAAATTTACAGATGACACAAAAATAGGTGGGACAGTTAAGTTGCAAAGAGGGAATAAGAGCCTTACAATTGGATATAGATAGGTTAGGAGAGTGGGCCAAAATGTGGCAGATGGAGTTTAACGTGGATAAGTATGAGGTCATGCATTTTGATCAGAAAAATGGGAAGGCGACTTATTATCTAAATGGGGAGAAACTTTGGGGTGTTCTGGTGCAAAAGGATCTGGGTGTCCCCATTCATGAGTCACAGAAAACCAGCGTGCAGATACGGCAGATAATAAAGAAAGTGAATGGAATGTTAGCAGCTATAGCTAAAGGAATAGAATATAAAGATAAGGAAGTATTGTTGCAGCTATACAAGGCATTGGTGAAGCCATACCCAGAGTACTTTGCACAGTTTTTGCCCCCTTATCTGAGGAAAGATATAGTGGCATTGGAGGCAATTCAGAGGAGGTTTACTAGATTGATAGGGTTTGCCATATGAAGAGAGATTGAAAAGTTTAGACTTGTACTCTCTGGAATTTAGAAGAATGAGGGGAGATCAAATTGAGGTATGTAAGATGATAAAAGGTATGGATAAAGTAAATGTGGAATGGCTGCTTCCTTATGTGTGTGACAGTCTAGAACAAGAGATCATAGTCTTAGGATAAGGGATAGCAAATTTAAAAGAGAATTGAGGAGAAACTACTTCTCCCAAAGGATTGTGAATCTGTGGAATTTGTTACCCAAAGTGTGATGGATGTAGGTCAGTGAATATATTTAAGGAGAAGTTGGACAGATTTTTAATTGATAATGGGTTGAAGGTAATGAGAGAAGGCAGGAAAGTAGGGATGAGGGGCATATCAGTCATGATCAAATGATGAATGGCCTGATTCTTGTTCTAAATCTTATGATCCTATGAAGATATATGCAGCAAGGCCTGGACAACGTTCAGGTCTGTGATAACAAGCATTAAGATTATAGGCAAGTAATATTTGAGCCACATAAATGTCAGGAAATGATTAACAAAACAGAGTCTAACCAAAAGAACCATTGTTCCAGTGACACTCGACACAAGTATATCTTATCTTTTCAATTAGGAATTTTACAGCTTTCCAGAATCAAAATTGTGTTCAACAATTTGAGACCATAATCTCTGCTCCATTTCCTTTGTTTGTTTTGTTTTCCTTTCAGTCAGCAGCATACCTCCTCTGGGAATATCTTTTGGTTATTTGTTTCTTTTATTTTTTGAGCCCCTGAAAGACTAACCTTTCTGTCATTCCAGCTCTCCTGTTTTCAATCTTATCACAGACCTTCCTTTTGTTCTTTTCTCACACATCCTTGCTCAAAACCTATTTAATCTCTAATATTTCCCAACCTTATGAAACATCATAGATCTGAATGATTTTGTTTCTCTCCATTGATGCTGTCTGATCCGCTGAGTGTTTCCAGCATTTTATGTCTGTATTACAGAATGTAACTGTTGTAATATGCCTTTTCTTGATATATAATTTCAAAGAGATATGGACAAGATCATTTTTGTCATTTCCAATAACTTGTATCTATTCTGGTGCCTAGGTTAGTGCAAGATAGAGCATCTGATTTTATTTTAATTTGACTTTTTTGTAAGGATTTTATCTGACTAGCTGTTATTGACACAATTAAAAATCAACCACATTGCTATGGGTCTGGAAGAAAGCAGATTTTCTTCCTTGAAAGACATTCGTGCACCAATGGTTTATTCTCTCAATCCAGTAGTTTAATGAACATAATACTGAGAGAAGCTTTTCAATCAAGATGTACTACTTTATTGGTCAGAGACTTAATGGGACCAGACACAGAAATACTATGGATACAAGAGTAGGTCAGCAATTGACAAGAGGTTAATTCACTTCCTAATTCCCCAAAGCCCGTCTACCATCTACAAGACACAAGTTAGGACACACTACTTAGTTAGATAACTCCAACAGTGATTGAAAAGATAGACACCATCCAGGATAAGGCGGCCCATTTGATCAGCAAACCACTGGACACATCAGTTCCTCCAAACTGTGATCACTGGTAGCACTCTGTACCATATACAACTGACTCTGCAAGAACTCACCAGAGGTCTTTTCATAAAACCTTCCAAATCTTAACCTCGCCACCTTGTGAAACAAAAGTAGCAGGTGCCTGGAATCACCATCAACTAGAAGTACCCCTCCCCTCTACCATCCTGACTTGGAACTAAAGCACTCCCTCACTGACGTTGGGTCGAAATCCAGGAACATCACCCAACGGCGCTGTGAATACACATACACATGAATTGCAGCAAGTTGTTCACCACTACCTTCTCAATGGGCAATAAATGCTCGCCTAGTCACCTTGAATGAATAAAAAAAACACTTGGGTTATGTTAGATTAAAACAATGGTTCACCAACACTCAGATCATGCAATGACACTGAAGAATTACACATCTGACACATTACCATCTTCTCAAGGGTCATTACTGATGTGCAGTAAATGCTGGCCTTGCCAGCAATGCTTGCATACTCTGTTGAATTAATTTTTAAAAATGAATAACCAAGGCTTCAGTGTGCAAGGCATAATTTCAAAATCTTGGAAGAATTATGAATTGTGAGGAAGCTAGTAATAGAGTTCAAGAGAATGTGGACAGACTAAATGGAATGGGCAAAAAAGTGACAGATATCAATTATTGAGGGCAGTGTAATTCCTGGGAAGTTCACCGTATGCATCTGCATGACTTGGGAAGATGAAGAGCCATAACCCCAACCATGGTCAGGATCAATGAAGCAGAAAGCAGATAGTGCTGAGTTATACCCCAATGTCCTGGGCCAAGAACATTTCTGTTCTTCCATTGTCCTAGATAATAAGAGAAATTTCCTTTGCAACCATGTCACTTTTCTAATCAGATTTTGATTGAGTCATTTTTGGAGATTATCAAAAACTTAATATTCCATCTGATGTGGGAGTGAGATAAGCACTTCACCCCACATTAAACACACTGCTACTCAGCATAACCAGTGACACGTCCCTAACAGAACCAGCCTGATTTATCAGCTCTCTTTCTGAGATATGTGATACAGCTCCGAGGAAAACCCTTTCTAAATCCAATTACATACAATTTTCCTACCTTTGTTTTAGCTTCTGATTTCTTCAAATCTTCTTGTTCAGTTGCATAATTTTCCTGAACTCTATGCAGGTTTGCAACGTTTTCCTTCAACTTGTCCTAAAAATGGCAATTGAAATAGTTCAGAAAGTGGATTCCCAAAAGGAATTTAAACAGAAAATGACTTTGTTCCAGAACAGATTTTTGATAGAAGTGGCGCAGAAATTTAAAGGACAAGGACACATTTAGCAGATTCATCTAAGTTTTAAAATGAATTATGATTATCAAGAAATAGGGTCACAAATAATCACAAGAATAAAATATTTTGATAAATAAATTCCAAATTGTTATAGACACAATCATAATTTTTACATTCAGTTTCTGTACATCATCAGGAAATACCATTCAGAATGGAAGAACAATCAGGCTGAGCTAGTGTAACACATTTTCAAGCAGTCAGTTTGTCCTAAGGTAAAAGCAAAACACTGCAGATGCTGGAATCTGAAACAAAAACAGAAAATGCTGGAAAATCTCAGCAGGTCTGACAGCATCTGTGATGGCTCTATTCTCACAACAAACATCGAGCCTTTTCTCACTGCTACACTGTCAGTGAAAACCTCTGTGTCAGCAAAAACAATACTGCACTACTAAATTTCGGCAATTATTTGTAATATTAGTATTCTTTTCAAAACTGGGGAGATTTGAGTGGTTAAGTTTAAAATTGACCCGAAAGACAGAATAAAGGGTACCGGAATTGTTTTATAATTTTATAGAATATATATGATAGATTACATCATAGCAACATTTTATGATAATTCAATTACAGTCTAGTTTTGATCAAATATGTGAAATTCTGAAAAACTAAATACTTACCTTGAATTTAGCTTCTGCCTGATCCAGACTCAGCAGGGTGTGGGATTTATGCATCCCTATTATTGCACAGGACATACACACACACTTTTCATCCTCCTCACAGTAAAACTCAAGAATTTTCTTATGATCCAGGCATTGTCCCTTTGTAAGGTCAGCTGTAGGCTCGATCAGGATGTGGTCATTGTAAGTCTTTTTTGTCAAATGTGATTTTAAATGAAGGGAACAAAATGAGGTTTCACATTTGAGACAGGTCTTCACAGCTGGAGATGGATTCTCAATGCAGTATTCACACATGACAGGGATAGATTCATCATGAGTGGTCTGGGACTGATTGTACTTCTGCACTATGTTATCTAGATTGAAGTTTTTCTGCAGATAGGGCCTAGGGCTGAACAGTCGACGGCACTCAGGACAGCTCACGCCGCCTGAATTTTCTGAAAACTCCCAAGCATTGTTGATGCACGTCAAACAGAAACTGTGCTGGCAGGGCAATACGACAGGGTCCTGATATATCTGGAGGCAGATAGCACAAGTCAACTCTTCCGTAAAAGCTCCGGCAGTTTCCATTCTTCCAACACTGCAACGATAACCCAAGTACACAAAATATTATAGGTGCGGAATAGGAACGGGCGGAACCGTGACTGAGGAGAAAAATATTTGCTTTCAGTTTCAGAACCCGATTGAAATTTAACCCTTTGCATTCTGCGATATTGAACAGTAAAAATACAAGGGTCCATTTTAACTCCGTGCATCAGAGATTTAATCGTGATGGTCAATGACTGTCCCGTTTTCATCACGTTACATATACAAAAGCACTGTCCGCCAACGATCTTTAAAATAACTGCAGCAGACCGTACACACAATAGCACAGCATTTTATTTTTTCGGTGGGGACTGGAAGATCTCTTCCTTAGACAACAAAAAAGGTTTGGATCACCTTTGGATCCTCTCCTTCCTTTACTTTGCCCAGGTTCTGACCATTGGTGAGTTTAGCATGGGAGCTGTTAATTTTCGTGCACTCGCATAACTGGTTTCACTGGGAGCTGCTGCTTTCCATAGAGAGAGATGTGTAGAAGCAAAGAATCTACGATGCTTGAAACGGATTTACATAGCTAAACTGTGCCTCCTGTTTTTCTCAATGTAAGAACTCAGTAAGAATTTAGCAACACCAATTTTTAATCCAACCGATTTATTTGATAGTAAAATTGCGAGCTTTCAACACTCCGTGTCTTCCTCAGGCAAATGCAGTGTTCTGGTCTACAATAGCACACATCAGCACAGTCAGAGATTGCTGATTAGAATGCGAATCCTTACATCTAACCTGCTATTCAAGTGTTAAAATGGCTAACAATGTGTGTGAAGGGAATCCTGAGCATTGGTTAGAGAATTGTGTATTTTCTCCAGACAGCACAGTAAGTGAGGTTTTTTGCTAACCCAGGCAAGTTACGGGGGTTACAGATAGTGTGTCATGAAGCCAAGATCCCTGTTAAGACCGTCCTCATGTGTGCGGAGCTTGGCTATCAGTCTCTGCTCAGCGACTCTGCGCTGTCGTGTATCACGAAAGCCCCCTTGAAGAACATTTACCCGCAGGTCGGAGGCCGAATGCCCATGACTGCTGAAGTGTTCGCCCACAGGAAGGGAACTGTTTTGCCTGGTGATTGTTGAGCGATGCTCATTCATCCGCTGTCGTAGTGTCTGCATGGTCTCCCCAATGTACCATGCTTCGGGACATCCTTTCTTGCAACGTATTAGGTAGACAACGTTGGCCGAATTGCAAGAGTATGTACCATGCACCGGTGAATGGTATCCTGTCTGTGCTGATGTGTGCTCTTGCAGACCAGAACACTGCATTTGCCTGAGGAAGACACGGAGTGTTGAAAGCTCGCAATTTTACTATCAAATAAATCGGTTGGATTAAAAATTGGTATTGCTAAATTCTTACTGAGTTCTTACCACCCCAATCCAATGCCGGCATCTTTACATCATTTCTCAATGTATCCATGTAAGTATGGGCAATGTTATCACCATTGGTTTGATGGTATTTCTAATTTGATCACATCTGATCCTCCAACCCAAGAATGTGTTGCGTCATCATATAACATGTGATTACTTTACATTTGCCCAGCTGTTTTCTAAATTTATTGCCTCACAGCGCCAGGGAACAGATTAAATTCCAGCCTTGGATGACTGATATATTTTCCCCATGTTTGCGTAGTTTTCCTCTAGGTACTCCAGCTTCCACCCACAACCCAAAGACGTGCAGGTTAGGTAAATTGGCCATGCTAAATTGTCCCTTAGTATCCCAAGATGTGTAAATTAGGAGGATTAGTAGGGTAAATTTGCATGATTATGGGAATAGAGCATTGGTGTGAACATGGGTAAGATGTTCTGTCAGAGAGTCCAGACAGACTTGATAGTCTGAATGGTCTGTTTGTGAATATTAGGGATTCTATGATTCTATGAGATTAAGAGCACAAATTACAAATTAAAGAAAAAGGAAATATTTAAGAATGTGATTTTTTTTCATTTGTTCGGTATTGATTTTGCTGAATCACTAGAATTTTGATATTTCTTATTGCAGTCTACTGTTGAAACATCACATAAGTAGATTTTATTTAAATATTCTCAAGAAATTTAAGCAAAATAATTATACTCAATAAGCTCGACAGCATCCAAGACAAAGCAAGCTACTTGATTGGCACCTCACCCACCACTTTTAACATTCACTCTGTCCACTACCAACACAAAGGTGCTTTGTGCATCATCTACAAGATCCATTTACTGAAGGCTCCTTCAACAGCATCTTCCAAACCCACAACTGTTTCCATCTAGAAGGATAAAAGCAACAGACACATGGGAACATCACCACTTGCAAGGTCCCTTCCAAGCCACACACCATCCTAACATGAAACAAATCATTGTTCCTTCACTGTCCTAGAGTCAAAATCCCAGAACATCCTCTCTAACAGCGCTGTCAGTGTTCCTACACCACATTCTAGTTTTTTAGAATTTGTATGTTCCAATAAAATGACCTCTCATTCTTCTAAACTTTCGAGAATATAGACCCAGTCTTTTGAATCTCTCCTCATAGTATAGTCCCTCCATTCTAAGTAATTAGTCTGATGAACCTCAGCTGCACTCCCTGTATGGTAATACTTGAAGTGCACTCTAACCACAGTTCTATATAATTGACAATAAATGTCTTTACTCAAGTAAAATCCTCTTGTAATAAAGGACAACATATCATTTGCCTGCCTAATTTCTTTCTGAACTTGCAAGTTAACTTTCAGCATCTTAAGAGAAGGTTCATCTAGGTCCCTTTCAAGATCAGGACTTCCCAATCATTCACCATTTAAGAAATATTCTGCACTTCTATTCCTTTTACCAATGTGGATACCCTCACACTTAGCTACATTATATTTCATTTGTCACATTCCTGCCCACTCAGAAACCCTGCCAAATCCTCATGAAGCCTCTTTGCATCCTCTTCATCTGCTATATATTGGGAGGTACTTACAAAGAAAGACAGACTCCAAAATAACCAAGCCATGTGTTTAATGATATCAGAGTAGACTTTAAATGCCAATAACATAAGAATACATTGGGCAGAACTTTAAGTTCTAGAGATTAAGTGCAGAAAATACATGGGAAAATTAGGGTGATTCCCACTGGATACAGAAGGAAGTCTGGCACCAGATTTTCCGCTTTTCATTTTATTATTTATACATCAAGGAAGAGCTTAACAAATCTCATGGCAGGATGGGCAGCGTTTCTCCCACACTACTATTACATAGAACACTACAGCACAAACAGACCCTTCGGCCCACAAGTTGTGCCGAACACATCAAAACCTACCCAGCCATAGACCTATCTATTATCTCATGGGGGTGAAGATCCAGGTGACATGTTTAAACGGACATTCACTTTCTACAAGACAGACTTGTTGGGAACTGTCTGTGGCACCAAAAAGAAAGAAGACCTCTTGTGATGTTTGTGTCTAAAGTTTATGTTTTTGTAAAGGAACATTTTTGCTAAAAGTGCTATATAAAAATCCTGCCAGTAGGGTGTGCTAAAAACAAAATCCCAGATTTTTTGGTAAGAATAAATCTTATTTTCTTGGGAAGCTCAGTTCAGAAGCAGATCCATGTGTGTGTGTGTGTCTGTGTGCATGTGTATGCATTTGTATTCTTGTTTAGAAGTAACAAAACTTTTCTTCTAGGCTGTCTGTCAGGTGATCACAATACATCCTGGTATTGTGAGATTTCTTAAGGTGATCATTATCCAAGAGATGGCAGTCGTGGAAGTTAAAATGTTTAGATTGAAGTTTCATAGCTTGGAAGTTAAATTGTGCAGCAGTTGAATTGTTTAAGTTAAAATTCCATGTTTTGTACAGTAGAGGAAAATGTTTATCAGCTTACTGACTTTCAAAAGAAGTTGGTCTCTGCCATTTTCTTTGTAGGCCCCATAACATCTTCCTTTTTCGGCCTCTACCAGAAGATGAGCAAGACTAGATTTTTTTCCATAACAATAACAAAGGCAATAGAAATGTAAATAAAGGATTAGCAGAAGTCAATTTTTCATTAACTGAAAAAGTGTGTAAAGTTGGGATTTAATTGGCAAATATGCAAGTCAACGAAAGATGTGAAAAATCTCTTGCTCCTAATTTGCAATAATTTACTTTAACTGCTGAGCTATTTCTCTGTAACCTCAAAACTGCTTGGACTATCTCATGGATGAAAGGGGTTCTCTTTGTGCACAAATAATTAAAGACCTTTTATTAGATGCATAGTGTTTAGCATATTTGTGTTAGGGACGACTGAGTGTCTTTAAATTGCTGTTATCCATAGAACTCTAACACAGCAGGAGGCCCACCAACCTGACCACGCCAGTTTGGGAGGACATTGCCAGGGAGGTTATCCCCTGTGCACCTCAGAAGATGACCCCTCCTGTGCTGCAGGAAGAGCATGAATTATCTCATCTGTTCCGCCAGCGTAAGTTAACTTCTTCTGTGTTTAGCAAATGGCTCAGTTTCTTCCTATTACACCCTCATTTCAATTAATTTGAGTTAAGCATGATTTTGAAATCCTCTTCCATCGCCTTCGCCTCCATTGTCACTTCTTTGGGCAATTGTCCTCCCCCAGTTCAATAGATCCATTCACTTGTCACCAGTCTTCTCCCTCAACCTGGCTACTTCCCTAATGCCTACCTGCTTTTGGCTTTTTCATTGAGAACTGCCAGCACAACCTCGGCCATCTCAATTTCTCTGCTCCATTTACCAACTTCAACCCGTCCCCTTCTGAACTTACTGCACTCCAAGTACAATCCTGACTTTGCTGTGTTGTCTGGCTTACTGATCTTTACCTCTCGAGCTGTACCGTTAGCTCTATCAGAAGACAAGTCCTTATCCTGCTCAGTCACATTCAAGCCATCTGGAAGATGGTGATGTCTCCAATTCACAATCTGCTTTCCTCCTTGTTACTATGGACAAGTAGATTAAAGACGTGATTGCACCTTATCCTGCAATAATCACCCTCCATTGTCAAGCTGTGAATCCTTTATGAAGTCCTTAGGTTGCTCTTGTTCATGCATGCCATCCCCAAATCCACCTTCGAAATGGACCTGCCACCCTGAAGGCTCACAGATAGCTGAGTATCCCCCGTCTTCTGCCAACATGACAGGGCATTCACAAAAAGAGCTGGAATCAGGTAGGTATGAGCTATCAACCTCTATCTAGCTATTCCTTTTGACTAAGCCTTGCACTAATTTAAAAATTGCTATATTTAATCAGTGTTATAGATAGGTCTGTGGATTGGTAGATGTGATCAGCGCAACTCATGGGCCGAAGGGCCTGTTTGTGCTGTATTGTTCTATGTTATGCTCTGTAAGCAATGAGCATCTCAGCTACAATGTTCAGGATTGTCTGGAGCATGTTGCTGTGTATTGCAACTGTGCCCTTCTAATAGTTTGATTCTTCTTACCTTTTCACAACAGAGAACCATCAAAGAACTAATCTAGAGTCCCAGGCTGGCCACACAGAATTCCATTGGCTATGGCAAGGTTTGCAAGACATAATGAACCACAAGATGAAGGCATGTAAAATCCCTATTACTATCAGTCGTTTGAATGGACCTATCCCTTTTAAATTGGGATTTCCCCTGCTCTTCTGAGTGACAGGTGCTTCTCAAGAGATTAGAGATATTGTTGTTTCTGCACAGGCACGGGTATCATGAAGGTTACATATAGCAATTGGGCTGCCTGCAAAGATGTTTTTTGACAACATGTCACTGTGTGTTCCCCACCAGTCACTGTCTGAGTCTGTCTTCATATTTTCCTGCATCCTTTATTGGAGTATGTCTCACCACAACATGACCCGCTACGGTGACATTCTAATTCCCATGTTTTAAGTTCCAGACATGGCCTGATTAGCATTTCCCTCATCTCGATGTCTGCTTTTTAAAAGTTCATTCATCGATAATGGGCATTGCTGGTTGGCCAACACTTACTGCCCATCCCTAGTTGCCCGAGGGCAGTTCAGAGTCAACCACATTGCTGTGGTTCTGGAGTCACATGTAGGCCAGACCAAGTAAAGACAGCAGATTTCCTTCCCTAAAGAACATTGCGAACTAGGTGAGTTTATCCAAAAATTGATAACGGTTTCATGATCATCAGTAGATTCTTAATTCCAGATAGTTTTTGCATCATCTACTATGGCGGAATTCGAACCCTGATTCCCAGAACTTTAGCTGAGTTTCTGGATTAAAAGTCTATTGATAATACTACGAGGCCATCACTTCTTCTCCTGCTTCAGAGTCAACCAGCACTTCACCTGTGTTTCCTCCATGTCCTTACTGTTGTTACATCCAGTGATAGAGCTGGGCCCTCTTCTTGTCGACCCTCCTGAACCATTTGTGCTGCTGTTCCTGATTTACAATGCTTTCCCCAAGGCCCAGAGCCTGGAGGTTGACAGAGACACATAGAGAGGGAGGGAGAGAGAGAGAGACAGAAACAGAGAGAGGGAGACAGAGACAGACAGGCAGAGAGGGAGAATGAGACAATAAGAGATAGAGCGAGAGAGACAGAGACGAAGACAGAGAGAAAGAGGGAGATAGATAGAGAGAGAGAGACAGAGCCAGAAAGAGAGAGACCAAGACAGACAGAGAGAGAGGGAGACAGAGACAATGAGAGAGAGAGAAAGAGAGAGAGAGATAAGAAGACAGACAGAAAGAGAGAAAGGGAGACAGGGACGGAAACAGAGAGAGAAAGAAATCAATATAGAGAGGGAGACAGAGACAGTGAGAGAGAGAGGGAGAGGAAAACAGAGAGAGACAAACAGACAGACAGAAAGATATAGAGATAGAGAGATTGAGACCCAGAGAGACAGAGAGAGAGACTGAGATAGACACAGAGAGAGGAAGACAGACTCAGTGAGAAAGAGAGACACAGAGACATGAGACAAATAGAATGAGGGACACAAAGAGAGAGAGAGAGAGAGAGAAGACAGACAGAAAGAGAGAAAGGGAGACAGGGACGGAAACAGAGAGAGAAAGAAATCAATATAGAGAGGGAGACAGAGACAGTGAGAGACAGAGAGAGGGAGAAGAAAACAGAGAGAGACAAACAGACAGACAGAAAGATTTAGAGATAGAGAGATTGAGACCCAGAGAGACAGAGAGAGAGACTGAGATAGACACAGAGAGAGGAAGACAGACTCAGTGAGAAAGAGAGTCAGAGACAGAGATACAGAGACAGAGATACAGAGACAGAGATACAGAGACACAGACAGAGAGAGAGAGATACACAGACAAAGATACGGTGGCCTCCAGCTCGGCGCTCAATCACCAACGGCAAACGCACGCGGCAGCAAGCCGGGAGCGGGGAAGAGGCGCCGCTCTGATTGGACCATCCGCCAGCAACCATCGAGGAAAAGACAAATACTGATTGGTGGGTCTGCGAGCACGTGGGGAAAAGACTATGCTCTGATTGGTGGATCAGCGGGCACGCGGGCATTCGACCCGAGGAGGACAGGGAACTGTTGGGAGGAGGAATGGCGGGGCGGGGAGAATGAATAGAGGTAGATTCGCGGGCGGGACAGGGGAGACGAAGATCTGAGATCCCAATGAGAAAAGATCGAATGGTTGAAAGGAAGGGGGGGGGGTGGATGAAACCTCTTGGAAGATCCTGTGAAGGTGAAAATCTGGCTGGTGGATCAGCGATCATAGAATCCCTCCTTTGCAGAAGGAGGCCATTCAGCCCATCGACTCTGCCCTGACGACAATCTCACCCACCTACTGCAATAGCACAGTCTGTGAGAATGTGAACAAAGTAAGAGGTCCGACAACACCAATTTTAAATCCAACCGATTTATTTGGATTTTTTTTAAATCGGTTGGATTTAAAATTGGTGTTGTCGGACCTCTTACTGAGTTTACCCCAGTCCCACGCTGGCATCTCTACATCAGAATGTGAACAAGTCAGGACAACCTAATCTAGTTCTGGACATAGGAGGGTAATAATGGCCACAGCATCAATGTATGCAGCAGTAGACTCCATGTCCCTCCCAAGATCATTTATTTGACTTAATGCAACATTGATAGAGCAGAGAAAGATTGACGGATCAGCGAGCACCCACAGAGAAAGGTGAAGCTCTATTTGGTGGATCAGCACGTACGACATTGTGTGGCAGGGAAGAACTAAGCAAGGAACTAAGATTCATGAATGTTTACAACACAGGAAGAGGCTATTCGATTCTTGGGTCCAAGCTAGTCAACAAAGATCTGACTAATCCCATTTCCCAGCGTTTGGCTCATAACCTTGAGGTTACGGCATTCAAACCTCAAGACGAGAGAATGATTGGGGCAAAGGACATGCAGGAAGGTATAAAGCTGTGATTAGTGGATCAATGAGCACATGCAGGGAAAGGTGATACTCTGATTGCTGGATCAGCGTGCATGGACAATGCTAATGCAGGATAAAGCCTGGCATCCCAACTGGGCAACTTACGCAGAGACTCTGAAGCAGGTGGTACCAGATTAAAGTCTTTTCATTCTTCTTAAAGTTTGGTATCTAGAATTAAATGTAAAACTCCAGTGATGGCCAAAGCAGAGTTTTATAAAGGATAACCACATGTAACTTGAACCTGAGAGAAAAAATTTCCAAGTGAGCACTGCTAAGGTTTGCCTCTGCAAATAGGCAATAAATATTAACTAGTTTGCAACTGCATGGTTTTCAGCTCATTATGTCAAAGATACTCAGAGCCCAGCTGTGAGACTAATATATGGTGGCAATGACCTGCGAACTTTACTGAGGATTCCAGTCAACATCAATAAGGGCAGGAAAAGTGACAGCTGTCAGTTCAGCAAACCACACTCGAGAAATATCAGCAGCAGTAATCAGTGCACCTCATTGACAGCAGATTAGTGGTGCACAAAGATATGGAGAAACTCTTAGCTTTGCTGAGCCCCTGGACCTTGTGAAGAGCCTTGACTAAGCTGTGCACTGGAGAAACTGCATCACTGATTCAGTCGATAATAGACTGGAGTCGCTCAGATACTAGATAAGGATCAGGTGAATGCTCCCCTTTGTATAATCAACAGCTATGCCAATGACATTTTAAGAGGACAGGGTTTGATAAAGAAAGTAAGTCATGAAAGCCTTCTCCAGCCTGTGACACAGTACTACAATTGGTGAGAGAAGCCAGGAATCTTGAGAAAATATTCATTCTTTTATAGATAATTGAGATTGTGGGACATTGAGAGAGGAGCTTATCAGAGACTGCATTATAATAGGGGTGATCAATGAAGCATTGTTAGACTTCTTGCAATCCAGAGAAGATCTCCTTTTGTCCAAAGCAGTGGTTGGTCAGACAGCTGAACTTTGTGAGCAAAACAAGCTCTTCATCCAGGGCAATAGAGAGCCTTTCTGGGGCAGACCACCAAATTGGTCCAACTTGTGAATCGCACAGGGCTATCAGCAACTTGCCAGAAACAGGAGCCAGGATGAAGACAGCATGGCTGTTGCCATTGTTCTTTGTCTGCATTATGGAGGGCAAAACCATTCACCGGTACGAAACTTGCCATGCCATTAACCTTATTGAAACATATAAATTGATTAGAGGTTTAGATAGGGAGGACAGTGATAGCCTTTTTCCTAGGATGGAGAAAGCTAGCACGAGGGGACATAGCTTTAAATTAAGGGGTGGTGGTTATAGGACAGATGTCAGAGGTAGGTTCTTTACCCAGAGGGTGGTAAGGGTATGGAATGCCCTGCCTGCTGCAGTTGTAGATGCGCCAAGTTTGGTGGCGTTTAAGAGGTTAGTAGATAAGTTTATGGACGAAAAGGGAATGGTTTAGGTTAGAGGGTCATTGCTTTTTCCTAATTGGTTGGTGCAACATCGAAGGCTGAAGGGCCTGTTCTGCGCTGTAATGTTCTATGTTCTATGAATGCAGAGTGCTCCTCCTGCCACAAGGGGGAGCATTTTAAAATATTGTGCTGCAGCAGCAGGAAATTTATATGTTCAGCTCAAAAGTTTTAAGATGAATCATTCCAATCTGCAAGTGTCCAAGAAATACTGAAGATATTCCTCTTAGGTGACGTGGGCAGGACCACATGAGTATTTCTGGGCGTAGGAGCAGGAGGTGCCCATTCTTCCTGATACCTGATCGTGGCAGTTGAGGTGAGAAACAGATCAGGATTGAGCTTATTGAATGGTGAAGCAGACTTGAGTGGCCTGCTCCGAATCCATTTGTGGCTGAAGACTGAATTTCTTCAGCTATGTACCATTCAACTTCGTGGCATAGGAGATATTCCATTAGCGGCGTGAGGAGAGATGATTGCCATGTTTCGTCATAATGGTATAAAGCTCATAACCACTGCATATGCAATTTCAGATTAACATTATTCTTTGTTCAACGGAGAAGCTTGTTTAGCTTGACATCATCTTGATTCATCGGATGTCGAAGAAACTTAAGTTTCAGGCGAATTTCACAATAACTTCATTGCAGTTTTAATGTAAGCCTTACTTGTGATTAATAAATAAACTTAAGTTGATTCGGAACACTGTGAATCAGTCTTCATAGACAAAACTCCATCATTACAATCACAAGAGAACATCATAGCTAGAGAGGGGCTAGGTGATGCAGGAGACAGGTGCACAAAGGGTGAAGGTGGCCAATCACAAGATTACATTTCGGACCTTGCTCTTTTGGAATAAAAGGGAAAGAGAATGATAACCCAAGATGATTTGTCACAGGAGGAGATCTGAAACTTGTTTTACTTTGAAGACAACACAGATGTTGATAATGTGAGCCCAGATACTCCTGCTGATGGAAGACAGAATATTACTGAAGAAAATGATAAAGATGCAAATCCTTCATTCTGCCAGTGACACCAATGATATACGAACAATCCAAACAGCAGTTGATTTATATAATGAAGAATCAAGACCAGAATTGCTGCTCCAACCATTTAACAACAAACCCCTATTATTGTTAAATTAAGAAAGTACAGAGGTATTTACTGCAAATCTTATGAATACCATGGGTGTAAGAGGAAGTGTAATTTTTCAGTTTCTGTGTGTTTATTTCATTGTTAATGCTGGTGACAGCATATATTCTGGTGAAATTCTAGAGATGTTCATGCGTGCTGAGGGATAAGTCCAATCTGAAGGAAGGGTATGGTGCAAGTCAAACTGCTAGCCACAGATAAGGAAATTCTTGCAGTATTAGAAGGACAATCATTTTTTTTCAGAATGCTCTTCATTCATCTGATTTATTCATGGATGAAATATGTAGTACCATGTTTGTTGCAACAGCAGAAGTTTCTGGACTCTACAGCTGTGCAGTCCTCTTTGGGGAACTGAACGAGTTTCATTCTTTCAAATAAGAGCAGACCAACCTGGAGAGCACCAAGAAAAAAGAAAAGAGAAAAAGAAAAGGAAAGGAAAACTCTGTTCTTTGCTTTTACACAGCAGACCAGAAAAATTTATTTCCGTCTGAGGAGGTTGGTGCCTTCCAAAGAGAAGATTCTGGAAAGTATACATCCACTTGATGGTCAAAGATAGCCAAGAACATAGTCAGACTTTAGATATCACCTACACAAGGCGGGGCGTGGGGTGGGGTAGGGGAGGGGAATGAAGGTGCAGATAGGATAAGAATTAATGCTTATTTAATGTGAATGAGTAAATCAAAAGACTTGGGGAAGATGAAGTATAAAGGAATTATGTTAGAAACTAGACTGCATCATCTGTAATGTCAGATCACATGTAACTAGAACCTGAGGAAAGCTTCTCACTGTAAATAGGCATTAAATCATAGAATCTACAGTGCAGAAGGAAGACATTTGGCCCATCAAACCTGCACTGACGATAATCCCACCCAAGTCCTATCCTCATAACCCCATATATTTACCCTCCTAGTCCTCCAACACTAAGGCACAATTTATCACGGTTGATCAACCTAACCCGCACATCTTTGGAGTGTGGGAGGAAACTGAAGCACCAAGAGGAAACCCACGCAGACATGGGGAAAATGTGCAAACTCCACACAGACAGTGACATGAGGCCAAAATTGAACTCAGGTCCCTGGTGCTGTGAGGCAGTGGTGCTAACTACTGTGCTACCATGCCACCCAAATGTTCACTAGTTTGCAATGGCATGGTTTCCAGCTTTGTTCCCTTAAAGTTTCCCAGAACCTGGATATGATATTAATGCAAAGAATATATGGAGTATGAACATCAGAACCAGGAGCAGAAGTAGTCAATTCAGCTCTTCAAGTCTGCTCTGCCATTCAATATGATCATGGCTGATCTTATCTCAGATTCACTTCACTTTCCTGCCTGTTCTCAATAACCCTTCAACCCATTACTAATTAAAAATCTATCTGCTTAAATTTACTGAATGTCCCAGCATCCACTACACTCTGAGATACTGAATTCCATAGATTTACAACACATAAGAAGAGTAATTCTTCTAATTTAAATCTGGTACTCCTTATGCTAATGCTATGGCTCTCATTCTATATTGCCAGAAACATCCTCTTTATGTCTAATCTGTCAATCCCCTTTAGCATCTTATATATCTCAATTTGATCCCCCTTCATTCTTTGAATATAGGCTAAATTGCTAAATCTCTCTTCTTAAAACAAACCCTTCATCTTTAGAATCAATCTAGTGAACCTCCTCTGAACTGTCTCCAATGCCAGTACATCTTTCCTCAAATAAGGGGACCAAAACAGTGCACAGTACTTCCAGGTATGGCCTCACCAATGCCTTATATACTTGCAACAGTAATTCCTTACCTTTATATTCTATTCCTTTAGCTATAACTGCCAACATTCCATTCACTTTCTTTGTTATCTTTTGTATCTATGTGCTAGCTTTCTATGACTCATGAATGAAGATACCCAGATCTTTCCGCACCGGAGCATCCCGAAGTTCCTCCCCATTTAAATAATAAGTTGCCTTCCCATTTTTCCAACCAAAATGCATGACCTCACACTTATCCACATTAAACTCCATCTACCACATTTTGGTCCAATCTCCTATCTATCCATTTGTAAGATTATTATTTCCTCTTTGCAACTTGCTATCTCATCTGTTTTTGTATCATCTGCAAATTTCGTTATAGAGCCTTCTACCCCTGTATCCAAGTTATTAATATAGATTGTAAATAACTGGGGCCCCAGGGCTGAACCCTGTGGCACCGCATTAGTTACTTCTTGCCCTCCAGAAAAAAACACTCTAATGCCCCATGTACAGGTGCAGCAATACTTCCCTAATTTCATCTCTATTCTTTCAGCAATAAAAGCTAAAATTCCATTTGCCTTCAATATTACCTGCTGTACCTGCACACTAGCTTTCTATGATTCATGTACCAGATCCCTCTATGCTGAAGCACTCTGAAGTTTCTCTGCATTTAGTTAAAAAATTGCCCTCCTATTTTTCCAACCAAAATGGAAAACCTCACACTTATCCACATTAAATTCCATCTGCCAAATTTTGTCCATTCACTTGACTATCCAAATGTAAATTGATTATTTCTTTATCATAACCCACTTTCAGATCTATTTTAGTGTAATTTGCAAATTGTCTTTAGTACATTATATCTTTGCATCCAAGTCATTAGTATAGATTGTAAATAGTTGAAGCCCGAGGACTGAATCCTGTGGCACCCCACTATTTACATCTTGCCAACCAGAAAAAGACCTATTTACCCTAACTCTCTGCTTTCTGTTGGCTAGTAAGAAGTCTCACAATACCAGGTTAAAGTCCGACAGATTTATTTGGTAGCAGGAGTTTTTAGAGCACTGCTTCTTCATCAGGTGAGTGAGGAACTGTGTTCACAAACAGGGCATATACAGACACAAACTCAATTTACAAATTGATAGTTGGAATATGAGTCTTTACAGGTAATCAAGTCTTAAAGGTACTGACAATGTGAGTGGATAGAGGGTTAAGCAAGTTTGCAGACTATACAAAGATGGCTGGACTTGCGGATAGTGAGGAGCATTGTCAGGCGATGGAGCAGGACATAGATAGGCTGGTAGCTTGGGCAGATAGATGGCAGATGGAATTCAATCCTGATAAATGCGAGGTATTGCTGTACTGTGCAGATACATGGATTTGAGCCAGTGTCTGTGGGAGTTTGCGCATTCTCCCCGTGCTTGCGTGGGTTTTCTCTGGGTGCTCCGGTTTCCCCCCACATCCCAAAGATGTGCTCTTAGGCTAATTGGCAAAACAAATTCTCCCTAAATTGTCTTAAATTTGGTTTTTAATCCATATATCTATAAACATGGACAGGGATCACGGGTAGAGGCGGGAACATCGGGGTGGCAGCATGGGCTCGTTGGGCCGAAGGGCCTGTTTCCCGTGCTGTTTTGTTCTTTGTTCTCAGCACAGGTTAAGGAAGTGTTTATTGTCTCCAGCCAGGACAGTTAGTCAGATTTTGCAAGTCCAGGCAAGACATGGAAGTTGCAGATAGTGTGACATGAACCCAAGATCCCAGTTGATGCCATCGTCATATGTGTGGGACTTGGCTATTAATTTCTGCTCAACGATTCTGCATTGTGTTGTGAAGGCCGCCTTGGAGAACGCTTATCCGAAGATCTGAGGCTGAGTGCCCGTGATTGCTGAAGTGTTCTCCAATAGGAAGAAAACACTTCTGCCTGGTTGTTGTCGAACGGTGTTCATTCATCTGTTGTCATAGTGTCTGCATAGTCTCCCCAATATACCATGCCTCAGGACATCCTTTCCTGCAGCATATCAGAGGGACAATCTGTTCCTATTGGGGTGCTTTTGTCTCTTCCCACAAATAATGTGCTGGTTAGGTACATTCGCTATGCTAAATTTCCCCTTAGTGTACTCAAACAGGCACTGTAGTGTGGTGACTAGAGAATCTTCACAGTAACTTAATTGCAGTGTTAATGTAATCTTCCTTGTGACACTAATAAATAAATGTTAAATAAATAAAATTCAACAGAGTGGGGGAACGGAAGAGCGTGAGGGAGTGAGAGATGGTCCTAATCTTGTTACTAAACATAGAAGCGTTGAAAATAAGAGTTGGCGTAGGCTATTCGATCCTTCGAAGCTGCTTTGCCATTCAAGTGACCATGGTTGACTCTCTGGGCGGGATTATACCGCCACGCTCGCTCCAAAACGGAAAAATCCCACCTGAGTCTCGTGACGGGCGGGATGGTAAAATTCCCCAACACCATATTCCAAAGCTCTCCCCATAACCCACGAGACCCTTAAGGTCTGTTATGAAGAGTATGCTCTGCCATTCTAGGAAATTCCGGGTCAACTTACACAACTCAATATTGTTTAACCAGTATAGGCCGGGAAAGCCCCAGCTTCCGTTTTGATACAGTGACATATTGCTCTTGATGTGTATCAGAGTCGGGAATTCCCAGTATTTATGGGAATCTGCAGTGCCAGCCACTCTCCAGCAGGGGGGGGGGGGGAGGATGGGGCGGGCCTCTGAACTACACCACTGAAACTCAGGGAGGAGGCTGAATGTTGGTGACATGTTTCATAGGCCAGCCCAATGTTTACATGCAAAAATTAACACCATTCAAGAAATTATAATGTATACAAAAATCATAGAAAATAAAATCAATGCTTTACATCGTCTGTATTTTTCATTTTAAACCTTGTATTTCACAATCATCCCCCGGGAATAAAGCAGTGTGATGCTCTATAATGGAACATGACGTGTTGGTCCAAACCAAATGCGGAAAGTGGGGGGTGGTGAACAAGTCGTCAGCAGAACATATTCAGGTCTTAACACCAGGGCTAATAATTGAAATTAGGAAAAAATAGTGACTAATTTATCCTGCAATATATGATGTGATGTGGAGAAGGATCTTTTCTTGTTGGGATGTGACTGGGTTTTATCTGGCGACTCCCACCCCCCTCCCTCCCCCGCTCCACCCCCTCCCTCTATATGTGTGTGCAATTAGCTGGATCCCTTGGGTTCTTTGGTGGAACGCTGAGTATTTTAGTGAGGGGGACGAATACAGTGTAACGCGGAGAGTCCAGTGTATCAGAGTGAGTGATATAGTTTAACAGGATCTGGTGTATCAGAGGGATACAGTGTAACAGAGGAGTCAGTGTATCAGAGTGAGAGGGATACAGTGTAACACAGAAGATCCAGTGTGTTTGAGTGTGAGGGATACAGTGTATTACAGGATCCAAAGAATCAGTGTGAGAGTGATACAGTGTAACACGGAGAATCCAGTGTGTCAGAGTGAGTGAGGGATACAGTGAAACACAGAGGATTCAGTGCATTAAAGTTAGTGGGATACAGTGTACCCTGGGCCACTGCACTGCCGTGACAGCTGGCAGATCAGAGTGAGTAAAGACCTTTTTAATATGACAACTAATTTTGTGTGTGTGTGTGTATGAGAGAGATATTCTGAACCAAGAAGATGAAGTAGCTCCCTCCCCCTGTGCCCTCTCTCAATCTCTCTATGATGGGGATTTGGGTTAGGCTGATTAAAATGTCTGTTTAATGAGAGGACTTTATTGAAAGGCCTGATTGACTTGTTTATACATTCGATTCACCTCTGCCCCTGGATTTACAGTTTATTTCCCTCCTGAGGGTAAATGTCTCCCTGTTGGACTGTGTATGTTATAATAGGGTGACTGTAATAATCCACTGACTTGGTAGATTAGTTCCTGAACATTGTTCCTTTGCCTTAGGATTTCCACTCCACTCTTTCCTCTTCAGACTATTTGAGCCCCTCTATGTGCTAACCTACATTTATGCATGTATATATGGCAGCACCTATGGAGAGAAACAGTTAATGTTTTGAGTCTAAATCACTCTTCTTTTTGTAACTCTATTTCTCTCCATAGTTGCTGCCAGAGTTTATCCAGCAGTTTCTGTTTTTCTTTCAGGTTTTAGCGTCTGTAGTATTTTGCTATTATGCATATGTAGAATTGTTGAACCAAATGCAGGGATGTGCCCCATTACTAAAAAAGACTTTTTAAAAATAAATTTTATGAATTCTGTATGTGTGTGTGTGTTGGTGGGTGCAGAGAAAAAGGATGTTCCACTCCAGTATTTGCAAATGCTCTCGGTTGTTCTGAGTTTGTGAAAGGTATGATATAATGCATTTTTTTTTTTGGGGAGAAATAAAATTGCTCTTCTGGATAACAACTATTGCAAATGCACTTCTGTCTATAATCTGTTACACCTTGCCCCTGTATTGTTAAGCAAAGCAAGACTAAGACTGCTCTAATAATTTAGTGATTGAAATCACACAAAACATACTGCTGTTTCAAGAAATAATGCTGCAATTGTTGATCTGGAAACAAACAAAAGCTAGAAATGTTTGGCAAGTTAATTGCATAAGTAGTAATGTAGGCTGTGGGGAAGGTAACTTTTTCAAAGGGCTGTTACTGGCACCATTGACAGAATAGCCTCCTTTTAGTGCTACATACTTTCTTTATTTCTCTAAATCAGGAAAACTGTCTTTCAGTGTGTTTTTTTTTCTGTTTGCTTTGCTTACCCTTTCATATGTACTTGGCTGTAGAAAGGGCTCAATAATTGTACTCTGCTAAATATGTTTCCTTTACTTCATTCTTAGAGTAGAATATATTTCATGTTTCTGTCATCCTAGTGTTAGCTATAAACAGTTATCCATTAATTGGTATTAGATCTTGAGTTTGCCAGCTGCTGTAGCAATTGTAATGCGTGTGTGTGTGTGTTTCTAAGTGTTTCATTATAAAATGGAGCATTAAAACCACAGAACGTTTGGAATAGATTGACTGGGGTTGATAACAGCTTCCATTTGCTGCTCTTCTAAGAGGAAGTACTAATATTGTTTCCACTGGAGCAGAGAAGGTTAATAGAAGCTTTTATAACACCCAGATATAATGAATAGGGAAGAATTACTTCCTGTGGTGAGGAAATTATTGTTGAGAGATCATCAGTTCAAAATCCTCACCTGAAAGGTTAGGAGAAAATTCTTCAGACCAAGTTGGAACACTTAGCCATTGACTGATGCAAATAACATAGCCTTTTAAAGAGAAAAGAACAAATATGTCAAGTCGAGGAAGATGCAAACCTTCTGAGGGGATTAGTTTGCAATGCTTCAGCGAAATGCCAACACTGATGTGATGGATCAATTTTTTAAAAAAATTCATTCATGGAATGTGGATTTCATTGACTAGACCAGTATTCATTACCTGTCCATAATTGCCCTTCAGAAGATGCTGCCTTCTTGAACTGCAGCAGCCTGTGCTGTCGGTATACCACAGTGGCATTAGGGAAGGATAATTCCATTCCTTTGCTATCACTGGGTTAAAATCCTGGAGCTGGTTTCAAGTTAGGATGGTGTGTGACTTGGAGGGAACTTGCTGTGCAGTGAATTTGAGGAACTGTGGATCTGGATCCCAATCCCCATCCTTCCCTTTGGAACCCTGAAGTTGATAATATTAAGTGGTGTTATTGTTGGCCTTGTCAGTTTTTTTTAATCAAAAGTGAAAACCTAGAAATCTGAAACAATAGAAAATACACATCAGATTGGGCAGCATATGTGTAGAGAGGAACCAGAGTTAATGATTCAAGTCAGTGGTCTTTACTCAATGGGAGGCAGTGGTATTGTCACTGTAATCCACAGACTCAGGATAACGCTCTGGGGACTTGTGTTCGAATCCCACCATGACAGATGGTGAAATTGAAAAAAGGTTTATTAGTGTCACAAGTAGGCTTACATTAACACTGCAATGAAGTGACTGGGAAAATCTCCTTGTCACTCATGCCAGCGCCTGTTCAGCTGCACTGAAGGAGAATTTAGCATGACCAATGCACCTAACCAGCTTTTTTTTTGGACTGTGGGAGGAAACCTGAGCACCCGGAGGAAACCCACACAGGGGAAAACATGTAGACTCCGCACAGATAGTGACCCAAACTGGGAATTTAACCCGGGTCGCTGGTGCTGTGAGGCAGCAGTACTAACCACTGTGCCATTGTTGTAAAAACCCATCTGGTTTACTAAGTTCTTTAGAAAAGGAAATCTGCAGTCTTTACCTGTTCGGGACTATATGTGACTCTAGACCCATGGCAATGTTGTTGACTCTTAACTGCCCCCTGAACAAGAGCAGGAATGGGCAACAAATGCTGGCCCAGTCATTTGTGCCCATATCCCATGAACATAAAAAAGAGAAAGCTAGATTCTTAAGTAAGAAGCACCAGGTGCTCACTGGAAAAGTGGGGGTGGGGAGGTGTGGCAGGCTGAGATGATTGTAGCGGATAATGGGAGAGGTAATAGTAAATGGTAATGGGGAAAGAGAAGAAATGAAAGATGGAGTGCAGAAGAGTTGTCAGTGTTTACTCAGAACAGCAGAGAGGGAGGGGAAGATGGAAAATTCGTTGTTGATGCAAAGGATCCCTAGACCTGTCAATGTGGCAGAAGAAATGCAGCAGACCACAAGATGGGTGGGGGAGATGAGACGTGTGGAGTCTGCATATCTATCTGTCTGGAGTCAGGCACAGAATACCAGATTTTCACTTTATTATAATTAAAAACAAGTTCTTCCCCCCCCCCCACGTTCTTTTGCCTTTGCCTTCAATATGTTTCCTCCAATTGCTAATCCTCTTGCTAGTTTCTTCTTACTTACTGCATCAGAACCCATCATTGTTTTGAACACCTTATTGAATTCACCACATTAACTTTTCTTTCTCTTTGTATCTGTGTAATCATAAGACAGCAGAGGGGGAAAGAGAAACTGCACGTCCATTTTGCGGCGAGGTTTCTTGCAGTTAGTAGAAAAGCTGCAGTCGGTCAACAAAACAGTGGCATGTGGAGCAGGCTGAGTTTTAAAGCAGCGTTCAGTTAATGCAACTGTTCAGTCCATTAATAAACCCAAACAAACTTAAGTAGGGTTGGCAGCTGCCAGAAACTTAAATGTTTTACAACTGAAATATAAAGGGCTCAGTGTGCAGCTTTGAAGTTAATGGATTAAGTTGGAGCTTAACACAGCAGGCGAGTCCCTGAGTAACTTTTAAGGGCAAAGTTTAATTATGTTCAAATTGTGGCTGGGAGGAGGGGGTGGAGGAGGGGCTGTCAGTGGGCTCACGTGGTTTCGTAAGCAAGAGAAATGAGGAGAACATTGCAGATAGGGGGAAGGGAGTGTGGGTAGGGGAGTTAAGTTCAACATGTACAATAGTGTACATATATCACATTTTTAATGTGGAAAATTCTGTCTGCCATTGGTGTGAAATTATGTAGACCTGGAAGGGCCCCTAGGTCAATTTCTGTTCTTGGCTTCCGTGACGACAGCGATGAAGTACTTCGCCTTAGTACACTTGGCCTGTAGCAAGAGAAGTAGTTTACAAGTCAAGACACGCAAATCTAAAACTTTATATCTGGTGAGATGTGTCTGGAATGCAACCTTCATGTCTTTTTTTTCTAAAGATGTAATGTTATGAGACAGTAGAGCTACAAGATCAGAAGGATAGGAGTTACAAGGAGCAATCAGTTATTCTGGAACTGTGTGCTCTTCAAATAAAAAAAAAAATGAGGGTTTTTAAAGTTTCCAAATGCTGATGGATTTGCTTTGAGTTTCCACTATTTTCTGTTTTCAAAATGTTACGAAGTTTCTGCTTTTGAAGAAAGGGTTATTGTTGGACTAAATGGTGACCTTGACTCAGGAAAGGGGAATGAAGAGTTTATCTACACTACAGTTATAGTTAGCTCGTGTAGTTGATTTTGACATCAAGTAGCTTAACACGAATTTTAATTTGTATAGCACCCATAATATCATAAAGTAACCAAAGGTATTTTACAAGGGTGTAAAGTGATTTGGGGATCCTGTAGCTCCTGAAAGGTGCTATATAAATGTAAGTCTTGCAATGGCCAGGAATGGGAGGAACAGTGTTTAAGGTTTATGTATTAGTCACAAGTAGTTTGCATTAACATCGTAATGAAATTAGTGTGGAAAATCCCTGAGTCTTCACACAATGGCGCCTGTTTGGTTACTCTGCGGGAGAATTTAGCACGGTCAATGCACCTTAGCAGCACATCTTTCAGACTGTGGGAGGGAAAAGGAACACCTGGAGGAAACCCACTCAGGCATTGGGCGAACGTGCAGACTCCGCACAAACAGTGACCCAAGCCGGGAATCAAACCCAGGTCCCTAGTGCTGTGAGGTAACAGTTTTAATCATGTGCCACTGTGCCGCCACAGGGAGGTATACAGGTCGCAGAAATGATAGCTTTGGTCTTCCTAATATTGGAATGCATGTTTGAAATCATGTATGATCTAACTGTCTTTATTTACAGTGAAACAGTTGTATCTGCATTCAGTCACACACACCTCTTGAGACACAAGTTGACACAAAATCGCATGTCATGGGATCTCAGCAAGGCATGGTGTAAGTTGGGAGCTGTCACAGTGAGGTCTTCAGCCCAACACAAAGAAACTCCGTGTAAGCAGCTGAACAAAGAGTCAAAACAACATCTAGCTGAGCAGTGTAGTTGTGTAGGTTGTCACGGGCTTGTCTGAAAGTTGGGTCGACTGTTTCTTGCCTGTTTGATTTGGTTTGCCTGAGTTTATTTTGAAAGGTGAAGTGAAAGTATTCTGCTATGTACTGAAGTAATAGGCATCAGATGGTTTTTCCCAGGTATGTGTCATCAGAAAGCACCAGTTCATATGAAAGATCAGTGGAAATCTGGAACCCTTTTCCCTCAAACCTATTGAATCTGCAACTCAATTGACAAGAACATTAAGGGTCAGGCAGATAAGGTTAAGATACAGCTCCACCATGATCTAGTTGAGTAGCAGAGTAGATTATGCAAAAGTAATTCAAAACCTTTATAAGCCACAGATTGATTAGATCTCAACTGGAGTACTGTGTTCAGTTGTGAGCCTCCCATCTTGGGATGCAGGAGATGTTTACTAGAATTGGACCAAGGATAAGCAACGTCACGTAGATGAAATAGCAAGATTGTTCTTAAAGCAGTCAAAGATTTAAGAGAGGTGTTCAAAATCATGAACTGACTTGAAATATTAAGGATGGAAGCGAGTTTGATAACCAGAAGATGTGGATTAAAATTATAGTTGAAAGTGTTAGGCAACATGAAAATACATTTTATGCAATGTGCAGTTATGATTTAACATGCAAAAGGCAGTGGAAGCAGATTTGCTAATAGTTTTTAAAACATGTGTCTTTTAACATTTTAATGGTAAATATTGGCAGAGCTCTGGGAAAAGAGCCAGGCAGTGGGACCAATTGGATGGCTCTACCAGAGAGCTGGGATAGGATCCCTATGGAAAATGGTTATCACTGTTTCATCATTCCATACATTGAGTGGCTTATTCCTGTTCCTATGTGAGCCTTGCTGAAAAGTGTGGATATCTAGATGTTTGGGGAAGTGATTGTGTTGAATTTATGATTTTTTTTCTTGAATAGCCTATGCGCGCTCTCATATAAAGTGGCTGGGCAGGCATGATCTTAAAATCAAAATGAGGCTATTTAGCACACAATTGAGGAAACTTTTTCTTCCATGCGGTAGCAAACAGATCTGGAATTTCCTGGATGTTTGGGTCATTTACAGGACTGATTGATTTTTGTTGTTGGGTATGGCTTTCAATGGTTATGACATTGAGAGTGGGGATCTGCCAAGATTGAATGGTGGAGCAGACTCAAAGGGCCGAATGGCCCACTCCTGCCCCTTATTTTTATGTTTCTATGGATATGAAGTCAAGGTTGATAAATTGGATTGAGGCTTAGATCAACCATTGGGGCACTTAAGAGTTTAAAGACTTCCTCTTATTCCAAGTCATAATTTTCTTATTCCTCTTCTGTCAGTGTTATTTGACCCATAAATCAGTTATCAAATTCTGATGATTCTCAAATAACTCAAAAGTGGCCATTCATTTCAGTGAAACTCTGTGGTGAAAGCACATGATCTTCTTCTTGCCTGAACAGGAGGAGAGAGCTAATGGTGTGTTGCTAATATCATTTCATTAGCATGGCATGCTAATTACTAGTTCTCTGGGGATAGGGTTCTTTCCTCCGTGGAATTTATAATCACTTAATAAATCTGGAATATAAAATTAGTCTGTAATGTGACCATTACACGCACCACCAATTGTTGTTTAAAACCCATCTGGTTCACTAATGTCCTTTTTAAAGAAGGAAATCTGCCATCCTTAACTGGTCAAGCTTACATGTGACTTCAGATCCACAGCAATATGATTGACTATTAAATGCCCGATCCATCATACAAACCAGCCTCCTATCCATTGACTCTGTCCATACTTTCTGCTGCCTCAGCAAAGCAGCCAGTATAATTAAGGACCCACGCATCCCGGACGTTCTCTCTTCCACCTCCTTCCTTTGGGAAAAATGTATAAAAAGTCACATATCAACCAACTCAAGAACAGCTTTTTCCTTGCTGCTGTCAGACTTTTGAATGAACTTATCTCACATTAAGCTGTTCTTTCTCTATAACCTAGCTATTGACTGTAACACTACATTCTGCACTCTCTCTCTCTCTTTCCCTTCTCTATGAATGGTATGCTTTACCTGTATAGCATGCAATAAACAATAACCACATTGTCACTGTTATATGTTTGACAATAATAAATCAAAATCAATCAAATTTCAGAACATATTCCATTGGCTGCATTGCTGGTAATCTGAAAAAATGGATTTAAATTGGCAAAAAAAAACTTGTCATAGTATTGTTAAAGTGCAGAAGGGGACCATTCGGCCCACTGTTACTATTGTTTTTCCAAATGAGCACCATGCAGTGCATTCTCCTGTCTTTTCCTCATAACCCTGCATATCATTTCTGTTCAAATAACCATCTAATGCCTTAATGCAACCTGTTTCCACCACACTTCCAGGCAGAGCTGTCCAGACCAAATCATTGTTTTTTTTTCCTGACATCTGACTTGCTTCCTGTGCTCTCTTGTTCTCAACCCTTTTATGAGTAGAAACAGTTTCTCTCTATTTCCTTTGTCCAGCCCTCTTGTGATTATGCACATCGCCATCAAATGTTTTCTTAGCCTTCCCCTCCCTGGCAAAAGTTTCTCATTTCTGAAATCATTTTTCTAAACCTCTTCTGCCCTGTCTCCAATGTGTTCACATCCCTCTAACTATATGCAATACTTGAGCTGTGATCCAACAATTGTCCTTACAAGTTCAGCAGGTGAAGAGATTAAGTTTTTGTAGCAAGTTATGATGTGGAATGCACTGCCTGAAGGTGCTGAAGGCAAATGTAAGAGTAATTTTCAGAAAAAAATTGGATATAGTATTAAAGAATAAAAAGACAGGGCTCTCGGGAAAGATTAGAGAGTAGTGGGAATAATTAGATACTTTAAAAGAATTGGCATGGCCCAAATGTAGTCTTTCGAGGCTGTTGGACTCTATGATGTGGCTCAATCTCACTTTATACTGGAAAATCCTTTCAACTACTATCTTGATAAATGTTGTATCTGAAGTTTCCTTAGAGTAAGACTGGTAATTGAAATGGGAGAATTCAAGAATAATTCAAGAATTATTATAACTATTATAGGCCCTTCAGCTCTCCAAGCCTGCACCAACCATGCTACCCAACTTAACTAAAACCCTGTACCTTTTATTAGACCATATCCCACTATTCCCATCCTATTTATTTATTTGTCAAGACACCCCTTAAAAGTCACAATTGTATCTGCTTCTGCTGCCTCCACCCAACAGGTTCCAGATGCCAACACCCTCTGTGTAAAAGAAAAACTGCCTTGTACATCCCCTTTAAATTTTGCCCCTCACACCTTAAACCTGTGCCCCCTAGTAATTGACTCTTCCATCCTGAGAAAAAGCTTCTGACTATCCATACTGTCCATGTCTCTCAATCTTGTAGACTTCTATCAGCTCACTCCTCAACCTATGTCGTTCCAGTGAGAACAAATTAAGTTTCTTCAACCTCTCCTCATAGTTGATACCCTCCATACCAGGCAACATCCTGGTAAATCTTTTCTGTACCTTCTGCAAAACCTCCACTTCTCTCTGGTAGTGTGGCGATCAGAGTTGAACACTATATTCCAAATGCAGCCTAACTAAGGTTCTATAAAGCTGCAACATGACTTGCCAATTTTTAAACTCAATACTCCAGCTGATGAAGGCAAGCATGCCATAATGCCTTTTTGACTATCTTCTCCACCTGCATTGCCATTGCCATTTTCAGGCACCTGGGTATCTATGTACCCAGGTCCCTTCGTCTATCAATACGCTTGAATACATTGAATGTATGTAAATTAATATATATTTACTGTATATTTCCTATTTGTATTAGACCTTCCAAAATGCATTACCTCCTATTTTGTCTGGATTAAACTTCCTCTGCCACCTCTCTGCCCAAGTGTCCACCTGATCTATATCCTAGCATTGATCCCTGAGGCATGCCTCTTGTCACAGCCCTCCATTCAGAAACGCACCCTTCCACTGCTACCTCTGTCTTTTTTGACCGAGCCAGTTTTGGATCCACCTTGCCAACTCACCTCTCCTATGCGACTTCACCTTCTGCAATAGTCTGCTAGAGCCATACTGAAGTCCAGACAACATCTGCTGCCCTACCCTCATCAATTATCTTCATCACTTCTTCAAAAAACTCAATCAAGTTAATGAGACACTAACACTCCTTCACAAAACCAAATTCGTCAAAGAAAGTAGTGCAGTATTGGTCTGAGGAATTGGATATTCTCCTACCCGACTGCTTAGAGTCAATAGACTGGTCATTATTTAAGAACTCTGAACAGCCTGAAGAAGTACACCACTACAGTAACTGATTTCATTGGTGTGTAGAAGACTGTATGCCAAAGAAGCAAGTCTGTGTGTTTCCCTACTGGAAAATATGGATGAACAGAGATATTCACTGCTTGCTGAAGTTCAGGTCTAAGGCATTCAAGTCAGGTGACCCCAGTCTATACAAGAAATCCAGATATGATCTAAGGAGATTCATCAAAGATGTTAAAAAAATAGTACTGGACCAAGCTAGAGTCCCAGGTGAGCCAAACAGATGCCTGCTGACTATGGCAAGGACATAACAGGCCACAAGACAATGGCATGTAAGATCTTCACACCAATGCACCCCTCTCCAGTGTGCTCAATGTATCTGTGCTTGTTTTGGAAAAAAATCAGTGAGAGCAAGCCCTCCATTCTGGGAGTCTTGGATGAACCTGTATCCAAGGTCACCATTGCACATGTCAGTGTTGCCTTCTCAAAGGTCAACCCGTGGAAAACGACTGGCCCGGACGGTATCTAGATGAGCACTGAGATCTTGTGCAGGTCAGTTGGCTATGCGTTCACAAACATCTTCAATCTTTCTTTATAACAATCTGAGGTTTCTGTCTGCTTCAAGAAGATGACCATCATCCCCATACCAAAGAAAAGTCAGGCAACATGCCTTAATGACTATCGTCCAGTGTCTCTAACATCCATGATTATGAAGTGCTTCAAAATGAGAGTCATGGCATGAGTCAATTCAGACCTCCTTGCCTGGATTGTCTGGATCCACTAAAGTTTGCCTGTCACCGCAAAAGGTCCACAGCAGACACTATTTCCTGGCCCTACACTCGACTCTGGGACACCTAGATAATAGACACCTGTGTCAGACTCCCATTTATCGATTACAACTCAGCCTTCAACACCATTATTTCTCCAAACCCCTTGGCTTTGGGTTCAGTTCCTCCCACTACGACTGGATCCTGAACTTCCTAACCCACAGACTACAAGGATAACCACCACCTCCACATTCATCCTCAACGCTGGTGCCTGCAAGACTGTGTCCTCTGCCTCTTACTATACTCCAAATTCCCTTCCAGTTCAATTTTCAAGTTTGCTGATGACACCACTGTAATGGCTCACATCTTAAACAAACACAAGACGGAATACAGGAGAGATAGAGAATGTGGTGAACTAGTACAGTGACAATAATCTCTCCCTCAATGTTAACAAAATGAAGGAGATAGTCATCAACTTCAGGAAGAGCACTGGAGGACTGGCCCCTGGCAATATCAGTGGGGTTGAAGTGGAAATGGTTGAGAGCCTCAAGTCTTTTGGTGCCCAGATCACTAACAATCTGTTCTGGTCCCTCCATGCTGACACTATAATTAAGAAAACCCATTAGTCAGGAGAATAAGGAAATTTGGCATATCTGCTACTCTAACTTTTACGGATATATCATTCTTTCTGGTTGTATCACAGCTCAGTATGATTCCTGCTCAGTCCAAAAGACTGCAAAAAACTACAAAAGGTTGTGACCAAAGCTTAGCCCATTACTCAAACCAGCCTCCCATTCATTGACAGTCTACACTTCCTGCTGCCTGAGAAAAGCAGCCACCTAATCAAGGACCCTACACAACCTTTGACGTGCTCTCTTCCGTCACATTCCATTGGGAAAAAGATAAAGTCTGAGGTCAGATACCAATTGACTCAAACAGCTTCTTCGCTGCTGCAATCAGACTTTTGAATGGACCTACCTCGCGTTAAGATGATTTTTTTTTTACACCCTAGCTATGATTGTAACACTACATTCTGCATTCTCCTGTGTTTGATATGCTCTGTCTGTACAGTGTACAAGAAACAATACTTTTCACTATATACTAATACATGTGACAAATCAAACACTCCAAGCTCTAGGCAGCTTGATGCACTGCTGTAGAGACTCGGATTATGCACAACAGAAATGTGATGATATGCTTACGAGTACATCCGGCTCTTTAAAATTTCATTTCTGGATCTATCCTTTTCCAGTGGATTGATTAGCATGTAAACAAAAACCCAAAAATAATTGTCAAGATAATAAAGAACTATATTTTAATTGTGGCAATTAAAAAAAATTAATATGCTGATAGTTTCAAATGATTATTTTGAAGAAAAATGTTGCACCCATATAAACCTGCTTGAGTGATATTGCTGCAGTTTGTACTACACTATGGTTGTAGATAATGGCTTTGGTTCAAGATTTCATGACTGCAAGCAGTTCTAACATAGCTGAGGTGATGAATTATTCTGAACATACTTTTCCTTGTGCAAAAATCAATGGCAATTAAAAATAGTTTTAATTTTACCCATTTTAAGTTTTAGTTTGTTTTTTTTTTAAGAGCAACACAGCACGGGAAACAGGCCCTTCGGCCCAACGAACCCGCGCCGCCGTCATAACTATATAGTAGCTATATTGTAGCAATATAGTAACTATATTGTTTTAAAGATTTTAATGACAAAGTTATAATTTCAAAAAGTTAAGTAATGCAATATCAAATTTGGGTCAAGAATTTGGTTTAGAAACACTAAATTTTTAACTTGCAATTCCCAATAGTTAATTTCAGCAAATTTGTTTTTAAAAGGCCCATTCAGGTAAAGGGAGGTTTCTGACCCCTGCACTACGAACAACAGATAATCTGGCCAGTGGCAGTGGATCAAATCCTTCACGGGACTGAAATCAAGGATGTACAAAAAACTTTTGCCCAGTTCATGCTTGAACTTTGTAAAAGCCCTTTTAAATTTTTTTTCTCCCAAATTCAGGGATTGTTCTGAGTGGTGTAATTCCAGGGTGGAGCATTTCGTATTTACAAGTAAAGGTAATGAGTTAAGAGGATTACGTGAGAAGCATTGCTGTTGACAGGTTTAACTGGGTGTTTCTTGTTTGTCCTCTGCAATGTATTACCGGTAGGCCCAGTGATAACACAGCAGCCTGCGCATCTTGATTCTCTCTCTTTTTGTTCCAATTGGTATTCCAGAACACAGGTCTTGTGTTTACTCCATAGAACATAGAACATCACAGCGCAGTACAGGCCCTTCGGCCCTCGATGTTGCGCCGGCCAGTGGACCCTCTAACCTAAACTATTCCAATATCATCCATATGCCTATTCACCGACCATTTGAATGCCCCCAAAGAAGGCGAGTCCACAACTGCTGCAGGCAGGGCATTCCACGCCCTCACTACCCTCTGTGTAAAGAACCTGCCTCTGACATCCATCCTATAACTACCACCTCTTAATTTTAAAGTTATGTCCCCTCGTGTTGGTCATCACCATCCGAGGAAAAAGGCTCCCACCATCCACCCTATCCAGTCCTCTGATCATCCACTCCTGTTAACACTAACATAAGATTATCACTTCTGTGTCCATGTAATATAACTTTCAGATGTGATTTTTAAACCAAGATCCCTGTCTGTCCTCTTTGGTAGATGTTAAAGATATTACAGACTATTTTTCAAAGGAGTTATTTCCAATGTCCTGGGTCAGTATTTGTCCCTCATTCAACATTATTAAAAACTGATACTCTTATCATTTAACACATTACTGATAGTAAGAGCTTGCAGTGTAAAAATTGCTTGTTGTGTTTCCTACGTTACAATAGTGACTTTACTGTCAAGAGTAATAGTTGTACAGTTCTTCGTGATGTCCTGAGGTTATGAAAGGGGCTATGTAAATACAAATTCTAATTTAACTTCGTATTAGCGTCTATTTTTAGTGATGTGGTCTGTAACTTGATGTAAAATGACAAACGTTGTGTTCCAAACAGAGTTGCAACTCCAGCAGACAAATCTATATAATCTCGGTTGGTACTTTGAAGTACCAACCAAGGGGGTTCGTATTATCAGAGGCCTATGATGAGATATCAAATGGAAACTGCTGTCCATCCAAGGAGGAGGAAATGGAAGATTCACCTGATGCTATTCATTAAAAAGCAAGGCAACATTTTTTTCACCTCCAAAACCAGATGAAGTGGCCATTCATCTCCTTTGCAGATGTGTGTTTCTGAACAAATAATAGTGATTATATTTTAATACCTAAATCAGTGGAGGTGAAACATTGTTGGACAAGTGAAGAGATATAAGATTTTGTGCACTGACAAGCTTGAATGAAGCTAATGATTTAATTCTCATCATAGAATGACTAATGTGATCTCCAAAAGGTTGTATAACGAATCCCATCAAAAGGAACTGAATTTAGCATTCAGTCACCATAAACAAGTAGTAGGCAACCCAGGATAGTGTGTCGCTTGCATGAATGGCTCTCCTTCATCTTAGCCGGCTGAAAGATTGAAATCATCAGGCTTGTTTACTTACCATAACCTTATGAATTAGTTTGACTGTATTTAATACATAGAACACTACAGCACAAACAGGCCCTTCGGCCCACAAGTTGTGCCGAACACATCAAAACCTACCCAGCCATAGACCTATCTATAATCCCCAATCCCATTGGATCCCATATACTCATCCAGAAGTCTTTTAAAAGACCCCAGCGAGTTTGCCTCAACCACCACCGACGGCAGCCGATTCCATTCATTCACCACCCTCTGAGTGGAAAAACTTTCCCCTAGCATCCCCTCTGTACTTGCTTCCCTGCACCTTAAATCTGTGCCCTCTCGTCGCGACCATTTCAGCCCTGGGAAATAGGGTGGACTCTCAGAGACTATCTAATCCTCTCAACATCTTGTAAACCTCTATCAGGTCGCCTCTCAACCTTCGTCTCTCCAGGGAGAACAGTCCCAGCTCCCTCAACCTGTCTTCATAAGGCATGCCTCCCAATCCAGGCAACATCCTTGTAAATCTCCTCTGCACCCTTTCAATAGCTTCCACGTCCTTCCTATAGTGAGGCGACCAGAACTGCGCACAGTACTCCAAGTGTGGTCTGACAAGGGTCCTATAAAGCTGCAGCATTACCTCCTGACTCCTGAACTCAATCCCTCGATGAATGAAGGCCAGTACACCGTAAGCTTTCTTAACCACATCCTCCACCTGGGAGGCCGATTTGAGAGTCTTATGGACCCGGACCCCAAGATCCCTCTGCTCTTCCACACAGCTAAGACTCCTACCTTTGATAGTGTACTCATTCATCCCGTTGGATCTGCCAAAATGGACCACAACACATTTATCCGCGTTGAAGTCCATCTGCCACTTCTCCGCCCAGTCTTGCATCCTGTCGATGTCATGCTGCAACTTCTGACATCCCTCCAGACCATCCACAACACCACCGACCTTCGTGTCATCGGCGAACTTACTCACCCATCCCTCCACTTCCTCATCCAGGTCATTTATGAAAATGACAAACAGCAAGGGTCCTAGAACAGATCCCTGGGGCACTCCACTGGTGACCGACCTCCATGCAGAAAAAGAGCCATCCACAACCACCCTCTGCCTTCTGCAGGCAAGCCAGTTCTGGATCCACAAGGCCAAAGCCCCTTGGATCCCATGGCCTCTCTCCTTCTCAAGAAGTCTTGCATGTGGGACCTTGTCAAATGCCTTGCTGAAGTCCATGACACACACCAAATATTTTATGACGAATTGTAAAGAATAATTGATTATTTTTATATATTAATAGAATCTTTAATTTCGAATAGTAAAAACAAAATAAGTATTTATACTTTGGATACCGATAGATTGCTCACAACATTGTGAGAGCCGTGCACTCAATCAGTAAGAAGTCTTAACAGCAGGTTAGAGTCCAACCAGTTTATTTGATAGTAAACCCATAAGCTTTTGGAAATAGTGTTCCTTTGTCAGATATGTGGAAGGTTCTGATCTGTCTGGAGACAATACTCATCTCTTTAACCTATGCCAATGCTATTTACAGTCACATTGTCTGCATCTTTTAAGATTTGAATAGCAGGTTAGCTGTAAAGACTTGCATTCTAATCAGTATTTTGTAAACTGTGTGTGACTTTATATGCTCTTCTCTGATCAGAACCTTCCACACACGTAACAAAGGAACACCATTTCCAAAAGCTTGAGATTACTATCAAATAAACCGGTTGGACTCTAACTTGGTGTTGTGAGACTTCTTACTGTGTTTACCCCAGTCCAACGTCAGCATCTCTACCTCATGAGCAATCAGCAAAGACCTGACTTCACTTGCCTTTGCTTAACATGCATATGTCTTCAGTCATACCGGTAGGGGAAAAAAGATACATGGGTGAAAATCAGTGGAACTTGGTAATCCTGCACATGGACAGCAGTCAACAAAATGTCTTAGTATGATTTTTGGCCGTACTCAGAACCCAAATGTCCACTACTGCCATAAATTACATTAGTCCCACTAATTCTGAAGTTAAAAAGCATTGTTCTTGTTTCAAGCAGATGTTGCCATTCAGGCAGTTTGCCAAACTCCCAGGCTGTGCAGTTCACGTAAACTAATCTCTATTTGTCATTTCTAAACACAGTTCCAGACTAATGCTGTCTTTATTAAAGTTGCTCAAACAAATGAGGTTAAAGTGCAATGGGCTTTTATATAATGGTGTTCAGGTAATCCTTTTTCATCAGCACCTTCTAACACTCCATTTTATCTGCAAATTTGATCTGTGCATTGAAATTTCAAATAAAATAGCTCATGGCAATGAGTATGTGAGAAATTTTTTTTTTTATTCTGTAGTGCGTGCATCAAATTAATACAGTTTCTCACCAAACCTGCAGCACACACCATAAAAGTTGCTTTTTATTCAAGAGGTGACATTGAGTGAGCCCTTGAAATTCTTATGAAACGCTTTCTGGGGATATATTGTTAATGTTACTGATAAAATAAGCCATGTTTTCAGCTCACTGTGACCTTGTCCACATTTTCAGTTGTCATTGGGCAATTATTCTGTTTTGTTTGATGAACTGTGGCACTTTATTTGCTGTTTTCAGATTCGCTATGAACGAGGAGCAGTTTGTTAATATTGACCTGAATGATGACAATATCTGCGGAGTCTGTAAGCTCGAGACTGCGAGGGAGATGCTTTCCTTTTGCCACGTCTGTTTTGAGCTCAGCATCGAAGGTAAGGAGCCTTGGGCAAGCGGAAGCACTTGACAGCATTTTTGCAACTATATCTGTCAAAGACAACACGTTGGACTGCCTTTTCCTGTTAACATAGACACACGCAATAAAATAACGGTGAGGAATGAAGTCAAGGTCAATCAGCAGTTGACTAAAAGGCATAACAAAAATAGGAGGAGTCTGTTCAGCCTCACAAGCCATTCAAATACTGATGGTTTTACGTGTATGACCCCACTCCTGGCCTTGCCCAGAACTCCCGTGTTAAGGATGTAATACTTGTTAACTGACTATGTTGGATAGGTGATGGTGTACTGATATCATCACTGGACTCGCAATCCAGAGACCCAGCCTAATGGGGCCCAATTTTACCATCAAGTTGCGCCTGTTTTCGAGTGCAAAAACTTGGTAAAGTCAAGCATGAGGCCAGTAGCACAATCTGTGCCGGTTCCCCCTTTACCAAAGCCTGAAAATGGTTGTGAGCGGGACTGCGCCTGAAACAGGCATGACAACCATTTTAATGCATTTAAATTGACTTAATGGGCTGCATGCCCAATCTTACTGTACTTCCCCCTTTACCCATTTGCCCATCCAGAATCAGAGCGAAACAGACATGCTCCATAAAAGTCTGATCTGGGCGCTACAGTTAATGAGGAGGTAAGTGCTGACCATCCAACAGTGCTCTGCTCGAGATCAGTTGAGGGGGTGGGTCCATTGCCACTCTGCCTGTGATCAGTGTGTGGGATTGATGGGGAGTGCTGCTGCCACTCTGCCTAAGATCAGTGAGGGGGGAAGGGACGAGTCTGTTGCCACTCTGCCTGAGATCAGTAAGGGGGAGGATGGGATGTCCGCTGCCACTCTGCCTGAGATCGGTGGGGGGAGTGGGCCACAATTGATCTGGATGGTGGGAGGATAAGGGGGTCAGTAATGTTGGGGAAGGGGAGACAGTGGAGCAATGTCTGTGGAGGTCAGAGGGAGGCATTCTCTAGGCCGGAGGGGGATGTTGCAGGGGAGCAGCAATCTTTTTTGTCCCTGCATGTGCTCAGTTGGAGGCGTCACTTGGAGCTGCAAGGTTTCTGGCATGTTAAGCCCTGCCCACAGGCTTCCACTGCGCGATTAGAATCGCTGATAATTTTTCAGGCAGTGTGTGTATGGGGAAGCCTGAGAACAAGTCTGAAAGTCAGAACTGAAACACTCCTAGTTTCAAATCTGCCCAGCATTTTGCATCACGTTGGTAAAATAAGGACTTTGGTGTGGGGACCTAGGTTCTAATCCCACCACAGCAGATGGTGAAGTTTAAATTCAACAAAACTCTGGAATTAAAAGTTCGTTGCTGACCGTGAAACCATTATCACCCTGTTGGCCTACATGGGACTTCTGACTCACAGAAATATGATTAACTGCCCTTTGAAATGGTTTAGCAAGCCATTCAGTTCAAGAGCCATTAGAGGCAGGGAATAAATGCTAGCCCTGCTAGCAATGTCTACATCCCAGCAATGAATTGAAAACAAAACACACAATTGTGCAGAGTTACTGTGTGCATAAACACATACTGGCCCCTCAACACCAGCTAGACTGAGTGCTAATGTGTCAGCTTCCACATTGGGACAGTGTGATCTTGGGCTTCAATTCCAGGTGCAGATATTCAGGGGACAAAAGAGCAGCCAAATTCCTTTTTAAAAATTTCACTGACACGGATGAAATGTATTATTGTCACTTTCAAGCATGACATTATTTGACAAAGATGTTGGGAGTTAACATGTCAACTGAGCAATGTGAAGAAAAGTGATGAGGCTCTTCTCTAGATGGGTGGGGATTGCGTTAAGATCAATCCCTGCTCCAGAAATGTTTCTGCTTATCCAAAATCTTTCCATTGAATATGACAAAGTCAAGATTAATGCACATCTTTGGAACTCTCTGAAGAAGAGCCTTACCAAGAATTTGGTCCTAAACATGTCGTCCAGGACCTCTTCAAGAGGCACAGTGACTAAAGAAACCTTCCCTGAAGCACGTGGAACCAAAGATCCAGGCATTAGCCCTTCACCAAGGCAGTTGTGGTTAATCTCAGTCAGTGCAGCAATTGGAAAGCTCCAACAGATGTCACATCTCTAAACTGGAGAAGGATGGAATAAAAATAAGGTTCTTGCTGAGTGTAATTTGTGTAAACTCATGAGTGCATGAGTTTATGCCAATATTTATTGGTCATCACTGTCCTTGAACGTTGTGAAGATCTTGTGGTCTGTTGTATCAGTTTTATTATGTCTTAGTTCTTGCTAGGCCATTTCAGAGGGCTGTTAAATATCAACCACATTGCTGTGGTTTGGAAGTCACTTAGACCAGACAGTGGAAGGACAGCAGATTTCCTTCCCTTAAAAGGACATTAGTGAACTGAATGGGTTTTTATGATGTCAGCAGGTATAAGGTCCCCAATACTGGGACTTTTTTTAAAATTCCAGATTTATCCAATTGGTTAAACTTAAATTCTCCAGCTGTGCAATGAGATTAGAATTTGAGTCTTCTAATTCGTAGTCTGGGACTGGAATTTGCCGCTGCTGCAAGCAAGGGTGGATAATTTGGCACTTAGCCAAACCACTGTTCACAGCAGTAGCACTGAGAAACCATCAGTGTCAACGACCAGAAAATTCCGCCTAGCTGTCTGAATGACTAGTCTGATAAAACAACTACCATGCTGCAGTACTCTGTTCCTGTCTCAAATGATTTCCATAGTTGCTGCTGTTTTTTTTTAAGATATGGGTGCAATGTAGCCTTGCACATGGGATTTCAGGCACTATGCAGTTGTACCTATTATATTCACCACTTGTCAGGTATGGCAGAATGCAAATTCGCAGCAAAAACAAAACAAAGGGTTTTTTTGGAATATATGAGGTCATTGGAGAAATTGGACAATCCTGTTTTCAGTTCCTGGAATTTTACCTCTGCTTTTAGATTGTCACTCCTATATTGTACAAGGTTAAATTTTACAAACAGCGTGACCTTCTGTTGTATAAAGGGAGCTGACCTCAGAGTGATTGTGGAATTTACAATTTCCTGTTTTTCATAAATTATTTGATACAGTATTTCCATATTTTGCTGAAAAGTAACCAAAATAGTATTGAGGTGTTGCCTGGGTAGTTTCAGTGTTGCTTTCTGACACACTGTGACTTCCTACGACTATCTAAGATCTCTTCCAATTCCAACTTCTCGTGCATCCCTGATTTCTGTCACTCCATCATTAGAAGGTGTGCTTTCAGTTCTCTCAAAGAACAAAGAAAATTACAGCACAGGGAACAAACCCTTCGGATCTTCAAGCTGTATGCCTTCTCCACCTGCGTTGCCACTTTCAGTGATCTGTGTACCTGTACACCCACTTCCCTTTGTCTATCAATACTCTTAAGGTTCTGCCATTTACTGTATATTTCCTATCGTATAAAACTTCCCAAAAATGCATTCCCTCATTTATCCGGATTAAACTCCATCTGCCATTTCTCTGCCCAAGTCTCCAACTGATCTATATCCTGCTGTATTCTCTGATGGTCCTTATCGATCCCTGAGAAACGTCAATTGTCACAGTCCTCCGTTCAAAACACACCCTTTCACTCTACTGTCTTTTTGTCTTTGACTGAAAAAGAAATCTCTCAACATCAGGTTAAAGTCCAACAGGTTTATTTGGTAGCAAAAGCCACTAGCTTTTGGAGTGCTGCTCCTTCATCAGAGAAGTGGGACTTCTGTCCACAAACAGGACATATGAAAACCCAAACTCAATTTACAAAATAATGGTTGGAATGTGAGTCTTTGTCTGTATCTTTAAGAGTTGATTACCTATAATGTGAGTGGAGAGAGCATTAAGGACAAGTTAAAGAGATGTGTATTGTCTCCAGCAAAGACAGTTAGTGAGATGTTGCAAACCCAGGCAAATCATTGGGGTTACAGATAGTGTGTCATGAACCCAAGATTCCAGTTGAGGCCATCCTTGTGTGCGGAACTTGGCTATTAGTCTCTGCTCAGCAACTCTGTTGTCATGTGTACTGAAGGCTGCCTTGGAGAATGTTTACCTGAAGATCAGAGGCCGAATGCCCGTGAGCACTGAATTTTTTTCCCAACAGGAAGAGAACACTCTTCCTTGGTGATTGTCGAGCAGTGTTCATTCATCTGTTGTTGTAGTGTCTGCATGGTCTCCCCAATGTACCATGCTTCAGGGTATTCTTTCCTGCAGTGTATCAGATAGACAATGTTGGCCAAGTTGCAAAGAGTATGTGCCATCCTCTCGTGGTGTTCTCACATGAGATAATGGCATCTGTGTCAATGATTCAGCACGTCTTGCAGAGGTTGCTGTGGCAGAGTGGTGTGGTGTCATGGTCACTGTTCTCCTGAAGGTTGAGTAATTTGCTGGGGGCAGTGGTGTCTTTGAGGTTGTGTGGTTGTTTGAAGGCAAGGAGTGGGGGTGTGGGGATTGCCTTGGAGAGATGTTCACCTTCAACAATGACATATTGAAGGCTCTGGAAAAGATGTTGAAGTTTCTTCACTCTGGGGAAGTACTGGATGACAAAGGGTACTCTGTCGTATTCTGTGTTTGTCTTCTGAGGAGGTGGTGCAGTTTTTTTGCTGTGGTACATCGGAACTGTTGATCAATGAGTCGAGTGCCATATTCTGTTATGAGGGCATCTTTCAGCATCTGGAGGTGTCAGTTGCAATCCTCCTCATCTGAGCAGATTCTCTGTATGGAAGACTTGTCATAGGGAGTGGCTTCTTTAATGTGTTTAGGGTGGAAGCTGAGAAGTGGAGCATTGTGAGGTTATCCATGGGCTTGCAATAGAATGAAGTGATGAGGTGACTATCCTTGATGGAGATGCATATGTCCAAGAATGCAACTGATTCCAGAGGGTAGTCCATGCTGAGTCTGATTGTGGGATGGAACTTGTTGACATCACCATAAAGTTGTTTTGGTGCTTGTTCACCATGAGTCCAAAGGAAGAAAATGTCATCGATGTATCTTGTGTATAGCATCAGTTGAAGATCCTGTGCAGTGAAAAGGTCTTGTTTGAACCTGTGCATGAAGATGTTGGCATACTGAGGTGTGAATTTAATCCCTATGGCTGTTCTATGTATCTGGATGCAGAACTGATTGAAAGTGAAGACACTGTGGACCAGGATGAGTTGTAGAATTGCATCTGGAAATTGGCAGTTGTCAGTGTTGAATACTGAGACAGTTGCAGCAATGCCATTGCTGTGGGAATGCTGGTGTAGAGTGCTGAGATGTGCATTGTGACAAGGAGTGCGCCTGGTTCAACTGGTCCATGTGTGCTGAGTTTCTGCAGGAAATCCATAGAATTGTGGCAGTAGTCTCCACTCTGTCTGTACTTTTAAGACTTGACAACCTGTAAAGTTTCACATTCCAACCATTATTTTGTAAATTGAGCTTGAGTTTGTGTCTTTATATGCCCTGTTTGTGAACAACACTTCCGTTTATCTGATGAAGGAGCAGCACACTGAAAGCTAATGGCTTTTGCTACCAAATAAACCTGTTGGACTTTAAGAAGTCTCTCAAAAGCAGGTTATTGTATTTATCCCAGTCCAAAGCCAGCATTTCCGTATCACTTCTTTGAGTCAGTTTTGTATCCACCTTGCCAGCTCATCTCTAATCCCATGTGACTTCACTTTCTGCACCAGTTTGCCATGAGGGACCTTGTCAAAGAACTTGCTGAAATCCACGTAGACAACATTCACTGCCCTACCCTCATCAATCATCTTTGTCATTTCCTCAAAGAACTCGATCAAGTTTGTTTCATCTCAGGAATTCCCTCCCAAAATTCTCTCTACCTTTATGCTCCTTAAAACCCACCTTTTTTTTTTTGCTCTAATGTATCCTTAACATAGTTGGTGTGAAACATTGTTTGATAACACTCCTTTGAAGCCCAACTTTGGTTTCAAGAAATGAAGCTACAACACTTTGGGAAAATATGCAAGTTAAAATGATTCTGAACATGTTGGTGAAATCATATTCTTCAGCCCCTGAATATCTTTCCAAAAAGTAAGGCATCCAGAAATGGTCTTAAGAGGTTGATTTATTTGCTTGCCCCTGTCCATAGTCAGACAATTCTCGCTGCATGATGGTTCTGCATGACTATCAGGGGCTCTTCAAATCAAGTGTCTATCAATTAATATACAGTTGTGCAGGAACAGACTGGTTGGTGTGTGGAATGTGTCCCACGCTCATGGATGGAGACTGAATGCTTCCACCCATTGGACTCTGGAAGAAAAGCACTTGAGGATGAAAGTCCTTTGTTCTTCCACAGGAAAACAAAGTCTCCAGCAAAAAATATTCTGGGGAAAAATTCCTCTCTGACTTCCTTGGCCTAAAGTGATCAAAATGAGTCCGAGACATCACGTTGGACCAAGTGTATAGTTTGTGACGAAGCTTACCTTTACATGGTGCGATCTTGCCCTTGACGGTCGTATCGAATTTACATCTACAGCACCAGCTAACAGCATTGTTTTGTTCTTTCATGGCAAGGACAATGGCTAGGCCTTTCAGAGGGAATTCAAGAGTCAACCACAATAATATAAGTTTGGTGTCAACGTATAGGCCAGCTCCGGCAAGGTTGCAGATTTCCTTCCCTTGAAGACACTACTATATCAGATGGGTTTTTATGGCAGTTTAGAAATTCAGTGATAATAACTTTCAATTTGAGATTTAATTAACTGAAGCTTAAATTCCACTTGTGGTGGGATTTGAACCCACATACTCAGAGCCTGGGTCTCTGGGTTACTGGTCTAGTTACATAACTACTATGTCATTGTCTTCCCCAGGTATTCCATTTTGACACTGGACGATGACGTACAACTCAGTTCTTCACCACAAAATAATTAACTAGTATAGTGACCTTTTTCAAGAATTGGTGATCTGGTAATGAACTGTTAAAAAAACAAATGAAATTGGTTGAAAGATTTGATGTTGGATATCTTTTGAGTGGTTCGTAGCATGTGCTACATGACATTGTTGTATATACTGCATACCAACATTGTGACTAGTCATGCATGTTTAACATTGGCTGTTGGCTGACCCTGGCAGTTTCTGTTCCAGTAAGTGATGTTCCCAAATGGATATTGTGCGTGCATTTGCATCTAGATTTCTTAACAATGGACTCTTTAGCATCTCATAGATTCCTGCAGTTGGCTGATTTGTTTTGTGTGTTTGGCAATAAGCCAGAAACAATGGTCAAAGTTTGAAGAATTTACTTTGATTCAATCTCAGTGAATACGTGTTTTTCCTTCTCTTGTTCCTTTTATGACTGTGTGAAAAATGTAAACTAATCCCTCTTCATCCTGCATACTATCCACGCGGTTGGCACAGTTGAATCTTCCTCCTCTTTTCTTCCGGAGTCCAGTGAGTGGAACTGCATTCAGATAGGAACAGAGCCATGAGGTCATCCAAAGCTCAGTGACCTACATTGGCTCCTGGTTTATCAGTACCATTTTTTTTAAACCTCTTGTCTTTTTCATCCTTTCTCTGGCCTTGCCCCTCTGATTCTCAGTAATGGGTTCCAGTTTTGCAGCTCTCCAGTATCCTTTAATTCTGATTTCTTGAGCATCTCTGATTTTAATCACTTCACCATTATTGGCCATGCTTTCTGTTGCAAAGGCCCTAAACTCTGGAACTTCCTCCCAGAAACCTCTCTGTTCTCTACCTGACTCATCCTTGATGCGGCTCCTATCTCTTTGACCAAGTTTTTGTTTGCCTGCCCTGATATCTTCTTGTGTGACTTGATGTTAAATTTTAATTTAGAATGTCCTTGTGAAGTGCCTTGGGACCCTACTATGTTGTGTTCAAACTGCTAAATAGAAGCTGTTTCCTTTCTTTCTCTCTCCTGACATTTCTCTCAGTTACAATTTTTAAAAAATACTTTGCCCACCTCTCAGTCTATGCAGTAATTTTTCCACCTTGCACCATTTAAACAAACTCTCCATGTTTGTCTGTTGGAGGGTGCAGTTTGTAAAGCCTGCAAAATGCAAAACTCTGCTGTTACTAGAGCAATGCTTGTTGGGTTGTCTGAGTGGGATGATTCCGCATTCTGCATTTGGCTACATCCTCCTCGTGTAAAAAGTAGCTTTAGAGAGGGCTGAAGAAAACAATTTTGTGCTGAGTGACTGAGCTAATTGGGACAATCCAGCCAGTTGGGGAGGAACGAGAAACTTGGGATCACAGCACAGAAAGACCATTCTGTTCACTACATCCCTGCCAACTCTTTCAAAGAGCTTTCCAATTAGTGCCTTCCTCCTGCTCTTGTCATGAGGCTGCACATGGTTAACTCTGCTGCCTCACATCGCCAGGGACTGGGATTTCAGTTCCCAGTTTGGGTGACTGCGTGGGTTTCCTCAGGGTGATCTGGTTTCCTCCCACAGTCTAAAGGACATGCTGGTTAGAGTGCATTGCCCATGCTAATATTCTCCCTCAGTGTCCCCGGACAGGCGCCGGAGTGTGGCAACTAGGGAATTTTCACAATAACTTCATTGCAGTGTTAATGTCACATGTAGGCTTATATTAATAATTAAATTTTAACTGATCCATGCAATTTTTTTTTTCTTTTAAAGTATTTACCCAAATTCCTTTTTAAAGGTTGCTTCTACTGCTCTTTTAAACAGTGTTCTTCAGGCCATCATTAATCACTACTTAAAAAGAAAATTCTGATCCTCTTCCATTCTGATTCTTTTGCCAATTATCTTAAGCCTGTGTCCCCTGGTTGCTGATCTGCTGGATTCTCCTTTCTCTTTCCTGAAGGCATTCATTGATTTTCAATATTAAATCTTCCCTACTCTAAGGAGAACAGTTCTAATTTCTTCACCGATCAAGCGGCCTATCGGTCTGGAAATATTCAGCTTCCTGAATTTGAATGTTTCCCTGCATTGATAATTCAAAGCCTTTTTTGTATCAATCGTGTTGAGACTTGAAGCTTTAACCTGTGACTGGAGGCAGGATGTTTGCATTATATTGGGTAGACTGGGCTGCTACATAAATGTGGAGCTGCCAATATCTCTTGGTATGTTTGCATGGAGTCCAGGTGCACTGAATACAGCTGTGGAACACAGGAGAGCAATGCCTAATTGATCAATTTCTTTTTTTACAAATAGGAATTGACATTTTATTGCCAGTGTCTGCTCTTTCCCCCCAAGCCTTGCATTTTTACTACTTATGATAGTTACTGTTGATTTCTGTGTCCATTATCTTTTCAGATAATACATTCCAGATTATTGCCTTATTCTCTCATGGGATTTGGGTATCCTTAGCAAGGCCAGCATTTTTTTGCCCCATCCCCAATCATCCTTGAATGGAATGGCATACGAACTACAAGCAGGAATAGGCCTCTCGAACCTTCAATAACATCATGGCTGATCTGAACCTCATTCCTGCCTATGCCTGGATAACCTTTCACATTCTTGTTAATCAAGAATGTGAATCTATCTGGCACTGCCTTAAAAATATTCAAAGTCCCTGCCTCCACTGCCTTTTTGTTGAAGAAAGTTCTGTAGACTCATGATTCTTTAAGTGGAAAAACTTTCTCCTCATTTTATCTTAAATGAGTGACCACTTAATTTAAACAGTGACCACCTAGTTCTAGATTTCTCCATCAAGAGGAAACATTCCCTTCCCATCTTCCCTGTCAATCCCCCTGAGGTGCCTAACGTCACTTTTTACTCTTATGAACCCCTGGGGCTTGTTGGCCTTGTATTTTAGCATCTACATACATTATAGAATCACCAAATCTTATTGAAGAGAGGGAGAACATTCGGCTTGTTATTCCTATTCTGGATCTTTGGGGCAATTCAATCAATCTAATTCTTCTGATCGAGATTTCACAACCTAGTTTAGAGCTTCCACTGCCAAACTCAGACCTTGGTGGGTTCTGCTTCCAAATGAAGAAATTCCTCTTTATCATTTCCTAAATTGTCTTTCTTTTATTTTTGAGGAATCAAAAAAGATGATTGGTAAATTTTAACAACAGTAAGAGGTCTGACAACACCAATTTTAAATCCAACCGATTTATTTGATAGTAAACTTGCAAGCTTTCGGCTTTGTAGCCTTTGTCAGGCGAATGAGGTGTTCTGGCCTGCAATAGCAGATTTTAACAAGGCAGCCAGTTCAAACGCAAGACTGGAATCAGCAACCAACAATGAGATAAATGCACAGATGCTAAATAGGGAAAGTTCTCCTGATCATTTTCAAAATAATGGCTACAGGGTCTTTAAATCTATCTGAGAAGATGGGCAAGGATGCCATTTCAAGTTCATCTGATGGCGGAGTCCTCCTTTAGTACTGCCACTAAGAACATCAACCTAGATGATGTGCTGAAGTCTTTAGTGTAGAAACTCCTCTTTCTGACTTGGCTGTGAGTGTGCCACCCAATGAGCCAAGGCTGACACAAAACAACTGCTTGAGAGGGAGGCAGTAACAATTCTATTACTGCCTTGAAGTGATTTTACTGCTTCAGCATTTCTTAAGATAATGAAAGCAGGAAACACAGGCAATTCGCAGAAGCATAGATGGAGAGAGAAACGTGAAATTGTTCCAGTAATTTTGGTGACTAGACACAAAAGTTTTAACTTTGTTTATCTCCACAGACGCTGCTGACTGCTGTAATTTCAGCATTTTTTTAGATTTTTCAACATCCACAGTAATTGAGAATAATGATGCATTTAATTCTGTAATCAGCATGGGACTAATGTTTAGTTTAAAAAATTGGAATTTGCAAATAAGTCTGACCAATGCATACAAACTAATTAATTGCCTGGTGTAGTTTTTATTGTGTAAATTGGAGGTTGTTTTGATGTTTATGCATATTTTCATATGCATAAATTGAACAATATCAGCACCGGCAGGAAGTTCTATTTTGGGTGTGTTTAATAAAAGTTGAAATTAAAGATGAAGGAAACGACACATTTAGCACCTATACTCAGTTAATTTATTTATGAACTACATGTGGTGGATCTTTTAAGGAGCAGTTGATAGGGCTGCAGGACAGGCATGTGCCTACAAAAAGGAAGGATAGGAAAGGTAGGATTTGAGAGTCATGGATAACCAGTGAAATTGTGGGTCTAATCAGAAAGGAAAAAAAGAGGCATATGCAAGGTCCAGGCAGCTAAAAACAGATGGAGCACTGGAGGAATACAGAGAAAGTAGAAAAGAATTCAGAAAGGGAGTTAGAATGGCAAAAAGGGGTCACAAAATTTTTTTGACAGAAGGATTAAGGAGAATCCTGAGGCATTTTATACATACATTAGGAACAAGAGGGTTGTCAGAGAAAAAAATTGGACCTCTCGGGTTCAAAGAAGGGGAATTATGCTTAAAACCAAAGAAAGTAAGTGAGATCCCAAATGAATACTTTGCATCAATATTCACAAAAGAGAGATGTTGACTGGTAGTGTCTCAGAGGGATGTGTTGACCTGTTAGAAAAATCTCAATTACAAGGGAGGAAGTGTTAGGTTTTTTAGGAAACATTAAGACAGACAAATCGCTAGAGTCTGATGGCATCTATCCTAGACTGCTCAGGGAAACGAGATGAAATTGCTGGGCCTCTAACAGAAATCTTTGTCTCTTCATTGGACACAGGTGAGATCCCAGAGGATTAAAGGATAGCAAATGTGGTCCTGTTATTTAAGAAGGGTAGCAGGGATAACCAGGGTAATTATAGGCTGACGAGCTTGATGTCCACGGTAGGAAAATTGTTGGAGAAGATTCTTAGAATATATGCACATTTAGAATGGAATAATCTCATTAGTGATAGACAGCATGGTTTTGTATGAGGGAAATCATGCCTCAAATTTGGTTGAGTTTTTTTTTGAGAAGGTGACGAAAACAATTGAGGGAAGGGCTGTGGACATTGTCAAACGCTTTACTAAAATCCATTTAGACTATGTTTCCTCACAGCATGCAGGCTGATTGAAAAGGTTAAATCTCATGCCTTTTTCTTTAAGGAAAACTGTCTGATCTCATCTCATTACTGAAATTGAAATAGCTATAGCTGGGTCCAGATTCTGGGCAATGGTAATGTCCCAAAATGTTGATGGGATATTCACCAATGATAATGCTATTGAATGTCATGGGGATGTGTTGGATTCTCTTTTTGGAGGTGGTCGTTGCCTGACGTTTCTGTGGCACAAATGTTTTCTTTATCAGCTGACAGCCTAAGCCTGAAATTTGTCCAAGTCTTGTGGTATATAAGTGTAGGCTATCTGAGAAGTTGCGAACAGTGTTGATTGTGAGAAATCAACTGTGAACATCTCCATTGCCAACCTTGTGTTGGCAGGAAGGTCATTGATGAAGCAGCTGAAAATGGTTGGGCCTAGGATGCTACCCTGAGGAACTCCTTCAGTAATGTCTTGTAGCTGAGTTGATTGACCTCCAATGACCACAACCATCTTACTTTGTGCCAAGCATGACTCCCAACCACTGGACAGTTTCCCCTGATTGCTACTGACTCCAGTTTTCCTCGGGCCTTTTGAAGCCACAGTCAGTTAACTGTGACCCCTGATGTCAATGGCTAACACTTGCGCCTCACCTGTTGAGTTAAACTCTTTTGTCCATGTTTGACTTAAGGTGACAACAAGTTCAGGGGTTGGGTTGACCTGGTGGAACTCAAATTGAGCATCAATTATCAGCTTGTTTCTAAGTAAGTTACTGCCTGTGTGTTTTGTGTCTGTATGTGTGTTGCTGAATTGGTAGCTCTGCTGTCAGAAGAGTATCATTAGTACAGCTTTATAAGCAAGCAGGCTTGTAAATCAGAATTTTGTAGCTTCAAGCACCATTCCTGGACTTGCAGAGAATATGCAGCACAGGAAGAAGACATTCAGCACAACAGTAGTCCTTATGCCGCACACCTCTTTTTGCGATTCCTTTCTCGCTCCTCTATTTATCCAGCTTCCCCTGCAATGCAGCTGTTATTTGTTTCAGCCCCTCCATTTAGTAGCAAGTTCTGCATTTTCACCATACCTGAGCACAACCCTGAGAGGGATGCGTTGTTGGACGTTCAGCAATGAGGTTGTACTGACATGTCAGAGGGTTGATACTAAGGCTGTGCTGCACTACTGGAGGATCAGTGAGGAGGCTAAGCTATATTGATGGAGAGCAGGTATTGAGTACATTGAGTAGAGGGTCAGCACTGAGGGAGTGCTGCAATGTTAGACGTGCTCTCATCCTAACAATCTTAAAATGCAAGTCCTGTCCATCTATTTATATACATGGATATAAAGAGCAAACATCATTGTGAGTTCTCTAGTTAATATTTTCTTACCCAAATCCAGCCAAAGCTCATTGCATAGCAATTCATTCACACGCTGGGTAATCCTGGTGTACAATTGGCTGCATATACTACTGACATAATGGTGACTGCTCTACGAAAGAATTCATTGCTAACAAAGCCGCCTTTGATCCTTTTGAGGATGTAATGTGATGCAAGAACTGTTTATTATTTCCCCGTGAATCTTCAGTGACAGTGGGTCCTGACCCTCATGTTAAGTCCTGATTTTAATAAGTGATGTGGAATGTAAATTGGAGACGTGCAGGTTACCTGCTTGTTTTTAAAAAGGTCCTGGGACAATAAACTATTGGACACTAATAGTTTTGAACTGCTTATTTTCCCAACCAACTGCAAGCACTAACTTTGGGGGGACAAAGAAAAATAATAGAAAAGAAGGCATTCAGCTTGAGGTAGATTTTCAAAACCTTTTTTTAACATCAGGTCTGTGTTTTATTTTTATCTGATTAGAAGAATTTTCGGCAAAGGATTTTCTTTGCTTTCCCCCCTCCAAAAAAGACACCCTGCCATCCTGGATGGCTCAGTCTCACTAGTGTCGGAAGAATAGTCATCTACCGGGAGAGCAAGAAACTATAAAAGGTTGTGAAAATAATCCAGTCCATCACGCAAATCAGCCTCCCATCCGCTGACTCTGTCTATACTTCCCACTGGCTCAAAAAAGGCACCCCTGTCATTCTCTGTTCCACCTCCTTCCATCGGGAAGAAATACAAAAGTCTGAGGTCACATGTCACCTGACTCTAGAAGAACTTCTTCCCTGATGCTGTCAGACTTTTGAATGGACTACTTTATATTAAGTTGATCTTTCTCTACACCCTAGTCATGATTATAACACTACGTATTCTGCATCTTTCCCATGTGTATTCAATGAACAGTATGCTTTGGCTGCATAGGGCACTAATGACAATACCTCTCACTGTATATCAATACATGACAATAAAAACTTAAATCAGAGGGAGCTTTCATTGTGCTTGATAATTTTAGATTTGTGTGCACGTCTGCTAATGTAGAGACTTTGTTTTTTTTTTCTTCCCCTTTCTCTGTGACCAGTTTGCTGCAAGCCTTTTGTGCAGTGGTTTAAAAATAGCCTGATTGCTATCGGGTAACAACTGGTCTGATGTCAACATTTTTAGACTGTGTGAAATGCTATCTCCATTTGACCAATGCAGAAATATCCAATAATACCATTACAAACTCTCTCCTTCCAACTTAGCTATCTCTATTGATGAGGATAGTTGCTGCTAGGAACTTTTGCCTGAAGCAAATTGTAGGGAGAGCCTTTGAAATGCCGTAACCTACGAGGCTTGAAAAAGAGTTTGAAAGTGGAATGAGGCTGGATGGTTCTTTTATGAATAGTGGACTAAATGCCTCCTGTTGTACAGATATCAATGATTCTAGGAATAAGGGATAAGTTTTTGTTGTGTATTGGAACCAATGCTCTGAATAAGTGTCACGTGAAACTGTGCAAGTATGTAGTCACAGAACTGGATATAGAATTAATGGCACAAGGTTCACTGGGAGCTCTACTGTCCATCCTGCAGAAGATACAGGAAAGCCCAGTAGAAACATTGGGTATGATGGACATTAGCTGACAATTACTTTGTTTAAGTTTTACGTATTAGTGTCACAAGTAGGTTTACATTAACGCTGCAATGAAGTTACTGTGAAAATTCCCTAGTCACCACACTCCGGCGCTTGTTCGGGTATACTGAGGGAGAATTTAGCATGGCCAGTGCACCTAACCAGCACATCTTTTGGACTATGGGAGGAAACTGGAGTATGCGAAGGAAGCACATTGGGAGAACATGCAAACTCCGCATAAACAGTGATCCAAGCTGGGAATCGAACCCGCATCACTGGCACCGTGAGGCAGCAGTGCTGACTACTGTGCCTGTACTGTACCCTGCCATCTGTGGGGAGATTTCTGCTCTCTGGCTCTCTCTCCATTTCGTAGATGCTCTTTCTCCATCAGTTCCCTGTCTCTTGTCACATGTTGATGCAATTTCCCTTTTGTTACATGTGCTGCCAATTTTGTGAGGGTCACAGCGATGATGGTGACAGATGTTTCCTGGTTATGCAGTGTGATTTGAAAAGAACTGTTTATTTCTGTGGTTTTTAAACAAAGAATCCTGCTGTGGTGATCCCATTGCTAAACAGCTCTGGTATATTTATGAAGTAAAGTAGGCAGTCAGAGTGTATTGTTTGGACATGACAAGCTGGATGATTTATCACAGTACTTGTACTAGCTGTGCCAACAGTTACAGACGTTTTTCCGGCTACATGAAACCTATGCAGAATAATGCTTTGGCAATATGGTGCAGTATCTCCAAACTGTTCGTGCTGCAATGGGTTAAAGGAAGTGAAAAGACTTCAGTGTAATAGTGGAGCAGCCAAAGTGTTTGAGGCATGGTTTGCCAGAATTATACTGTGCAATTTGGAAGAGTGAGGCTGGTACCATTGCTTATTAATTGAATTTTGTCGGGCTTAACATCAGCTGTTCCTTTTGGTTTTTTATTATTCATTCGAGAATATGGACACCACTGGCAATTATTAACCATCCCTGATAGTGAACTGTACTTGTGTGGTGCTGAAGTCAGGCAGAGTAAGGATGGCAGAGTCCCTTCCCTCAAAAGGACATTAGTGAATGAGGGAAATTGCACCAGATACTGCAGTCATACAGAGTGGTGGTGTTGGGAACAGGTGCATACCAGCTCTTGATCTTGGGGTTGAGCATCAGTGGAGAGGATTAATGGTTGACTTCACTGGTGATCTTGAAATTATCGGTGATTGTCATTGGTGAACCAGATGGGTTTCTGTGTTCCTAAGGGAAGGAAATCTGTTGTTCTACCTGATCCGGCCTACATGTGAATACAGGTCCACACTAATATTGATGACTCTTAACTGTCCTCTGAAATGATTCAGCAAATATTCAGTTCAAGGGCAATTAGGAATGGCCAACAAATACTGGCTTATCAGTGATACCCAAATCACATAAAGAAAAAAAAAAATTGTGGGTTGGGAGAAAACTGCCTGAATGCCCAGATTCACAATGGTTAAAATGTTCTTGGTTCTTTCAGCTTTATAAAAGTAAACTTGTTTGGTCAGTAGGTAGCTCCTAGGTGTCCAGCCTCTCCATAAACCAATCTGATTATAGCACTAAAATGGCACAGAGAATCTAGAGATCTCTTGGAGGACTGACCCAGATTCCACCCCCTGCTAAGTTAGCTGATCACATTAAGCTGAAGGAGTGACATGGGTGTTTCCCGAGCTGAAATGGTCACTACGAGAGGACACAGATTTAAGGTGCAGGGAAGCAAATACACAGGAGATGTCAGGGGTAGGTTTTTCACTCAGAGGGTGGTGAGTGAATGGAACCGACTGCTGTCGGAGGTTGTTGAGGCAAACTCACTGGGGTCTTTTAAGAGACTTCTGGATGAGTATATGGAAAAGAATAGGATAGGGGGTTATAGATAGGTCTGTGGATTGGTAGATGTGATCGGCGCAACTCGTGGGCTGAAGGGCCTGTTTGTGCTGTATTGTTCTATGTTACAATGTGATCACATTATCATAGAAACTCTACAGTGCAAAAGTATTGGCCATTGAGTCTGCACTGACGACAATTTTACCCCAGGCCCTATCACCACAATCCTACACATTTACCCCGCTAATCCTTCTAACCTACAAATCCAAGGACAAAGGACAATTTTGCATGGCCAATCCAACCAAACCCACACACCTTTGTACTGTGGTAGGAAACTGGAGCAAACAGAGAAATCTGTGTAGACACAGGGTGAAAGTGAAAACTCCACACAGTGACCTGAGGCCCGAATCGAACTCAGGCCCCTGGTGCTGTGAGGAAGCTAGCCACTCTGCCTTCCATTATAGGCATATTGTGGAGAAACATCTGTCTGACTCTTGACTACTGATTGCAATCCACTTAAAGTGCATGTCTATGAATAACTACAGAGAGGATAGGATTTGTTGTGTTTTAAAAATTAATCTTCCTATTATCTTTTTGAACTCTGGTCTCTGAATGTTCTTGGGGTAAGGGGAAAACCATTTAGGACTGTGATCAGGAGAAATTTCTTAATTCAGAAGCAGGTAGGTTTGAGTGTTGCACAGGAAGGTCAAAATTAGGTTGTATAACCTCAGCAGGAAGAATTGAATAGTTCTATCAAAAATCCAGAATAGGAACTTTGGGCTGAATGTTCTCCTGTTTTAAAAGATTTGATGATTCTATAATGGATTGCAGTTATTAAAATACTGGGCCAATAATCCTTGGTCGTGAGTTCGTAATTCTACCTGGTACCTAATTGACCATGAACTGAGTTTCTGACTGCAGAGTTGGGCAGAATATAAAGAATGTCAAAAGACAACTGAAATAATAATTAGGGTCAAAATTAAATTGAGACAAAGCTAGCCAGAAGTATAAAAATAGATAAGAGTTTTTATAAATATTTTTTAAAAAGTTAACAAAGTTGAGTGTTGGTCCTCTAGAAAGTGAGTCTGGAGAATTGATAATGGAAAATAAGAGATGGCAGATGAATTGAACAAATATTCGCATTGTCTTCATTATTGAGGATCTAAGTAATATCCCAAAAACAGCAATAAAGCAGGAAATGGAAGGAAGGGAGAAACTCTGTTAAATTATAATTGCCCAGAGAGTGATACTGAGTAAATTGTTGGAGCTGCAGGTTGACAAGAGCCCAGGTTCTGATAGTTTTCATCCCAGGGACTTGGACATGAAAGAAATGTCTAGTGAGATAGTTTATGCATTGGTGTTCATTTTCCAAAATTCCCTAGATTTGGGGAAAGTCGCATTCGATTGGAAGGTAGCAAATGCAGCTCCATTACTTAAAAAGAGAAAATAGAAAGTGAAAAACTATCGGCTAGTTAGCCTAGTGTCTGTCATGGGCAAGTGTTAGAGCCATTATTAAAGAAATAATAGCCGGGCAGGTTAAGTTCAGGGTAATCAGACAGAGTCAACACAGTTTTGTGGAAGAGTAACTACATTTAACCAGTTTATTGGAGTTCTTTGAGAAAGTGACATATGTTGTGGATACAGGGGAACTGGTGGATGTACTATAATTAAATTTCCAGAAAGCATTTGATAAGATGCCCCATCAAAAGTTATTGTGGAAAATAAAAGCTCATGTTTTAGAGGGTAGTATACTGGTATGAATGGCAGATTGGCTGGCTGACCAACAGCAGAGAATTGGCACAAATGGGTCTTTTTCAGATTGGCAAGGTGTAATAAGTAGTGTGCGACACAAGTCAATATTGGCATCTCAGCTGTTTACAGCTTGTAAGAAATGGTTTCCAAATTTGATGATGATACCAAGATAGGCAGGAAAGTAAGTCATGAACATGAGGTTACAAAAAATATAGATGGGTTAAGTGAGTGGGCAGACATTTGGCAAATGGAGTATAATGTGTGCAGATTGAGTTGCACACATTTTGGATGGAAGAATAAAATTATACATGTTATCTAAATGATAAGAGATTGCAGAGCTCTTGAGATGCTGAGGGATCTAGGTACCTTAGTGCATGAATCACAGAAGATGAATATGTAGGTACAACAGCTCATTAGGAAAGCTAATTAAGTATTTAATTTATCTGAATGGATTAAATACAAAACTTCACTGTATGGGCATTAGTGGTGAGATTTCAATTGGAATATTAGTCACCTCATTTAAGAAAGAATGTTAGAAGCAATTTAGAGAAGGTTTACCAAATTAATACCTGGAATGGTTATGTTGTCTTGAGGAAAGTTATACAAGCTAGGTGTAATGACTTGAACGAGGCTCACGATGTGGACCTCTTAGAATACGAGTTCCATGGCCTCACCTCCCCTCAAGTCCAATTTCCTCCAACCTTCTAGAGAAATCTTTGTTTCTGTAAGTCTATCTGTCTTGTGCATTCCTGATTTCTGTCACACTACCACTGTGGCCATGCTTTCTACTGCCTAGTTCCTTAGTATTACAAATCCCTCCATAAATATCTCAAATGCTCTCTTCTCCTTGAAGCTGACCTTTTTTGATTCTGTTTTTGCTCATCTGTTTCCTTATGTGGCTCAGTTTCAGATTCTGTCTGATTACACCTCTCTATGAATGGCTTTAGGGATTTTTTTGTAACATTACAAGTGCAATGTGGATATGAGTTATGGACATTGTGTATAAGTGCATGACGATGTTGATGGAGATCATTTGTATGGAGGTCATTCATCATTTTTCAAACCCTAGAAAAGGGAGGGATATTTTGAAAAGCTGATGCTCAGGTTGGCATAGAGGCTGGTAACTCATAAATGAGACAAGAACCAAGATACTCGCGCGTCTGCATGGGGAGCACGGTTAGAATTAACACCTAGGTGAGCTTGTCGTGAGCTGAACTGTAGATTCCAGTCTGAGCCTATCACTATCTTTGAGGATTGAAAAGTCAAAAGTGCACAGATGGCTAGCTTAGAGTTAGAACCAGTCAAACACCAGCAGATAGCAAGAATCAATTGGCTCCAAAATATTACTAACCCTGAGATTTCTCAGTGGAAAAGGTAAGCATAACGTGCAAATACTTGAGGAATGCTATAACTAATGCTGGACACTCTTAAAGCCTCTCCCTGCCTGGAGTAAATTGTAAGCCTACCTGTGAGTTTCCAACCTCTCCTCCATTATTGGGTGGAGAGTGAACATGCTCCCCTCTCTCCAGAATCCTCCTTGCCTCAATTGTGTCCCACTCTCCAAAACTTGGAATTTGCCCTAAAGTTTCCCCCCAATCTATTATCTAAGATTCAATGGGGGTGAAGTGGGAACTCAAAGTGAGCGAATTAGTTCGTATCAGTCAGTTTTTTTATCTGTCAGTCAAAAATCCAGAAACTCGGTCAATTCTGTTCTGAGGAAAGATGCCTGGTGTCACTCTGTAATAGCACTTTAAATCATTTATAAAATTGCACTTATTTGGCTTTTTAATTGAGAAGTCCATAGTACAAGAAGTTACAAAAGACCAGAACGAGTAGAAAAGTGGAAACCTGATCACCGTGTCACTGTTGTTCATTTAAGACTAAGAGGAGAATTTTCTCACTCAAAAACATGTCAAGGCATATGGGAATGGCATGGAAAAATGGAGTTGTGGTAAAAGATCCGTAATGGGGGCTTAATTAAACGGTGGATCAAGTTTGAAGGACTGAATGGCCTACTCGTGCTATTCTCAATTTTCCTTTTAAAAACAAAATTCTCTGCTGATACACACTGTCTGTACACAGAGAGACACACAGGTGCAATTCTGAGACCGTTGATACTTTGGGGAGAGAGCATGCTAAGCCTTCAAATAAAAACAAAGTACCTGCCAAACAGGAAAACAAAGAGCCCCTCTGTAGAACAATGCAAAGCCACAAATCCTACACTTTGTATGCTTCAGGCTACTGACTCAACTCGTCTAAAACCTGGTTTAGTTAATCATGTCAGCAATTGTGTAACCTTAGGTCACAGATTGGGAGAGTCTGACTTCCTACTTGCCCAACGCAGTGAAATTCAATAGCTTTTGAACAAACTGCAGATGTGGCAACTTGTGTGAGCAAACGTGCTACAACCTGCACAAGTATGTGGTGCCTGACAGGAAGGCTGCTGGGGCGGAAGGTGTGGAGGTTATCTTTAACCAGCAGCAGAGCTTTCGGTTCATTCTCAACAGTAAATGGTGATCGTACACTGAGCCAATATAAATATGGGGAAAAACTTAAGAAAAAAACCATAGCACTTGCCTCTAGAAGTGGTGACTTCGGGTTTGATTGGGTAGACGTAGAGAAGAGGCTTCCACTGCTGATGAGACTAAAAGTTGAGGCTGTGTATGTGAAAGAGTCAGCAATAAAGCAAAGAAGAAATTCAGAAGAATGTTCTTTTCCAAGAGTGTGTTGTGATTGTGAAATTCATTACCACAGGCAATGGTTGATGTATATAGTATAATACATTAAAGAAAAGACAGTTAAGTATTGGAATAAGAATAGGGTGAGCTTTATTTTATTTATTCCTGGATTGTGGGCAGCACAGGCAAGAACAGTATTTATTGCCCAACCCTAGTTGCCCTTGAGAAGGTAATGGTGAGCTGTCTTCTTTAACCACTACAGTCCATGTGGCGTAATTACACCCAAAGTGCTGTTGGGGAGGGAGTTCCAGGAACTTGACCCATCATAGAGCATACCGACCTGCGGACACATTGGCCTACTCTGGCTCTCAATCAGCTCCTCAAGCCTGCTCTGCCATTTGATAAGACGAAGACTGATCTGTTTTTGGCTTTCACTTTCCTGTCTATTCCCCGCACTCTTTAATCCCCTTGTCAAATTAGAGTCCATCTACCACAATCTCCAAAATATTCAATGAGCCTGCCTCCATATTTCTCTGTGGAAGAGAATTCCAGAATTGTGACCCCTCAAAAAAAAAAGTCTCTTCACCTCTGTCTTAAATGGGGAAATCCCTTGCATTTAAAACATGACCACTGGTTCTTGTCTCCCTATGTAAAGGGGAACATATTTTCGGCATCCACCTTGTAAAGTCTTATCAAAATCTTGTATTTTTCAACAGGATCACTCCTCGCTCTTCTAAATACCAATGGATGTAAGTCCAACCTGCCCAGCTAAAGAGGGTTTAAGGGAGCCTCATGCAGAGCATAAACAACATCATTGGTCAGTTGGCTGAATGGTCTATTAATCTGCTATGATTTGATGTAATATTAGGGGTGGGAAGCAAGTGCCAGCCTTGCCATTGTAACTCACATTTAAACATAGTGCAGCGAGATCACTTTAAAAAAAAAATACATTTTTGTGCATCATTTCAAAAACGTGCAATGTTGGGCTACTATCTCATCCATGTTTTTAAATTCTACCTTGGCCTCTTGCCCCTCTGATTCAGTAATCTCCTACATCCTACAATTGTTTGGGTCATGTGCAATGCTCAGTTCTGACCTCTTGTGCATCCCCAGTTTTTAATCTCTCCAGCGATGCTGGCTATGCTTTCAGTTGCCAGGGCTCCAAGCTTTGGAATTCTCTTCCTACACTTGCCTCTTCACTTCTTTAAAATCTCTCTGATCACCTGGCCTGATAGCTCTTTCTGTGACACAGGGTTTTAATTTGTTTTAGAATGCACCTATGAAACACCTTGCAGCCTTTCATTATACTAAAGCACAAATGCTTTCATAAATAAAAGTTGTTTGTTGCTGACTATTGTGGTGCCAACTGTGGAAGAATAGCTGGAGCGTACCTGTTGGCTGGGAGAGGGATGAAGAAGTTGGCATGTTGTCAGCCCATGAGATTCTCGCATAGTGTGATTTCAGTGAGAAGTGCAAAAGGTTTGGGGGAATTGGGTTTTGAGTGGTTTCTTTCCTTGGTTGGGCACCGTCGCTATGGGGGTTTGACAAATTAGGCAGACACTGACAATTAAAAGTGGAAGATTGTGTCACACATTCATTGGGCTTTTATACTACATTTAGTTAAGAGAACAGACAGATAATTGACTCAAAACTAAACTGGACTCCATTTTTGCAGACACGGCACACATACTAAATCACCTCATTGCTGTTCAGTGTTCCATTTGCAGGGTATATGATGTGGAGTATGTTTTTAGTGTCAGTTGTTTTGATCTAAAAGCTTTATTTATACAATCATGACCTATTTAAAGTTACATCACTGCAGTTTGAATTTTTTTTCCACTGTCTCTTGATTTTCTCCAGTTTGCTCACTTTTGCTGGTGTATAGTTCCACCATCTCTCTGGATATTTTCCCCAAGTCATCAAACTGTTTTGTGCTTCATAGTCACTGGGACTCTACATGAGAACATAAGAAATAGGAGCAGGAGTAGGCCATCCAGTTCCTCGAGCCTGCCCTGCCATTCAATAAGATCGTGGCTGATCTGTAGTGGTTCAGAATCACTTTCCTGATTTCTCCCCATAACCCTTAATTCCCGTGTCTATCAAAAACCTATCCACTCTTGACCTGAACATATTCAGCAAGGAATTATCCACCATTTCATAAGGCAGAGAATTCCAAAGATTCACCACCGTTTGCATGAAGAAATTCCTCCTCCATTCTGATCTGAACCGCCCCCTCCTAATCTTAAGGCTGTGCCCTCTAGTCTTGCGATCTTCACTAAGCGGGAAGAGTGTTTCAACCTCTACCCTATCCATCCCCTAGGACCATTGTCCCTACTCTGGGGCCATTGTCCACACTCTTCACCACTAATTCCATTTTTCTTGCTGGTCTCGGTCACAAAGATAGTTTGTGATCTCTGCAACCTGAACTGCACTTCAATCCTCTTATTTTCCCCACCACCAAACCCATCTACTTTTGCCACTGTGATATTGTCCTTCTGCTGGCTAATCTGCTGCTGGGAACCTCATTCATTTTTCAGTTACCTGACAATTCCAGACTTCTCCTTTTTAAGTGGAATTAGTTCCACCCTCCATTAGCTCATCAAAGCTCTGTTAATAATTGGCACAGTGGTTATCATCGCTGCTTCACAGCGGTAGAGACCCAGGTTCAGTTCTGGCTTTGGGTAACTGTGCAAACACCACAGAGACATTCTTCCCCCATGTCAGCGTGGGTTTCCTCTGGATGGCTTCAGTTTCCTCCCACAGTCCAAATATGTGCGGGTTAGGTGGATTGGTCATGCTAAATTACTTCTTAGTGTCAGGAGAAATAGCAGAGTAAATGTGTAGGATTACGAGCATGGAGCCTAGGTGAGATGGTGTCGGTTCAGACATGATGGACCAAATGGCCTCCTTCCACACTAACGATTGTATAATTTGTTAATCATAACTTGTACCAAGTCCCATTCACCCATCATTCGTGTTGCCTGTGGACCTGCGTTTATTTCAGGTTTGATAGTGCCTCAGTTTTAAAATTCTTGTTGCTTTCGCCTAATTTCTGTAACTATCTCAAGGTCTTGTATTTTCATCTACCACCTATTCTGCCTTTGTGCATATCCCCTATTGTACCAATGACAGCTGTAGCAACCTTAGCCTAAAGCTCTGGGATTCCTCCCTGAAAACCTACCTCTTTCTCCAAGCTTTTGGTCATCTGTCTGACCTAATATCTTCACCATAAACCTGGTGTTAGTGTTTGCCTCGCAACACACCTGCGCAATGTCTCAAATTTGCTACTGACCTGATTGTTTTTGAGTTTTGGCAGACTTGTGTAAATGTTTTTGTTTTTCTGTTCATGTCTCTTTCAGGAGTGGCCAGAACAAATCTTCTCCACACAGAATCTATGCGTGGTCACAGAGAGTGCTTCGAGAAATTTCACCTCATCGCTAACCAGGAACTTCCACGGCCAAAAGTGTCCAAGAGCACCTACAGGGACGTGAAGGATATCCTGAGCAGAAAGATCAGCCAGATTATTCAGTATGCACAAAATCAGCACTCGCATGCTGACCAACAAGGGCAGGTCAAGGGTCGTGACCCCGAACCGAGCTTATTCACTGGACATTTACCCCAGCTGAATAGTTCACGGTTACCCCGCTATTCCCCACGCTGGCTGGACGGGAACTCACCAGGCTATTCGGAATGCAGACAGGGAATCTTGGAGCAGGATACGCAAGGAGAATTTCGACTGGGGGTGTTGGGAGCAGCTGCCAGCAGGTTTCGAGGTGGTGACATCCGCTGGTCCACTGAGGAACTCTCACAAAGGACAGAAACTCAGCTAGCAACAGGGAATCGCAGCATAGAGGTCAGGTGTCATCGGCACTACACCCAGGAGGAGTGTAAGTATAGCACTGGCTGTTTGACATTTATACAGTGTCCTTCACAACCGCATTAGGGACTGATTGCCAATCTGAAAAAGACACTTATGTCAACTGTTTGTTTCCTATCTGATAACCTGCTTTCGATCTATCTGAAGGCATTACCTGCAATCCCATGTGCTTTAACTTTACATTGTAGTCTGTCCTTATTGAAAGCCTTCTGAAAGTTTAAATATACGACATGCTCTGGTTCTCAGTCAATGCTACTAGTTACATTCTCAAAAAAAATTCCAATAGATTCGTCAAACATGATTTCCCCTACGTAAGTGCTTACTGACGTTCTGATTATATCACTGCCTTCCAAATCCGAGTTATGAAATTCTTGGTAGTAGATTTTAGCAACTTCCCCAGTACTGACATTAGGCTCACTGGTGTATAGTTCCCTATTTTCTTTCTACTCGCTTTTCTGAATAGCGAGCTTATATTAGCTACCCTCCAATCTGTAGGAACTATTCCAGAATCAAAAATAACCACCAATGGATCTATTATTTCCAGGGCCACTTTCTTAAGTTCTCTGAATTGAAGATTATCAAGGCCTGGAGATTTATCCATCTTCAATCCCATCAGATTCCCCAAAACTGTATCTTTTCCAATGCTGATTTCCTACAGCACACAAGAAACAATATTTTTAACTATGTCCCAATTACATGTGACAATACTAAATCATATCAAAGAAAGCAACTGGGTTATGGGATAGTGTTTGGCAAATGTAGGAAAAGTTGCCTCTAATCTACATTCAGTGCTCTTTTAATCTTGTCCACATGAAGTGTTGATTTGAAACACTAAACAGAGCTGAAAATTAACATTGGGACAGGAGGCAGCCATTTCGCCTTTGAGACTGACTCCATTATTCAGTTTGCTCATTATTCATCTTTGACTCTCTCTACATCTTTGGTTCCATATTCACTAATACTTACGCTTAACAAAAATCTATCAATCTCAGTTTCTAAGGACCGCATTGGAAATTTCCTTGTGGAGGAAGTATTTCCTGACATAGCCCAGCTCTAATTTTATGGCAATTTCCCAAACTCCATCTTTTTTTTGGACTCCTTCCACGTCCCTCAACCAGAGGAAATAATTTGGCGGTTAGCACTGCTGCCTCACTGTGCCAGGGACTTGGGTTCAATTCCCGGCTTGGGTCACTGTCTGTGCGGAGTCTGTACATCCTCCCTGTGTCTGTATGGGTTTCCTCTGGGTGTCTGGTTTCCTCCCACAGCCCGAAAGACATGCTAGTCAGGTGCATTAGCCATGCTAAGTTTTTCCTTAGTGTATCCGACTAGGGATTTTTGTAGTAACTTCACTGTAAGCCTACTTGTGACACTAATAAATGAACTTTAAAAAACTTATACTTTTTTATCCACTGAATGTTGTTGAAAAGAAAGATATGTTTCCAAAGCTTTTCGAACAATCTTGAGAATTTATAGCACAGGAGAAATAAGTGCTGATTGCTTGGCCAGTCAACCCCTGGCTGAGTCATTGCCATGGAGAAAGCAGTGGGGAGCTATAAACTCTTTCTAAACTGCTGAGTAACTTAAAAAAGACACGAGACTTGTAAATATTCCTTTTGTTTTACAATGAATGGTCCCTGTACGTGAATGTATGTCATTTTAACCAGTGTAGATGAGCCATGTTATATGGTCAACTGATTTACATCAATCCTGATTTCCCTTTCTTAGTCATCAGTTGGATGAAGAAAGAATGTTTCCCTTAAGGACAATGATTAGTCATGCATAGAGACACGCTGGCCATTGTGATGTTTCTAATGATCTTTGATGTTTCTTGCAGTGAGTGCCATGTCGGTTGATGATCTGGTGTCTTTGAACGAACAACTCGTCAAACAAATCAAAGGTATATTACCACATCTCTGTCATGGCGAAGTAGAATCAAAATTGGTGCTGAACTCTAGTAAAGAAGGTTGTTCAAATGTTTTTTTTTGTATTTAGTACAGTCGCTGTCCGTGTGTGTTTTTGTTGGAGTGTTGAGATATTAGAAATGGGCACCATGACAGCTCAGTGACTATCGCTGTAGCTGTGCAGAACACTTGGAATTGGGCCGGTGGCTGCGGGAGTTTGCGCGTTCTCCCCGTGGTTGCGTGGGTTTTCTCCGGGCGCTCCGGTTTCCTCCCACATCCCAAAAATTCGCTCTTAGGCTGATTGGGAAACAAATTGTCCCTACATTGAGATTCTTCCATATTAGGAATAACCTAAAATTAGAATAGGATAATGGAATTGTTACTATAAAGTTATGATGGCGGCGTGGGCTTGTTGGGCCGAAGGGTCTGTTTCCCGTGCTGTGTTGCTCTTTAAAAAAAACAGTGGCGCACTGATAACTGTTGTCTTAGTCCTAGTACTCACTTCACAAGAAATGACTAAAGGATTTTTTTATTGTGACTTTTGCTGTGCTGTGCAGATACATGGATTTGGGCCTGTGTCTGTGGGAGTTTGCACATTCTCCCCATGCTTGCGTGGGTTTTCTCCGGGAGCTCCGGTTTCCTCCCACATCCCAAAGATGTGCTCTTAGGCTAATTGGCAAAACAAATTCTCCCTAAATTGTCTCAAATTTGGTTTTTAACCCATAGATCTATAAACATAGACAGAGATCGCGTGTAGAAGTGGGAACATCGAGGTGGCGGTGCGGGCTCGTTGGGCCGAAGGGCCTGTTTCCCAAGCTGTTTTGTTCTTTGTTCTTTGATTTGAAGTAGTTGAAGCTGTCATTAATGTTCCAGCATGAGCATTGAATAGGGGTTGGGCACGATGAGTATGGAGGAAGGATGCTGATTCTAGTGTTGGAAAGTAAGATTCAAAAGATTCTGTTTAAATTTTATTGCACGTCCCATGTTTTCCATCCCACCAATCAAAGAAAACCCGAATGTCTTTTAGAAGGACTTGCATTTCTATAGCACCTTTCACAACCTATCATGTATCAAAGTGTTTCTCAGCCAAGGAAACATCACAGCCAGCTTTTGCACAGCAAGCAGCAATTTGAGAATGGCCAGATAATGGCTGGAATTTTACCCATCTGCCCACTATGGGAATCAGAGCAGGTGAAGAGGTGGACTATGAAAAGGTCCATTTGACCTCGAGCAGGATTTTACTGTTTCGGGACAAGTGAGGTTGTAAAATCCCACCTAGTGTATTTTTGGTGATGATTTGAAAGACAAACGTGCGCCAGGAGACTATACACTCTCACATCCAAGTCAGAAAGTAGTTCTAACCAGACCATAATCCCAGTCCTGCACCGAGGGACTGCTGCATGGTCAGAGGAACTGCCTTTCCTTGAGTCAAACAATTAATCTAAATCCAATAAACTCATGGACAAAATAAAAGGGACAGCCTGTTAGAGAGGAGGCAATGAACTAGTGGTACTATTGCTAGATTATTAATCCAGAAACTTGTCTAATATGTTGGGAAGCCGAGTTCAAATCCCGCCATGGCAGGAGGTGGAATTTGAATTCATTAAAAAAAAAATCTGGAATTAAAAATCTACCAATGACCATGAAACCATTGTTGATTGTTGGAAAAACCCATCTGGTTCACTAATGCCCTTTAGGGAAGGAATCTGCTGTCCTTACCTAGTCTGGCCTACATGTGACTCCAGAGCCACAGCAATGTGGTTGAGTCTCAATTGCTCTTCAAGGGCACATTAGGATGGGCAATAAATGCTGGCTTACCAGTGACCCCATGTCCCATGAATGAACAAAAAGAAAGGAAAGCTGCCTTTCCAAACTGAAATGTCATCTGCTGTCTCGGATCCCATGTGATTGTTTTGCAGAAAAGTGAGGGAATTCTCTGAGATGTCCACCTAATATTTGTTTCTCAACCAACATCTGACTGTCATTGATGCCAGGAATCAGTGCCTCAAGAGGAGTCATAGAATGATACAGCACAGAAAAGTCCTTGAAAGAGATATCCCATTAGACCCACTGCTCTGCAAATTTTGCACGTTCAGTTAAAATTTATTTACCAGTGTGCCAAGTAGCCTTACATTAACACTGCAATGAAGTTACTGTGGAAAAAATATCCTAGTTGCCACACTCCGGTACCTGTTTGGGTACACTGAGGGAGAATTTATCATGACCAATCTACCTAACCCACACATCTTTGCATTGTGGGAGAAAACCGGAGCACCCGGAGGAAACCCATGCAGACATAGGAAGAATGTGCAGAGTCTGCACAGACAGTGACCCGAGCCTGGGTCCCTAGTGCTATGAAGCAGCAGTGCTAACCACTGTGCCACGCTGCTATCAGGATCAGTTGTTCCATTATAATGGGATCAGTTTCCACTACCCTTTTTGGGCTTCGCCAGTAATTTGTAAATGAATGATATATCCTCCTTTTCAACTTGAGATCACCCCCTAATTTTTTTTCCTTCCTTTCTCTGTTTGAAGTGGTTTTTGAAGATCTGGCGCAAGAACTGGAGAAGAAAGACTCTCTCGCCTCTGAGCTACACGTCCGCTATATTGCTATTGAGCAGCTGTTCAAGAATCGGGCCAAGCTGCCCTGGCTGCGGGTGGGGCGAGGGGGTATCAAACCCAATGCGCCCCTCGACAACTGACTCACTGCCTGTTGATAAAGCACAGATCAGAAAACAGCTTTCCAAAAAAAATGCCCAACAGTGTTAGATTGAACTCTGCTGTGGGAAACATTTTGTACGTTATTTTACATCTATATTTGCAAAAGAAAAAATAACTTATTTTACATACTTGTTTAGGTCAATTTTGTGTCTTTTTTTTAAAAAAGACTTTTGTTTTGAAATTCCGTGTGACTATTCAAATCTTTATTGGTTTAGTGGATTTTGGAACCTCCTACAGGACTAGTTATGCTACCAAATGTAATTTTGAGACATCTTGTATTCAAATTACTGGGGAGTTTTATTGGGTTTCTCACTGGCTAGATATCAGACCCGACTTTTATTGTACAGCTGACCCGGCTCTGAAGCTTGGCCCTTGATCTGTGCTTGAGTTGGGGACCAGCTGATGAACAAGGGGAAGTTCCAGAACTGATTCTCATCCTCTTTGGGTCCTCACCCCGCCTCATCTGCTGGGTCATGGTGACGAGATTGGACTGTGCTGTGATGCGCACTACAGTTGAATGGCCTTGTGCCATTCACTTCTTTGAGCTTCGTAGATTAGAGATCAGCCACTTGAAACCCTTGGGAGAACCAGCTCTATGGAAATATTTAAGTTGGCATGATAGTTTTGTTTATGGTGTTCTTGCAGGTCCTCCTCAGTGGAATTGATGCTGGAGTCAATTATACAGCTGGCACGTGCTGTGTGATTATGTATTCAGTAACATTGCAGTGAGTTGTATTCTGATTCTGTATAAAATGGGGCAGTTACAGAATACTGATGTTACTTGATGCATTTCACCAATACACTCTCACACTCCTTGGGGTTAACATTGATGTGAAGCTCGGCCAACACTAAGTCAACAGTGAAGGTACAAAGGGAAATTCTGTCCAGTTCTCTGTCTCTCTTACCGAGGCTGGCTCAACAACTCTGATTTCTGAGTTGTGTTAACACTGGAACGGTGATATCATCCGGAAGTGAAAACCCCCATATTTTGAACTCCACTTTTTTAAAAAAAAACCATCTTCCAAAGCCAAACTTAGGCATCTTAAACCCACAAGGTGAGAGGTTCAATATGTAGGGGTTAATAACCAAAACCTACAGAACAGATAAGAAAAGTTAGATTCTGAGATTATAGCCCCCTTCATGACCTCAGGACATCTCAAGTCATCTTACAGTCAATCAAGTATTTCAATCTGGTGCCCTTTATTTACAGTAGGAAACTTGCCCAGTAAGGGGGCTGGGTGAGTTTATAATGGGCATCAGGTCAGTTTTGAAGTGTATTCCAGTTTTATTGGAGATTTTTATCAGATTGAGCTCACTTCTTGGATCAGAGTGATGAATGAGTAAGTGTAGAGATCGGCGAGTGGAGTGTAAGGGAGAATTTTCCTGCTCCTTTTTCTCTTTTTACATAGTGCTACAGTATCTCCCAACAGCTTTTTACGCCTGTCACCGACAAGCAGCAAAATTGATTTCACCAAGTCTATATTCTGCGAACAGTGACCAGGAGGGAGCTACTGATTGCACTGGTAACTGTAACACGTCAGTGCCCTGCCTGGGTATCTCGATCACTGGTGAGCTACTGGCACAGAATTGGTGTAGAATCATAGAATGGCTAAAGCACAGAAAGAGGCCATTCAGCCTATTGTGTCTGTGCTGGCCTTCTGTTGGATAAATTCACCAAAAGTCACTCTCCTGCCTTTTCCCGTAGCCCTGCATGCTTTTCCTTATCAGACACCAAGCCAATTCCCTCTTGAATGTCTTGATTGGGTCTGCCTCCATCATACTCAGGCACTCCACATCCTAATGCACTCGCTTTGTGAAAAGGTTTTCCCTCATGACGGTATCTCTTTAACCAATTACCTTAAGTTTTTGCCCTCTGGTTCTCGATCCTTTCTGCAATGGGAAGAGTTTCTCCCTGTCCAGTCTGTGCAGAAATCCTCATAATTATGAACATTTGATCTAATCTCAACCTTCTCACTCTCTCCAAAGAGAACACCCAACTTCGCCAATCTACATAACTAAAAAATTCAGAACAGGCCAGAGGGGCTGAACGGTTTCCTTCTGTTACAAATGGTAACAAACTTATTTCTACCACCTGACGCAATCCTTTTGCGTCTAGCAGTGTGAGCTTCTGACCAGAATATTGAGTTTTACATTTCAATGTTCTTTTTGTATAAGGTAATGTAGGTAAATTATTTTGTGCAGCAACCCTGTGCAGTGTTAAGTGTGGGTGGGAAGGAGGGTTCGTAGATATTCTCATAGGCATTTAATGTAGAGAATCACTTTTTATTCCAAAATGCAAAAGCAATACTGCGGATGCTGGAAATCTGAAATAAAAACTCTTTTTAAAAAAAAAACCTGGAAATCTCAGTAGGTCGAGCAGTATCTGTGTAAGAGAGAGAGAAAACCAGAGTTAATGGCTGGAATTTTACCAACAGGCCTACCTGCCCCCAAGAGCGATATTCTCTATTGGGCTTGGGTGGAATCGTACGAACCTTGGGTGGACGTGCTGGGTAAAATTCAGCCCAGTGTTTCAGTTTGGTGGCCTCTTCTGAAAATGTTCACATTCTCCACAGATGCTGCCTGACCTGCTGAGCATTTTCCAGCATTCTTTGCTGTGCTCTGTAATTGATTTCAGAGGATTTTTTTTAAATCGGAATCTATAGTGTTGTATGTTTTTATTATTCATATGTTTTGGGGTGCGGGTTTTATATTGTGAAAACCATGTGGCTGTAGTGGTTTTAAGATGCAACGTTTACCCTATGCTAGGGAATTAAAATCCATTTGCGGTGAATATTAAATCTGCTAAATCAAAAGCTCTCATGAGGAGTATAATGGTTGCAGAGACTGTAGTGTGTGCATGTTCTTGTGGATTAGGGGAGTAGTGCAAACACTTGGATGCCTTAATCAGCTTGCATTGTCCAAGAACCTGACACTATCAGGGATTACCGAAACCCAGACTGTGTGTACACTTCTGCTATCTTTATTTAAACAGACTCTGAGACCAGTATTCACATTTACAGTAATGCTCCTCAGGATTGTCCTGTCATATCTGCCACTCTCTGACCATGTGGATTTCCTCTTGACTATGTATCAGTCTGAATTTTCACTCAGTTTTTGCAGTGTTCATCATTGTCTTGTATCATTTCTAGGTCTTTTTTTTTAATTATTTTGGTATGATTGTGGATTTAAGTCTAGATTATAGTACTGAGCCCCATAGTGACAATATCCTGGGCCCGTTATGGTTTGACTAGATGGGACATTGTCTTGTCGGCTCGGGGCAACCCAGCCTGTGTTTTTTAAGGCCAGGCCAAAGGTAACTTTACAAAAAAGAAACAAAGTCCTTTCTGGGCATCTTTTTTCATATGGTGTAAAGCAGCCTATTAAATTTCAGCGCAGGGAGAAATCTTGAATGCAGCTCAATATTCTGAGCTACCTTTTCCATTGGGAACGCTCCACCAGCAAAGACTTCAGAAAGAATAAAGCTGTATAGATTTTACCAGAAGCTCTCCAGAAATGAGGACTGGAACGTGCTGCATTTTTTACTGCCATCTCCTGCTGTGACACTGCCATTTCCTCCAGCGTGTTTTGCCAGGTTATTGCTGGGGTTTGTTAACCTGCGTTGACTAGACTGTGGTTTAGGTTAAATTACTTGTGTTGCCTACTCAACAGGCTTTCTAAGGTTGCTCTCCTGCTGTTGGGAATGATGTGGCGATTTGCATTCTATCGTCCGACAAGTCTTTTTACACTTGCATTGTATAAAATAAAACTCTATATACTGGAAAATAGATTTTAATTAAAGAGTATTTTCTTAGCCTGCCTCTGTTGTTTCTTTTTGCATATGTTGAAGATCTAGCTTTTTCACTGGATAGTGTTTGTGAGTGTGACCTTCCCCCCTCCACCCACACCACCACACTCAACTGACCTTGTGAAAATAGTCTGCAAGTTCCATTCACAATTTCTACTCTGTTAACTTGGGCCCTATAATTAGTGTGAAAATCTCTCCACCTCTTGCTCTCTTTTCCTTTATGATACTCCACAACACCTTCCTCATTGACGAAGCTCCCCTAAATATCATCTATTTTGGACCAGTGTCTGAGACCTGGGCAGCCTGTAGTTAAAATCAGGATTGTGCAAGAGGCTAAAACTGGAGGAATGCGGAGATCTTGGGAATGTTGGTGGCCGAGGGCTATTGAGATAGGCAAGGGAGTTGGGGGTGGGCCCTGAACAACTTTAAAAACATGGCTGAGAATTTTGAAAATATGAGATCAAATGAGCCAGGTTTCCTGTTCCGAAGTGCTCTCTGGTATTTCTTACAGTGGAGTCTGCACGTTGTCCTCCTGGTGCTCCGGTTTCCTCCCACAGCCAAAGATGTGCAGGTTCGGTGGATTAGCCATGGTAGGGGGTTGGGTCTTGGTAAGATGCTCCTTCCACACTAAGAATTCTATGGACGACATTGAGAACAGTGATGCATAAGAGTCAGGATTATCTAATCTGTTCTTCCTGGTTTAACAACTTGCTAATTATACACAAACCTAGACAGTTAAAAAAGGAGAGGGGGTGGCACAGTGGTTAGCACTGCTGGTTTGATTCCCAGCCTCGGGTCACTGTCTGTGTGGAGTTTGCATGTTGTCCCCGTGTCTGTGTGGGTTTTCTCCCATAATCCGAAAGACGTGCTGGTTTGGTGCACTGGCCGCGCTGAATTCTCCCTCAGTATATGCAAACAGGCACCGGAGTGGGGCGACTAGGAATTTTCACAGTAACTTCATTGCAGTGTTAATGTACAGTGACAAATAAATAAACTTTACTGTGAATGATCATTTAAGAAAACAAACACAACTCGGGTTTTAATGTCTTGCTGCCCTCTGGTGGTATGTTTGTAATCTGCAATTCATCATTTATAAGAGTCCAAACTTTTTGATTGAAATGCATTTTTAATCCACAAAATTTAATACATTACTTCTATAATCCTAAATACAGAACGAGAGTTTCCTTCTGGAATTGTTTCCATTTTATACTTTTTTTTAAATCTCAACATTTTTCATTGGAAATCTCCTTGTCTTACATATCAATATTGCTTTCAATAATATTAACTTTCCTTTCTAATCATCGTTCCAACAATAGTTCCAGGGTTGGAAGGGCGGATCACAAAAGTTTTGTGTTTTTGCGACCAGGATTAGGTTATATATTGCCATGCTGTGGTAGCATTTGGTACTGCAGATCAATGTTGTGAGCGCAGTCAGAAGTCTGACAACACTGGATTTAAGTCCAACCGACTTATTTGATAGTTAAACTCACAAGCGTGTACTATCAAATAAATCGGTTGGACTTAAACCTAGTGTTGTCAGACTTCTTACTGTGTTTACCCCAGTCCAACCCCGACATCTCTATAGCGTGAGTGTGTGACTACAGTAGACAGTCAGGTGACTTTATATCGCACATTAAATACAATATTGACTCAAAGTGTTTCTCAGAAGTGATATGAGACAAATATTGACACTGGATCAAAGGTTACAGATCATAGTATGGTTGACTCAAATCTTGGTCAATAAAAGTAGGTTTTAAGGAACACTTTTGAAGGAATAGATGCCCAGTGCTATGGGTCCAGACAGCTGAAATTGGCGTATCCGATGGCACAGTGTAGGAAGTGATGCATGTACGAGGAATATGTGTCTGAGATATGCTGGACTTCAGAAACTTGAGGTTAGAGTCATACCTGGCATAAAGGGAGACGGTTGTGGCGGTTGGAGGTTAATCATCTCAGCTCCAGGACATTTCTGCAGGAGTTCCTAGGGTAGTGTCCAAGGCCCAGTCATCTTCAGCTGCTTCATCAATGATCTTCCTTCCATCATAAGGTCAAAAGTGGAGATTTACATTAATAATGGCGCAGTGTTCAATGGCATTTGGGACTCCTCAGATTATGAATCAGTCCACATCCAAATGCAGCAAGACATGGACAATTATCTAGGTTAGGCAAGCAAATACCAGGAAATGACCACTTCCAGCAACAGCATCTAACCATCACCCCTTGACCTTCAAAGGCACTCCCATCAACATTCTGGAATTACATTGACCAGAAATCGAAATGGACTAGCTATATAAATACTCCACAAACATAGAACATTACAGCACAGAACAGGCCCTTCGGCCTTCAATGTTGCGCCGACCAATATAAAAAGCAATGCACCTCCAAACTAAACCATTCCCTTCTCTTCCATATACTTATCAACTAACCTCTTAAACGCCACCAAACTTGGCGCATCTACAACTGCTGCAGGCAGGGCATTCCACTCCCGAACCACCCTTTGGGTAAAGAACCTACCTCTAATATCCGTCCTATAACTATCACCCCTTAATTTAAAGCTGTGTCCCCTCGTGCTAGCTTTCTCCATCCTAGGAAAAAGGCTATCACTGTCCACCATATCTAAACCTCTAATCATCTTATATGTTTCGATTAGGTCAGATCAGAGACTAGGAATCCTGCAGTAACTCACCTGCTAACAGCTTCAAGCCTGTTCACCATCTACAAGGCACAAGTCAAGAATGTGATGGAATATTCTCCACTTGTCTGGATGAGTGCACTCCAAGAGCACTCAAGAGGTTTGATACTGTCCAGGACAAAGCAGCCCCTTGATTAGCATTGCTGTCTACCACCAATGAAAAGTGGCAGTTGTGTATGCCATCTACAAGATGCAGCACAGGAATTCACCAAGTTTGCTTAGCCAGCATCTTTCAATCACACAAGTTGTACCATCGAGGAGGACAAGTGCAGCAGATACATGGGAACACCACAACCTACAAGTTCCCCTCCCTCCACTACTTTGACTTGGGAATACGTATTGCCATTCTTTCTCTGTCGCTGGGTCAAAATCCTGGACCCCCTTCCCTAACAGCAGTGTGAGTGTACCTACACCTCATGGACTGCAGTGGTTGAATTGCTGGAGGGCAATTAGAGATGGGCATTTTATGTCAGCCTAATCAGCAAAACCCACATTCTGTAAAGCAACATAAATTAAAAGAGCTGGTGGTGTTGACAAAGATGGGGAGAGGGTGAGTCCAGAGAGGGATTGGAAACAGAGATGAGAATTTTAGCTCTGTGGTGTTTGTGGACCAGGTGACATATGACCTAGGTCACCAAAGAAAGGAGTGATGGGTGAACAGGACTATCTGGAGGGGCATTTTCCCAAACCTCATTTATCCACTGATGCGAGAGCTTTCTGTCTTACACAAACTCTTGCAGATTTTCCTCATATGTGAGAAGATTTAGATGATTGGTGGCTGGGCACTATAGATGTGAGGTTTGGCCAGATTTAAACAGCGTTGGTAGCCTGTACCCTGGGGCTAATTGATGGCTTTGAGATATACAATGGGGGCAATTTTACCATTTTCATTCTAAGTGCCGAATCTGGGCGCAATTCAGATCCGACTTGGGAATCTGCTCTCAGGCACCCCATACGTACTGAGCCTGAAAAAAATAGTGAGTCTGAATCGCACTGTGGACAGTGTGCTGCTCTGATCAAAGCCTTCAACTGCGCATGTGCAGTGAGAAAAAAAACATTGAAAAACTTCTCCTATCACTGATCCCAAACTGTAAAAAGCAGATAAAGTAGCCTGGGGGGACAAAAAGCGGGAGCAATAGTACCCACAGATGTTGCCCCACCCCCTCAACATAACTGTCTCTCTTGTCCACCAACCCTTCCCACTACCCAGACCGATTATGACCTTCTGCCCCCCTTTCTTCCCACCAATCACCTGCAGAGTGGCAATGGACACCCCCTACCCGCCTCCACCAGAGAGCGACCTGACTTCCCTCCTTCCACCTCCAGTTCCCCTCCCCACCAGAGAATGATTGGGCCTCCCTCCTCCTCCTCCTCCTCCCTTCCCCCCCCCACAACTCACCAGAGAATGAACTGGCCCACTTCCCTCCACCCCAATCTGAGTCAGGGAACCATTGGAAACTCTGAAGCTGGAGCACCCGACCTTTGCCAACAAACCGACCTGTTTGTTTCATACTGAACCTGGCAGGACGAACGTCGTGGTAAAGAGGGAAACGCTGGTAAAGTTGGGCGGGCAGATCGTTAATTCAACTTAAATGTATGCAAAAGTATGTAAATTGATGTCACACTCATTTCGGGCACAGTTCGGATCGCAGCCATTTTTGAACCTTGGTAAAGTGGGAATCTGTGTGGATCATCTCCACCTCTCTGATACTCCTCAAAACCTGCCTTTGTGATCAAGTTTTGATGCCTTGGTGTTGAATATTATTGGATAAGTCTCCTGTGAAGTGCCTTTTTGCTAAAGACACATTATAAATATGGTTTGATGCTGTTGTAAACTCTCAGTTAGAGCCCAGCTTGTAACTCACTCCTAGGTACGTGTTACCCTGGGGCGGCACAGTGACCCGAGCCAGGAATCATACCCAACCCCTGGTGCTGTGAGATAGCAGTGCTAACCCACTGTGCCACCTTAATGGATAATACAAATCAGGTAGATTTCAACTAAGAAGGCAATGATTAAAGAATAAAGGAACAATACAGAGATGGATCATAATCTAATCGAAGGATTCAGATGGTTTATACATAGAATCATAGAGTCCCTACAGTGCAGAAGGAGACCATTTGATCCATTGAGTCTGCACCGATCACAGTCCCACCCAGACCTTATCTCCAAAACCATTAGCTAGTTCCCTAACACTAAGAGGCAATTCAGCATGGCAAATCCACACAAAACTTTGGACTGTGGGAGGAAACCCAAAGAAAACCCACACAGACATGGGAAGAATGTGCAAACGCCACACAGACAGTGACCCAAACCAGGAAACGAACCCAGTCCCTGGTGCTGTGAGACAGCACCGCTAACCACCGTGTCGCTGTGCCGCCCCAGGGTAACACATATCTAGGAGTGAGTTACAGACTGGTCTCTAACTGAGATTCCCAGAGTTTACAACAGCATCAAACCATATTTATAATGTGTCTTTAGCGAAAAGGCACTTCACAAGGGCTTTATCCATTAATATTTGACACCAAGGCATCAAAACTTGATCATAAAGGCAGGTTTTGAAGAGTATCTCCTCAAAGCCTGCCTCACACCCAACTTTACCAAGTTAAAGCACGCAAAAATGGGCGCAATGCAGTAGTAAAATCAGGCCCAATACCTGGCCCAGAGCTGCCACTGGGATAGAACATAGAACATAGAACATTACAGCGCAGTACAGGCCCTTCGGCCCTCGATGTTGCGCCGGCCAGTGGACCCTCTAAACTATTCCAATATCATCCATATGCCTATCCACCGAACATTTGAATGCCCCCAAAGTAGGCGAGTCCACAACTGCTGCAGGCAGGGCATTCCACGGGATGGCGAGGGAAATAAAGAGACTCACTTCTGTTAGCCAGATAAACTCCCCAGGTCTTCTTGCAAATATTGCCTTGGGTTCTTTTATGGCACACGGGCTACATTTCCAACACTGTCGCATTCCCTTGTCACTGAACTGAGAGTGCTGGCCAAAATCAGCTCTCCTCAACAAATTAATATCCAGCACAAATTTCATAGGTAGCAGTTTTTAAATGTTGGTTTAACTCCATCGCCTGCAGTCATGGTTCAATTTAAAAATAAAACATGTATTTCAGTATCAGTATTACAACGGAGCATCCAGGATTGAAACAGAAAACTGCCAACCCTGCTGAATCGGTAATAGAAGACACAGGAACATGTGACCAGCTGTCTTTGGGAAGATTCCTCTGTTTGATGTGGTGATCAGGAAGTTTGGCCTGAAACTATTCTCTCCTGGCACTGTGTATGTCTTGGATTTTGTGCTTTCCACACAGAGTCACATACAGTCCCTGTTAAATTTCATTCCTCATCTTCCTCTGCAAGTTTGTGTGTGTGACAGGACACAGCTGTTCACTTGTTTAATACATCCTCCATAGAATCCTACAGTGTAGAAAGAGACCGTTCAGCCCATCAAATCTGCACCAGCTACAATCCCACCCAGGTCCTCTTCCTGCAACTCTGTATATTTACCCTAGCTTACCTCCTTGACACTAAGGGGCAATTTAGCACAGCCAATCAACCTACATCTTTGGACTATGGGAGGAAACGGAGCACGTGGAGGAAACCCATGCAGACATAAGAAGAACATGCAGATGCCACACAGTTAGTGATCCAAGCTGGGAATCGAACCCAGCTCCCTGGCACTGTGAGGCAGCAGCAGTGCTAATCACTGTACCACCATGCCATCCCACTGCCGGTCAGTGCACAGTGACAGCCGTGTGTACAAGACAATTTGCGGTAAATTGTCAAAGTTCCTTCGACGGCATTTCCCAAACCTGTGATCCTGACCAGCTGGAAGGACGAGGGAAGAAGGTGCGTGGGAACAGGACCATGGGACGGTCTGGATTGACAGACACTGTGGGCTGAATTTTAACATCCCGCCCACCCCTGGAAGTCCACGCAAAGTCCATTGTCCTGGGATGGGATCTTCCAGTTTTGAGGCAAGCATGGAAAATCCCACCCTGCGTGTCCCTGAGTTTAGGAAACTGATGGCTGATCTAACCAAGGTGTTTAAAGTAATTCAGATATTTGATGACTGAGATTGTTAGCGCTGTTGCCTTTGGTGAGGGAATCAAATAGAAGGGGGCATGAGCATAAAATTCGAAACAAGTCATCCAAGAGCTAATTCAGTGGGGTCATGGAAACCTGAACCTCTCTGCTCCGAATAACTGGATGCTGAAGGTCCATTGCAACCCTCAAAGCTGCAATGGATAGAATTTTGTTGGATATGGAGACCAGGGGATAAGAAGCAAAGGTGGCTCTTTAGAGTTGAGCTGTAGACCAACCAGGATTGAAGCTGAATGACCTCTACCTTTTCATTAATGTTCCAGGAAGGAGATGATGGGTCTAGCTGCTGGGAGAGGCAGAGATATTTGGTCTCATTGACAGTCTGTCACCGCCAGGATGTTGGAATGATGAGGAGTAGGGCGCTGATTTAATCTCCACACAGGGATGATGTCCCCACAAGTTGTTAATAGTGCGCCCTGAAGTCACAGCGATGGTTGGTGAGTGTATTGCAGTGCACCGATGCTGCTAGACACACTTCATTCTTATGAGCCACAACTTTACAGGAACATTCCTTCTACACCTCCATCCCACACCAGGATGGCCTCGAAGCTCTTTGCTTCTTTCTTGAACAGAGGTCTGAACAATCTCCATCCACCACCACTCACCTCCGTCTGCCAAAAGTGCTTCTCTCACTCAACAATTTCTCTTTAACTCCTCTCATTTCCTCCAAATAAAAGGTGCGGCTATGGGCAGCTGCATGGGTCCTGGTTTTGCCACTCTCTTTGTGGGTTATGTGGAGCATTCCCTGTTCCAGTCCTACTTTGCCTCGTGTCCCCATCCTTCCCTGTCCCCCCTCCATTGACAATATTTCGATGTCACTTCTCCAGGTCTTGCCTAGACCTGGAAAAATTGATTCATTTTGTTTCCAATTTCCACCCCTCCTGTCATCCAGCTCTGATGAAGGGTCATCCAGATTCGAAACGTTAGCTCTATTCTCTGTCCCCACAGATGCTGTCAGACCTGCTGAAATTTTCTACCATTTTCTGTTTTTGTTTCAAATTCCGGCGTCCGCACTATGTTGCTTTTATTTACAGGAATATTAATGTTTATAGATGTGTTACCATTTTACGTTATAATTGTACAGTATTGATTGGCTAGTTCTTACTATCAAAGACAAATATTTCCATTTTCCATGTGTCCTCTGCTTTGAAACTCCTGGGCCAAAGTATTTGAACCATTTCTCCATTATGTGAGTGATCTTCCAGACAGGGACTGCTTCCTCACACGATGGACATTGAGTTATAGCCCTGGCTTTTCTCTTCTAACCATTTCCCATTTTCCTAAAGAGAGAGAGACAGAGAGAGAGAGAAAGTATTGTCTCAGACAAGGCACACCCACAGAGAGCTCTAAATCTAAATCCCACTTGTATGGGAATGTGTAATTTGTTAATACATTGATAGAGATTCTTTCAACATTGATAATGGAATAATTTACTCCAACTGAAACTGAGTCCAGCCTAAGAGTGGTACCACACTCAGATGTGCAAAGAAATATGCAGATTTACTGAGAGATAGATGTAGTACTCAAATTCTCCTTCTAGATGCTGCTAGTGAGACACATAACTTGACACATTAACTTTCACTTAATTGGAAGCATCCATTGACTATATTCTCAAAACAAAGAAAAACAAAACAGCACGGGAAACAGGCCCTTCACCCCAACGAGCCCGCGCTGCCACCTTGATGTTCCCACTTCTACCATGATCCCTGTCTATGTTTATAGATCTATGCATTGAAACCAAATTTGCAAGACAATTTAGGGAGAATTTGTTTTGCCAATCAGCCTAAGAGCACATCTTTGGGGTGTGGGAGGAAACCGGAGCACATGGAGAAAACCCTCGCAAGCACGGGGAGAATGTGCAAACTCCCACAGACACAGGCCCAAATCCAAGTGTCTGCCCAGCGCAGTGATAATCACTGAGCTGTCGTGTTGCCCATCAAATGATCCAGGTCAAGCGTACACTAACAATGTGAAGCACCAGGCTACTCTTGAAAAATCCAAGAGCAGCCCTCTCACAACCTATCGCGAGTAAGCCCCTTGTTAGACAACAAGGCGGACTGAAATACCTGTGGGATAAAACAGAAATACATCAATGTCATTGACCATTTACACACTTCCCAGGGAACTCCCAAGGCTCATGATCCCTATTTTAAATCAGTCTTCTATATCCCACCATTCCCATTCTGTTCATGTGCCCATCTAAGTATCTCTTAAATAACTCCAGAGTGCCTACCTCCACTACCTTACTTGGCAGTGCGTTCCATACCCCCACCACCCTCTGTGTGATAAAACTGCCTCCAGCATCCAAATTATACCTTAGCCCCCTCACCCTAAGCCTGTGATCCCTCGTGATATTTGAATCCAACCTAGGAAAAAGCTTAACTATCTATACCCCTCATAATCTTGTACACCTCTATTAGATCTCCTCTAAGTCTATGTCTTTCTATGGAAAACAGCCCCAATTTGCCTAACCTCTCCTCGTAACTCAGACCTTCCATACCAGGTAGCATCCTGGTAAACCTCCTCTGCACTCTCTCCAGAGTCTTCACGTCCTTCCGGTAGTAAGGCGACCAGAGCTGGATGCAGTATTCCAAATGAGGTCTAACCAATGTTCTATACAACTGCAACATTAAAGGCCAGTTCTTGTACTCTATATCCCTTCCTATAAAGGCTAGCATACAATATGCTTTCTTCACAACCTTTTCCACCTGCACTGCCATCTTCAGAGACTTGTGCACCTGCACCCCCAGGTCCCTCTGCGTTTCTATACTTTTAATAGGTCTACTCTTTATCATATACCTCCCCGCTACATTCTTTCTCCCAAAATGCATCACCTTGCATTTATCAGGATTGAATTCCATCTGCCATCTATCTGCCCAAGCTACCAGCCTATCTACGTCCTGCTGCATTGCCTGACAATGCTCTTCACTATTCGCAAGTCCAGCCATCTTTGTATCATCTGCAAACTTGCTGATCACTCCACTTACTTCCTCTTCCAAGTCATTTATGTATATTACAAATAGAAGAGGTCCCAGTACTCAGCCCTGCGGCACACCACTAGTGACTGACCTCCAGCTGGAAAAACACCCTTCCACTATTAGTCTCTGTCTCCTATTACCAAGCCAGTCACTTATCCATCTAGCTACCTGTCCTTGTATCCCATTAGCCTTGAGGAACTCATGCAGTGATGTCCTGGAGCTGAGATTATTGCCCTCCAATAGGTTGAAGACTGATATCCATCATGTTGGGGGTGGATCATGGACTCGGCAATTCTGACTGATAAAGGCTGCAAATTGGTGTGAGGGGAGTCACATTGATGATCTGTGTGTGCAAAATGATTTTTTTCTGGGTAACTATTAGTTTATCTGAATCAGAACCACCCAAGGTTTGTAATTTAAATCACATTTTCAGACATTGTCCATTGGGAGATTTGTCAATTTGTCAGCAAACCTTACCTGGGAAGATTTGAAGGGGATTCCCCAGCACATCATTGGGGTAGCCCTTCCACAATCCGATACCGAGGTACTCGGATATTCTATATGCTTTGATCTTATGCCGTCTTCAAAGAAGCTAAGCTCTGTTTCAAAACAAATCACACGTGTGCCTGGCAGCATCTCCACACATTCACCCGTCTATACCAATGTATGTTAGTGGGGTCGGGCTCCATCAACACGTCAACTGCCCATATCATGTTCCTCTTACAGTATTATTATACATTATGTCTTGGAAGAAAAGCTAATCCTTCTTTTAAATGTGACACTTGGAGCATTAAAAAGGACTGCCTAAAGTTACTGATCTTTTACACAACTGCAATGATTGTCAAACTTCTAGAAGGTTTCAAATAGTTTACAAATAGACATACCCAGGCATGCAAAACATTTAAAATTCAAGGCACATTTCCACAAGGAGAAACAGAAACTCATTGATAATGATTTCCTTCCCCGAGGTTGTGATTAGTTATTTCCAATCTCATCAACTCTGCAAGAATGGGAGTCATTTGAAAGGTTAATTGTCTTGTCTAAAAGGTGACAGGTAGGACCATTGTCCAGACTGGAGTTAACCCAATACCTGATAAGGGAGCAGCTATTTTGAGTTTTGAACTGTATACAGGCTGGCTGAGAACTGCCATTCGGTACACAATCCCAGGAAGAACTTGGAGAGATGTCAATCTCTCTTTTGTCCAATGGAAGGTAAAAAGCAAAGGTCATCCGAAATGAACAGTTTGAAAAAGCCCAGGTGACCTACAGATCCCAATAACTGCAGAATTAGTGAGAAACAAGACACCTTCTCCATTTCCCAGCTGAATTGCTGAGTCCAGCTACAAAAGCCAGCTATTCGACTGCAGCAGTCATCGCAGCTGCTAAAAACTCTTCACTACAAGCAACCAAATTTTTTTAAACATTCAAATCCAATCCAATCAAATTCAATTCAGAGTCTCAACAAGCTGAGACTTTCCCGATCCAAGCTGACAAGACAGGGCTCTCACCGCCTGTCTTGGGCTCGATCTATATGGTCCAAGCTGATTGGAGTAGGTATAGCTCCTCCTCCAAGGCTTGATCTCATTTGCATCTTAGCCAAAAGGCCGAGATGCCACTTTAAAAAATTGCTTCAAGTGAAGCTAAAATGTAACCTAATGACTTCAACCAAGCGCAGCATGTCAATATTACGCTTGACCTTATCCAAAAGGCCGAGAAGCGACATGCGACCAAAACTTCAACTGCAAGCGATGGATCTACAGTGAGATCTTCAAGGATTGAACAGAGTTTCACCTTTACAAGTACCTTCTGTACTTACTTGTATTTAATCTTTGTATATATTTCATTAACTTTTATAATTTTACTTATCAGCAGTGTTTTCTAATCAACTTTATCTTATTTAAGGCTCAATCTTTGCTGTTGGTTATTTTAAAATTGAACAACATGCAAGCCAGAAGGGGGCGACATACTGATACATGCAAATTCTTAGTTCACAGGCCACTTCTGAGAAAATGTTGTGACAGAGAGTTTGAACATTTCCAAGAGAGTAGAAGTATTTGTGTGCAAATTAAAAATTTCTTTTCCTCTCATTTCCTAATGCTTCTGTGTAACTCAAGTGGGTAGCATGGTTATTAGCACTGTTGCCTCACAGTGCCAGGGACCTGAGTCCAATTCCTGGCTTGAGTCACTGTCTGCGCATTCTCCCCGTGCCTACGTGGGATTCCTCCGGCTGCTCTAGTTTCCTCCCACAATCTGAAAAGGCGTGCTGCTTAGGTGGATTGGCTATACTAGTGAACCTGAACAGGGGCCAGAGTGTGGCGACTAGGGGATTCTCACAGTAACATCATTGCTGTGTGAATGTAAGCCTAGTTGTGACACCAATAAATAAACTCTAAACAACTTAGAGAGCCACAGAGGTTTACAGCATGGAAACAGGCCCGTTGGCCCAACTTGTCCACACCGTCTTTTTTTTTAAACCCTGAAGCTAGGCCCAATTGCCCACATTTAGCCCATATCCCTCTATACCCATGTTACCTACGTAACTGTCTAAATGCTTTTTAAAAGACAAAGTTGTAATCACCTCTACTACTGCCTCTGGCAGCTTGTTCCAGACACTCACCACCCTCTGTGTGAAAAAATTGCCCCTCTGGATGCTTTGTATCTCTCCCCTCTCACCTTAAACCTATGCCCTCTAGTTTTAGACTCCCCCATCTTTGGGAAAAAGTATTGACTGTCTAGCTGATCTATGCCCTTCATTATTTTACAGACCTCTATAAAATCACACGTCAGCCTTCTATGCGCCAGAGAAAAAAGTCCCAAGCTATCCAGCCTGACCTAAACTATACTTAGTCTGAATGATAAATCATGCAAATATTTGATTTGTTATTATCACATGTATGAGGATACAGTGAAAAGTATTGTTTCTTACAGGCTATACAGACAAAGTATACCATTCATAGAGAAGGGAAGGAGAGGGTTTGGAATGTAGCGTTACAACCATAGTTAGGGTGTATAGAAAAATCAACTAAATGCAAGACAGGTCCATTCAAAAGGTTAATGGCAGCAGGGAAGAGTTCCCGAGTACATCTTCTAGAGTATGCGCTGCAGTCTCCAAGGCGAATTTTGGAGCAAAAGAATAACTTTTAGCAGGAAGACATGTGACAGCACATTTGACACTGTGAAGTATGAGAAGCTACCTCCTCTGGCTGCGGAGACTGGATCTGGAGAACACGCCCACAGGATAAGGGGTCATCATTTTGAACTGAGATGTGAAGGATTCTTTTCACTCAGTGGGTTGTGACTCTGGAATTTTCTATCATGGACAGCTGTGGACACTCAAGTCATTGAGAATTTTCAAGACAGAGATTGGTAGATTTTTGGCTGCAAAGGGAATTAAGAGATATACTAATGTAAAGGGGAGTTGAGGTTAAAGATCAGCCACGTAGACAGTGGAACAGATTGATGCGGGGTAATAAAAAGTCACATTTATGGAAATCTGGATGAATAAGCAGAGGGAATGTTCTAAGAATAACAAAATTCACCCACCCATGTCTAGCTAATCATTTTGAGAGATTCATTCAAAAGTAACAATATCTGTCCATACCTTACCCCAAACTTTCACTCCCTCCATTATGGCACACAGACTACAGTGTGTACAAACTTGCCGAGGTTTCTTCAAAATTACTCCTCCCCTAAGGCTGTGTAAACCATGAATTAGAAGCTCTGCTCTTAATCTCAAAGTAGAATCCTTGTTCAGATTCATGTGGCTGTTAGTCACACATATTTTATCAATCCAAGACAGTTGAAGTATGTGTGTGCAAATTAAGAATTTCTTTTCCTTTTATCTCCTAACACTTCTGTATAACTCTAGTGGGTGGCACAATGGTTAGCACAGCTGCCTCACAGCCCCAGGGACCTGAGTTTGATTCCTGAGTTCAATTTGAGTCACTGTCTGTGTGGAGTCCGCACATTCTTCCCTCGCCTGTGTGAATTTCCTCTGGCTGCTCTAGAGACAATGCTTAACCCTCTCTCCATTCACATTGTCCGTACCTTTAAGAATTGATTACCTGTAAAGACTTGCATTTCAACCATTATCTTGTAAATTGAGTTTGTCTCTATATGCCCCGTTTGTGAACAGAATTCCCACTCACCTGATGAAGGGGCAATGCTCCAAAAGTTTGTCCCTACTGCCACTAAATAAACCTGTTGGACTTTAACCTGGTGTTGTGAGACTTCTTACAATGTCACCATCAGGGGGCAGCAAAACTCATTTTGGCAGCAACAAACTATTTATTAGTGTCATATTAGTATCATATTAGTATCATAGATTTATCTTGACACTGCAATGAAGTTACTGTGAAAATCCCTTACTCGCCATCCTCCAGAGCCTGTTCGGGTACACTGAGGGAGAATTTAGCATGGTCAATGCACCTAACCAGCATGTCGTTTGGATGATGGAGGAAACTGGAGCATCCGGAGGAAACCCATGCAAATACAGGGAGAACATGCAGACTTTGCGCAAACAGTCACTTAAGCCTGGAATTGACTAACCACTGTACTACCGTACCACCCCACTTGCATTTAAATAGCACCTTCAACACGCTGTAAACATCCCAAGGTATATCACAGGAGAAAACTAGATTGAAATGGTCACTGGATTAAAACGAGGATACGTTAGGAATGGCGATCAGGAGTTATATCAAGGAAGTAAGTTTTAAGAACCACCATTAAGTGGGAGGTGATAAGTATGGGAGGCGGCACGGTGGCACAGTATTTCACACTGCTGCCTCAGCTAGAAACCTGGTTTCGATTCTCAGCTTGGGTCACTGTGTGGGCTCTGCATGTTCTCCCAGTGTCTGCTTGGGTTTCCTTTGGGTGCTCCAGTTTCATTCCACAGTCCAAAGATGTGCTGGTTAGATGCATTGGCCATGCTAAATTCTCCCCCAATGTATTCGAACAGATGCTGGAGTGTGGCAACTAGGGGTTTTCACAGTAACTTCATTGCAGTGTTGATGTAAGCCTACTTGTGATAGATAAATTAACTTCACTTTAATGAGTTGAATAGACTGTTGGTGCGATAAGATGGTTCAACAGAATGGGTCTGAGATGACTGATAAGAGTGATGGAGCGGACAGGGTTAAACAGAAGACCAGAGTTAGTGGATTCAAGGGGAGGAGACAATGGGGGAAAGGGATATTAATGTTATAGAGATTGGGAAAGGTGAGGTCAAGACAAGATGAGAAATTCATAGTTGGAAATCCAGAAGCCAACGTAGGTCAGTGAATACAGGAGGTAATCGGTTCATGAAACATGTATGAATTTGCAGACAAGTACAGATGAGCTGGAGTTTGGGGTTAGCGCTGCTGCCTCAGTGCCAGGGGCCTGGGTTCGATTCCCAGCTTGGGTCACCTTCTGTGTGGAGTCTGCACATTCTCCTCATGCCTGCATGGATTTCCTCCCACCCTCTGAAAGATGTGGTTAGGTGCATTTACCTGAACAGGTGCTGGAATGTGGCAACTAGGGGAATTTCACAGTAACTTCATTGCAGTGTTAGTGTAAGCCTTACCAGTGACAATAGATAAATTTTAACTTTAATGAGGATGGAAACCAACAAGGACCAGATTTACATTAGCCAAGTTTGGAGGTAACAAGAACACGAATGAGGGTTTCAGCGGAAAACGAGGCAACGCTGGAAGACAGGAGATGTTACAAAGATTGGTGAGCTTGGAGATTCAATTGGACAATGAGATTGTGAACAGTTTGCTTCATAACCCCAATGTCTGGGGCCAAGGGAACAAAGTTCAGACCGAGGGCCACCAAAGATAGCGATTTCTGTCTTCCCAGGTGACAGCTTGATGACATTGGAGATGTGTGAAAGGAGAATGGTATAGTCAGCCCTAATCAAAGGCTGCAGACAGGTCAATGAGGATGAATAAGAAAATTTACCTTTATTCATCCACAGAGGATATCATTTACGTCTCATACAATGTCCCTACAAGTGCAGGAAACAACCATTCAGCCCATTGATCCTGCAATCCCAACAATCCCACCCAGGCATTATCACCGTAATCCTATGTATTTACCTTGCTAATCCCCCTGACACCAAGGGGCAACTGAGCCAATCAACTTAATCTGTGCATCTTTGTGGATCATGGTAGGAAATCGAACCATCTAGAGGAAATCCTCAGAAATGGGGAGAACGTGAAAACTCCACACAGACAGTGATCAAGACCAGAATTGGACCCAGGTCCCTGGCGCAGTGAGGCAGCAGTGCTAACCAAGAGAAAATGCTGGAAAACCTCAGCAGGTTTGACAGCATCTGTAAGGAGAGACAAGAACTGATGTTTCGAGTCAAGGTGTCCCTTTGTCAAAGCATTGCTAAGCACTGTGCCACCATGTTGCCTTTCTTCTGGAGAATAAAGTTCAACCACCTCTAAGGCATTTTGAGAACTTTGATGCAAGGTTTAAAAATTATTACAGAAATGAAAAGCTGACAATTTTTTTAAACCACACAAAAAGGGAATGTTTGTGGTTGAATTAGCACCATTCTAATTATTCTATCCTGAGCAGTGTTTCAGCTTTGTGACCTTGCTAAATGATCACCTAGCAACCAGAATTGAACAATGTGAAACATCATCTTTACCTGTAAACCTGAACTCTATCCTAGGTATCACTGGGTGTGGCAAAATACACAGTCAGGATAAAAGAGTGGTTAAGTGAAGCTTCTGGAGGACAAAAGCGTCAATGCTATTCTTAGAATATCTCAATCTTTGGAATCCAAACTTTCCACTTCATCTTTTATTACAACAAAAATTCAAAGCTGTTGCTTTTAAAACCCTCCCCCTGTTCATTTGGCAAATACGCAGTCTGGAAGTAGACTTGTTAATTAATCTCTTGGCAAAAAGAAACTTGCATTTTTATCATGCCTTTCAAAATGTCCTCAAGTTCTTTATAGTCTATAATGTATTTTCTTTTTGAAGTGTCATCACTGTTGTGATGCACAAAAAATGGCACTCAAATTGCACATACCTCAATCTCAAGCTAGCAGCCAAAGTACACAAGACGGCAATGAGAAAATTACATTAACCTTTCTCACAAGAGTTAGAACAATAGAAAACAGGAGCAGGAGTAGGCTATTCGGCCCTTCGAGCCTGCTCTGCCATTCACTATGATCATGGTTAATCATCCAACTCAATATTCTGGTTCTCCCCCTGCCATCCCCCATATCTTTTGACCTCCTTCACCCCAACAGCTATACCTAAAACTTTTTGAAAACATACAAGGTTTTGGCCGCAACTGTTTTCTGAGGTACAGAATTCCATAGACTTACCACTCTCTGGGTGAAGAAATTTCTCTGCATCTCTCTCCTAAACGGCCTACTCTGTATCCTGTAGTCAAATCATCTCACTATGAAAGGCAACATACCATTTGCCTTCTTCACTGCCTGCTGCACCTGCAGGCTTACTTTCAATGACTGCTTTATGAGGACATTTTGTTGCACATTCCTCTTGCTCAATTAATAGCCATTCAGCCCTTCAAGCCAGTTCTGCCACTCAACTAGATCATGGTTGATCTACATCTTTATTCCATTTACCTGCTAAAAATGGTGATTATCCCAAGCTACGTACAACTACTCCAGAGAATCTCAAGACTAAGCCCTTGGCACAGCTGTCATGAACTCGCCAATGACCTTTCCTGCTCAGGAGAGTGTGGTGGAGCAATTCTGCTCAATATTTCCAACAACTTCAAAAATGAAACTGTCCAATGATATCACTTAGTTAATATTTATACCACACAAGTGCTTGTCAATGACCATGTCCATCATAAATAAGAACCAATGCACCATTAATGGCAAACCCATCAACATTATTAGCCACTTGATAGTGCAGAACTTGAATCTTGCTGAAAAGAGAAATATGCTGCTGAAGCTTTTCATTTTGTACTCATCAGGACAAGTATAAGAATACCAAATTTCAAACAATCACCGCAATTTATAACATGGGAGAAAAGTGCCTTGACTGGCACGTCAACTTAGATTGGCCACCATGTTGCCATGCAGAAAACGACAGGATTTCCAAGTTCCCTGGTAATCAAAAAAAAAAAGTCTTGAGTATATTTCCTTTTGCTTGCAGAGAATAGACTCTTGTGTATGGATCCACATAATTTCTAGCAAGTGTAAATGAGTTGTGTCATCAGCTTGACTGATCATCAAAAACAGGTTGTAAATGCAGGTCTTAGCACACTCGGGACTGTTCAGCAAGTTCTGCTCAATTGTGGAATCACGTCAAATAGTAGACATTCTATTTTCAGTTTTGGAGCATGAGTTGGATGATGAGAAGTGGAACTCCCTAAACACAGGAGAAGCTGAGGTGGCAGAAGTTACAGATTTAGGTTTTTGAGGAGTTAAGGACCACTTTTTGCAAAGTTTCCTGTGTCTGCCTTTTGTAGCCACATTACTAAAGGGGCTAAAAAGCTTCCAGGCTTTTTCATCATCAGATCATCAGAGAGCAGAAGTATGATCAAAGGTACACATCAGACTTCTACAATGAAACCTTTGCCTCAAGAATCACAGATCAAAATACAAATACAGTTTTTGTTTTCTACTTTAATTCAGCTGATGTGCATGATAGTGGTACAGGTGCCATTATTGCCCCAGCAGCTTGTTCCAGACACTTATCACCCTGCGTGTGAAAGAACTACCCTTCTGAACCCTTTTGCATCTCACTGCTCCCACCTTAAACGTATGGCTTCTAGTTTTAGGCTCCCCTACCTTTGGGAAAAGATATTGACTATCCAGCTGATCTGTGCCTCTCATTATTTTATAGACTTCTACAAGATCACCCCTAAGTCTCATACACTGAAGGGAACAAAGTCCCAGTCTATCCGGCCTCTCGTTATAAATCAAGCAAATTTGTTGCCAACAAATTGCACAGATCAAGCCAATAATTCAACTCAGACTTTTCTTAACATTAAAGGAAAAGACAGATTTGGAAAAACCAAAATCTATGGATTTGGTTGTCATAGAATCCCTACAGTGCAGAAAGAAACCATTTGGCCCATTGAGCCTGCACTGACAACAATCCCACCCAGGCCCTATCCCCATAGCCCCATGCATTTACCCTAGCTAACCTCCCTGATACAAAAGGGCAATCTAGCATGATTTGGAAAGACCAGAATCTATGAGTTGGTTATGTGGCTGGATAATTATGGTGACAGTTACCTTACATTCTCTTCTTTATCGATGCTAGTCTTCAAAATGAGGCCATTAGGATGATGTCAGGAAAAAGAATAATGGAGATATGGAACTCTCTCCCTAAAGAGACGTTGCACTAACAGTGGCCAGAAGTTCAAAACTAAGATTAAGAAAGATCTCTTGAAGGATAAGGGTAGTGAGATAGAGGGGAGAAACAGAATGAGCTGTGATCTAACTGAATGGCAGAATGAGGGGCTGAACGATCTCTCTTGTTCCTACATTTACGTTGAATTCTCAAGGAATCCGCACGTGTACATTTTTCTATTTACTGGAAGAGCGGAAGGAACACCTTCCCAAATTCAGAATCCTTGTCAGAATGGATTAGACTGACTTTTAAACCATTACAAAACACCAAACAGCCAGGGTTTCCATCATCTCAAACCTTTATTCAAACTTCATTGTCCACAGAAATAACAGGCATAATTACAAAAAAAACCTCTCCAAAAGGTAAAGATACAAATTAGTACAAAGTACAACAGAAGAAGGTGGGAGAATCAGTGTGTGTGACCTTTGTTAACAGTTTACATTCTACAGTGCAGCCTCCATCATGCTTGCATGTCAGCTGAAAGCAGAATTTCCTTCACGTGTTTAGAAACTTTTTCTTGTCCAACAATGCCCCCACCCCTCACTCTCCCAAACCCTCTTCCCGTTTCTCAAAACTCGCATTCTTTCCCTGCAATATTTTTCCATGGGTACTGTTGAGTCCAAGTGATCATTCTTTTCATGCAATAATGATGAGTGGCAGCCTTGACTATTCCATCCCTGGTCCCAAACACCCCCCCCCCACCCCTCCCTCCCTCCTTACCCAACATCTACAAGCCCTTTCCAACAGGACTACTTGACTATCAGTAAGGAGCAGGAACTCGGGCTGATTGGACCGTTCCCATCCAATGCCCACAACATCATGTCAACAGAGAAGACTTTCTCTGCACAAATCAGATATGGAAAAAGTGGAATCCTGACGGCTGGAGGGTGATAAATAGAAAAGGGAAATAACATCTGCTAGTATCACAGAATTATTGCAGCACATAAACAATTCTCTACCACAGAGGGCAAAATCACTGAATGTTTAAGGAAGAGATAGGTTTCTAGACTCTAAAAAGGCACCAAGAGGTATGGGGTAGAGTTTGGTATTGAGATTGAGGAACAGCCATGATCATACTGATTGGCAGGGCAGGCTCAAAGGGCCAAGTACACTCCTCCTGTTGATATTTTCTACATTTTCCCATGAAAATTTCAACACGCTGAAGACATCGATCCTCATTCATCTCTTCTTCCTGTGGTATTCATTTTTCCTACGGCTCGCACAAGAAAGTGAGACTTTCCCTATTTGTTCTGCCAAAGTCTGTCAATTTTGAATGACCTCTCTGAAGGACATTCCTGAATCTTTCTGCTCTAAGCAGAAAGAATGTAATTCTCTCCAATTCCTCCACATGACTGAAGTCTCTTACTCCGAGCAGCACTCTACTTTAAGCCGAAGCTGTACCTCTATCCGTCTTCTCACTTAGTGGAGATGTACATGCTGAATGGATTTCTGTCAGAGATTTGACTGCTCTCTGGTATCTCAGTTGGTGTTCATCGTTCCTAGCTGTGACATTTCAGCCGAGTATCTGACTGCAATAGATTGGATCCCCTCTTCACCCATGCACATAGCTGCTTTCTCAACGAAGGCCAACAACGAGGAGAGACAGGCACATCCCTCCTCCACACCAGTCCCTGCCACTACTGCTAGCCCATGACACAGAAGACATTTCCCAAACCATTACACTCTCTAAGATCAGCAAACTCAAAGAGATCGGAACCAAACAGAGGAATGTTGTACCCCAAATGAAAACATACTCAAGCCCTCGATAATTTCATTTAATGCATAACGATTAGAGCCAGGGAAAGAAGAAAGCTTCTGTACAATCAAATTGAAACACTAGCCAGAGAAGGACATGGGGATTGAACCTATTCTCATTCCACTTTCTGACAACAGAAATAGAGTTATTCTAAAATGGACCTCAAAGGGCGGAATTTTACTAGCATATCCGTCTGAGGTTCGTATGATCCCATCCTAGGCCAATGAAGAATGCCATTCTCCAAGCTTCATCCACCCTCAGAATCAGGGTGAGTGTGCCGATAAAATTCTGGCAAAAGTATCTACAGCATTCCAGATAGACTAACTACTATTAAAGTCAACAGCATACAAACTTTAAATTCCACATTAGCATCTGCAACATTAGCCATTTTCTCAGCAAGTCCTCATTAGTAATCACTAATACTAAATCCTTCATATAGCCAACTCCATATTGACATATTGGTTAGACTGAGAACATTCACAAAACAGTTCAACATTAAAATCCAACTTCCAATTTATCACAAAACATTTACATAACAAATTTGAGAATTCACTAGGTTTCATACCAAAGATCAGGGATAATGAATGTACTTGTTGGCATTTTTTTCAAAGAAAGATGGGTAATAAAACCGCCACTCTGTTATTGGTAGCTCCAAAAACCACCTCAAAAAGAATACCACCCAATGGGAAAGCTTCAGACTGGAATTTTAATATAAATGAAATTGATTTATTCAATTTAAAAAGTAGTTTTGCTGATCAGTTGAAATAGCACAGTCATGTCTGAATCATTTGTTCATCTAACAAATGGCACAGAAATCACACAAGTTATTCCCTCTCCCACAGCCTCTCCTCTTCCATAAATATGCAGCTACAGTGATAGCAGTCATACAAGTGCCTAACACCCTCAAAGTGGCCACCTACATGAGGCAAGATGGCGAGAGCCTAGTCTGTCTGAAAATGGAGGTGCATCACAAACTACCCCCAATTCTGCTTTGTAATTAAGCCCAGTATATGCACCTCCCCGAAGTCTAAAACTCTGTGTTTCAGTGGAATTCTCCACTGGTCCTTTAACCATATCTATGCCTCCACTATTCCTTCTCATTCAGCAGTTTACACATCTTCCTTTCTTTTAAGAAAAGTGTGGTGGGTCACCAGACAACAGGGGAAGAGGAGCAGTTTTAGCTTCGCTCCTCCGAGCCACTCTCCTGCTTGCTCAGGGTCAGCAAGATTACCAATTCCAGCCATCCGACACCTAACAATTGACACTGTGCCCTTCCGATCCGTTATGGCTCCTTACTAACATCGTAAAACAATACAACACAGAAACAGGCCACTGGGGCCATCGCACTTGCAATTGATTCATTTTACTTAACCAAGCACCTCAGACATTGAACCACAATGGAGTCGGTCACCCAAGTGAAATAAACATTTCAAGACACCAAGTGTTTAGTCCTTTTTTGCTTCATCAAGGTCTCAACTACATTTTCCCTACACAAAAAGATTGAACAAACCAATACAAAATGCAAAAACACTAATTATTTTCATATAAAATGAAACTCTGCTACTGTTAACACTAACAATGTTAAATCACACACTTTAACCATTCCTAAAAACCACTTCATTTTCCAACGTTAACAAAAAGACAAAGCATGCTTCAGAGATCATGGGTAGACCGAGCAACAGAGTGAGATAAGAGTGACCCACAGAGGACAACCCAGGACTTTGAAGAACTTAAACATACACCTCTGTTCTTTCCCTCCCTCCTCACCCCTAAAAGAAACAGTAGAAATAAGAAAATAAGGTTATAGTCAAATAAAAAGTGAAGGCTGTCATTTCAGCTTCTATAGTGTTGACGTTAACTGTACCAATGAGAGACTTCTAATGGAAACATTTTGATTCAACTGAACTGCTGGGATATAAATACATCGTACCTGCCTCACCAACTGGAACAACTGCCTGACAACTTTTATAACCTAATCGAATGCTGCTCCACACCAAGAAAGCGCACCACCAAATGGTGCTCATTAGATACTGATCAGGAGCAAGAACCCTGGCTGCTTTGTGTTTCATCCCCTTCACCTTACCATCACACCAAACCAACCCGCCCACCCTCCCCACTGCAACCTCTCTATTACAGTCCTAACTAAAACCAATAGATTCACTCTGTACTGGGGCAATCATCAAAGGATTTTCTGGTACTTTTACATGAGAACTTCCTAAAAAATATATATATATATATAAAACGAAAATCACACATACAAAACTCCTGCCAAATACAGAAAATTCTTATTAATTTCAGGGGAGATTAAAACCAGTTTCTAAACATACATACAGTACAAAAGGCAAATCTTGATAAGATTGATGAGTTTCCAACCAGTAATGTTCCTCAGTTCGTGTAGTGTATTAAAGAGACAAGAGTGTTTGTTTTTGAATTGTGAGCTACACAATGGAACCATCACGATGTTGTGCTGGAATCATGACGGGAACAGCCCCCATCCGATTCAGACTAGGGGCGGCTACCTTGAATGAAGGGTTGATGTTCGGGCTGTGATTCGGCAGGCGGTCCAGCTCTTCAGTTGCCAGTCGGTCATAATGGGTCTTGTATGGTTCCATATTGGAGGGAGACATGGAGCCCAGGGAGGAACGCTGAGAATCCACCGTGTAACTTCGAGCCGTCGAAACGCGACTTTTTGGGGCAGGAACGTCCTCTCTGTTAAGAAAAGGGAGCAAGACATCATTTAAATACAATGTAAACAAACAGAATCTACAAGGTTTTTGCACATTTCTATCATTACTACTGGAGATTGAAAAGCACTTCACAGCTGATGACGGACTTTTGAAGTAGATTCTTACAATGTAGGAAATTTGACAGCTCCATAATTAATGTGATAATCCATTTTCCTTTTGTGATGTTAGCTGAAATATTAAGAAATCTCACAACATCTTAATCTGGAATCACGAACATTCAGAGTGCTGCTCCTTCATCAGGTGAGTGGAGATAGGTTCACAAAAATAGGGTTGGAATGTGATCTTTACGTGATTCTTCCAACCATTCTTCACATTCCAATCTGTAGTTATTTTGCAATTGTATCTTTGCCTATATATGCCATGTTTGTGAATCTACCTCCATTCACCTGATGAAGGAGCAGTACTCTGAAAGCCCGTGATTCCAAATAAACCTGTTGGACTTTACTCTGGTATTGAGAGACTTCTAACTGTGCCACTCCCGTGCAATGAAGGCATCTCCATCCCTGTTGAAATATGGACTCGGAACCTGGGAAACTCACTTGCCCTTCCGAGAAACAGTAATATCATGTGATCTTTAATGTCTGCCTTGGAGCACATGACGACTCCTCTGAAAGACAGCATCTCAGACACTACTTCGCTCCATTAGATACAGTATCAGATTTGATTCTGTGTTCAAGTCCATGACCTGCTAACACAGAATGCTACTTGCTGAGCCACAGCTGACACTCTTCATGCAGAATTTAGCACTAACAGCTTTTCCAGGCACCACACTTTAGGGAGCCTTCCAAAACCTTAGAGATGGTGAAGAGGAGATTTTCTGGAATGGTAAAAGGAACAAGGGACTTTGTGCTGTGCAGAGACTGGGGAGAGGCAGTGGCGTAGTGGTAGTGTCATTGGACTCGTAATCCAAAGACCCAGGGTAATGTTTCAAAGACCTGGATTCAAATCTCACTATGGCTGATGCGTGAAATCTAAATCCAATAAAACAAATCTGGAACCAGAAGTCTAACATGACCATGAAGCCATTGTCAATGGCCTTTAGGGAAGGAAATTTGCTCTCCTTACCTAGGCTGGCCTTTATGTGACTCTACAGGCACAGCAATGTAGCTGACTCTTAAAAATACCCTCAAGGATAGGTAATAAATGCTGGCTCAGCCCGCATCCCATGAATGAATTAAAAAAAAGCATTCTCCTTTGAGCAGATTTGGAAGTGCTAACAAGCAAGGACGTCACCAAAACTTTTTGGTCCTGCATACATCAGGACAAACACAAGAATGCCAAATTTCAAACAATCGCAACATTTCATACTACAGGAGATACAGGCTGAGAAGTCAACTCCAAGAGGGGAGGGGAAACTACTGTCACCTTATTTCATAGGGCTGCTCCTTCTCATAGGTTTTCTTCTTCTTTCTCCAAAATAGGAACCACATGCTAATGGCCAAGAAGATTAGAATCAGCAGCACTGCTATCACGATTCCCGCGATCCTCCCGGCATTGTTCGATGCTTGAAGTAAACAAATAACGTGAGGAACTTCAGTTCTTACTTGGTGAAGAAATCAATAGCATTTCCACAATAAACACATGTTTTCCACTTCCCTTGCTCCACATCAATCTGCATTGCTCATGATGGGCCAAATGATCTACGCCTGCACTGTAATAATTCTATAACTCACCTCCGGAGGATACTAATTGATATTAAGAATTCCAAGACTCCCAACAATCTTAAGAAATACACGCAAATGGTTATTTTCACATGGAGAGTTATGCAGCACGGGAGACCATTCTGCCCATTATATTTGCTCTTTTGAAAGATCTATCCTTTCCACTGTCCTTTCCCAAAACCATGCTAACATGTCCCCACAGTATTTACCCTATTTAATTTTGTAACTTACTATTAAATCTGCTTCCACTATCCTTCCAGGCAGCACTTTGTTGGATTAAAATAATTCATTTTAATGAATTATTTAATTCATTTTGTATTAATGAATTGGAAACGACAGTTCTTTGCATTTTACCATTTCTTTCAATATTGCTCAGGTAGTGAACCAGAGTTGCCAAAGCTACAATAGTTTACGGGCAAATGCAAGAACAAAAATGACAGTAAACTACATACTGTCAAGAAAACCCAACTGGTTTACGAGTGTCCTTCAAGGAAAGGCAATCCTGGGTGCTCATCGACCTAAATCACAGACTATCTGGTCATTAACTGGTTGTGGAAGTTAATCGCCTGCAAATTGGCTGCCATATCTCTGATTGCGACTACACTTTGCAAGTCCATTTGGAACAAACAAAGATAAAAGTTTAAAATTTATCTATTAGCATCACAAGTACATTACATTAACACTGCAATGAAGTTATTGCAAAAATCCCCAGTCGCCATTCTCTGGTGTCTGTTTGGGTCCACTGAGGGAGAATTTAGCACGGCCAATGCACCTAACCAGCACATCTTTCAGACTTGGAGGGAAATGGAGCACCCGGAGGAAACCCACGCAGTAACAGGGAGAATGTTCAAACTCCGTACAGACAGTGTTCCAAGCCAGGAATTGAACCCAGGTCCCTGGCACTGTGAGGAAGCAGTGCTAACTACTGTGCTACCATGCTAATTGTTAAAGATGCTGTAAAAATTACAGAATCGTAGAAATCCTACAATGCAGAAAGAGGCCATTCGGCCCATCGATTCTGCACCAACCACAATCCTATCCAGGCCCTACCCCATATCTCTACACATTATACCTGCTAATCTCTCTAATCTACGCATCTCAGGACATTAAAGGGCAAATTTTGCATGGCCAGTCAACCTAACCCGCACATCTTTGGACTGTGGGAGGAAACTGGAGCACCCGGAGGAAATCCATGCAGGCACAAGGAGAATGTGCAAACTCCACACAGATAGTGACCCGAGGCCAGAACTGAACCCAGATCTCTGGAGCTGTGAAGTAGCAATGCGAACCATGATGCTAGTGCCACTCCGCAAGCTTTATCTTTCTACTTCTCCAAATTTCTGCTCCAGGGAAACAAATCTAGGGCTAAAAACCACAGGGAAAGAATTCCAGAAAAGGACAAAAATAATAAACCAGCGCTGGAAATAAACTACTTACGGGAAGTGACTAACAATTTGACATAACACTGTGAGCTCGCAATTCTATTGCTAGCCACACACTTGTAGTCGCCAGAGTAACTTGCTGACGCATTTTTCACATTCAGAGTTCCCTGTATTCGATCTGCACAGAAAAAGAAAACAATTATTTAAAATAAGAGAAAGCTGGGTGATAAAATCATAAGCTGGCTGTTTGGTGACAATCACACCTGGGTTTCGAAAGCTTGTAAAGAGCAAAAGGCAGCAAAGGATGGGCAAATGGAAGGTCCAGCATCATTTCACATCTCCAAATTTAGGTTCCACGAGCCTCAATCTCAGGACTGGTGGGCACGGGGAATGTGATGGTCAAATTGAAGGAATGAGAGGAGCAATTCTGATACACCAGCGGATGCATCAGAGAATGAGGGAGTACAGACAGAGCAAGCCAGAAGACAAAGTCAGGCAGGAGTACTTGCTCATTCGCTGAATTTAATGTATTGTACCCATTGCCCATAACACTGCCACCTCTACACTGGGGAGATCAAGTGCCGAGCGGATGAATGCTTGATGGAACACCTACGTTTAGTCTGCAGGCGTAAGCTTGAGCTGCCAGTTGACTGACGTTGCGGCAGTGAGACGTGAAGTTAACTTGAATAGCAGCAATTTGTCTTTCGATTAGGCACGGTACAGTTGTCCAGATGCAATGTTTTGTTTTTGATAATTTCAGCTCATAACATTTGCCCCAATCATACTTCAGCAATCGCATATTAACAATCCTACCTTCATGTTTACATCTCTAGATTCAGCTTTCTAAAAAAAACTTGTCCCATTACTAATCCCTTTCATCTCACATTATCATTCCTTGAGCCATTTAATCTCTCTTAACTACCACCTGGTCACAGGCCCTTGCTTTCTGCGGTTCCCACTTTTTCTCTACATCTGTAACTTGCTTAAAACCAGCTGCACTCAATGTCGTTGACCTGAGCTTTTTAATGCCATTTTTTTCTGAATATGTGTTGCCAGGTATGCTGAATATTTCCAGCATTTTCTATTTTGATTTTGGTTTCCAGCAAGCGTGCTATTCAGACAGAGGGCAGTGAATGCTTCCATGCCAAGCAAGTACCTTCCCATTCAAGGTGGTAGCTTTGCCAGGCAGTAGGGTAGATAACAACCATCAACACATGTACCTGAAGGCCTACCTCCCACTTCAATGCAAACATATGATAGTGTCCTATACAAACACACCCTTACCCATCACTGCTTTTACACACATACACAACTCCAGCGAGTTCATTGTAAAACACGTCTACCTAAAATTGCGGTGGCAGGCAATAAAGTTGAAGATCCCTCTCTGGTCCAAGTATAGACGATTGGTTGGGTTCCATCACTTAAACATTTCAGTACTAAATCATTTCCAATTTCTTGATCTCCTTCCACGGAACATATTGGCTTGGATGGTTTCACTGCGGAACAAACACAAAGCACAAAAGCATTCAGAATTGTGTACGGCAGAGATAAGCTGAAGTTCCGTTGCACATTGGGGATGATGACAATTCCAGGAAGCAGGTGAGTGAAAGGAGGAAGATGCACAGACAATCTATACTTGATGAATTTCAACGTATGGATGAAGAAACATATGCTAGAGCTCAGAGAGCTGTGTGGTGATTGAGGAACATCTATCTGTTTGGGGCAAAGGGAAGTTCCTGGGGATATTATTAAATTAGAAAGAGTGCAAAAAGATTTACTGGTTAGTTTGAGCTACAAGGATAGACTAGGACTTTTTCCTCTGGATCATAGAAAGCTGATGGGCGATCTAACAAAGGTCTATAAAATAATGAAAGGCACAGATCAGCTAGATAGTCAATATCCTTTCTCGAAGGTAGGGGAGTCTAAAAGTAGAGGATATAGGTTTAAGGTGAGAGATACAAAAAGGTCCAGAGGGGCACTTTTTTCACACAGAGGGAGGTGAGTGTCTGGGACAAGCTACCAGAGGTAGTCGTAGAGGCGGGTACAATTTTATCTTTAAAAAAGCATTTAGACAGTTTAATGGGTAAGATGGGAGAGAGGGATATGAGCCAAACGTGGGCAATTGGGATTAGTTTAGTGGTGAAAAAAAACGGGGTGGCATGGATAAGTCGGGCTGAAAGCCCTGTTTCCATGCTATAAACATATAAAATTCTAAGTGGGGTGAATTGTCTAGTTGAACAGTGAAACATAGATATTGATTGCATCCCTACGATAGGTGGCAGAACTGATTGAATTAAATATGATGGATACGACACATGTCATATAATGGTGGTGGATGTTGAGGCACGTAACTGGTGTACAATATTTAAAATCAACCACCAGTGATCATAAGAGTTCGCTTGGAGATTCCCTGTTGTCTTCCCTGCTGATATTTCAGGGTTTGGAAAACCCAATAGTGAAAAGGGGGCAGGAACTGCAGACTCTATGAACAACTACCTTTTCTATCACCTGTGTGCCATAAGGAGCAGGAAGACACACACTAAAGGAAGTGCAAAACCTCACATACTCACCTTCAATCTTCAGCGGCCTCACACTGCCATTATTTTTCTCTTGGTCAAAATTCATAGCCCATATTAATCTGCTATTCCATCCGTTATCTTTAGGTTCTTACAATCACTAAAATAGTCTCACCTCCTTGCAATGTTTTCCCTTTAGATCATCTCCTCTCCTGACTTTTCCAACCTTGGCTGTATCCTCCTGCACCTGACTCATGTTAAGGGTCATGTGAGGTGCAGAGCCAACAAACATGCCCCCATCATCAGGGCAAGGGTTTGTGGCCAAGAATTAGCAAACCATTCAACAATCAGCTTGTTTGATGCCACCAAAGGCAACTTCCTTACCCAAAACATCCAGCATTATCGATATGGTCTTTGAACCGGGAGACTTCTTCACTTTGCAATGGTACCTTCTCGCGTCGCTGGGTTTCAACCTCGTGATGTTGAGTGAAGCGTCGCCCATTTTGGGATCTGATGAGCTGAAGTGCACACGGCCTTTCATATCTTCAAGCTGAGTTTCATAGATCCTGTCCCCTGAATAGTCAATGACCTATTTTAGTGTAAAACACTTCAGTCATTAAGCAACCCAGGTGAGTCAATTAAGACAGTGACAAGTTCACCAAAACAGGTAAAATGATGGAAGGCAGAGAGCGTATGAACTTTGTGACATTAATAACATAAGAAATGGAGCAGGCCAAAAAATCCCTTAAGATGGTTCATCATTCATTAAGACATGGCTGATTTTCCTCATCACTTCCACTTTCCCACCTAATCCCCATCTCCTCGATTCCCTTACAAGAGTAAAGGTTAGCTCAGCTCCCTCAAGCGCTAAATGACCCAGGTTCATTTCCGACCTTGGGTGACTATACAGAATCTGCACATTCTCCCCATATCTCTGTGGGTTTCAAAGAACAATGAACAGTACAGCATAGGAAAACAGGCCTTTCGGCCCTCCAAGCCTGTGCTGCTCATTGGTCCAACTAGACCATTCGTTTGTATCCCTCCATTCCCAAGCTGCTCATGTGGCTATCCAGGTAATTCTTAAACAATGCCAGCGTGTCTGCCTTCACCACCCTAGTTGGCAGCACATTCCAGGCCCCCACCACACTCTGCATAAAAAACATCCCTCTGATATCGGAGTTATACCTTGTCCCTCTCACCACGAGCCCATGACCCCTTGTGATCATCATCTCTAACCTGGGAAAAAGCTTCCCACTATTCACCCTATTTGTACCCTTCATAATTTTGTATACCTCTAATAGGTCTTCCCTCATTCTCTGTCTTTCCAGGGAGAACAACCCCAGTCTACCCAATCTCTCCTCATACCTAAGACCCTCCATACCAGGCAACGCCCTGGTAAACCTTCTCTGCACTCCCTTTAAAGCCTCCATGTCCTTCTCATAGTGCAGCGACTAGAATTGGTTGCAATATTCCAAAATGTGGCCTAACCAGCGTTCTATACAGCTGCAATATCAGACTCCAATTTTTATACTCTATTCCTCTTTCTGTAAAGGCAAGATTCCTCTAAGTACTCCAGTTTTCTCCTATAGGCTAAAGGTGTGCGGGTTTGGTTAATTGCTCCTTAATGTCTTGGGGGGGGGGGGGGGGAAGAGATTAGCTGGGTAAATAAGGGGATAGGGCCTGGATGGCATTGTTGTCGGTGCAGACTTGACGGGCCTTCTTCTATTCTTTGATTCTATAATCCATCTTGATTATACTCTGAGCATCCATAGTGTTCTGGGAAAGGGAATTCCAAAATAATTTACAAACCAGCGAAAAAATTCCTCCTCATCTCAGTGTTAAATGGTTAAGCCCTTATCCAGAGATCATGAGACCATGTTGTAGAATGGAGGAAATACATAATTGAATAGGTGCTATTCATTAGTATTTAGTATTATGTTTTAGAATTGAAAAAGTAGACATATATTTATGTATAGCCATTTTTACCCAGAGTCCTTAAAGCATATACACAGCAGCACTAGCTGACAGCTTTGGTTTCAACAGATGTTAAGCAGCTGTTTTCTGTACCATGCACAAAGTAACACCAGAGCCTTTCAAGTTCTCTTCACACTGAGGAAGAATAAGAAAAACTCTCTAAGGTCATTTTCAAAAAATCTTTATAAGTTTTTATGATGTTACTCCAGACATGAAGGGGTTTGTCTTACAAAGAGAGATCGGGCAGTTTAGGCTAGTCCTTTCTGGGGTTTAGAAGAGTGAAAGGTGATCTAATTGAGGTATACAGACGATAACAGAAGGTTGACGTAGTGGATGTGGAGAGGATGTTTCTTCTTGTGGGGCAAGAGGTTATCGTTTTAGGATAAAGGGGTGGCAGATTTAAAACAGAGTTGAGGTGAAATTACTTCTCTCGAAGGACGGAGAGTCTGTGGAATTCACTTCCCCAGAGTGTAGTGGATGTCGGGACTTTGAGTAAATTTAAGGAAGAGATGGATAGATTTTTAACTAGTAATGAGTTTGAAGGACTATGGAGAATGAGCAGGAAGGTGGATTTAAGGCTGAGTTGTAATCAGCCAGACCATATTAAATGGTGGAACAAACTCAAGAGGCTAAATTGCCTCCTCCTGCTCCTGGTATTTTACACTTCTTACAATACTGTCTCTTCTTATCTATTCAGAAATCATTCTTACAACTTACCTCAGCAAATTAGAAAAATTGACTTTTTAAACAAAATCTATTTCTCTATTACAAGTTTAAAATAATTTCTATTAAAAAATAGAAACAATTGGAGGTAAACAGCAAAGATATTTAAAGATATTAAGGATATATTAAAAAACATGAAGACTATATATAATCAAACCGATCAAATCATTGTGAATAATAACGACACTTCAAAGAGGAGAGGTTAATCAAAGAGACAACACCCACTGCTGCTAAAGACTGATGCATTCTGGTTTAAACAAAGAACAGTCCAGCTCAGGAATAGGCCATTCGGCCCTGATCATGTTCACCTATCTAACCTAACCACTTATATCCCTCTATTCCCTGTTTGTTCACGTGTCTACCAAGCTAAACCTTAAATGTGGCTAATGTAACTGTCACAAATACCTCACTTGACAGTGCATTCCAGGCCCCACCACTCACTGTTTAAAAAAACTTCCCCCGCATATCCCCACTGAACTTCTCCTCCCTTATCTCGAACTTGTGCCTCCTTGTAATTGTCATTTCTGCCCTGGGAAAAAGCTTCCAACTGTTCACCCTATCCATACCTCTCAATTTTATAAACTTCTATTAGGTCACCCCTCAGCCTCTGTCTTTCCAGGGAGAAGAATCCCAGTTTATTCAATCTCTCCTCATAGCTAATATCCCCATACAAGGCAACATTCTGGTAAACCTTTTCTGCACTCTCTCCAAAGCTTTCACATCTTTCTGGTGTTATGGTGACCAGAATTGGACACAGTATTCCAAATATGGCCTAACCAATTTTTGATACAGCTGTAACATAATTTGTCAACTTTTATACTCAATGTCCTATCCAATGAAGGCAAGTATGCTATATGCTTTCTTCACCAGCTTTTCCACCTGCGCTGCTATGTTTGGGAGTCTGTGGACCTGTACTCACAGATCTCTGTTGTCTAAGCTCCTGATGATTCTGCCATTTATTTTATAGCTCCCACCTGAGCTGGATCTACCAAAGTGCATCACATTGCATTTGTCCGGAATAAATTCCGTTTGCTATTTCTCCACCCAATTTTCCAGCCAACTGATATCCTGACAATCTTCATCACCATCCACATTTAGAAAGATAAACTGGTCCAGTTTCCTTTCTGAAAATGAGAAATATTGTAGAAGAGTACAGGTAAAACTCCCTCAAATTTCTCCAGTTGTTGAGTGATTGGATATCGTAAAGCAGACAGCTTTTGTATCCAACAGCCCAACAACTGATTCACTCGGGGATTCGGGTGAAACATTACTTTGATTAGCGATGGGTATTCTTAAATTGTTATTTGCTGCTGAGTCGTATTTTTAAATTTTTACTGGATCAGGCATCAGAACTGAAATTATTTTTTATCATTTATAGTCATTAATGTTGTGATGTACTTTTCCATTTTTAAGTGTATTCTTTGTTAAATACTATAGTAAAGTTGTTGAAGTATCATGTGTCTTGTAGTCATCTGCATGCACTACAAGAACCCACCTCTGTTATTTTTTGAAATTGGAGGATACAATTTTTGAAGAGCGATTCCCCCCCCCCCCCCCCACACACACACACACACACACACACACACAGCCCCCCTCCCAGGTCATGACATCCAGGTAGTTATAACTTGGCCACCAATTTAACAGGCTGAAAAAGAGTCATATCTCTTAATAGTCACTTTCCTTGGGGAAAGATGTGAGTCATTTCCTCAGACCCAGAGTAAGTACCTGTGAAGTTGCTGCCTTGAGCTCAGGTGAGAGTGATTGCTGACGGAATGCCTGTGATGTAGTCTTTATTTGGGGCTAGAGTAATAATCTACTTCAGCAGACTCTCTGCCTTGGGTTAGCAACAGCATCAACCCTCTCAGCTCTAATCCAGTGTTTGGATGAAATCACCTGATATTCTTCTCTATAGAGAATATTCTGCTTGATAAGCAAGAGGGGGTGAACTGATCAGGCAGCAATTATGTAGGGCAGGTGGAAGAAACATGCCGGAATTTTATTGCCCACCTGCCACGGAATCGAAATGGGCAAGAGGCAGACAACGGAAATGTCCGTTGACCTTGGACAAGAATTTCTAGTCTCGCTCAAGCGAGGCTGTAAGACCCCACTCAGAGTGCAGGACAGATAGATGAAGTGTTTGCACAGATAGTAAGCAAAAATTGTCAAAGCACAAACACCAGGACAACAATACAAAACAAACAAAGAGAAGGAAGCAAGAATGCACAAACATTGACATTCAGTCGGATTGTCGAATTATCCAAACTCTGAGCTAGTTTGACAGATTCAGTGGACCAGTTTTAAACAACTGACCAATTACTTCACCTCAATTCATAACAGTTAGGTAGTGAAATCTCAGGTTTAATACCCACAATGAATGGTGAATCTGTGGGATCATTGGAAGTGCGTGACCACTCAATATCCAACGGCCCAATGTCTGTGCTGGCAAGCTTGAACCGGCATGGTAACATCACGCTGTCTCCATTACCAGCCTCTATGCGGTCTGGTGTTGGGAGAATTTCCAACCCCTGCGATGAACCTGCAGCACAAAATAAAGTTACTTCAGCATTCTGCTGCGCAGCAAAGAACGTGAGATTATCACATAACATGTCATTGGCTCTCTCTCTCTCTCTTCAAGGTTGCCTGAGCTGGCAACAGGAGTATACTAGCAGCTACCTATTCTGCACAAGAGCTTAAGAGTGCTGTGCAAGCTCCTGTGTATTCTTTCTCTCTCTCTCTCTCACACACACACACACACACACACGCTTCTGCCTTTCATGCACTCCTAGTTGGATACTTCTACTTTGCAGAACAATGCAAAGATGACCCCAGTTTCTATGTCTGCAACAGGTTTACTTACAAGAATTTTAAGATATATCTGTAATGGAAAGATGTTTGCACTCATGTTTACAGCTCAGCAACCTGGAGGCCACATGCAGCCCATCTGGGTTCTGAATGTGGCCCACAACTATTGGCTGTTGCCAATAATTTCTATCTATGTAGCTTTTTTCCCTCTCTCTATGATTGAAATGTTACACGTGTAAAACAAGGGCACGCGAAGCGAGCTACATGTTAATTGCACACAACACTGACAGAGAGCCGTGCATTACCTGTGTCCAAAGTGTAATTTCTTTTTTTGTTTTACCATTTGCAGGTGATACTTCTATTAATATATAAATGATTAAGCATCTTCTATAACTCATGAAATATTTGGGCACGTATTAAATGGATTTGATTTTATTCATGGGATTATGGTTATTGAACAAGACCAGGTTCAATCTTCACAGTATTACAGAGTGTAGAAATGCTCTTTGGCTCATTGAATCTGCACTGACATATATTAAAAAAAACTCTTCTCCCTAACTATCTAATCTTATTTACCAGCATTTGGTCCACGGTCATAAGATTCAAGGCTAGGGGCCAAGTACTGATAAATTGGATTAGTTGGTATGTCAAATGATTCTCACGTTGGTGTACAGTTGATGGTTCAAGGGCCTCTTCTGCACTCAGTGATTCTGCGAACATTGAATTTGTACACTGCAAATTCCTACAAATAGCAAAGTAACACTGGACAGATAAGCTGTTTCAGTGACGTTGGGTGAGGAATAAATGTTTGTCACTCCACTGAGGAGAATTCATCTTAATCTAATGCAGTTTCAAGGTTGGAAAGCTCAGCTTAACCTCTCTTCTAAAAGATGGTGCATTCCATGAAGTGCCTATCCGGGTTACACACACCCTGGAGTGGTAACTTTCCAACTCAGAAACGAGACTGCTACTCACTGAGCAGTAGCTGATGTCTATTTCAGGTTGGGATTGCACAATTCTAACAAGACAGATGTGCATAGGAAGCATGATTCAGAGGATTGGGATGACAAAATTGCAGCCCCATCTCTGCTCCAGTGAGTATAGCTTACTGCTCAGTGCAAGGATTGCTCCCCAGGAACATTGTTGACAATTTCTGATACTACACTGGAAGATTCAAAGGATACTGTAACATAACCTTTTCGTAGAATCACAGAATCCTGACAATGCAGAAGGAGGCCATTCGGCCCATCAAGTCTGCACCGACCACAATCCCACACAGGCCCTATTCCCACAACACCATGCATTTATCCTAGCAAATCCCCTGACACTAAAGGTCAATTTAATATGGCCAATCCACCGGAGGAAACCCATGCAGGCATAGGCAGAATGTGCAAACTCCACACAGACACAGGCCTGAGGCTGGAGTTGAAGCGTGTCAATGGTGTTATGAGGCAGCAGTGCAAACCACTGTGCCACCTGCATGGGACATGTTGTTGTATGACGTGGATGATGTATGACTGATATCAGTCAGTGATATGGTAGTAATAAAAACAGACAAGTGAAGAAGAATCATTTAGATCAGAAAAATTAACTGAGTTTCTACAGATGCTGCAAACCTGCTGTGTTTATCCAGCATGTTCTGTTTTTATTTCTGCTTTTAATTATACGATGATCTCTCTCTTTCTGGAGGGGTGCAAGAGAGGGTTCCTCACAGCAACATGCCTACCCCATAACTTGTTCAGTGCAGTAATAATAAACAGCTATGAAGCAAATATCAGCATATGCCTGCAGCCTAAAAACTAAGCTTCGCACCTAGAGCAAGCTAGTATCGTAGTCCACGGAACAACAAAGGTCAAAACCTGCCTCAATTGAAGGCTTTTAAAATAATGCAAAGACAAAGAAACACTATGTTCCTCTGGTCAGTGGACCAATAATCAAGATCATATTAAAGGGAGGTGAGAGGAATATTTTTCGGCAAGTTATCAGGGTCTGGAATGCTCTACCTTGCAAAGATGAGTATAGGAATAGGGATGTTTCACTGCAATTGCACAGGATGTTGGGAAGGAGACACACCTGGAGTATTTCGTGTCCTTATCTGAGGAAGGATGTCCTTGCTATTGTGGGAGTGCAGCAAAGGTTTCCCAGACTGATTGACAGGACGGTAGGTATGTCAAATGAGGAGAGACTAAATCAGTTAGGATTCACTGGAGTTTAGGAGGGGACCTCATTGAGACTTACTAAATTCTAACAGGATTAGACAGAATAGATTCAGAAAAATGTTCCCAATGGTGGGGGAGTCCAGAACTAGGGGTCAGAGTTTGAGGTTAAGGGGTAAACCTTTTAGTACTGACGGGAGAAGAAATTTCTTCACCCAGGGAATGGTGAGTGCGTGGAATTCACTTTCACAGAAAGTAGCTGAGGCCAAAACATTGTTTGATTTTAAAGGAGGAATTAGTTATAGCTCTTCTGGTTAAATGAATCAAGAGATATGGACAGAAGGTGGGATCAAGATATTGAATTTGATGATGAGCCACGATCACAATGAATGGTGGAGCAGGCTCAAAGGGCCGAATGGCCTCCTCCTCTTTCTAGTTTCAATGTATATTTCTAGGTTAAGACAGTGGAAGGGGATTTTTAAAAGAGCATGTTGGACAGGAATGAGGACTTTAAAGAGGTATGGGGGCAGGGTGGGTCCTAGCTGAGCTTTCAAAGGGCAAAGGATGGGCACAGTGGTTAGCACTACTGCCTCACAGCACCAGAGACCTGGGTTCAATTCCCAGCTTGGATCACTGTCTGTGTGGAGTTTCCTCCCATGCTCTGGTTTCCTCCCACAGACAGAAAGACGTGCTGGTTAGGTGCACTGGCCATGCTAAATTCTCCCTCAGTATACCCGAACAGGCAGCGGAGCATGGCGACAAATGGGATTTTCAGTGACTTCACTGCAGTGTTAAAGTAACCTACTTGTGACACTAATAAATAAACTTTTAAGAATGACCTCCTTCTATTTTGTTGTCAGAGGCACAGAGTTACTTTTCTGATGGCTTGGAGACAAGTGCTGGCTGTGACAACCTCCACAACGAGGAAGACTGTAAACTTGGGAGAACCAGGTTTTTAACCAGTTTTCTCTTGGCAAATACTGACAACTTCACTTTCAGGTTCTTCGAGCTGCCAACGTGGCCCATACCTCAGACACTGAAGTTAATGGTGCATGAATACAGCTGAATAACGATACATTTTTGTCTCCCACTTTTCAAAAAAATTGGAATGAAATCTCAAGAGGAGGAGTAAAGTGGAGCTGCCAGCTACTTTCTCACTTGTTTTGCCCATATAAAGCATTGCAGCCCAAGGCACCATGTGTTTTACTTGCAGGCTGATCCAGGTTGAAGTGTTTCTGATGCTAGGCAAAGTTCGTAGGAGAATAAATAAGGAAAAAAACACACAGGGAAGGTCGCCAAGCACCAAACTTCAGCAAAGGTCAGCTCTGAATACATTCATTGGGAAGCGATCAGGACAATGAAACAGTTAGGATTACAATGGGGAGTGGGTGAAGTTCATTCGTGTCATCTCAGTTAAGGGTTTAAATACCAAGGTTGCCCAGATTTCACAGAAAAGAAGAACTCGGGAAAGCTTTTTCTTGAGCAAACACAGAGAATAAGTTCCTGCCGAAAAGCAGAGAGTGTCAGGCAGTACAGACACCATCAACACGTAATTTGGCAAGCTCCTGACAAGAATGAGAGATAAGGAGAATATAAAGTTTTAAGTTTATTCATTAGTATCACAAATAGGCTTACATTCACACTGTAATGAAGTTACTGTGAAAATCCCCTAGTTGCTGCCCTCTGGCTCCTGCTCGGGTACACTGAGGGATAATTTAGCATGGCCAATGTACCTAACCAGCACATCTTTTGGACAGGAGGAGGAAACCGGAGCACCTGGAGCAAATCCACGCAGACATGGGAAGAACATGCAAACTCAGCACAGACAGAAGCCCAAGCCGGGAATCGAACCCAGGTCCCTGGCACTATGAGGTATCAGCGCTAATCACAGTGACATTGGGCTACCTCATATGTTTCTTCAAGCTCAGTCGATAGGTGTGGGTGCTGCTGGCAAGTCTAGCATTCAGTGGTCATCCTAAGTTGCTCTGCAACAAAGGCTATGTGCTGGGTGCAGAGAGGTAGGAATAGAAAGGGTACCTGGGTGCCTTTAGGCTAGCATGGACAAGATGGATTGAATGGCCTCCTTCTATGCTGCCTGACCTTTCTATGGTCAGATGGTGATGGGCCACTTTCTCGAATCTCTGCCTTCTGTCTGGTGAAGTTCATCTTGCGATGCTGTCAGATAATTCCAGAATCTGACCTGCCAATGTCGTTGGGCTTTGAATCTTTTCATCCACATATTTTTCCAGCAAAAGACTGCAGATGATCATTCTCTAGCCAGCTCACTATGATTACTGGTACCACATGTTGTGTTGTCCCAACAGAGTCCAGGATTATACAGTAAAGTGACTTTACCAATAGAACCAATGAACCGCCCCACAATCCAAACTTAACACATGGGGCAGCACAGCGGTTAGAACTGCCGCCTCACAGCACCAGAGACCCGGGTTCAATTCCCAGCATGGGCCACTGTCTGTGTGGAGTTTGCATGTTCTCCCTGTGTCTGCATGGGTTTCCTCTGGGTGCTCCAGTTTCTTCCAACAGTCCGAAGGTGGGCGGGTTAGGTGGACTGGCCATGCTAAATTGCCCTTCTGTGTCAGGGGGATTAGCCAGGGTAAATATATAGGATTATGAGAATAAGGTTCGAGTGGGATTTGGTCATTTGCAGGCCCAATGGGCCGAATGGCCTCCTCCTGCACTGTAGAGGTTCTGTGATTCCATGTCATGATAATGGGACAACCTTAGGAGGTGAACAGCAGAGCAAATAAGCACATTGCTTGAAAAAAAATGTTTGGCTTTATAAGATTTAACATCTGCAATAGCAATTTTCATTCCCACTGTAAAATTCATCCAATATTTCAGCCCATTATTTTCGTAATCAAATTCCTTAACACCAACTACAAGCAGTCAGTCAGTTAGAAACACACAGCACAAAGGGAGGCCATGCGGCCATTATATCCGTGCTGGCTTATTGCTGCCTAATTAGTGTCATTGAAGAAAATTTGCAAAACAATAGCAATCAAATTCCTTGTCTCCAAGTGTCCATCCATAATCCTTTCCGGCATTCCCTTCTCTTCGGAGCTCACTGTCTGTTTATCTTAATGTAGTAAGGGTTTCACAATATTTTCACTGCATCGGAAAACCCTTACTGATTTATAAATTCTTGTTTTCAGATTGATCTACTGTATATGTCAGGTTAAAAGGTATTTCTACCTGCACACTGCCCAAAAGCCAGTGCACGTGAGAACATGGGATTCCTCTGTATTCAGATGCAAAGACCGAAGAAAGTTTGCCATTGCTTTTCAGAAGCGAGATTACTTCTGTGGAGGAGTGTTAATCAACCCATGTTTATAAAGACCCAATATGTTTGGCCTCAAGATCATGATTTTGTGTATACTTGGCAGATGGGTGAACCATAACACCATCCCCACCCAAACCAACCATCAGACACAACATACTTTACCAGCATTAGTAATCACTCCACATGTGGATATGTTACATCATACTGCATCTCAAATCCTTAAAGCAATCTGGTATTTCTAGGCATCATAGTACGTGCTGTACAAGTTCTTTATTTTCTAGCCATTAAACACCTTCCAGCACATTAAAAAGTAACCTCACACCGGATGGATCAAAGATTGGGATCTTCAGAATGCGAGTGTGTTCCATTTGGAAAACCAGGAATAGCTGATCACATAAGGTGCCAAGAAAATGAGCTGAAAACAAAATTTCTGTCCAGCCCTTTAAAGAATTTCCCATTCATCTTGCAAACTTGCATGTAAAAGTACTTGCAGCTCACACTGATTTCTTTGGAGAACCAGAGCAATCAACCATGCAGCCAAATGCATGACACTTCATCACTCAGGGAGGGTACTTGGACCTCTAAAGAGGAGGAAATCTCAGCAGAACACCATGTACTTCAATCATACCCAAACTTCTTTTTGGTGTGACCCCAATTTAACAACTCAGGGGTGGGGAGGGGAGGGAGGGTGAAGAGGTGCATGTCTGCGTGTGTGCATGTATATTGACGGGACCAGAAGATCCCAGCTGTTGGAAGGGCAGGAAATTCCCAGTCATCAAATCTTCTAATCAGAGCTCCCATTGGTTGATGTGACCCTGACTTGAGTGAGGTCACTCAAAGGTTTCATTCTCCTTTCCTGAATTAAGGACTGGTGGGGGGAGGAATTAGGCACTCACATCACAGACTGAGGCAGCCGATGTGAAGCATGTTCACTCCCCTTCTGCTCTCATCAAAGAGAGCATGTATCATGGATACTTAGAGCTGTTCCCAAGTCTTTCCTAACAGGATCTCCTCTGCTCAGACTCATTATGGTCTTGGAGCTTGTGAGCAAAATCTCATCCCACCCTGGGTCATGACTCATGATTTGGGAAGCTCCGATGTACTTGTTTGCTGCAAGGCTGATTGATATTTTGTGCCAAGTTAATGGAGGAGGAAAGGACAACAGTAACAGCAGAACAGGAGGTTTAGTCCTTCCAGCTTGTTCCTCCGTGCAATGAGATCATGGCTGATCTGTGCCCTAACTTTATATCCCTGTTTTTCTCCAATAATCCCTTAATAACTTTGGCGAACAAAAGTCTAACAATTTCAGAATTAAATTGAACAATTGGCCTTCCGAACCACTGCTCAAAGAGACTTCCAAATCTCTTCTTGGCATGAAATAGTGTTTTCAAACTTCATTTCTGATATCTTCATCTCAGATTTCCACAGCCAGCGGAAATAATCTCCCTCTCTCTTTCTATTTCCCTTGATACTTTGAAACATTCAATCGAAGTGGAAGAGATGGAAAGAAAACCACTCTCATACAAGGTTAAATGAATCAGTTCCGAAAATGTATCCAAGTTCTATACTACGACTGCCAACCCCAAAGCAAACTTGTAAGATTCCTTAAGTGCAACTCCAAAGGAGGACTCTAATTTGAGAAACATATTCTAAAAGGTGCAAAGTCTAGTTCAGAGATGCTCACTGCTTCATATAGCACTTGAATACTGGATCCTGCTGATAAACAACACATAACTCAACTTGTCCACCAAAAGGATTGCGCACGTTATGACAACTCACATTACATATAAACACCTTTATTGCCATTGAACACTGAAAGAAACTTCAGAGGAGCTTTATCAGACAAAATTTAACTCTGTGCACAGAGAAGTATTGGGAAAAGTGTCCAAAATCTTTGTCAAAGAGACAAGTCAAGAGCTGGGAAGGTTGGAGAGATTTTATTAAGAAGGCAGCAAGCAGGTTATGTTAAATGTGCAAGATAACGGTTCAGCCTCAAATGGGGCACTGCGTCCAGTTCTGTTGCACTTTAGAAAAGATGTGAGGGCAATGGACAGAATGCAAAAAAACTTCACGATAATGACTCTGGGATGAGGAACCTCAGTTGCAATTGGAGAAGCTGGGGCTGTTTTCCTTGGAGGAGAGAAGACGTCGAGGAGGATTGATGGGTGAGGAGTCACGACAGAGTAAATGGGGAGAAACGATCCCCCACTTGTGAAAGAAATCAGAATTGGGGCACAGATTTAAATCAATTGGTAAAAGCAGCAATGGACACGAGGGAAAACATTTTTACACAGCAAGTGGTTTAGGTCAAGAATGCATGAAGCAAATTGCTTGTTCAAGAGCTAGTGTGGACACAATGGGCCGAATGGAATTCTAGAGTTCTCAGTTCAGGGCTGAGGCAGCTAAAGAAGGCACAACCACCAATGGTGGAGCAATTAAAATTGAGCATGCACATTAGTGTAAAATCTGAGGAATGTAGACAGTTCATGATAGTAGGGCTAGAGGAGATTATAAAGGTAAGGATTTGAACAGGCAGATGAATCACTGAATCCCACAGAATTGCTTTAGTGTACGGAAAGGCCATTCAGCAGAGCAAGTCTGCACCAAGTCTGAAACAGTATCTTACACTTTCCCCCACCATACTCCTGTAACTCCATCTTAAATTGGATGGCCAATCCATTCAATTTACATATCTTGGGACACTGAGGGGCAATTCAGCATATCCAATCCACATAACCTACACATCTGTGGATTGTGGGAGGAAACTGGAGCACCCGGAGGAAACCCACACAGACATGGGGAGAACATGTAAACTCCACATTTACAGTCACCCATGGCCAGAATTGAACCTGGCACTGTGGAAAAGCAGTGCTAATCTCTGTGGCATCCACAATGCTTCATTTGGAAGTTTAAAAGGCAACAAACCCTGGGATCATTTATGAAATACACAATTGCAAAGGGGGCCAACCCTGGTGGCATCTTTTCATGGTCTTTGGGCAAATTCTGATGCCACAATCAATTGGCCATGTGTGACGTTATAAGTATCAACTGAGATGGGGTGTTGACAAGAGAATAGGAACCACAAACAATCCGATCCCTTTCTCCAACCCCTCCAGAAAAACAAAATCAAAATTTTTTGAGAAATGCATTCCACTGATGCGCCAAAGATCCTAATTTCAGGCTTTACTTGGTTGGAATACATTTCATTGGGGAAACCTGGCGGCCTAGTAGGTGTCACAGAATAGAGATTTCCTTTGATAGGTTCAGTGGAATTATATTCTACAAAAAGGTGGCCATTTGACCCATTATGCCAGTGGCAGTTCATTGAAAAGCAATTCAATTAGTCGGTGTAGAATGTCACTGGAATGACAGCATGTGTTTAGTTTACTTACAGTCTGAACTACACTGTGCTATACAAATTCTGTGCTTAAGTCTATTTGAAAGTTTAAATTTAGTCATTAGTGTCACAAGTAGGCTTACATTAACACTGCAATGAAGTTACTGTGAAAACCCATTCGTTGCCATGCTCCGACACCTGTTCAGGTACACTGAGGGAGACTTTAGCAGGATCAATGTACCTAACCAGACTCTGTTTCAGATCATGGGTGGAAACTGGAGCAGAGGAAACCCACATAGACTCAGGGAGAACGCGCAGACTCTGCACAATGACTCATGCCGGGAATTGAACCCTGATCCCTGGCTCTGTGAGGCAGGAGTGCTAACCACTGTGCCGTCTCACAAATTCAGCAGAAGGGTAAACGTGATTTTTTTTTTTGTCACTTCCTCCTAACAAATCTAGGCGTCAGCAGCAATTGCTTGCCCAAGCATTCAGGCTCTTCCCAGGTGAGGCATTATACTGGCAGTCCCCAACGTCATACAGCAACACGATTGTTCAGCAGTTCTTTCGGATTCCCCACAAGGACTGTCAAGTGTTCTCACTGGGCTATTCAGTTGCTTGGTTACTGCTCTGTGCTCCTGCCCAGCAACCCAAACATCAGCAAAATATCATGAGTGTTGATTAAAAATATACACTCCACAGTGGATTAAAAACTAAATGAGTTTTCCTTTTACTTTTGAATATTTTGAAGAACAATTTGGGGGGTGTTTTTCTGAAGGTTCACCCTCCACCCCCGCCCTTTGAGGTCATACATTATTTTTACACCCATCATCTAAATGTTTCTAGGCAGGGCAGGTTGTGTATGGTTCACCCTTATTCTCATGGGTCCTGAAATATTCACCTTCCACCAAACACACAAGAACACCGTTTTCCTGCTCAGCTATTGAGCTCCAAGTGTTTGATTCCACAAAAAGTACCGTGCTCTTCTGTGACAGCTGAAAGACTGGTTCTGATAACACAAGTGCCTTTCTTCCAGAGTCAAGTATATAGTTTTTCTTTCCCTGCCTATTTCTTGTCCTCTCTTTTCCTCCCAACTTGCCAAATCCTACAATTTAGAAACATTTGGCTCTTCAAGCCTCCTCCATCATTCATCACGATCATAACTGATCGTCCAACTCAGTGGTCTAATCTTATTTTCTCCCCAGAACCTTTGATCCCATTCGCCCCAAGTGCTATATCTAGCCGCCTCTTGAATACTATTCAAATTTTTAAAAAAGTGAAATAAATTCTTCCCAACTTTCCAATGAAATTTTATCTGGGATATCCTTACACTTGAAGTTGAACAAACAACTTGAATAGTTCCTTTATTGTGACTAAACACCCCAGGGTACGTCACAGAATGTTACTGGAGCGAGCCAAAGGAGGCATTATTTCTCCATATTAATGCAGAAGAGACAAGGAAGCTTAGGGAGGGAATTTGAAAACTCAGGATTGGACAGCAGAAATCACAGCAGCTTGTGGCGGTAAAAAAGATGAGACTGCACTAAAAGTCAGAGTTGGAGGAAGATAGAGGTCACAGTCGGTCAAAGGACAGTGGAAGACTATAGGAGATAAAAGTGTGGAGGTACCAATGGGCTGATCTGAAACCAGGTCAGGTCAGTGAAATGGATTCAGATTGAGTTAGGATACAAGTATATCATTACCGTGTCAATATTTTCATGTTTACCTTCAATGCAAGGGTTAATGCTTCGTAGAATCCCTACAGTGCAGAAGGAAGCCATTCAGCCTGTTGAGTCTGCACCAACTCTCTGGAGGACAGAACTTTACCATCCTGCCTGCCATGGAAATTGTTGAACTTGGATGGGATTTTCCGGTCTTGGGGCAAACACAGCTGGAAAGTCCCTCCCAAAGCATTCCACCCAACTCTCCGTATTTACCCCCTTAACCTTCACATCTTGGGACACTAAGGGGCAATTTATCATTCACCTAACCTGCACATCCTTGGATCGTGGGAGGAAATCAGAGCACCCAGATACACGAAGAACATACAGAGTCCATACAGACAATCGTCCAAGGCCAGAATTGAATCCAGGTCCCTGGTTCTGTTGGGGCAGCAGCACCAACCACTGTGCCATCCTTCAGGGAATGCTATATACTGGCTGTTACATACAGCAGAAATTGAAGATCTATGAGTGAACCTTGGGCAGACTAGACTGCAAATAGGCCATTGAAAGCAAACTGACTGAATGAGAAAAACTCAAATTATTCAAAGAGAGAAATGAGATCATACTGTTGAATTTAACTTTCCTCCAGAAAGGGATGAAGCTTATAAATTTTGATGTCATAGTGACTTGGATGTTTTGTAACAAAGAACACAAAGTTAGCAATAAAAGGGGGAGGGGCAGATGGAGTTTAAATGACAAAGATACCATGGGTGCAAGTCAGAGGGAGTGGTAATAAAAACAAAAAATGCTGGTAATCCTCAGCAGATCAGTCATCATCTGTGGACAGAGAGTCCATGTAACCTCTCTTCAGATCTGCTATTAACATAACCTATATGCCACGGTTAACACCTACCTTAGTCTCTAACGCCAACTTCACTCTGTGGTGTCCATGACCTCCTTGTCATGTCACCTCTTCTGAGCTCCAATCCCCTGTCCCTACTTTGCTAAACATGCACTCTCCCACCCCCACCTTTTCAATAACATAAAACTCATCACACTTTCATCTCTCTTCAGCTCTGACAAGGAGTCATAGAAAATAGAAGAACAGGCCCATTAGCCCTCAATGTTGTGTTAAACATGACACCAAATTAAAATAATCCCTTCTGCATGTCCTTGGTCCATATCTCTCTATTCCAGGCACATTCACGTGCTTATCTAAAAGCCACTTAAATGGTCCTATCTTACCTGCCTGCACCACCACTCCCAGCAGCACATTCCAGACACTACTCTGTGTTAAAAAATTTGTCCCTCACATTTCCTTTGAACTTTACCCCTCTATCTGAATTTCACAGTAACTTCATAGCAATGTTAATATAAGCCTTACTTGTGACTAATAAATTAGCTTTACTTCGAAGTGCATGCCCCCTAATATTAGACATTTCAACACTGGGAAAAAGATTCTGACTGTCAATTCTATGCTTCAATTTTATAGACTTCTATCAGGTCTCCCCTCAGCCCCTGCTGCGCCACCCTCTATTCCAAGCAACATCGTGGTAAACTTAGTCATGCCAACTCAACACATTAACTGTTTCTTTTGCCAAAGATGCTGCTGAGTTTTTCCAGCATTTCCTGTTTTTATTTCAATTTTCCAGCATCCACAACATTTTGTTTTCTTTAAACAGCAACTTAACATCCAGGTAATAACAAGCAGATAAAACAGCAAATTGAATTTTGCCACTATTGTAAGTGAATCTGAGGTCTCGCACTTAAAATACCATAGCACACACAGCTATTTGTCACGTGTTGGGATACAGTGAAAAGTATTGTTTCTTGCGCTCTATACAGCCAAAACATATTATTCATAGAACATAAAACATTACAGCGCAGTACAGGCCCTTCGGCACTTGATGTTGCGCCGACCAATGGAACTAATTTTATGACCCTCTATCCTAAACTATTCCAATGTTATCCATATGCCTATCCACTGCCCATTTGAACACCCTTAAACTTGACGAGTCCACAACTGCTGCAGGCAGGGCATTCCAAGCCCTTACTACCCTCTGAGTAAAGAACCCACCTCTAGCATCTGTTCTACGACTACCACTCCTTAATTTAAAGCTAGTCCCCTCATGTTATCCATCTCTATCCGAGGAAAAAGGCTCTCACTATTCACCCTATCTAACCCTCTCATCATCTTATATGTCTCAATTAAGTCACTTCTTAGCCTTCTCTCTAATGAAAATAACTTCAAGTCCCTTAGCTTTTCCTCATAAGACCTACCCATCATACCAGGCAACATCCTGGTAAACCTCCTCTGCACCCTTTCCAATGCCTTCACATCTTTCTTATAATGTGGCGACCAAAACTGTACACAATACTCCAAGTGCGGCCGCACCAGAGTTTTGTACAGTTGCAACATGACATCTTGGCTCCGAAATTCAATTCCTCTATCAATAAATGCTAACACACTATACGCCTTCTTAACAACCTTATCAACTTGAGTACCAAATTTCAGAGATCTATGCATCTGTACACTGAGAGTACATGGTACATGGGAGAGTACATGGTACATAGGATACATGGGAAGAAGGAAAGAAAGAGAGGGTGCAGAACGTAGTGTTGCAGTCATAGCTAGTGTGTAGAGAAAAATCAATTTAATATAAGGTACGTCCATTCAAAAGTCTGATGGCAGCAGGGAAGAAGCTGTTCTTGAGTCAGTTGGAACGTGATCTCAAACTTCTATAAGTTTTTCCCGACGGAAGGTGGTGGATGAAGCAGGGAAAAGGTTAATGAATTTAATGCATTTTGTACCTCGCATCTATCACAAACCAATCCTTCCTCATGGCTGATCTCCTTAAGCTTATACTGCTCCTGGTATCAATATAAATTATTTATTCATGTTTTCCTTACTTGTTCATGTCTTTCATTTTTTAACTTTCATTTTTGTAAAGACAGATAGTCAAGTGTGAATGTTATTTTGCAGACGTTGCAAACCTTATCTGCTTGTGTGAACTGAACATCATTAAACAGCTGCGGCTGGTAGATTGCGATACTGGATTTTTAACAGTAAGAGTCCTGCTGGGACAGCCACGACCGCCCAAGTAACTTCAAGGAAGGAGATGCCAACGCAGCCGTAAGAGTGGTGAGTCACGATCGAATTGATGATTATGTCGTGACTGCAGCTGCTAGACGGACTGAGAGTCCTGGCTGAATCGGAAGTTTGCGTCGTAACCAAAGTAGGAAGACCTACTTTGGTCATGAGAATCCTAACCGGAATCGGGAGCTTGCATCGTGATTGATACTGGGACTCAATATATAAATACCCACTTGTATTTGTATTCAATGAGAAGCTTGGCAAACCACTGTTAGGACCATGTTTCTCCCAAAAACTTTTGAAATAAAACTTCCTGTATTTTGACTCACTAACAGTCTCAGAAGTGTCTTTTACCTACAACAGTGGAAGAGAGAACGTCCCAGGTGCATGGAGTCCTCGATTATTCTGACTGCTTTTCCAAGGCAGCGGGACGTATAGACAGTTAATGGATGGGAAGTTGGTTTGTCAGATGGTTTGGGCTATGTTCACAAATCTTTGTGATGGGCAGCACGGTGGTTAGCACTGCTGCTTCACAGTGCTAGGGACACAGGTTCGATTCCCAGCTTGGGTCACTGACTGTATAGAATTTGCACATTCTCTGCGTGTTCGGGTCAGTCTCTCTGAGTGCTCCGGTTTCCCCCACATTCTGAAAGAGGTGCTGGTTAAGTGCTTTGACCCAAACGGGCGCCGGACTGTGACCGTGGTGATTAGGGGAATTTCACAGTAACTTCATTGAAGTGTTAATGTAAGCGTTACTTGTGACAAGTAAGTAAACTTTTAACTTTAACTTGTAGTTTCTTATGGTCTTATCAGAGCAGGAGTGTTGAAATGGGATTGGGATAGATCAGTGCAGAAACAATGGGCCAAAACTAAAATTCTTGTGACTCAAATTGTAGCTTTGGTGAGGGTCACCTGGAGTAGTATGTGTAGTTTTGATCTCCATTAAGCAAGGATATACCTGCATTGGAAATGATATAGAGAAGCTTTACTAATCCTTCTCTGGAATGAGGGGTTGTCCTATGATACATGAGGCTGAGTAAATTAGATCTATGTTGTTGCTGCTGTTATGTGTCATTGGTCTTTGCTTCACTGGTACTTAGTTGACATCCAACATTAACCACTTACTGAAATACAGTCTAAATGGGAACAAAATGACAATTACTGACCTTTTCTTTCCCCCAAATGCAAGCAACTCACAGTAAGGTACAAGATTCTTGGCCATAGTGGATAAAGTTGCCGGTAGCCCATTGAGCTAACTGGAATTTGACACAAAACTGCCAGGACAAGCTTAAATTATGATCCAGCCCCATATACAATGCAGTACCAAGAGACAGCTGCACTTTCAAAGGTGTTCGCCTTTAAACGAGATGTTAAATTAACACCAGATTTCTTTTTTTGTCCTGTGCTCGTATGTGTACAATGCCAATTTTTACAGTTTCAAGTTTGCTAGCCCTTAACGGTCTCCTTTTCACATGGGCAAACAGTCACCATTCCATCCAACACCATCCCCCCCCCGGCAGGATTGTCCAATGGGTCCCCTTTTCAGTCTTAAATAGTACCCAACCATTCACCATCTGCCACTGCCTTCCTGGGCTTAGCCAAGCATAATAGGGCTTCTGCTCTGGCTCCACTTATTTCCTCTGATTAAAAAAAAGCTGCCACTTCGGAAACCTATGAGAACTAGCTATTCACTAGCTATTCCTTTTTTGTGAATTTTCTTCATTCCAGCTTGACTAAGGTCCCTTCCCTTGTCTCCTTTTCTAGCACGTAAGCGGCTATCTACAGTTGAGCATATGTTAGCCTAACTCAGTCCAATAAACAAGCTTTCCTGTTATCTACGGAATATATGATCATCTGGCATCATATTTAAAAGCAAAAAATACAGCATAGAATGAAGCCACTCGGCGCATTATGCCCATACTGTCTCTTTTGCCTAAAGCCCTGCAAATTTTCCCTTTATGACTACTTATTCAATCCTTACAAGAAAGGTATTATTGAATCTGTTTCCACTGCTCTCTCAGACAGTGCATGCCAGATTACAAGTTACTGCATGAAGATGTTTTCCTTTCAAGTTTTATTTTGCAATTTCAGCTGAACTCTCTTGGTGAGAAAGTAAGTGGAAAAATTCACCAGCTCGGGCAATGGAACCGTCAACCTTAATTGGCTTCTGGAAAGGCTTAGATGTGTCAATATGTATTTACTTAGAATCCCATATAGTGCAGAAAGAGGCCATGTGGCCCATCAAGTCTGCGCGACTCTCCAAAAAGCAATTAACCCTGACCTTCTCCTTGTAAGCCCATGCATTTACCACAGCTAGTCACCAACCCTATACATCTTTGGACACGAAGGGACAATTTATCATATCCAGCTAACCCATACATCCTTGGACAGTGGGAAGAAACTGGAGCACATGCAGACTCGGGGAGAACTTGCAAACCCCAGACAGACACCCAAGGCCGGAACCGAAACTAGGGCTATAAGGCAGCAGTGCTAACCACTGGGCCACACTATTTTACTAACTGTGTAAATGTTACTATAGCTGTTAAAAAAAATTACATGAAGATTGCTGAGAGACTAGGATAGGGGAGGGAAAGGTACTGGAGAGTATTTAAGATAAAAGGGAGTACAAAGCTCAAAAATATATCCTTGCCCCACTCCCAAAGATCACCAAACAATGCAGGCTTGTTTCCACTGCCATTCTTTATTTACACAACACTTAGTGACCTAGATAAGTTTGGATTTCAAGTTTGAAAACACTGCAGGTACAGTATCATTTTTCTATGTGCCAGTGACTTACTGGTATATAGTCTCAGCCTGGATGTCATCTGGAGAGGGTGGAAAATTATCTTAGGGCTACAGAACTGACTGTTATCTATTGTGCCATTGCTGGGAACTATACACATGCACATACATAGGTGGAATACACAGGGGAAAGCAGTGTTTGTGACTTACTGTGATGCTTGCTACAGTCAAGTTGGCTGCCAGTATATACCGTTCAAGGTCACACATGAAGGATGAGCTACCATTCGGAGGGCAATGGGCAGATAACAGGTGTCATGGTCAATAATTAATTCCTGAACCAAGGCTATCAAAACCACAATTACAAATCATTTATCTCATTGCTGTTTGCAAATTCTTACTGTGCAGAAATCAACTACCACGTTTATTCCAAAAGGTAGTTACAGCGAAAGCAGCAATCTTTTGGCTGCAAGGTGCTTTTGAGGTATCCTGGGGGTGTGAATGGCAATGTGTGAATGTGTCACTTTGAATCCAGCGGGTCAACAGAGTTGGAAGGTCATGAGTTCAATCCTCGCTCAGATTGGAGTACAACATTTAGTTGATTCTCAGAGTGCAGTGCAGTGGCATTGCAGCCTTCCTGACAACATGTTAACCTAATGCTCAAAATATCCCACAACATCATTTGTTCGTGGCCAATCAGCCGCCAACCAACTTGCCAATGAGATTATCTTGACAACTATCACATTGCTGAATGTGGGAGCTTGCTGTGCACAAACTGACTGCCACATATAGAGTCATAGAGGTTTACAGCATGGAAACGAGCTTAACCTGTCCATGCCACCCTTTTATAAAACCCAAAACTAGTCCCAGTTGCTTGCATTTGGCCCATATCCCTCAATTCCCATCTTAGCCATCCAATTGTCTAAATACTTTTTAAAAGGCAAAATTGTACTTGCCTCTATGACTAACTCTGGTAGCTTGTTCCAGACACACTATCCTCTGTGATAAAATTGCCCCTCTGGGCACTTTTGTATCTCTCCCCTTTCACCTTAAACCTATGCCCTCTAGTTTTAGATTCCCCTTTCTTTGGGAAAAGACATTGACTGATCTATGCCCCTCATTATTTTTATACACCTTCATGAGGTCTCTCCTCAGCTTTCTATGCTCCAGAGAAAAAAGTCCTAGTCTATCCACCCTCTCCTTGTAACTCAAACCATGAAGTCTCGGTAGCATCCTAGTAAATCTTTTCTGCACGTTTTTTAGTTTAACAATATCCTTTCTATAATAGGGTGAGCAGAACTGTTCACAATTTCCTGAGCTAGAACAATGCCCACACCTTGAGTGGAGTTCATTGATTGCTTTGTTTAAAGTTTATTTATTAGTGTTGCATGTAGAGTTACATTAACACTGCAATGAAGTTAGTGAAAATCCCCTAGTCACTGCACTCCAAAGCCTATTCAGATACACTGAGGGACTGCAAAATCCAAAGATATGCGAGTTAGGTTGATTGGCCATGCTAAATTAACCCCAGTGTCAGGAGGATTAGCAGGATAAATACCTAGGGTTACAAGGATGGGGCCTGGGTGGGATTGTGGTTGCTACAGACTTGATGGGCCAAACTGCCTCCTCCTATACTATAGAAATTGTATGATTCACCCAACCAGCACATCTTTTGGATGGTGGGAGTATGTGTAGCTAGCTCGCAGGTTCTGCGGCCAGTTACATATCGAAAATGTACTTGCTGTCCGAGGAATGCAGCTTTTATCTTAGATTAGAGAGGATGTGAGGACAAAAAAGGGGTTCCTCGAGCCAGAATGAATCTATGCCAGCAATAGCACACTGTTAAACAACCTTGATATGTCTCTTTTTTTAAAAGCACAGCATACATTCTACAAAAACTCTGAAGCATGTCCTATTACTACGCAACAAAAGGCAGTGCTAGTCATGAACCAACATGCTCTCACATAGATCAAATGCCATCCTGCAAACATTGTCCCAAAATTTGAGTGAGCAGTACTGTTAACTCATTAGCAATGTAATTATGATGCACATTTAAGCAAACAGCAGATGTTATAATAAGTGCATACAGCACAACGCCCCTACACACCAGAGCTTCTGTGAAGAGATAATGTTATCATCTTCCAACTCCCTAGAAACCTTGACTTGATTGGCCTGTTCATCAGTTTCAGTTAGAACACATTGAATACTGTGTGGTCGACTGCAATAAACAAGGCCATCACATTCTCTTGCCAGTCCAGTGGCTATTGGTTTTATATCTGATCCCTAGCCAGTCAGGTTGACCCAGAAGGTTTGCATCCACAACATCATATACAGCCCCTAGATGAGCTTTTGATGGAGTATCCTTCTTCACTCACTTGCTCTTTGGTTCAGGTTTCTGAAAGACCGCGGCCAGTTGGAACAGGCCTTTGGAACCAAGGTAAACACAGCAAGAAGTCTCACAACATCAGGTTAAAGTAGAAGAGGTTTATTTGCTAGCAAAATTCATTAGCTTTCGGAGCGCTGCTACTTTGTCAGGTAAGTGGGAGTTCTGTTCACAGACAGGGCATACAAAAGATACAAACACAATTTACAGCATAATGGTTGGAATGCGAATCTTTGTAGGCAATCAAGTCTTAGAAGTATAGATGATGTGTGAGTGGACAGAGCATTAAGCACAGTTTAAAGAGATGTATATTGTCTCCAGATAGGACAGTTGGTGAGATGTTGCAAGCTCAGGCAAGTCATGGGGTTTACAAATAGTGTGACATGAACCCAAGAACCTGGTTGAGGCTGTCCTCATGTGTGTGGAACTTGGCTATGAGTCTCTGTTCAGCAACTCTGTGTTGTTGTGTGTCGTGAAGGCCACCTTGGAGAATGCATTATCTGAAGATCAAAGAACAAATGCCCATGACTGCTGAAGGTTCCCCAACAGGAAGAGTCACCAAATAAACCTGTTGGACTTTTACTTGGTGTTGTGAGACTTCTTATTATGTTTACCCCAATCCAATGCGGCATCTCTATGTCACGAGAACCAAGGTAAACCATGGCAACAGCAAGGCCATGTTCTTTGGGAATTGGGCTGTCCAATCCCTTGTCTCCTTCACCATCAGGCCACATCATCTGAAGTTGCCAGCGATTTAGTTTGAAGTGGCTAGGATGGATAACAAAAACTGTGAGGACTGCATCGTAATCATCAACTGCTGCTGGCAGATTTTCAACTCAGTGAAAAGAAGCTCTTTGGTCTGCCCGAAACCTTTTGATCTTCTGTGCAAAGAATTGTTCCTGACCGAGTGTTGCAGACAAATTCCAAACTCCAGGACTGCGTACTGAGGAGTGCACTCAAAGATGGGACAGCCAATTCCAAAGTGCAATGGGATAAAATCACTGTGTAAAGCCTTTCAGCCAATGTATCTTGAGGGGCTGGTAGCTATGAACAACTATGAACATAGTCCTTTGACTATGTGTTTAATTCTAACTGTGTGTAACTGTACTGAAGCGCAGCAAAATGGTATATGGCTGATATAGATAGTTTGAAAAGAACTGTACTCATTACTGAGCTGAATGTACATTTTGGCCTCTGTAGAAAATGCAAATATCATTGCGCTTTACTATTATAACAACATGAAATTTTTTATAATGTCTCTTTTTAAAGCTTACATTTGCAAAAAGAAATCAACTTAGAAATTTAGATCTTTCGCTACACCCAAGCCAAGACTGTAACACCATATTCTACATGGTTTCATTTCCTTCTCTATGAACAGTATGCTTTGTACGTATAGCACGCAATAACAATACTTTTCACTGTATGTTAATACTTGACAATAATAAATCAAATCAAAAATTCAATGCTTAAGTACTTGAGCATTCCAAATCTCTTCTGGTCTACCTCCACTCTATTTAAAACTTGACCATAGTAAAGACTGCTGCTACCCGTATCCACTCACTCATCATCCTGACCTTATTTATCCATGCTTGTCATTGCTTTTTCAGTGATATAATGGCACCAATCACTCGAAGAATTGGGTAAAGATGTTGTGGGTTCAGCGATTTAAACTGGGTGCACGAGAACAGACATACGAGGACAGAAGGCTGAAAGACGTCAGCAGCAGTGTAGTGATTGTGTGCTCTGCTCAAAGGCAAAGGTGAAACCAAGATTGGCACACTTCCCTCCTGGTGCTGGAAAAGCACACTGCAACACGGACTGGCTCCAAAAGTCTGTCTTTATTCTAATGAATTTTCATGCGCAGGCACTTTCCAGTATGTCAAGCAAGGAGTCGTGGGATAACAATCAGTAGACGGAAATGTGCCAGGTTTTACCTTCCCTCAGCCAGCAGCACCACCACATCAGTGCTCCTTAAGCAAAGCATTTCCACTTCCTAGTTGTGACCTGCGATTCTTAGGTCGGGAGTAAAGTCTGCAACCTGGTTTGGAACCTTGAGACCCAACCTGAGATTGCGAGTATCGGAATGGAGGCAGGGAACAGCAACTCCAGTTTCAGTACAAAGAAAAGTGACAGTAAAGATCTGGAGCAAACAAGGCATAAAATCCAAAGGGCGGTTTTTGCAATCAATTATATTAGTCAAATATTAACAGACTTTAAAAGTTGAATGTTCAGTCTCATTGCCCTTTGCTCATAACAAGAAGCACAGAAAGCACACCCTCATATTTAAAACAAATGTTAGATTTGAAAGTGATAATTATCAGTGACCAAAGCGTCTATCGAAAGATTATGAACGGATCTGAAAGTTAACAACGTCCCCGATTAGGTTAAAGAACTAAAAAGAATTAAAAATCTGTCTTTTCTTTAAAAAAAGAAAATGTGTTTTTTAGTTTTTTTTGAAAACAGTAACAGATTTTGATAGCATTGGCTTGTTCAAATAGTTTCTGCTCACATGGGGTCAGGGGCGTTAGAGTAAAGAACAAAGAAAATTACTGCACAGGAACAGGCCCTTTGGCTCTCCAAGCCTGCACTGACCCTTCCGGGGACCATCTCTCTCTATTCCCACCCTATTCATGTATTTGTCCAGATGCCCCTTAAAAGTCACAATTGTATCTGCTTCCACTACCTCCCCTGGCAGCAAATCCCACCACCCTCTGTGTAAAACAACTTGCCTCATACTTCTCCTTTAAACCTTGCCCTTTGCGCCTTAAACCTGGTAACTGGGAAAAAGCTTCTGACTATCCATTCTGTCCATGCCCCTTATAATCTTGCAGATTTCTATCAGGTTGCCCCTCAATCTCCGTTGTTCCAGTGAGAATGAACAAAGCTTCTCCAACCTCTCCTCATAACTAATGCCCTCCATGCCAGGCAACATCCTAAGTCTTTTCTGCACCCTTGTCAGGTAGGAGCGAGACAAGGAATCTCAAGGCAGTTGGTTTGCAGATGCAGCAGGTAATTAAAGCAGCAAATGGAATTTTGTCCTTCATTGCTGGAGGGATGGAGTTTAAAAACAGCGAGATTATGTTGCAGCTGTATAAGGTGCTGGTGAGGCCACACCTGGAGTACTGCGTACAGTTTTGGTCTCTTTACTTGAGAAAGGATATACTGGCACTGGAGGGGGTGCAGAGAAGATTCACTAGGTTGATTCTGGAGCTGAGAGAGTTGGCTTATGGAGAGACTGAGTAGACTGGAGCTATACTCATTGGAATTCAGAAGAATCTTATAGAAACATACAAGATTATGAAGCGAATGGATAAGATAGAAGCTGGGAAATTGTTTCCACTGGTGAGCGAAACTAGAACTAGGGGGCACAACCTCAAAATAAGGGGAAGCAGATTTAGGACTGAATTGAGAAGGAACTTCTTCACAAAGAGTTGTGAATCTGTGGAATTCCCTGCCCAGTGAAGCAGGTGAGGTTACCTCATTGGATGTTTTTAAGGCAAGGATAGATAAAATTTTTGAACAGTAAAGGAATTAAGGATTATGGTGAGCAGGGGGAATAAGTGGAGCTGAGTCTACAAAAAGATCAGCCATGATGTTATTGAATGGCAGAGCAGGCTTGAGGGGTTAGATAGCCTACTCCTTCCTGTTCTTAGTTCTTATGTCCTTATTTAAAATAGTTACTGTGTGTGAATCATTCAAGTAAGAGAGCTGTTCAAATATGGAATATCTAATCATGGGATCAAGTTTTTGGTCACCTGTCAATGTTGATTTAAATAGCTTTTCTAATCTGCTTGACTCCCAATGAAAATAGATACAAGTATCCAGGGTCCCGGGTTCGAATCCTGACTTGGGTCACTGTCTGTGTGGAGTTTGTACATTCTCCCCGTATCTGCGTGGGTTTCCTCCAGGTCCTTCAGTTTCCTCCCACAGTCCAAAGACGTGGGGGTTAGGTGGATTGCTAAATTGCCCCTTAGTGTCAGGAATGCTAGGTAGGATAAATGCATGGGGTTATGGGGATAGGGTCTGGGTGGAATTGTGGTCAGTGCAGGCTAATGGACTGAATGGCCTCTTCCTGCATTGTAGGATTTGATGGTTCTATGATTCTACAAAGTAACACTGGGTAACTGCTAAAATCCTTTTTAATTAACAATAAGCTATTACTCACAATCTAACTGTAAATTGATAACTAATCAGGAAACTCAACACTACCTGCGGAACCGACCTAGGAGTTTCTCAGGTACAGCCTAGGGAATATGTTCAATTTAAAGTAGAACAAAGGAAAAGTAATGACAAAAGACTCATGAATACCAGTCATCACTGCAAACAATTGAGTACCTGTTTCTGTGGCAAGATAGAGTGGGAAGAATAGGGGCGGGTGCCAGTTGGTGGTCAAGCATTTTAATCAGCACATTCTGCAGACTTGAACAGTATTTGAACCTCTCATCTCTCCCCAACAATCATGCATATACATACACCTTGGTAAGTGTTTCAACAGGCTGAGCTTTGAAAGGTTGGGAGAACAGGGAATGTTTGTTCTACAATGAGCAACAGGTCAGATAGAACTGGCGTTAATTTCAGCTCTGCTTGTCAGTCATCTCATGCCTAAGGGCCATTACTCCCAGATGACTGATAGAGGTGGGGTGGGGTAGGATAGAGAAACTTGGGCTGTTGTATTAACAGAAAGGTACGTGGAGATCTAAAGGAGGGATTTGGCAAATTAGGTGCAGAAACTGCTTCCAGTGGCAGCATAGTGGTTAGCACTGCTGCCTCACAATGCCACGGACCCAGGTTCAAGTCCCAGCTTGGGTCACTTTCACTATGGAGTCTCCACATTCTCTCCACGTCTACATGGGTTTCTTTCGGGTACTCTGGTCATCTCCCACAGTCTGAAAGACATGCTGGTTAGGTTCATTGGCCATGCTAATTTCTCCCTCAGTGTACCCAAATAGGCACCGGAATGTGGCGACTAGGGGATTATCACAGCAACTTCATTGAAGTGTTAATGTAAGCCTACTTGTGACTTAATAGACTTGTGACTTAATAAACTTCTAGTGGCAGAAAGCTCAGTAGCATACGATGATAATTTTAAAATTAATACTCTACTTGTCTCGTGTCCGTGACATCTTTGTCAATCTCCCCTTCACTTTAACTTATCTCTGACCTTGTATTCTGCATGTAGAGATGCCGGCGTTGGACTGGGGTAAACTCAGTAAAGTTTTACAACACCAATTTTAAATCCAACCAATTTATTTGATAGTAAATCCGCGAGCTTTCGACGCTATGCGCCTTCGTCAGGCAAATGCAGTGTTCTGATCTGCAGAGGCACTGCATTTGCCTGACGAAGGCTGTAAAGTCGAAAGCTCACAGATTTACTATCAAATAAATTGGTTGGATTTAAAATTGGTGTTGTAAAACTTTACTTGTATTCTGCCCCACATCCTCACCATCCCCAACACCCCCTCCCCCAAACCCTCAACTGTGTTAATTCATCACATATCTATCCCTCTATTTCTGAATAAGAGTCATTTAGACTCAAAACATTAATTCTGGTTCTCTTTCCACAGACGTGCCAGATCTGCTGAGTTCGTTCAGCATTTTCTATTTTAATCATGTACATCACATGGTTGGCAAAAGAATCATTAGAAAAACTTCTTTTCAAACTCTTAACTGGAACTGACTGTCAAGAGAGTGGTAGGATCAGATTCAATAATAACTTACCAAAGAGGTTTGGACACAATTTTAGGGGGGAGAAAGAGTAGGACGATCAGAAACACAGGGTAGCTCTACCAAACAGCCAGCACAGGAACAGTGGGGCAAATTGGCTCTTTGTATGTAATATCATTCAATTAATGGGTGGCACAGTGGTTAGCACTGTTTGTTCACAGCGCCAGGAACCCGGGTTCGATTCCCAGCTTGGGTTACTATCTGCACATTCTCCTCACATAGGCATGGGTTTCCTCTGGCTGCTCCAGTTACCTTCCACAGTCCGAAAGACGTGCTGATTAGGTGCACTGGCCATGCTAAATTCTCCCTCTGTGTATCCGAACAGGCACCAGAGTGTGGTAACTAGCGGATTTTCCCAGTACCTTCATTGCAGTGTTAATGCAAGTCTACCTTTGACACTAATAAATAAACTTTAACAATGTGATTGTTTTTGTCAGTTGGGGGCCTGATATCCTATCCCCTGCCTCTCTCCCTTCAGGATGTGTTGTCACTTAGCAACCAGACCAGCAAATTAACCAATCACCTGGCTTACAGTTGTTAGAAAAAAAACCTACACTCCTGTATTTGCTCCTGGGTGTAATAAAAGGGAATGAAGAATACGTGCAACGTGACCAAAGTTTGTTTTCAGTTAAAAAGGAGCTTTACTGAAATTCATATCTATCCAAGTGCATAAAATACTGCATAAGACCACCTTTAAACAGACCTCTCCTAAAACAACTCCGATCCAAAAAAGGGTGCAGCATTTCTCCTGATTTTATTTTGTCCAGTGCTAGACATGCTGTGATCAACTACATAATGACATATGGTTCTATTTAACCCCATCACGAAGGGATGGTAATGAAAGGATGAAGGAAAACAGGTACCAACTTTAAATTTGTGAAGATAAGCAACTTTGAGCCTCCCATTTTTTAAGGATTTACAAAAGCATTGGTCATCACTCTGCAGACACACACAGGCTAGCTGCTGTTAGCAGCACACTTGGAATGCAAATCAATACATTTACCAATAGTGCTGAAGCAATGAAGGTAAGTAACAGCAATTCTAACAAAAATGGTAATAAATTGATTCAATCATCAATAAATTGATTCCATCATTCACTCCTCCTCACCGTGATATGCAGTGCATATCATCTACACTTATAGTTTTCTACAATTCAAGTTTCCAGCTGTCCAGATCACTGACAATATGTTCTACTCCCCATCCCTCTCAGCCCCCATGCCAACACTATAGTTAAGAAAACCCATCAATGTTTCTACTTTCTCCAAAGACAAAGGAAATTTGGCATGTCAGCTACAACTTTCATAAATTTTTTACAGATGCACCAAATAAAGCATTCTTCCTGGTTGTATCACAGCTTGGTATGACTCCTGCTATGTCCAAGACCGCAAGCGACTACAAACGGCTGTGAACATAGCCCGGTCCATCAATCAAACCGTCTTTGCATTCATTGATTCTGTCTATACTTCCTGCTGCCTCGGCAAAGCAGTCAGCATAATTAAAGACCCTACGCATCTCAGACATGTTCTCTTCCACCTTCTTCCATTGGGAAGAAAATACAAAAGTCTGAAGTCCCGTACCAACCAATTCAAGAACAGCTTCTTTTCTGCTGCCGTCAGACTTTTGACTGGATCTATTTCACAGTAGAAGGATCTTTTTCTACACCCTAGCTATGACTATAACACTACATTCTACACTCTTTCCTTTCCTTCTCTATAAACAGTCTACACAAGACGTTTTACAGTATACTAGCATGAGAATAATAAATCAAATTACACAGATGGCAAGTTTCCTCCAACAGAACCTTTAAAGCCCAGGAGCTCAGCTTCCTAGATGATGGATTGCAGCAGGGGCACAGGAACCACCAGCATCTCCCAAAATCCCCTTCAAGGTACACACCATTTTGATTTGGAACTTTTTGCCGTTCCTTTATTATCACTATGTCAAACTCCTAGAACTCCCTCTCTCAAAAATACTCACCAGAACCTTGTTGCTGGGTCATGCAGTCTCGCTGACGGCACAGTCCTGCCGTGGGTTTCCTAGTGTGCATCCAACAGCAAGGGGTCCATACAATCCTGCCTTCACTGAGCAATGCACCACTTCCCTCCGCAGCAAATCACACCACGGGGATGGGTGGGCAGAGAATCCCACCCACAGGCACCATATGGAATGAAGTGGTTCAAGAAAATGGTTCATCACCACACCTTCTCAAACAGTTGGGCAGCAATGCCTACCTCCAGAGAATTAATTTCCAGAAATGAGAATACAATGCAACAGAGTTTACAGTCCTTTTGATTGAGGGGTAAATCTGGTCAGGACACTTCCCTGTTCTCCATCAAAGTAGTGTCATGGGATCTTTTGCAACTAGGGCTGGTAAATGGGGCCTCCATTAACAACTTGCCAGAAAGATGGCATCTTGTACATTCCTAGAGCGACGTGGGGATGAACTAGGGTAAGCACAGTAAAGAGTCTCACAATACCATGTTAAAGTCCAACAGAATTATTTGGCACTAACTTTCATAGTCTCAGGATCCTTCATCAGCTGAGTAAGGATTTGTGTTATGAAACTTCTTACCACCCCAAGGGTGCCAGAGTTGATATTGCTACTCAACTATTAGATATTTGAATGCTGCACCATGTGATTCAGAGGTGAGCATTCTACCAACTGAGTCACAGTTACGGTTAAACAATTGACCAGGACATAGCTATAGATGCTATAGGGTCTCTCGGCATTCTCCTGAATAAACAAACGATGCCTCAATTTGCTGCCTTGTTTGAGAGTACAGCATCAACACGGTGTTGGAAGAGTCTGCCTAGAGTTGGTATCATTGGTGGATCCTCTCAAAACAATTAAGAAAGAGGTATCCTAGAATATGGTACAACAGCAGCTGTTTCCAAAACACATACTCTCATGCATCTGAACTCTGGAGCAACAGGTGCCAAAAATATACAGAGTGGAAGGGAAAAGAAAATCCAAAAAAGGAGTAAAAAAAGTAGGAAATAGTTGAGTTGGACCCAAAATCAAGATTGGCCAAGAACGCAGTTGCGTTTGGATGGTTATTATTATAAACTATATTATGTTAACAAAAAATGCAATTTGCCAATCTGCTCAGCACAACCCATTCAAGAAAATCATTCAGAATGGTTCTTCTTCTCTGCACCACCCTATCCTCTGCTCCCCATAACCCTAAACAGTAAAATAGTTCCCTTTACAGAGGGTCCTATCTATATGTCACATTTCAGCCAGGTGCCAGTCTGCAAGTGTTCTACAATGCCGCATCCTGTCAAAGACTTGCATTTCTACGGCAAAGTAAAACATCTGCAACACGCTGCACCAAACACAATTTGACACTGAGCCACAAAAAGAGAGACGGTGGCAGAACCTGGTCATAGGCTGGTTTTGGGAAGCACCTTAAAGCAAACAGTTCACAAGGCAAAAGATGATTAGCGAAGGCAATTCCGGAGGTTTATGCTCAGATAGAACAAAGAACAAAGAAAATTACAGCACAGGAACAGGCCTTTCGGCCCTCCAAGCCTGCACTCTCCATGCTGCTCGACTGAACTAAAACCCTCTACTCTTCTGGAAAGAACTTGGCTGAAGTGGTGCGGAGTAAGGAAGTTAGGGATTCAGGAGAGGAGCAGAGTTCTCAGATGATTGTCTGTCAGGAAAAAGAGGTTATCAATTAGGACCACTGCGGGAAGTTGTGAAATTCTGGTTTCTTGTTTCAAGTAAAAGCAGCCAAATTATACACAGCAAGACCCTACAAACCACCAAATAGCAACCTCAAGATCATCAGTTTTCTCTGGATGCTGGTTGAGGGATATTGGCCAAAAGATATTGGCCAGGAAACCTCAAAAAATCTTCCTGAATAGCGCCCTGGGATCTTTTCATCCACCTGAAATGGCAGAGGAGGCCTCAGTTCAACCTCTTACCTGCAAGTCCACAGGCAACTGGTAAGAGTAATATTGATAACTGGTCTCTTCCAGCAAATTCTATACGCTCACTTGGCCATAACCCACACGCTTGCCTTTCTTCTCAACAGATTTGTGTTGTACAAGAATCAGGCTCGAAAGTGGCAGCACTATGGCACAGTGGTTAGCACTGCTGCCTCACAGTGCCAGAGACCTGGGTTCAATTCCTGACATGGGTCGCTGTCTGTGAAGTTTGCACATTCTCCCCATGTCTGCATGGATTTTCTCCCAGTACTCCAGTTTCTACTCATGGTCCAAAGGCCATAAATCATAAAATCCCTGCAGTGCAGAAGGAGACCATTCAGCCCATCGAGTCTGCACTGACAACAATCCTACCCCATCTCTGTTACCCCTCACACGACCCTGCTAATCCCTTCAAAACCAGTGTCAATTTTACACAATCAACCTAACCCCACATCTTTGGGCCATGGGAGGAAACCGGAGCATCTGGAGGAAACCTACACTGATACGGGGAGAACTCCACACAGGCAGTGACCCAATACGGGAACTGAATCTGGGTCCCTGGCGCTGAGAGGCAGGAGTGCTAACTACTGTGCGGGTTAGGTCGATTGGCCATGCTAAATTGATGCTTAGTGTCAGAAGGATTAGCAGGACAAATATTGGGGTTACGGGAATAGGACCTTGGTAGGATTATGGTCAGCGCAGACTCAATAGCTGAATGGCCTCCTTTTGCACTATAGGGATTCCATCAAAGGCACTATATCATGAGGCATGCTCCATGAAGGAATTGGGACTAAGGAGATCAAGGGATATGGGGGCTAGGCAGGATTCGATAATCAGCTGTGATCAAAATGAATGATGGTGTAGATTGAAGACCCTATCAGCTTACTTCTGCTTCTAATTCCTATGTTTCAATGCTTCTATCGCCATCAAAGGTAACATCAGGGAGAGAGGTCATTGAGGTTAGGCATCAGTTAGCAGTTTTTCACTTGCCCTGAATATATTGAACATTATGCTGCTCAATTTCTACAACTTCCTAACAAGGATGATGGACGAACGCTCATTTCCTGACACCGATATTGCTGCGTGTTTCACTGCTCTGTGGGCAGCACTGCAGCCCTCAAACAGGGTGGAACGGAGGTAGACATGAAACTACTGCAGTCTCACAGAATGGGAAAGGTAGGGCAGCAGGGTGCAACAACTCAAGTTACACAGCTCGATTTGCTGCATGTTCATCCGGAGACAGTTGACAAAAGAGGTACAAGAGAACCAAGGCAAAGAAGCATGGAACATCAACAAAGTTTTCACACAGGTATTATAAACTGTAAAACGTGAACTGCTCATTCAGCGAGCTGATACAGATACGATGGGCCGCGTGGCCGCCTTCTGCGTGGAAGCAGTTGTGTGATTTGGATTATCAATTTTATCCCCTTCATAAGGTCAAGAGTCTCTTTGGAGATCTGACAGCGTCCGTGGAGAGAGAATATAGCCAACATTATGACTCTGGATAACCCTTCATCTGCTCCGACGGAAGGTCATCCAGACTCAAAATGTTGGCTCTATTCTCTCCTCACAGATGCTGTCAGACCAGCTGAGACTTTCCAGCATTTTCTGTTTTTGTTTCAGATTCCAGCATCTGCAATTCTTTGTTTTTGTGTCTTTGGAGATCTCTTCCACAAAAGGCACTGGAGGTCTGTGAATACTAAGGCACAGCTAGGTAGTCTCTTGATAAGCAAGGCAAATTCAAGATGGCGAAGGGTAGATGGGAATGTGGAGTTGATGTTATAATCAGATCAGCCATAATCTTATTGAATGATAGAGCAGTTTTGAGTGGCCTTCTCCAGCCCCAAGTTCGTATCATCGTACATTCTATCCCTCAAAAAATCTTCCGGATGGAAGCTAGCCAGGCTGTCTGTTAATACGCTGACCTTGCTTATGACTGAATAAGGTATGCAGAACAATCACCGATAAAAAACTCAACACTCCCCTGGCATCTCGAGTACTGTTCCATGGAAAATAGAAAAGTAATGCCAAGCACGCCATGACATATACTAGGAATTCTTTTGAGCTGAGCTTCTAGAACCAGACACTAATTAAAGAGTTTTAAAAGAAATCACTGGGTGTTTCCATCTGTCGGAAGATTAGCATTAAAAACTGGGCCCCAAGCAGACCTAGGAGTGGAGGTCAGAGGTCATGACCTCGTGAATGAATTAATTCACAGACCAATTGCTTACAGATGGCACCTTCCAAAATGGGAAAAAAATACATTCCTCATTTTTATTCTAATTCAAAGATAAAGACTTCAAACAAAGACCAGATGCTCCACAAAATATCCTTCGGTAAAGTTATAACATTCTGTTACCTTTTGTGTGCTTACGATGATGATCAAAGTGCAGAGAAAATCTAAACCTTCACTGCCATTTACTCTGGTTCCCACACCCAATGATTGTTTAAGCAGTGAAGTTTTCTAAATTCACTTGTGTGATGCTTAATTATGATTTATTTTTGCACTTTGGAACTCAGTTCATAATTCTAAGATAAGCAACAGGATCTGCTGACTCTGCTCTGCGTTCAGACCTGAATTTAGATATAGTTTCTGAAGCATGATCGCTGTTGAAATTTAAGGAGTACAGCAGCCAATCTGCAAACAACAAGATACCACGGTGACACAGTGGTTAGCACTGCTGCCTCAAAGTGCCAGGGATCCGAGTTCAATTCCGGCCTTGGGTCACTGCCTGTATGCAGTTTGCACATTCGCCCTGTGTCTGCGTGGGTTTCCTCCAAGTGCTCCAATTTCCTCCACAGTAGGTCACATCAACTGGCCATGATAAATTGATCTTAGTGTCAGGGGATTAGCAGGTTAAATACTTGTGATTAACAGGTCTAGGGCCTGTGTGGGATTGTGGTCGGAGCAAACTCGATGGGCCAAATGGCCTCCTTCTGCACTGTAGGGATTCTATGAAATAACTGGATTGTCACAAAATTGGGGTCAAGGGATTAATATTGGGGGAAACTTATCAAAATAGCCACAGGACATATTACACGCAGCCCGAGGGTAGACGTAGTTTAACGTTTCATCCGAAAAACAGCACCTCGGGCAATGCAGCACTCCCTCAGTACAGCACTGCGAGTTTTAACTCAGATTTTGTGTTCGATTATAAAAGCGAAATACTGCAGATGCTGGAAATCTGAAATAAAAACAGGACGCACTGGAAAACCTCAGCAGGTCGGTCAGCATCTGTGGAGAGAGGAAAAGAGTTAAATGTTCAGTCAAAGTGACTCTATTTCAGATCTGAAACACTTGTATCCAATTCCTTAGAGTCAGACTAGAACCTATAATCTAGTGAAGTTTGGGAAAAACTACCAAATTAAATTCGTAGAATCTGCATGTAATTGATAAAGTGTGAGATGGCTACGCTAAGGATCTTACATCTTGGAGAACTAAGTGTCTAAGGTAGGGACAAGGTAGTAACACGGGTAAATTAGATAACAAAAACAACCAAAACAATGGGTCTCAATTCAAGAGGAATGGAATTGAGAAGAAGAAAGGCTATGTTGAACGTGTGGAAAACGTTAGTGGGACCACACTTGGGGGAACAGTGAACAGACATGAGTACGAGCATTTCACAGATGGAGCAGGCAACGTTGCTTGCATCTCAGCAATAAGGAGCAAGAGAAAAGTGTTCTGTTGCCACTGGGCTGGGCCAAAGAAGAAGACTCTCCCTGACAGACAAGGAGCAGACCCAAAGCTGAGGCTGACAAGAGTCATTCAGCAGGAGTCTTGCAAGGACAAGCATGTACAGAAAACCCCTCTCATGCATCTTAGTGAGTGGGAGGTGCTGCTACAGATGTCTTCATATATCTATGGATGTTGTGCCTCACGTTCTCTGGGAGGACTTGACTCCATCCATTGCTTGTGGCTTGAAATTTCATCCCAGAGTAATTAGATTGTGGCAATCAGTAACATGGGGAACAGTCAAGCCAAATTGCATAGATGCATTTAAAAAAAAGCTAGATACATACAGGAGGGAGAAAGGAGTAGGAAGATATGTTGGTGCGATAAAATGAAGAAGAATTGAACAAGATTCATGTGGAGCAGAAACCTGGTATTGACCAGTTGGGCTTAACGGTTGGTTTCTGTGCTGCAATTACTTTCATAAGAACTTCAACGTACGGAAGTTGGTGTGCCTTCAGGCAAGTCTTAATGAGTAACATTCTTTCAGGAAAGAATTACAGAATAACAAATCACACATCTGAAAATGTGCTAGAACCAGATTGCACAGGAACCTTCAAATGGCAACTGGACAAGCAGTTACAGGGCTCACTAACAGGGAATATACTGGGATATGTGGTAGTCTTTCAAAGAGTCAGCACAGAGTAGGCCAAATGGCCTCTGAGAAATGTACAAAATGGTTTGCTGCCATCTCTGATGACACTTTAAAAAATTTCAAGTACACAACCAACAAAATGCCCCCCACCCCAAAAAAAAAACCTCTGAAGTGTTCCAATCCTACAGTTGGCTTTCCTAGAATGAGTAATGGCGGCTCCCTCCATTGATGCAATAGTCTAGTAGAGACACAGTATCATAAAGGAAGGAATTGATAAACACGTGACATAGATGAATATTCGATTCCATAAAGAGTCCAGTAAAAATGGGATTAGCTTTCCATTGCAGGCTCATGCACAGTGAGTCTAATGATCACTATGTGCCATAAACCGATGTATAAAAAAAGGCTAGGGCTTTTACATTACGACTGGAAAGCCTTCACACTGGGTAAAGTCCATTCTGGGATGTCTTTCCCCACAGGTCAATAAGTAGCACTCACACATTGAATACTTCACACAGGTGGCTACATAGAAAAAACTATTTATTTAAGATCATTGAATCAGGATATCAGGATGTGGTGGCTTTGGAGGAAGTACAGAAAAGGTTTACTGGGATGTTGCCTGCTATGGAGGGCATTAGTCATGAGGAGAGATTGAATAAACTGGGATTGTTCTCCTTGGAAGATGGACGCTGAGGAGCAATTTGATAAAAGTTTATAAAAGCATGATGGATACAGATAAGGTAAACAATTGGAAACATTTTCCCCAGGGCAGAAATGACAATTACAAGGGGCACAAGTTCAAGGTGGAGGGGGGGAGGGGTGGAATATGGGGGAAGGTTCAGTGGAGCTGTGCAGGGGAAATTTTTTTAAACCAGAGAGTGGTGGGGTCTGGAATGCACTGCCAAGTGAGGTGGTTGAAGCAGACATTTAAGATTCATCTTGATGGACACATGAACTGACGGAGAATAGAGGGATACAGGCTAGACAGGGCTATGTGATTAGCACAGATTTATATTTATGCCGCACATTTAACATAATGGAAAGCCCTAAAGTGTTATGTAATAGTTTTATAAAATAAATGCGATCCTGAGCCGCATAAAGAGAGATGAGTTCAGACAACCAAAAGCTTGTTCAAAGAGTTTGGTTTTAAAGAGTCTTTTAAAAGAAGGAAAGGCAGAAGTGGAGAAAAGGTGGAGCAGTAGAGAGTTTTAGGAAGGAAACTTGAGCTCCAGGCAGCTGAAGACATAACCACCAACAGTGGAGCAACTGAAAGTCAGGGATTTTGATATGATTCATTGTCATATGTTTGCTCATGCTATCAAATAAACCTACTGGACTTTAACCGGTGTTGTGAAACTTATACTGTGTCACATGTATTAGCATACAATGAAAATTATTGTTTCTTGTGCACTATACAGTCAATACATATCTCATACAGTACATAAGGAAGAAGGAAAGGGAGTATGTCTGGGGTGCATGGGGTCCTTGATTATGCTGGCTGCTTTTCAGGAGCAGTAGAAAGTGTAGACAGAGTCAATGGATGGGAGGCTAGCTTGCCTGATGGACTGGGCAATGTATGCAACCTTTTGTAGTTTTCTGCAGTCTTGGTCAGAGCAGGAGCCATACTAAGCTGTGATACATCTGGATAGCGTGCTTTCTATTCTTTTGAAGACAAGACGGGTTCAAAAATGAGAGGGGTGTGGAAGGATATGTTCCAAGTGCAGGTCAGTGGGACTAGGCAAAAAATGATTTGGCACAGACAAGAAAGGCCAAAAGGCCTGTTTTTGAACTGTAATTTTCTATGGTTCTAAGAATGAGAATTTTTAAAATCAAATCTTTGGTAGACTGGGAGCCAACATAGATCAACATAGAGGAACTGGACTGCTGAGAGTCAAGACACTGTCTGTGTCTTAAAGTTCTGGAAGACCTCAAGTCTACGGAGGGTAGAAATTGCGAGTCCAGCCAGGAGTTCATTCGAACAGTTGAGTCTAGAGGTAACAAAGGCTTGATGAGAAACTCCGCTAACAGATGAGCTGAGAAAGGTGTGATGTCAAGCAATATTCAGAGGAACTTTGCAGCTAATAAAATAGTTTTGAAGCATAGTTACAATTGTAAGGTAGGAATTCAACCAGCAGCAGGTAACTGGCACATTTCTTTTTACTTGATTATTGGTATACAGTGAAAAGTATTATTTTTTGCGCACCATACAGACAAAGCATATTGTTCAAAGAAAAGGAAAGGAGAGGGTGCAAAATGTAGTGTTACAGTCATAGCTTGAGCATAGAGAAAGATCAACTTAACGTGAGGTAGGTTGGTTCAAAAGTCTCATGGCGACAGGGAAGAAGCCGTTCTTGAGTCAGTTGGTATGCAAACTCAGACTTTTGTATCTTTTTCCCCTGAGGGAAGAAGGTGGAAGAGAGAATGCCTGGGATGCATGCGGCAAGCTCTAACAAACAGAAATGAGATAACAACATGACAGCCTGTTTTAGTGATGTTGGGTTGAATTATAAATATCGTTTTGGACCGAAATCCCCAGCTCATGTTCAAATTGTGCCATAGGAAATTTTACATCAACCACTGAAGACAGCAGACAGGGCCTCAGTTCATCATTTCATCCAGAAGTGCAGTGTTCCATGCGAGTCTGTCTGCACATTCTCCCGGTATCTGCGTGGGTTTCCTCCAGGTGCTCCAGCTCACAGTCCAAAATTTGATTCATTATTGTCACATGTATTAATGCGCAGTGAAAAGGATTACTTCTTGTACGCTAGACAAAGCATACCGTACATAGAGAAGAAATGAGAGTGTGTTACAGTCACAGCTGGGTGTAGAGAAACACCAACATAATGTAGTCGGTTCATTCAAAAGTCTGATGGCAGCAGGGAAGAACCTGTTCTTGAGTCGGTTGGTACGTGACCTCAGACTTTTGTATCTTTTTCCCGATGGAAGAAGGTGGAAGAGAGAATGCCTGGGGTGCAAGGGGCCCTTGATAATGCTAGCTGCTTTTCCAAAGCAATAGAAAGTGCAGACAGAATCAACAGTTGGGAAGTTGGTTTGATGGACTGGGCTTCAGTCACAACGTTTTGTCCGATTAGGTACACCGGCCATGCTAAATTCTCCCTCAGTATACCCAAACAGGTGCTGGGGGTGGCAACTAGGGCATTTTCACACTAAGTTCATTGCAGTGTTAATGCAAGGGTAACTAATAAATGTAACTAATAAATAAACTTTAAACTGCACTGGGAGGGACAGCCTAGTTTTATTTGTATGTGGAGTGAGATGTCAAGCTACAATCTTCTAACCTATAGGACAGTGAGGCACAGCATCAACACTGTAACCCCACTCTGCCAAAAGGTGAGGGTAGTAAATCAAGTAATGGGAGAAGAATGTCAATAATGTTATCTCAATGTTATCATAGATTCTGGAGGAACCAGTTCTACAGAAACTCAGGAGAATAACAATCGATGAACAAATAATAGTCTGAAGCCCTACCCAAAAGCATTATTAAAAAAACGGTTTCACTTCAGCATTCACAGCCCAAATTCTTGAAGTTGCAAAAAAAAACTCCAGAATGTCTACCTGCATTCATGAGAAATTTTTCTCTCAACCTTTTCTCATCATCTCCTCTGGCTTCCCTTAACCCAGACCCACTTAAATTTACAAAAGCAAATTAGTAGAGATCCTGGAAATCACCATGAAAATCTCTTTCCTGCCCTTCTCTTTGTCACCTGCCTCGATTTAAAAGTTGTCATATTGCTTAACTTTTTATCGTTCCGAGGAAAGGTAATTGAACTGAAATGTCATCCATTTCTCCCTTCACAGATGCTGTCTGACAAGTTGAGCATTTTCAATTGGATTTATATTTAGAATAAGCTGATTCACCAAAGATAGGTGAGGCTCATCTTCACTTGTGCCTGCCTCCAAATTTTACCCCGTTTCTGTCACCAGTTTTGCTCAGCCCTTCTACTCCCGTCTTTGCATCACATACACTCCTGCAATACTCCTAAATATTGTAAGTGTATTTATTAGTGTCACACATAGGCTTATATTAACACTGGAATTAAGTTACTGTGAAAATTCCCTAATTGCCACACTCCGGCGCGTGTTCGGGTACACTGAGGGAAAATTTAGCACAGCCAATGCACTAACCTGTACATCTTTCGGACTGCGAGAGAAGACCGGAGCATCTAGAGGAAACCCCACACAGACAAGGGAGAACATGCAGACTCCACACAGACAGTAACCTAAACTGGGAATTGAATCTGGTCCCTAGCAACAGTGCTAATCACTGTGAAACCATAATGCCTTTGTAATACAAGGGTCAATACAAGATACCGCCATCAAATCTTCTACGTTTATCTGAGAGAGGAGACATGCTTTCTCCTTCATTTCTCAAAGGAAGGTGGCTTCGCTAACAATGCAGTGTTTCCTCAGTACTGCCATTACAACAAGGGTGGGCAGTGTCTTGTTCAACAGGAGAGATGGCCCTATCAAACTAAAATGCAGAATCAGAATCATGATTTCCATCTTAATGTTACATTAAATGTCCAATGGGGGTCACTGGTTGAGAAAGGCCTTGAGCGTATCTGTGGGCACCCCATGATTCTTCTCTAGGGCTGCCCAGGTGGGGACAAAAATAAATTTGAAAGAGGCACAGACATCTTGAGAACAGTTGTTATCTCGTGGAATAGACTCTTGCTGCATAGGAAGTGGAAACCCGACCTCTCTGACTCTTTGAAAGTTCTGCCTAGTTTTACACACCAGCTTTTCTCTACAGCCATTCAATTAATATTCCTCAAATACCTGTCCAATTGTCTTTTGAAAATCCCCATAGAAGCGAATTCCACCCACTCTTTCAGGTATTATATCTGAGATCAAAACTTCCACCTGTGCAAGGAGACTTTCCCTCCAGTTCTTATACAAATTATTTCTTAATCTCTAGTTCCAATCTAATTGATAAAGATAGTTTCTCCCCAGCTTGTTTCATCAAAACCTGATCTTTTTTAAATTTTGAATTGATTTAATATTATCACATATTAACACAGTGAAAAATATTGTTTCCTGCACACTATACACACAAAACATACCGATCGTAGAGAAGGAAACAAGAAAGAGCAGAATACACAGCTGTATTCATAAGTCAGATGGCAGCAAAGAAGAGTCGGTTGGTATGCGATTTCATATTTTTGAATCTTTTTCCTGTTGGAAGAAGGTAGAAGAGAGAATACCATGGGAGCATAGGATCCTTAATTATCCTGGCTGCTTTTCCAAAGCACGAGGAAGGCTAGACAGAGCATGTCTGGGAGGCAGGTTCACATGATGGATTGGGCTACATTCATGACCTCAATCTCCTTTACTTGGAGGTGAACAATCATGACTTTGCCAATCTTTTCACACTGCCAAACTCCCCTCTTCCTAGTAAACATTCTCTGCACCCGCACCAAAACCGAGAGATCTCTCCTACAGTGTAGAATCCAGAACTGTACATTGCACTTTTGGTTCAGGAATAACAAGGGTGGAACAAGGTTTTGATCCAGACCAGTCCCCAACCTACCTATACTTCTAGTCACTTGCTGAAATTTCCTAACAAATAGGAATATATAAAAAGCAACTTTACAGATAATGCTGATAGCGGAACTAAAGAACAATAAAATGTCATGGACCAGTTACTTGCAAATATTGATTCACCCTAGAGAAACTGGGCTGGTCAAACGGAAAGACTGTTTCTGCCAACAGCCACCAGTTTCAGCTACGTGTCCCACAGCTAGATCTTCAGACACTAAGAGGCCATTCCTAGTTGGTGACTGTTACATACTTGAACTATTACATTCTTTTGTGGTATTGGGTCTCAATGCCTCAATCATACAGCAGTTTTACAACAGACAAGGTCAACGTGGTTTTACAAAAAGGAAATAGCTTTTGACAAATTTACTCATGTTTTTTGAGAAAGTCATAAATAGGGTTGATGAAAGGAATCAGTTTGTCATTGGACTATATCTTATCAGCATATGGTGTTTCGCTGATATCCATCCATTAGTTTGAGATATAATGTTTCCAGATAAATTGATTGATAAACTAGCAGAGACAATAACATGACCTCTGTTCATCCGGAGCAGCATGGTGGAAGTGTTTAGCACTGCTGCTTCACAGCACCAAGATCTAGGATTCAAATTTGGCCTCATGTAACTGTCTGTGTGGAGTCTAAACATTACCCCCTTGTCTGCGTGTTTGTTCAGGTGTTCCAAATTCCTCCCACATTCCAAAGATGTGCAGGTTTGGTGCACTGGCCATGCTAAATTGCCTCTTGGTGGCAGGCAGACTAGCGGGATAAATAAATGGGGCTGCGGTGATAGGAACTGGGTAGAGTTGTTGTCTGTGCAGGCTCAATGGGACAAATGGCTTCCCTTTGCACTGTAAGAATTCTATAATCTTCAAATGAGAAATTTCTTCACTCAAATATTCAGAATCTTTGAAAACCTCTACCTTGCAGGGTTGCAAGGTACGGCTACAATAAAGAAGATATTTTCAGCGAATCAAGGGATATGGGGAATAGACAAAAAAGTGAAGTTGAAGTTCTAGACCAGTCATGATGGTTCTGAATGATGGAGAAGCTCAATGGGCCATGTGGGTTGATCTCTACTAAGCAATGAAATCTTTTTGCCTCCAAAGTCTTCACAAAGTCATACAGTTGAGATTTTCCCAATGCAACCTAATCTTTGTGTAGACCCACAACCCAATAGCCTACTAAATCACTATAAAATCACTATAAACATTTTACAACAGGGCCTGGTTACAGGTTAATACTTCCCCAAAAATGTCACATCGACATAAACCCCTTTAATATGTTGCCAAGACCATCAAAATTCTCTGACCATAGCCAATCTCCAGGAAATAAGTTATTCTGATCACACATCATAATCACCCCTACATTCTTCCCTATGTTACATACCATGATTATCTGGTCATACATCATCATTGCAAAGTCAATTTCTGCAACTATCTTACACAACAGCAATTTTGGAAACATTACCACCAGGTAATGCAGTGGTTTCGGGTGGAAGCACATCACTACCTTCTCAGGACAACTAGAATCAAGGAAAATAATCACCTTGAAACACCCACTTTCCAAGAATAAACTACGTGTTGTCTTGGGAAACTACTTAATAGGGTGTGATTGAATTACACCCCAAGTTATTCACCACATCTCATTGCTACATCAAGCTTTGCTCTGTTCAAAATCATTTATTTGCAATTGGAAGTATACAAAATATTACAAACAATTGTTCTATCCCTGCAAAATTAGCTGAAACTATTAATAATGCCACAAAACTGGGGTGGAGAGCAGTGCCAGATGACAGGATGGTGGGTATGGCCAGTATGATGGGACTTAGTTTCCAAACAGACTGTAGTGGTCACTCCTATCTGTGGCATTTTGGGAAAACACAACTGCATCAAGTCACTTACTTAATTACTGTATTTGACAGAGTTCCACATTCTCAATCATCATGTGTCAAGGTATTTCTTCTGAATTCCTGACCGGAATAACACCTGAAGAAACAGGAACAGGACCCTCAACCCTGCTCCACCATTTAGTGGGATCACAGCTGATCTGACATTCCTCACATCCATTTTCCTGTCCTTTCCCCATTGCCCTTGATTCCCTTACTGATCAAAAATTTATCTCAGCCTTAAATACACTCAAGGATCCTGTCTCCACAGCTCTGTGGCAAAGTATTCCAAAGACTCTCAACCCTCAGAATAAATTCCTCCTCATTTTGGTCTTAAATTGGTGGTCTTTTACTCAGAGACTCTGTCCTCCAGCCCAAGACTCTCCCATGAGGGGAAACATACTCTCAGCATTTCTCTTGTCAAAGCCGCTTAAGAATTCCATTTGTTTTAATGAGATCACCTTTCACTCTTAGAAATTCTAATGAACAGAGACCCAACCTGTTTAACCGTTCTTCCCAAGAGTATCCAGCCATGCCAGTGATCATCCTAGTGAACCTTTTATGAACTGCCTTCTAATGAAATAATATCCTTCCTTAAATAAGGGGAGCAAAGCTGCTCATAGCATCCCAGATACGGTTTTACTAATACCTCTCTCAGTAACAGCAAGACTTCCCTACTGTCATACTACAACTTCCTTGAAGTAAGGACCAACATTCCATTAGGCATCCCAATTATTTACCGTACTCGTGTGTTAGCTTTGAGTGTGTTAGATGTGTGTTTTGTGCACAAGTACCCCTATGTCCTTTTGTACCACATATTTAATGATCCATTGTTTTGGGAGAAATATCACCTCTACGCCTATCCCATCAAAACTTCTCAAAGACTTGCTCGAGAGGGATGGGTTACACCTGAACTGGAGGGGGACTAACACCCTGACGGGGAGATTTGCTCAAGCCACTTGGGACGGTTTAAATTAATTTGGCAGGGGGGTGGGATCCAAAGCAGTATGGAGACAGAAGAGAAGTTTGAGGACAGCGCAGAAGTTAAACAGTACTACATTTAGTAGTAAAGGCAATGTCAGTAATCCCAGTTCCAGACAGATCAGGCAAAAGCAAGACAGAGTGTAAGGGAAATCCAGATTAAACTGCATTTATTTCAATGTGAGAGACCTACCGGCAAGGCAGATGAACTCAGGGAATTGATAGGTACATAGGACTGGGATATTATAGCGATAACAGCAATACGATGAAGGGAAAGACAGGATTGACAGCTCAATGTTCCAGGGTACAGACGCTACAGGAATGATTGAACAGAAGGTAAGAGATGAGGGGGAGTTGCACTTTCGATTAGGGAAAGCGTCACATCCATATAGAGGGGATATATCCGAGGGTTCGGCCACTGAGTCTGCATGGGTACAACTGAGAAATAAGAGGGAAATCACTTTGATAGGGTTGTACCGTAAGCCCCCAAATAATTGGAGGGAGATTGAGGAGCAAGTATGTCTTAGGAGATTATAGATAGCTCCAAGAAAAATAGGATGGTAATAGTTGGAGATTTTACGTTTCCTGACTGACTGGGACAGCCATAGCGTTAGAGGGTTGGATGAAGAGAAATTTGTTGAGTGCATTCAGGAGGAATTTCCCATTCAGTATTTGGATGGCCCGACTAGAGAGGAGGCAAAACTTGATGTCCTCTTGGGAAATAAGGAAGGGCAGGTGACAGAAGTATCAGTGAGGGATCATTTTGGGACCAGTGACCATAATTCTACTGATTTTAAGTTAGCAATACAGAATGATAGGTCTGGCCCAAAAGTTAAAATTCTAAATTGAGGTAAGGTCAATTTTAATCGTATCAAGCAGAAACTTTCAAAAGTTAATTGGAGGAGCCTGTGGGAAGGCAAAGGGACATCTGGTAAGTGGCAGGCTTTCAAAAGTGTGTTAATCAGGGTTCAGGGTAAGTACATTCCTCTTGGAGTGAAGGGCATGACTGGCAGAAGTCATGGAACACTGGATGACTCAGGATATTGAGGCCCTGGTCAAGCAGAAGTAAGAAACACATGACATGCATAGGCAGCTGGAGTCAAGTGAATCCCATGAAGAGTACAGAGGATGTAGGAGTAGAGTTAAGAGAGAAATCAGGAGGGCTAAAAAGGGGACACGAGGTTGTTCTGGCAGATAAAGCAAAGGAGAATCCAAAGAGCTTTCACAAATACACAAAGGACAAAAAAGTAACAAGGGAGAGAGTAAGGTCTCTTAAGGATCAACAAGGTCATTGATGTGCGGATCCACAAGAGATGGGTGAGACCCTAAATGAATATTTCTAATCAGTATTTACTATTGAGAAAAGCATGGATGTTAGGAAACTTGGGGAAATAAATAGTGATGTCTTCAGGAGTATATATATTACAGAGAAGGTGTTGCTGGAAGTCTTAAAACGCATGAAGATAGATAAATCGCCAGGATCTGATGAAGTGTATCTCAGGACATTGTGAGAGGCTAGGAAAGAAATTGCAGGTCCCCTAGCAGAGATATTTGAATCATCGATTGTCACGGGTGAGGTGTCTGAAGATTGGAGAATGGCAAATGTTTTGCCTTTATTTAGAAAAAGTTGTAGGGAAACGTCTGGGAACTGCAGGCCAGTGGGCCTCACATCTGTAGTGGATAAACTGTTGGAGGGTATTTTGAGAGACAGGATCTATAGGCATTTACAGAAGCAAGGACTGATTAGTAACAGTCAGCATGGCTTTGTGAGTGGAAAGTCACATCTCAAATTTCATTGAGATTTTGAGAGGTAACCAAGAAGGTAGTGAGGCAGTGCAGTTGATGTTATCTACATGGACTTTAGCAAGTCCTTTGACAAGGTACTGCATGGTAGTTTGTTTCATAAGGTTAAATCTCTCGGGATCCAGAGTGAGATATCTAAATGGATACAAAATTGGCTTCTGTTGTACAGGGTTGTTTTTCAAATTGGAGGCCTGTGACCAGCGATGTGCCTCAGTGAACAGTGCTGGGTCCACTGTTATTTGTAATTTATATTAATGATTTGGAGGACAATATAGGAGGCAGGGTTAGTAAGTTTGCAAATGACACTAAGATTGTGGCATCGTGGACAGCGAAGAAAATTATCTCAAATTGCAATGGGATCTTGATCAATTGGGCCGGTGGACTGATGAACAACAGATGGAGTTTAATTTAGACAAATGCAAGGTGACGCATTTTGGTAGATTGAACCAGGACAGGACATGCTCAGTTAATGGTAGGGCATTGGAGAGAGTTACAGAACAAAGAGATCCAGGGTACATGTTCATTATCTCTTGAAAATGAGTCATAGGTGAATAGAGTGGTGAAGGCGGCATTCAGCATTCTTGGTTTTGTTGGTCAGAATATTGAATACAGGAGTTGGGGCATCTTGTTGAAGTTGTACAAGACATTGGTAAGGCCACACTTGGAATACTGTGCACAATTCTGGTCACCCTATTATAGAAAGGATACTATCAAACTAGAAAGAGTGCAGAAAAGATTTACTAGGATGCTATCAGGTTTTGATGGATTAAATTATAAGGGGAGGCTGAATAGACTGGGACTTTTTTCTCTGGAGCTGAGGGGTGCCGTTATAGAGGTCTATAAAATAACGAAGGCATAGATCAGCTAGACAGTCAATATCTTTTCCCAAAGGTAGGGGAGTCTAAAACTAGACGGCATAGGTTTAAGGTGAGAGGGGAGAGATACAAAAGTATTCAGAGGGGCATTTTTTTTCATCCAGAAGGTAGTGAGAATGTGTGGAATAAGCTGCCAGAGGTAGAGGTACAATTTTGTCTTTTAAAAAGCATTTAGATAGTTACATGGGTATGATGGGTATAGATGGATATGGGCCAGATGCAAGCATTAGCTTAGGGGTTTTTTTTAAAAAAAGGGCAACATGGACAAGTTGGGCCGAAGGGCCTGTTTCCATGCTGTAAACCTCGATGACTCTATGTCTCTCAATTTAATCCCAGAAACTTCACCTCCACAAAGAAAGAAGCACCAGTTTTTCCTGTTTGTTATAACTTCAGCTTGACTATCATTGCTTACTAATGTTTCTTTTTTCCCCCCCTATGTTTTCTCTATATCGCGTTTGTATTGTGGAAATGGGAACTGTGCACAGAAACACTGATTTTAAAGGAGGACAGATATTTTATTTAAAAACCTCCAATGAAAGATGGTAAACATTCAAGGGATGAACACAAGAAATCTGTTGTAATGAGGGTTTGATCTATGGCCTTTTCGAGAGGAGTCTGCCAAGATGGGCGACTAGTCTGTTATATTATCTTGTTAAGTGTAAATCTCGATCACTGCCCACCCACATTAATTCCTACGCGAGTGACCGTAAATAAACCCAGAAACCAAACAACATCGAAGTCTGTTTTCGATCACACTCCTTCTGGCCTCAATAATGCAGAGCGGTAGAGGTTTACTTTTAACATTTAAAGAAAACTACTCCAGTGTTCGGGAAATAAGATCAGAGGCAGAAAGCAGAAATTTTAAAGAAAGAAAGATTTGAAGAGAAAGCTTTATTTCATTTAACAGACCATGAAACAACCAACCACAGAACCATCAATAAACTATTCAAATATAATCAGCATTTGATCTTGTAACTTGAGCTCTGATCAATCCACTTTTGTCTCCTTGGTTTCACCCTGTCAGGAAGGTAACCCATAACCCTGTAACCAAAGAATCGGAGTCTTATTGCCAGAGACAACTCTACAACAGTCGAACCCGCACATTAGACCCAAATGGTGGAATGAATACTTACCCATTTTACAAAAAGTGTCAAGTTATGCATTATTCACCAACTGAGAAGCTACCAATTAAATGCTGAAAGCCAAATCATCAATTATATCGTTAAGCCTTTCGCCCCAAACAAAAACATGGGCTGTTCACAGAGACTACACCAGCCGCTGCCCCAGTCATCAAAACTAGTTAGCGTCACAAAGCAAAACGCTTTGAAAATTAATGGGCCAAAACTCTGCTACAGCAGACGCCATGAGATGTCCTCCTATTAGTGACACCAGTGGCTCTCAAAGTCTGTTGGTTGAAGGAACCTTTACAGATGGTAATCACGGACTCCCTATTTAAATTAACACACTAAAATCTCCTTTCACATTTACACTTCAGAATACAAAGCTCATGCCTGACTTGCTAAAACGACTTGCATTATTTTTTTCCCCCAGGGCTGTGTGATAGTGAACCTTGTGATCAGTGATATGAAAACTTTCAGTCAGCCAGATGCAACAATATGCATTCTGAATACTGCATGAAATTTCCTTGTTGTTAATGAAATGGGATGAGGCTCTGTGGCACCTGTTGGTAACCCTCAACTAGCACCCATCACTGCACAGCGCTGAGAATTGTGCGACGACTTCCACCGCTTAACTGTTTCCTGCCCTGTCTACACTGGACTTCGAATCATTGAGTCTACAGTACAAAAGGAGACTATTCAGCCCATCATGTCTGCACCGACAACAATCCCACCCTGTCCCCATAACCCTACATAATTATCCCCAAAACACGAAAGGGCAATGAACCTAATCTGCACTTTTTTGGGCTGTGGGAGGAAACCAGAGCATTCAGAGGAAACCCAAGCTGATATGGGAGAAGATGCAAACTCTACACAGACAATGACCCAAGCTGGGAATCGAACCTGGGTTCCTGGCGCTGTGAGGCAGCAGTGCTAACCACTGGTCCACCATGTCACCTGTGTGATGTCTACCACAAAATACCACCTTGGCTTTAGTCTTGGGTCCAGGAACTCAAAACGTTCTGGCACCTTTCCACATCCATGGACAAGGCTGACCACCTGCCTACACCGCCTCCCCCACCATCTTAGCTATTCTGGGGCTTTGCGCCTCCTCTTTCAGGGATCATCCATTAAGGCTCCCCCTAATTCTCTTACGTTGTCCAATGCCCACCAGCAGATCACTACCTCACTGCAGATTTGTGTACCAGGCTCCTTGAACTTGCAGGTGAGAGAATTCTCCGCTTCATTCTCACTCCAGAAATAAAACAATAACCAACAAAGCACGCCTGGCTCATCTTTGCAAAGCAAAAGCTTTTGTTATTTCACAATATCCTGGAATTTCTTTGCAGACCATGGATCAAAGTATTGCTGCCAAGGACTTGAGATTTTCCTGAGGGCTACTCTTTAATTTTTGGGTTTCCTTTCTGGTTTACGTGTACACTGTCCAGGATACCATTTTTCCATAGTTTCTTTGTAGTATTTTCCTCAAATTTGAATTCCTTAACAGAATCATAACTCTTACAGTACAGAAGGAAGCCATTCAGCCCACTGTGTCCACACTGACCACAATCCCACCCAGAACCTATCCCCATAATCCCTACTTACCCTAACTAATCCCATTTGACACTAAGGACCAATTTAGCATTGTCAATCTAACCCGCACATCTTTTGACTGCGGGAGGAAACTGGTCAGCCAGAGGAAACCCATGCAGACACAGACAGAATATGCAAACTCCACACAGTGACCCAAGCTGGGAATCAAATGTGGTTCCCTGATGTTGTGGGGCAGCAGTGCTAAACACCATGCCGCCACATCATCTCAAACTCCAACTATATGACACATTGGAAGAGAAATTGAATTGCTATAGGGAAGGAGAAAAAGAGTAAATCTACAAAAAGAATTTTACATAAAGAGGGTGATTCAATATTGAATTTCAAGGAACTTTAATTGTAAGCCAAGTCAGCCTCACTGATAACTCTGCCGAGTTCTTCCTCACTATGCAGGATAAATAACACCGTTGCAACTTAATTGTTATTTACAACACCTTGTTAGAAATATCAATTAAGTACCACAGTCTGGGTTGCTGCCCTCCATTGCCAGCACCTCCCAAGGTACAAACCTGTCCCAGCCTGACCTAGACACAGTTATAGACAGACTTCCCAGGCTCACAGACCTCACAAGCCTCTGCCTGCGGTGCATCAAATGTGGAACAGAAAATGTGCAGAACCCACAGGGACTCGTGCGACAGACAGAGCCCCAGCGACTGGTACCTAGTCAATCCAATGGCAAAACTTGCTCTTCCAAAGCCAGTTTCCCCTTCAGCCACTTCCACCAGCTACCGTTGAGTAAGAAGTCTCACAACACCAGGTTAAAAGAACAACAGGTTTATTTGATAGTAGATGCTTTCGGAATGCTGCTCCTTCGTTAGGTGAGGAAGGAACAGTGTTTTGAAAGTTTGTGGCGCTTACTATCAAACAAACCTGTTGGACTTTAACCTGGTGTTTTGAGACTTCTTATTGTGTTTACCCCAGTCCAACGCCAACATCCCCACATCATGACTACCATTCAGTATGCAAAGATTATCATGAATGGGTGCGACTAGTGTGGAGAACACTCATATCTGACCACATTCAAGACTCTGGAACTCCCACAAAGTGGCTCTGGATAACCAGACGACCCGCATCAAACCTCTGGGTTAGTAAAGTGGTTGGCACTGGTGCCTCGGATGCGGATTCGAATCCAGCCTCAGATGACTGTCTTGTAGAGTTTGCACTTTCTCTCTGCGTCTGCATGGATTCTCTCCTTCGGGTGCACGACGGCGTTGTGGTAACATCACTGAATTTAGCAAACCAGAGGCCCAGAATAATGCTCTGGAGACATAGTAGAATTTTGCTGCAATAAATAAATTGGAACCTAAAGCTAATCTCAGTGAAGGTGACCGTGAAACTATTGCCAATTGTTCCAAAAACCCATCAAATTCACTACTGTCCTATAGGGAAGGATATCTGCCGTCCTCACCTGGTCTGGTCTACACCTTTGGGGAACAAGTTCTTAATTAACAAGCCAATAGCAGGGATTGCCAGAACATGCATATATGCACTGGGCAGCATGATGGCACAGTGGTTGGCACTGCTGCCTTACAGTTCCAAGGGCCCAGCTTCAATTCCTGGCTTGGATCGCTGTCTGTGCGGAGTCTGCACATTTCCTCCTCCCCTCCCCCTCCTCTACATGGGTTTCCTCCAACAATCCAAAAGACATTAATTGCATTATCCGTGCTAAATTCTCCTTCAGCATACCCAAACAAGCACTGGAATGTGTGGTAACTACAGGATTTTCACAGTAACTTCATTGTGGTGCTAATGTAAGCCTACTTGTGACATTAATAAATAAACTTCATGCAACTCCAGACCCACAGGAATGCAGTTGACTCTTAATTGCCCCCGGAACAGCTAGCAAACTACTTGTTTCATGGGTAATTAGGGATGGCCAGTGACACCCACACCCAATTAAAGAATGAAAAAAAGAAAACTTGGCCTCTGCATCAAGATCCGCAACTGCAATTCTAAATAACAAGTCCCAGAGGCTGCAAAACCATTAGTTTCTGAACAGCCCAAGTGTGTGGCAAAATCATTTGCCCTTGACTCCTCACTGCTACCTTTCTCCCAACCTAGAGTACATTAAACCCCATGAGCAGACCAGCAGGCCTGGTGAGGAACGGGAAGCCTTTGGCCGCTCGCACCTAAATTCTTGGTGTCAACCATTCTCAGTCAGGAAAGCAGAGGCTGTAGTACCTCCTAAAGCAGCTCTGCAACATTACAGATAAACTATTGAAGGTTAATCCTTCATGGTAATCCCCCTTTAATGAGACCTCTTTTGTACGCATCATGCTGATTAAATCTGCATTCCAAAGTGTCACAATGATTAATCAACCGGGCCAAGAATTTATTTTGATCTTTCAACACCCAACAGGGACCCTGCCTCTAAATCACAGTCTTCTACATACTTCAGGAGCCTTCTTTGTACCCCCTTTCTACACTTACAGCTCCCTCTTGACCAGAAAAAGCGTCAGGAGTACCCTAGACCAGCAATACTCACAATCACCACATTATACGCATCCCCAAGGTGGCACAGAGACATGAGAGGGGAAAAAAAACAGAACAAAAAAGGTAATAATAATGAATAAAAGCAAATTACTGCAGATGCTGGAGTTTACTAGTCACAAGTAAGTCTTGCATTAACACTTCAATGAAGTTACTGTGAAAATTCCTTAGACACCACATTCCAACTCCTGTTCAGGTCAATGCACAGGACTAACTAGGTGTGTTATAATTAATCTGAAACCAAAAGAGAAAATACTGGAAAATCTCAGCAGCATCTATAAGGAGAGAAAAGAGCAGATGTTTCACGTCCAGGTGATGCTTTGGTAGCTCTTTACTCTCCTTACAGATGCTGCCACACCGACTGAGATTTTCCAGCATTTTCCCTTTCGGTTAGTAATAATGAGTCGCTTAATACTTCAGTTTTTAATCGTTCGCAATTATAGGTGGGTACCAGTATCAGTGGGAGAAATAATTAAGAAACGGATGCCAATCAAGTCTATTATGCAAGTGTGTCGATGGCTTTAAAATGCATTACAACAGTGACTGCAACTCAGAAACATTTCATTAAGTTAAAAAAATACTCCCACAAGTCAGATAATTATTTGGATTGAAATGCAGTGTTATTTATAAGTCAAAATATTTTTTTAAAAGTGGGACAGAATCTGTAAAGTATACTAGAGACTTTAAAACAGACATGGAATGAAAACTTCACATATCTGCTGCACTGGCCAAATACCTGACAAAGGGGCAGCGCTCTGAAAGCTAGTGATTTTTGCTACAAAATAAATCTGTTGGACTTTAACCTGGTGTTGTGAGGCTTTTTACTGTTAATAAAAAGACACACACATCTATTGTGAAGACAAGTCAAAATTCTACAGAACTCCTGTACAGCTGATGGTTCATAGAACATTACAGCGCAGAACAGGCCCTTCGGCCTTCGATGTTGCGCCAATCAATTAGGAACAAGCAGTGACCCTCTAACCTAAACCATTCCCCTTTCATCCATAAACTTATCTACTAACCTCTTAAACGCCACTAAACTTGGCGCATCTACAACTGACGCAGGCAAGGCATTCCATACCTTTACCACCCTCTGGATAAAGAACCTACCTCTGACATCTGTCCTAAAACCACCACCCCTTAATTTAAAGCTATGTCCCCTCGTGCTAGCTTTCTCCATCCTAGGAAAAAGGCTATCACTGTCCACCCTATCTAAACCTCTAATCATCTTATATGTTTCAATAAGGTCTCCTCTTAGCCGCCTTCTTTCTAACGAAAACAACCTCAAATCCCTCAGCCTCTCTTCATAAGACCTGCCTTCCATACCAGGCAACATCCTGGTAAACCTCCTCTGTACCGTCTCCAATGCCTCCACATCTTTCTTATAATGTGGGGACCAGAACTGCACACAATACTCCAAGTGCGGCCGCACTAGAGTTTTGTACAGTTGCAACATGATGTTGCAGCTCCAAAATTCAATCCCCCTACCAATAAAAGCTAAGACTCCGTATGCCTTCTTAACAACCTTATCAACTTGATTGCCAACTTTCAGGGATCTATGCACACATACACCAAGGTTCAGTCGTAATGATGGGTAGGATTTACACCATGAAAGATAAAGTGCGAAAGTGCCTGCACAACTTTATAGCTTAAAAAAATTATTGCTCCTTTCACAATCTCAGGGCATCCCAAATCACTTTACCAGCAATTAAGTACTTTTTTGGTGATCACAGATTCATAGAACCATACAGACTCTTTGGCCCAGAGTCTGCACTGACCACAATCCCACCAAGTCCTACCCCTACATCCCTGCATATTATACCCACTAATCCCTCTAACCTATGCATCCCCAGATGACTAAGGGGCAGTTTCTTAGCATAGCCAATCAATCTAACCCGTACATCTTTGGAATGGGAGGAAACCAGAGTACCCCCAAACAGACACAAGAAGAATGTGCAAACTCCACACAGACAGTGACCCAAGCTGGGAATCGAACCTAGGACCCTGGAGCTGTGAAGCAGCAGTGCTAACTGCTGTGCTACCATGCCGCCCCTATAGTCACTACGGAAACATAGGAAATAGGACAGCAAATTGACACACAGCACTGTGATGATGATCAAATAATGTGTGCATGTTTTCGGAAGTGATGTAGATGGAGGGATGAATACTGGCCAGACCCTCTTCTTAACAGGGTCAAAACTCCCCTACTCACAGAGGGCAGGCAGAGCCTGGGCTCATCTCAAATACAGTGCCTCCAACTACCCAATGGTGCAACGAGCATCAGATTATATTGGTGTTCTCCACAGTTGGGCTTGAACCTACAACTTGCTGACTCAAGAAGCAAGGGCGCTGCCAAGTGGCTTGATGGACCAAAGTTCTTCAGTTATCCTTTGTCAGCACGTTAACAAAATCTCAGCGACTGTCTGACCACTTCAAGCAAAAAAAGGAGTCAATTTTCACATTTAGCCAACATACTTTGCTCTTTGAGATTTAGTTTACATGAAAACTGACCAATTCAAAAGACAGAACTGGCTCATGTAGGGCATGGGGCACAGAAACAGATTGCTCAAGTCCAACAATCCGGGTCAATGTTTAGGTTCCATCGCACCACAGAACCCCTACAAGGCAGAAAGAGGCCACTTGGCCCATTGAACCTGCACTGACTCTCCAAGAGAATATTCTGCTCCCAAACCCCCCCCTTCCCCCATGACCCCATGCAATCTTATTATAGTTCATCCATCTAATCTGCACATCCTTGGACTGTGGGAGGAAAACAGAACAGCCAAAGCTGGAAAATGACTCAAAATTATTGAAAATGCTATTCTATAAATTTTCACCTCGTTCTAATTTGTAACCCAGGGAGGGAGAAAGAGAAAAGAAGAGAAGCAAGGGAGGGAGGGAGAGAGGGAGAAAGAAAGAAAGGAGAAGAGAGGGAGAGAGGGAGGGAGAAAGAAAGAAAGAAAGGAGAAGAGAGAGAAAGAGAGAATTTACTCTCAACTATTACACTTACATTCCTTTAAACCTTTAATTATAAAAAAGACAAGTAGTGATCTCACTGGAATTAAACTACTTCCACACACCTCCCTCCCCCCAATTTGCTCTTGATAATGCCAAGTGTTTTTCAAATGCAAATTAACCAGCCATGAGTTATTGGCAAGCCATCTAGTTAAAAAATGCAACCTCCAACCAACAGATGTCTCAATATTGTGCAAGAGTTTCCAATATACTGGATGGGTTGAAAAACTAGTAAACAATGTTTCAATCAGACAATAATTTTAACGCAAGCATGTTAATTACTTAGGAAAATAGAAATTTAGCACTAAAGGAAAATTTTAAATGGAATCATCAGCTTAAATTAAGTGACTCTGAATGGCAAACCTACACATTTCTCTCCTTTCAGGGTTTGGAAAGTGGAGTCTTATTGCACAGTAGATATTGTTTCCCCACAGATGATGGGGGATGGACACTGCAAGAATTTTTCCACACATGCCATTAAAATCCCATTGATAAACACCGACATACTGGATGCAATTAAGCAAGTCTCATGCTTATCAGGACTATTATGTTCTTTGCTCTGCAGGGATCATTGACTGATCAAGAACAATTAATTAAGAGTTCTAAAAATTATAAGCAAGTAAGCACATGGGGTGGGGATGGGGAAGTTAGGATGGTTATCCTGTTTACAGTTGACAAACTGAGTTAGCTGCTAAGTAAGTAATCAGTGGGAACCTTTCAAATGGTTGACTATTTGAATACAAATCTAAATACTCCCAAAACCAAATTAAAAGCACACCCAATTAAGAGTTACATTCCCCTCACTGCAATACTTTTTTTCACTGCAAAGTCCAACATTCTAAGTCCATCTCATCACTAGGCAAGTGATTTCTAAAAGCAGAATTGTTGCCCCTTCTCTCAAGAACAGAAGAAAAATGAGCATAATCAAATTGAAGGCTTAGATAGAAGCATGCAAATTAGGGTAGGATGCCATTGGGTAAATAGGATGCAAACTGCTTCCTGTAACTAAGGAGCCATCATAGATATATGACCACTTCATGATCAGTAAATCTCATGCATTTAAATGAAGAGGAATTCACTTATGCAAGAGCTGGGAAGGTTGTGAAATTCATTTCCCGATTTAATTTGAAGCACTGGCTATTCAAGGTTAAAGTGGATGGGCGGAAAATGGAAAGGGAATATTGTGGTTAAGTATATTGTGTTTGTTTGAAGAATAAATTCTGACGTAACCTCTGTGGAGATTTTGCCAGGATTGCTATATCAGCTGGGGTAACTCTCTGCTCTTGCTTAGAGAATCCAAGCTCCCACTCCAGCCTTCGGCAGGTGATGGTGAAGTTTGGAAAGTCACGGTAATATTGGTAATGCTAAATGTTGACACCAACCTGCGTAATCTCTTTCCTTTTTTCCCTCCCCATTTGTTCGTGTGTCTTGGGTGTCTCCAGCTCCATTTATTGTCCATCACTAAATATCCTGAACAACTGGTGGTGACTTTTATCCTTGAATAGTTTTGATATCTCACTTCAGAGTGAATCGTGTTATCCACATCTCCCAAATGACTAAAAAAAGCTTGATGTTGAAAGTCTCAGTTTTGTTTGATGTAAAAGTCTGAGGTCATGTACTAACCGACTCAAGCACAGCTTCATCCCTGCTGCCAACAGACTTTTGAATAGACTTACCTTGCAAAAAGTTTATTTTTCTCTATAGCCTAGCTATAACTCTAACACTACATTCTGCATTCTGTCCTTCCCTTCTCAATGAACGGTATGTTTTGTCTGTATAGCACGCAAGAAACAATACTTTTCACTCTACATTAATACATGTGACAATAATAAACTAAATCAAACAAAACCATCTGTGGCTTCCTTCTCTCCCAACTCCTGCAGCTAAGATTCATAACTTTTAATTCATCTCCAAATTTTATTGCTCAATGTTATTCCTCATCCACTACCATCTGTGTCAGCTGCATGGCTCAGAAATTCCCCCAATAAAATTCTTTTCTCTTTTAAGATGCTCATTAAAACCTACCTTGTTGATTAAAGCATCTAGTTACCATCTCCTTATGGTACCATACTTTAGTTTCATAAAGCTGCTGTGAAGGATCTTGAGGTTTTACAATGTTAAAGGCATTGTAAAATTACAGGTTATTCCAGATTTTTGATCAGTAACATAATCACTATTCATCTACACCATTAGATCACAGGGAACCCATTAAAGAGGAGCAGGGAAATCATTTAGATGGTTTTTGGCGTTGGTACAATGTTGCTGCAGTGTCGTGGCTATACAGCAGTAACCTGTTGCCTGAAGGGTATTGGCAAGCACAAAGTACAACACAACTTTTTTATTAAATTGTAAAGAAACCTGCTCTGCCAGCTTCTCAGCTGGGACTGTGTTTATCGTCATTACTGCAGAGGTTCAACAACAGGGTGCACAGAAGCCAATCTGTTATCTGATACCATAGCAAGGTGTTATTGAGCAAACTGATCAAACTGCAGCAAAGCAGAATTCACAGGCCATTCCACAGAACCATATCATCAAATCTCTACTGTACAGAAAGAGCCATTTGACCCACTGAGTTTGCCCATAGCCCTGCTTGTGGCCAATCCACTTGTCCTTTGTGGCCAATCCATCTTACTGTAGGGATTCTATGGATATTTAATTGGATAAACCAAATCAAATTCCACCCAGGCCCTATTCCTGCAACTCCACATATTTACCCTGCTAATTCCCTGACACAGTAAGAAGTGTCACAACACTAGGTTAAAGTCATGACAAAAGAACAGCCAGTTCCGAAAGCTAGTGGCGTTTACTACAAATAAACATGTTGGACTTTAACTTGGTGTTGTGAGACTTCTTACTGTGTTTATCTCGGTCCAACGCCAGCATCTCCACGTCAATCCCCCTGACACTAAGATCAATTTAGCATGGCCAATCCACCTAGCTCTGTCAGACAGCACATTGGTTAGCACTGCTGCTTCACAGTGCCAGGAACCTAGATTTGATTCTTGGCTTGGTTCACTTTTTGTGTGGAGTTTGCATGTTCTCCCCATTTCTGCATGGGTTTCTTCCCACATTCTGAAAAGACGTGCTGGTTAGGTGCATTGGCCCAAACAGGCGAAGGACCTGGTGGCCAGGGAGTTTCATAGTAACTTCATTGCAGTGTAAGCCTTACTTGCGACTAATAAACAAATGTTTGTGACGGTGGGAGGAAACCAGAGCAGCCAGGGGAAACCCATGCAGTAAAGGGGAGAACATTTAAACTCCACACAGTCACCTAAAGCTGGAATGCAACCTTCATCCCTAGTGCTGAGAAGGAGCTGTGCGAATCACTGTACAACGCATAATCTGTAAAATCTTCCCTTCAGGGCATGCAGGAGAGTGAAACTATCAGAACTAATCTACTGTTCTCCCACAGAGCTAAAACACCTTAAAAAGTTTCCAAATGTAGCGCAATACTGATGGAAAAAAATTAACAACAATTTATTCCAGGTGAAAAGGGTCCTTAATGTTCTGTAAATATTTGCCAGCCTCAATTGATCGTTAACCACAATTATTTTTACAGTCTAATCTTAACCAGATTGAGCTCTCACTACCATTCCTCAGTCTGGAAGTTCCATTCTTCTCTCACCTCCGTCAGAACGATACAGAATGTGCAACTACATTAAAGATGCAACATGAAGTAGAAGTTTAATTATTAGTCACAAATAAATTTACATTAACACTGCAATGAAGTTACTGTGAAAATCCCTAGTCATCACACTCCGGTGCCTATTCAGGTACACTGAGGGAGAATTCAGCACGGCCAATGCACCTAACCAGCATGTCTTTGACTGCGGGAGGAAACTGGAGCACCCGGAGGAAACTCACCCAGACACAGGGAGAATGTGCAAACTCCACACAGACAATGATCCAAGCCAGGGATCGAACCCGAGTCCCTGGTGCTGTGAGGCACTAGTGCTAACCACTGTATCCTAGCATTCATAACCACTCATGAATGCTATGTTGTTACTTATATTTTTCATCGACAGTGATCAGTATTGAGCTGGAAGTGAAGGGTACGGCAGCTAAAATAGTCGTGGTGTTAGAGAGAAAGCACCCATGTCACACAACATACAACAAACATAGGAGGAAAATTAGAGCAACTTCACAACAGAAATAAATTACTTCTAATTTGACACAATTTTAAATTTAACATTAATGAAATTGCACTTAAATTTTAATCAAATTTCAGAATGCAGCAGTCACAATTGTAATGCATAAAATGCAGCAGGTAAATACACAAATTTTTGTGTATTTGTCCCCAAAATTAAACTTTAATGGTCAAGATTTCTTTTTGAAAGTTGAAGTAATGTTTGTTGATGGATTTATATTAACCAGAGAACAGTCCTGGTTTTCTTCAAAATGTGCCAAACTGGCAGAGGGAGGGGATAGCTGCAAGGCCACTAATATTTCATCAGAAAGACGGAAACTGACAGTGCAACACTCCCTAATGCTACACTTGGAACAAGAGAACCCACTTTGGTAATGTGGGAGTCGCAATTGACCAGCATATGTTAGCCCTTTGCAGGGCTCCATATAACACGGATAATGAACCTGCACATCCAGATCGATAGTTCAGAAAACATGTTGACAATATTCACTAGAAACAGAGTGCAGTCTCAGGAGTAAAGACCAGCTTAATGGTGCATTGCACAGTGGTGATCTAATTTCGTGTGCATCAGCTGTTTTTTTCTTCATTTACTTAGGTCATCATTCATTTGAATATATTTGTTTAGCGTCAGCATGTTACTGAATCATGCAACTCATTTGCCAGTAGGGTTAATGAGGAGGAAGTAACAATGAAAGGCATTAATAGAAAAATGCCAATAACCCAAATATATCCATTGTCTACTTATGTTAATCGCACTCTGCTTCTCTCTGCAGGTTTCACAATGAAACAATTGACTTCAGCCTAACCCTCCACTGATAACATGCGAATCAATGCAGCTTTAGATAGTGCGCTGGCCAACATGCAAACACTGATCAGACATTAAAGTAATAAAAACGGAAAATGATGGAAATACTCAGTATCTGGGCAAAGTGGGAAACAGGAGGAAATACTTCAGCTTGTTGGCTGACAACTCTTAAGAGCTGAAAAACATTAAGAGGTCGAACAAGTTTTAAGCGAGTATTGAGATAAGAATTGAAGGTAGGGCTATAAGAAAGGGTGCGTCTTGGGTGTAAGTAGGAGAAGTTAAATGACAGAATGGATAGTGGTGCAAGTAACCAAAAGAGAAAATGCTGGAAAATCTCAGTAGGTCTGGTGGAATCTGTAAGGAAAGAGTTGACGTTTCAAATCCAAATGACTCTTTGTCAAAGCTCTTTCCAATATTAAGACAGAAATGAAAATGTGAAGTTGGATTTGGGAAGCGAGGGGGAAAACAATATATGGAAATCTTGCCGGAGAGTAGGGCAGTACTTCTTCAGGGTAGGCTTTCTGGAAGAGAAGTGGCATTGAATCAAACACTAGATAAAAGTAAATTACTGCGGATACTGAAATCTGAAATCAAAAGAGAAAGTGCTGGAAAATCTCAGCAGGTCTGCAGCATCTGTAAGGAAAGAAACCAGCTGACATTTCGACCCTTTGTCAAAGCTGAACAGAGAACAGTTTCAGATTCCAGCATCTGCAGTAATTTGCTTTGATATGGTGATGCAAGTAGATGGTAATGGGATAAATAAAGAGATACATCTAAAGGAACTGTAAATGGTGACATCAAAATTATTACCAATGCTTGCCTGAGTGTGGTTATGCTTTGAAGCTATGGAAATCAATCTTGAAGTTTGCAAAGTCTCTAATCAAAAATGTTCTTTTAGCAGTGGTGCCTCACAGCACCAGGTTCAATTCCCAGTTCGGCTCACTGTTTGTGCAGAGCCTGCACGTTCTCCCCATGTCTGTGTAGGTTTCCTCCACGTGCTCCAGTTTCCTCCCACAGGTTAGATGGATTGCCCATGTTAAATTCTCCCTCAGTGTACCCGAACAGACAGATTGTGCCTGCTGGAGGATTTTCACCCTAACTTCATTGGTGTTAACGTAAGCTTACTTGTGACAATAATGAATAAACTCAAACGTAAAACACTTAAACCTCACTGGAACAATGTCAGAGACACAGGACAGGGAGGTCAGTGTGAGAGAGGGGCAGCAAGCACAGGAGCACACTTTCAGACTGAACAGTGTTTGGCAATGTCGTCACCCAATCAGCGACTAATCTTCTCATTGCAAAGAAGATCACATGGTGAGCAGCAGATACAAAGAAATCACTGTTTCATTTGCAAAAGAGTGTTTGGGGACCTGGATGAAGAGAAGGTGAAAGGACATATGCTGTATCTTCTTTGCCTGCATGGAAAGGAACAAAGGATGATCAACCATGACCAACCACATGGGGAACACAATCAACAGTTCGGGAACCACTGCACGGATCTATTTACATCCCATCTTTGTGGTCAGAGACTCGCTTGGGCGCCAGAATGCTATAAGTTCAAGGCACACGCTGGGAACTCGCACACATAACCTAGATTGCCACTCCATCAAAGGTATGTCACACTGTCAGTAGATGCTGCTTTCAGGAGACATTCAATCCAGTCCGTGCCTTCCTCACTCCTGAAGATGAAAGATTCCACAGCAGTATTCTGAAGAGTAATGAGTTCTCCCCATTTTCCTGGCCAACACGTACCCCTCAATAACACCATGAAATAAGTAAAGAGACATTCAATCTCACTTTGCTGACTGAAAACTTACTGTGCACAAAGGTTCTGTAGAAGGGTTATTTGGACTCAAAGCATAATTTCTGTTTCTACTAAGGGCAACATGGTGGCACAGTAGCTAACACAGTTCCCTCATAGCACCAAAGACCCAAGTTCAATTCCAGCCTTGGATCACTGTCTGTGTGGACTTTGCACATTATCCCAGTGTTTACAGAGATTTCCTCCCACAGTCCAAAGATATGCAGGTTAGATAGACTGACCATTCTAAATTGCCCTTATTGTCCCAAAGTGTGTAAATTAGATGGATTAACCATGATAAATGTGTGGAGGTACAGGGATAGGGTGGGACTGGGTAAGATACTCTTGTCAGACAGTCAGCACAGATTCAAAGAAAAACAATACAGCACAGGTCCTTCGACCCTCCAACCCTGCACCGATCATGTGTTCCTAACTAGACCATCCATTTGTATTCCTCTATTCCTCTGCTCATGTGCCTATCTAAATAAGTCTTAAATGATCCTAGCATTTCTGCCTTAACCACGTTGCTTGGGTGTGCATTTCAGGCCCCCACCAGCTTCTGCGTAAAATACGGTCCCCGCACATCTGTATTGAACCTTGCCCACCCCTCCGCCCTTACCTTGAATTTGTGATCCCTTGTGTTTGTCATTTCCAACCTGGGAAGAAACTTTCAACTGTTCACCCTATGTTCTTCATAATTTTATAAACTTCTATTAGGTTGCCCCTCAACCTCTGTCTTTCCAGGGACAGCAACTCTAGTGTGCTCATTCTCATAGCTAACACCCTCCATGCCAGATAGCATACTGGCGAACCTTTTCTGCGCTCTCTCCAAAGCCTCCATGTCCTCCTGGTAGTGTGGCAACCAGAACTGGACACAGTATTCCAAGTGTGGCCTAACCAACATTCTACATAACTGCAACATCATATGTCAACTTTTATAGTCTATGCTCTGTCCAATAAAGGCAAGCATACCATATGTCTTTTTCACCAGCTGTTCCACCTGTGTTGCCACCTTTAAGGATCTGTGGACTTGCAGATCCCCCTGTATGTCTATACTTCTTATGGTTCTGCCATTTATTGTATAGCTGCCCCCTGCATTAGATCTGCCAAAATGCATCACTTCGCATTTACTCAATGGGCTGAATGGCTTCTTCCTGCACTGTGGGGACTCTATGATTCTTCACAGATGCTGCCTGACCTGCTGAGTTTATCCATATTATATTACTAGTTTTCATATTTGGTGCTGGGTAAGATCTCCCTCTGTAATTTTCCACTAGGGAATTTTCACAGCAGGTACATAGCGAGTGCAGTCTATGGTCACAATAATTAGGAAGTACATTTCCTACATTCCTGAAAGTACTTAAATCAACCGTAAAGCACCTTGGGACATTTAGGTTATGAAAGATGCCATTTAAATGCAAATCTTTCTTCAGATCGCCCCAAATGAAATCATGAAATGACAACAGCACAAGCAGTACACTTATGCACCCCACCCCCATCTCCTCCGTACCTAAGCAATAACAGAATCTCAGTCAACTGGATTGGGAAGGGGAGTTTTCCACATGCACGTATTGAGTAGTACTCGTGTCTAAAAACTGTGTCTACAGGGCTTCCATTGCTGATTACAACAGTTCAGCTCAAATGAGAGGGCTTTGAAATGTTGGTTTTGAGTCTATTGAACTCAGTTGAACTAGTTCTAAATGGCACAACACTCAATGACCTTCATGCCCAAAAATAAATGGGTGTACTTGTTTTCATGAGTGTTAACAACTGATAATTTATAGGCGTAGAGAGGTTTAACATTTTAAACTTATAAATACCTCTCTGAACGTACTAAAGTACTTCTTTAACATTTTTTGCAGAGATTTGAAAACACCACTCAGCATAAAAGGCATTTCACTACGGGAAAGGCATACTACTAAAGGCAAGTTGATGTTGTTGCGTATAATTCTGCTATACTGCCTTTCAGACTTTGATTCTGACGGTTAAAGGGTTCAGAAGGTACTCTGTCTCCCACCAGTATGAGATGCATTTCTGCTTCATCGCCACATCTATCAAGTCCCCACCTATCCTATGCAGTCACTGACAGTCAGGCATTGTCTGACAGTGAGGAGCCAAAGACAAAGACAATAAATCCCATGGCTGTGGCAGTCTGCTTTTCATCTCCTGCTGCCACAGACCAAAGGCAGACAGCACAATCAGCACTGATAGGACAATGGCAGGTTGTATCAACTCACACCAAACCAATTCACAATCCTCTCATCCCTAACCTCTAAAACAAAAATCACACACAAACAAACCAAGATTCAATACAAAAAACACTGAATTGTTTTGCTTGGAAGTACTGTTTAAATCCAGAAATATATATTTTTAAATGTTTCAAAATAGCTGGCATCCTTCATATTAATTATGAAAGTAAAAACAAACAAACAAAATCTGGTCCAAAACATAAGTTGTGTTTTTGAATACATGTATGCATGCATGCCTTTTCTTGCAAAAACGCCATCATTACTCACATCAATTATGAAAAAATACACAAAATAATCAAAGAATCTAGTCCAAAAACAAATAACTTCTGCTTCGAATTGTGATTTTTATATATCTTGCTCTCAAAAACAGCTCTCTCTCTTCACACAAATGATTTCTTTAATGGTTAAAGAAAAACACCATACACAAAATTTGGGGGAATTTCAAACAATTATTGCAGACAACAAGATACAGCAATGTTTGGGAGCCGGATAAAGGGAATGAAAGCGCTCTCAGTGCTGACAGCAGATCAGAAGCAGCTTTCCACAGAGTGCAGTTCAAAGGGGCAGCTTCAAACTAATGAATAAAACACAAAAGACGGAGGGAAGAATAAAACCTCGGCACCGCTCCCCTGAGGTGAGGGACCACGCAGACTGAGAGAACGAATACAACTGAACGCTGGCTAATACGAAGCATTTGCAAGTGAGGGGAAAATTTCACCCTAAACACAAAAGTTGCGTGAAGTTTCAAAAAGTGCCAGGCGATTTTTTTTTTTTGAAAAACAAAGTCAGAAGAACAGGAATGAGAAAGAGAAGCGGAGAGAGAAGTGAAAGGAGAGAAGGAACGAGAGGTGGAAGGAGAGAGGGGGAAAGAGATAGATAGAGAGCTGAAAGGCGACAGAGGTGGAAGGAGAGGGAGAGGTGGAGAGAGGGAGAGAGAAGCGGAGAGAGGGAGAAGCGGAGAGAGGGAGAGGTGGAAGGAGAGGGAGAGGTGGAGAGAGGGAGAGAGAAGCGGAGAGAGGGAGAAGCGGAGAGAGGGAGAAGTCAGGAGCGGAAAAAAAAAGTGGGATTTAATGGGAAAAGAGAGAGAGAGAGAGAGAGCGAGCTGATCGCTCCGGAGGATTGTTCCATTCTGTCTGAGGCTGCCTTTTACCTGCTAGAAGGCTGAGGAGAATCCATGTAGCCAGTGCCCTCCACCTTGTATCCATTGCTCAGGTTGTTCACAACACTGCAAAATACCTGCTCCATCCCATCCACCGTCATTTCCGGCCTCGTTACCCTGGCAACCCCTTTCACTCCTGTCAATGCAAAGAGAGACAGACAATGACCCCATCAGGAGGAACTTGTTTCCTCACAGCCAGTGGGGCTGGGATCTGCAGCACACAGCCCGAGTGTGCAACTGGGGGCAGATTCCACTGAGGGGTTCAAGAGGGAATTGCCTCATTAGAGGCACAGGGTGGTCTCAAAACCCTAAAATCTCAGCCCGAGTCAACGGACGTTCTGCCCCTCGCCCGCTCTGATTTCCCATGGCGGGCGGGATGGTAAAATTCCAGAACCCCGCAGTGCAGAAAGAGGCCATTTGGCCCATCGAGCCTGCACCAACCCCACCCCAGCCCTATTCCCATAAATCGATAGGATACAGCAGGAGAATTAGACCATTCAGCCCGTCGAGTCCTCTCCACCATTCAATCATGACTGATACGCTTCTCATGCCCATTTTCCTGCCTTCTCCCCATAACCCTTCAACCTATTACCAATTAAAAATCTGTCTAACTCCTCTTTAAATTTACTCACTGTCCAGGCATCCACTGCACTTTGGGGTAACTTCACATATTTACCCGACTAATTCCCCTAATACTATGGGGCAATTTAGCATGACCAATTAACCTTGTCCACAAATCTTTGGGTACACTTATAAGGCAATTGGCTCATTAGAATCCATACAGTGCATAAAAAGGAGGCCATTCAGCCCATCAAGCCTACACCAGTCAGGCCCTATCCCCATGTATTTATCCTGCTGATCTCTCCCCGATACTAAAGGGCAATTTAGCACGGCCAATCTACCTAACTTGCACACCTTGGACTGTGGCAGGAAATCAGAGCACCCGGAGGAAACCCATGCAGACACAGGGAGACTCCACACTGACAGCAACCCAAGGCTGGAATTGAATCCGGGTCCCTGGCACAGTGAGGCAACAGTGTTAACTACTGTGCCACCATGCCGCCTCAGAAAGGGAAAATAAAATTGTGCAGGAATATGGGGAGAAGGCTCCAGGCAGTGACAATGTTGGGTTGAATGTCTCTTGCACTGCAATAATTCTAAGATAAAGGTAAAAGGACAACTCCCAGATCTCATATTCAATCCAAAGAGTTGGGAGCCGGCTGACATCAGTTGCCTACTCTCACCCCAGGGGCCTGGCTTACCCTGTCTACTGAGCACGCTGAAAACCACGCTATGATCACATGGTAATCCCAGTTGGCTCACCCCATGCCTTCCACTATTACCAACACCGACTGGTAGGACTGTACCTGACCTGGCCAATGTTTTCAATGACCACAGGATCCAGTATACAAGCCTGCAAAAAGAATGTCCTTCAGACAGGCATTCGTGGAGACAGCACAACTTCCCCACTACATAATTAGTAAATAACATGGAGCTGCTATCAATTTATATTTTAAAAATCATCAAATAACTTCAATATCCTTCACAGGAATAGAATATATTAAAAGAATGGCACTGTAGCCTGATGGGTTCTCATGAAAACTTGAGCGGAGTGATGTCACCAACAAAGCTTGATAAGTTAAAAGGGCTAATTCTGTATCAGGCTAAAGACTGTGGGAGCCAGCAAAGAACAGGATGTGTGGCCGTGGAACAAACATAAGAGTTGATTGGACAGTGGCTGCTGCTATGCCTTGAATAGTGATTGAGCACAGACCCCTGTGTGCAATGCTCCTGAGAGAATTATGACCCCTGACAGAGGCATGACTCTTCAGCATTTCTGACCAAAAAGAAAGTGATTAGTTAGCACTTGTCCTTTGGGTTCATGACCAGAAGCAGAATCAGTGCCAGTAATATCTGCATAAGAAGAAGAGATTCAAAGACATGAACAGCAGTAACCCACGAGGAAGAAGCAGCAAAACCCCAAGTCTTGGACTCTGAGACATTGGAACAAAGTCCAACACTCTGCCTCACCATAGGCAGTATCTCTAAGTCCACGTTGTGAGTTTGGATAGATGGTGAAGTTTTTGAATACTTTGTATATAACAAAATAAGTCCTTTATGTATAACGAAGTTGAGGTCTGGCATACTAAAACTTGTGTAGCAAATTTTGATGCTGTTATATACAAATGAAAAATCCCAGGAGGGCAACAAAAGACCCAAGAAGGAGGGCAGTGGAAGACCCTAATAACTAAATGAAGAGCTGAAAGCAAATAGGACTCTGTTATGTCCCATCCTTTTGTATTATGATGAGAAGTTCCTTGAAGTTGTAGCAATGAACTTCAAGCAAACAATAAAGGGATAGTCAGTCTGAAAGTAAGACAAGCCCCAGAAAAAAAAGAACTGGATAAACTTAACTGAGGATGCAGTAAATAGAAAATGAGATAATAGTCTGTGACGCATAATCTAAATTAGAAATGACCCAGCTACATCAAAGCCAAGAAAACAAAAACAAAATGAGAGTAGCTAAGAAACCTATTAGGGCCACTAAGAACCAGTACAACTTTCTTCAGCAAGCAGTGACTGAGCATAAGCATGTAAATAAAAGGTAAGAAAGGTTGATAGAAAATGCACAAACAGAACTAAGCAGCAGAGGTAGTGCGTGGAACTTGAGATGAGCCAAGAAAATCCTACATTATGGACGCTGTCAGCTTTGTGATGGGCGAGGGAACTGCTAGTCTCAAAGTGAAACGCATCAAAGATTTGATCCATGCCGTTCACATGATATCTTGTATCGCCTACTGCAAGTCACTGTACTGCTGAAGCAGAAATTTGAGCAGAACCATTATTGGAAATTCTCCAGAAGTCCAATTAAATGATCGAACTTCCAGTCACATGGCAAAGACGAATGAGCTGGAGAAATTGACATTCTGCAGAGAGGGAAAAACTGTCTGGCGTTCAAGGGCACTGAGGAGGAAATAGCAATAGACAAACCCAAAGAGAGATCACAACTGTTGGAATAAGTTAGCATTTCAGGAGAATTGTCTGTTTGAAAAAATACATGACTGATTTGATTTATTATGGTCACATGTATTTGTATATAGTGAAAAGTATTATTTCTTGTGTGCTATACAGAGAATTCATAGAATTCCATTCATAGAGAAGGAAAGGAGAGAATGTAAAATGTAATGCTACAATCCTAGCTAGAGTGTAGGGAAAGATCAACTTCATGCCAGGTAGGTACATTGGAAAGTCTGATGGCAACAGAGAAGAAGCTGTTCTTGAGTCAGCTGGTACGTATCCTCAGACTTTTGTATCTTTTTCCCGGTGGGAGAAGGTTGAAGAGAAAATGTCCAGGCTGTGTGGGGTCCTTAATTATGTTGGCTGCTTTGCCCAGGCAGATGTAAGTATAGACAGAGTCAATGGATGGGAGGCTAGTTTGAGTGATGGTTTGGGCTTCATTCATGATCCTTTATAGTTTCTTACAGTCTGGGGAAGAGGAGAAGCCATACCAAGCTGTGATACAACCACAAAGAATACTTTCTGTGGTTCATAGAACATAGAACATAGAACATTACAGCACAGAACAGGCCCTTCGGCCTTCGATGTTGCGCCGACCAATATAAAAAGCAATGCCCCTCCAAACTAAACCATTCCCTTCTCTTCCATATACTTATCAACTAACCTCTTAAACGCCACCAAACTTGGCGCATCTACAACTGCTGCAGGCAGGGCATTCCACTCCCGAACCACCCTTTGGGTAAAGAACCTACCTCTGACATCCGTCCTATAACTATCACCCCTTAATTTAAAGCTGTGTCCCCTCGTGCTAGCTTTCTCCATCCTAGGAAAAAGGCTATCACTGTCCACCCTATCTAAACCTCTAATCATCTTATATGTTTCGATTAGGTCCCCTCTTAGCCGCCTCCTTTCTAACGAAAACAACCTCAAATCCCTCAGCCTCTCTTCATAAGACCTGCCCTCCATACCAGGCAACATCCTGGTAAACCTCCTCTGTACCCTCTCCAATGCCTCCACATCTTTCTTATAATGTGGGGACCAGAACTGCACACAATACTCCAAGTGCGGCCGCACTAGAGTTTTGTACAGTTGCAACATGACGTTGCGGCTCCGAAATTCAATCCCCCTACCAATAAAAGCCAAGACTCCATATGCCTTCCTAACAACCTTCTCGACTTGACTGCCTACTTTCAGGGATCTATGCACATACACACCAAGATCCCTCTGTTCATCAAGACTATTAAGAATCCTACCATTAGCCCTATACTCTACACATTTATTATTTCTGCCATAGTGCATTACCTCACACTTTTCCACATTAAACTCCATTTGCCACCTCTCGGCCCAGCTCTGCAACTTGTCCAAGTCCCTCTGCAAACTATAACACCCCTCTTCACTATCTACCACTCCACCGACTTTAGTGTCATCTGCAAATTTACTAATCCATCCTTCAATACCCTCATCCAGATCATTTATAAAAATTACAAACAGCAGGGGCCCCAAAACAGACCCCTGAGGTACACCACTTGTCACCGAACTCCACGATGAATATCTCCCATCAACCACCACCCTCTGTCTTCTATCTGCTAGCCAATTCCTAACCCAATTAGCTAAATCACCCTCTATCCCATACATCTGCATTTTCTGCAGAAGTCTTCCATGGGCCACCTTATCAAACGCCTTACTAAAGTCCATATATACCACATCAACCGCCTTACCCCCATCCACCTCTTTGGTCACTTTTTCAAAAAACTCAATGAGGTTAGTAAGGCACGACCTACCCTTCACAAAACCATGCTGACTATCCCCAATCAATTCATTTCTCTCTAAATAACTATAAATCCTATCCCTAATTATTCTCTCCAATACTTTGCCCACAACAGAAGTAAGACTCACTGGCCTATAATTCCCTGGAAGGTCTCTCTTCCCCTTCTTGAACAATGGGACCACATTCGCTATCCTCCAGTCCTCCGGAACCACACCCGTAACCAACGACGACCTGAAGATCAGAGCCAGAGGCTCTGCAATCTCCTCTCTTGCCTCCCAGAGAATCCTAGGGTAAATCCCGTCCGGCCCAGGGGACTTATCCAACTTCAAACCCTCGAGAATATCTAGCACATCCTCCCTATCTACTTCAATACTTTCCAGTTTGCTACCCTGTACCTCAGTGTTCTCCATAACTACATTTACATCACCCTGCGTGAATACCGAAGAGAAATATTTATTCAGTACCTCTCCAATCTCTTCAGGCTCCACGCACAACTTCCCACTGCTGTCTATGACTGGCCCTAATCTTGTCCTAACCAATCTTCTATTCTTAACATATCTAAAGAAAGCTTTAGGATTCTCCTTAATCCTATCAGCCAAAGTCTTCTCGTGTCCTCTCTTAGCTCTCCTCAATTCACTCTTTAGCTCCCTCCTGGCTAATCTATAGCTATCCATTGCACTAACCGAGCCTTCAAGCCTCATCCTGACATAAGCCTCCTTTTTCCTTTTAACCAGCAAATCAACTTTTTTCGTACACCAAGGTTCTCTTACTCGACCATTTCCTCCTCGCCTGACAGGGACATACTTATCAAGGACTCGCAGCAGCTGCTCCTTGAATAAGCTCCACATTCCAGATGTTCCCAGTCCCTGTAGTTTCCTAGTCCAATCTATGCACCCTAATTCTCTCCTGATGGCCTCATAATTACCCTTCCCCCAGCTATAACTACTGCCCCCAGCTTCATGCCTATCCCTATCCATCACTAAGGTGAACGTAACCGAATTATGGTCACTATCACCAAAATGTTCACTAACTTCCAAGCCTAACACCTGGTCTGGCTCATTGCCCAGCACCAAATCCAATGTAGCCTCACCTCTAGTTGGCCTATCCACATACTGAGTCAAAAAACCTTCCTGCACACTTTGTACGAAAACTGACCCCTCTAACGAGCTAGAGCTATAGCTATTCCAATCAATATTAGTAAAGTTAAAGTCCCCCATAACAATTACCCTATTACTTTCACTCCTGACCAGAATTGACTTGGCAATCCTTTCCTCAACCTCTCTAGAACTTTTAGAATGTCTATAAAAGACTCCCAACAGGGTGATCTCTCCTTTCCTGTTTCTAATAATGTTCATCTGTAGAAGTTGCTAAATGTAGAAGTCAAATTTATTTCAACAATAGCAAGAGGAACATGCCAGTTCTCTAAAAACGTGCAAAGCACAAGAAGCAAGAGATTGCTATCAAGTGTTGTTAAAAGAGAATGATAGACTCACTTTGAAAAAAAACTCAGAAATTGATCAACTGATTGGATTGGGAAAACAAATTTATTGAAATAAAGAGCAACTTGGGTTGAAGCAGAAGATTGGTTGATATGGAAGGTGGAAGGAAGAGATTGGTAAATGAAACCACTCAGCTGAGCAGCAATGTTGGTTTCATTTCATTCATCCATTTTATCATCCTTCTTTCTCACTTCCACTTTCCATTTTCCATTCTGACTCTACTTCTTGTTCACCCCATTCCTCCCTGCTCCCCACCCCCACCCTATCCTTTCAGGGCAACTGCCACATTCCTCAGGCAGTCCTTGAACAATCTGTACTTCTGTTCTATCCTTCAGGCATTCTGATCAATTTTAGCACCTTCTCAGTCTTCTGTGTTCTCATTTACATTTCTGTTGTCCAATTCCACGCACCCTACCCCCACCCTCACAGCACAAATCCCTCTTCATTTTCTTTATTCTCAGCTCTGACAAAGAGTCATCTAGACCTGAAACATTGGCTCTTTTCTCTCTCCATAGGTGCTGTCGGACCTGCTGAGATTTTCCAGCATCTTCTGTTTTTGTTTCAGATTGCAGAATTATGCTTTAATCAATGTGACAATAAGTTCGTTTTTAGGTATGTTGACTAAAGAATAAATATTAACCAAAATACTGGAATCTAAATGTAAATTCTTCAAGTCACTGTTTAGATTCAGAATAGGAGTCTTGGCCAGTTTTCCTGTTCTGGACGATGCAGATGATTGTACTGGTGCCAGTAGTGAGATCGGATAACTCAGGGATATATAGCAGTTCCAACATTCCAGGCCATTTGGTCAAACCTGACAATGTTGACACTCCAACCTCCACACAAGTACAGACAGGGATCCTGAGTGCTATGTTTGATTCGGCCTTTGTGTTTGACCATAGTTTGGAATCAACTATATCCACGATAGTTAAGAAAGCCTACCAACGGCTTTCTACTTTCGCAGAAGACTTAGGAAATTTGTCATGTCAGCTTCAACTCTCAGCAACTTTAATAGATGCACCATAGAAAGTATTCTTTCTGGTCATATCACAGCTTGATGTGGCTCCTGCTCTGCCCAAGACCGCAAGAAACTACAAAAGGTCGTAAATGTAACACAATCCATTGCACAAAACAGTCTCCTATCCATTGACACTGTCTACACCTCCCATTGCCTTGGCAAAGCAGCCAGCATAATCAAGGACCCTACACACCCTTCTTCCATCAGAAGAAAGATACAAAAGTCAGAGGTCACATATCAACCAACTCAAAAACAACTTCTCTGCTGCTAAGAGACTTTTGAATGGACCTACCTCATGAAGATGATCTCTCCCTCTATGCCCTAGCTATGACTGTGATGCTACATTCTCCACACTCTCCTTTCTTTCTCTATGAATGGTATGCTTTGCCTGTATGACATGCCGAATTTCCTTAGTCTTCTGAGAAAGTAGAGGCATTGGTGGGATTTCTTAACTATTGTAGGGCAACCAAGACAGATTGTTGGTGATCTGGACATCTAAAATCTTGAAGCTCTCGACTCTTTCTACTTTGTCCCCATTGATGTGGACAGGGGCATGTTTACGCTTTCTGAAATTGATGACAATCTCCTTCATTTTGTTGACTTGAGATTATTGTTGCCGCACCAGTTCATCAGAATCTCTATCTCATTCCTGTACTCTGCCCCATCATTGAGATCTGACCCACCACGGTGGCACCATCAACAGATTTGAAAATCGAGTTGGAGGGAAATGTGGCCACACAGTCACAGGGGCATAACAAGCATAGTGGAGGCATCGGTGCTGACAATGATTGTGGAGGAGGTGTTGTTGCCTATTCTTACTGATTGTGGTCTGTAAATTAGGAAGTTCAAGATTCAGTCACAGAGGGAGGAACCAAAGCCCAGGCCATGAAGTAGGAGATGAGTTTTGTAGGAATAATAGTGTTGAAGATTGAATTGTTGTCTATAAATAGGTATCTGACCTACATGTCTTTATTATCTAGGTGTTCCAATGTTGAGTGCAGGGCCAAGGAGATGGTGTCTTCTGTGGACTTGTTGCGGTGGTTGGTGAATTCTAGTGGACCCAGGCAATCCAGGAGACTGAAATTGCCATGACTAACTTTTCACAGCACTTCATAATGTTGGACGTTAAAGCCACAGGCTGATAGTCGTTAAATCACGCTGCTTTGCTTTTCTTTGGTACTGGGATGACAATCTTCTTTGGGCACTCAGCATAGTGAATATGGATCTGGAGAAAAGTACCACCCACACTGTGATGTGGAGATTCATAGGATTTAATAGATTGTGTGTGGAGAGAGTCTGAGAGAAGTCGTCATAAATGTAATATTTCGATCGGGTTGTACCTGGGAGATATGTATTTAGTTGTGTGTAAACAATAAGCAGTTTATGACCAACCACACAAGTCTGTTAGTGAGACATCAAACAGCTTTTACTGCAAGGGTTATCTGGGTAGACAGAAACGTGGGCTGAAGTTACAGTCCGATCAGCCATGATCTTATTGAATGGCAGATCAGGCTTGGGGGAATGGAGTTGTCTATTGCTGCTTCTAATTTGTATGATCGTACAGCAGAACTGGATCCAGTTAAAAATTGCTTTCAAAAAGGACCTATTGCGAGTGTCTTCTGTAGCTTACAAACCGATAAAGATGAAGCAGTTTGTCCAGCCATGGTTCTTTGTCAGATTTTATTATCAAGCTCGCCCTGGTGTCTAACTTAAAGTTTTTGGTACTAAGCAGTGTGCCATGATGTGGAGATGCTGCCATTGAACTGGAATGGACACAGTAAGAAGTCTCACAACACCAGGTTTATTTAGTATCAGGAGTATTTAGTATTCGGAATGCTGCTCCTTCCTCTTGCATCTTTGTAAAACTCGATGTCTATGTCGATCTGCACAATCTTCTTGGAGATCCTCTCCACTTTCAGCTGGCGATTTCCGATGTCGATGGTAGCCATGATGTGGAGATGCTGGTGTTGGACTGGGGTTGGCACAGTAAGAAGTCAGTGAGAGTTCCAGGTCCCACTTCCAGCGGGAAGGAACAGTGCTTCAAAAGTTTGTGATTCCAAATAAATCTGTTGGATTTAAATCTGGTGTTGTGAGACTTCTTACCATAACTTAGTTATAACTTTGTTAGTTGCTCATTGACAAAAATGTCCATATTCCAAAATTAGAAGGCAAGATATTTGACCTCATCCAACAATATGGCTGTGTGTCTTCTGGATTTGCAATCTCATCTTTGGACTTCCCATGTGCTTCTGGGTTTTTAACTTGTGCAGATGCCATTGTGACTAATCCTGTTACGTTGCGGGTATTGAGATGCACTTGGAGGATTGTGACCTCTCCTGTGAGGATGCTTTGCTCCACAGTAGGATTGCATTGGTGGCTGATTTAGAAATTGCTTTCCCTGACTTTGAGTGTCCTTGTATCTTTGTTGCCTGACAAGGGTTGGCCTTTGCACCATGCTTCATTCTCTACCCCACGGATTATCCTGTGCTGCTCACAGAGTTGTGACTGTTCTAACTATCTGAATTGCTTTTTCCAGGGTCAGATCTTCCTTTGCTTGCAGATCTACTAACTGTACTGTAATCAGTCCCACATTAACTTGATTTTTGCCAGACACTTGTATTAGACATAATAGTTGCTGTCCAAGGCCAACAGGGAAAGGCAGAGGTGGACATAGTGCTAAACCTTCTCGCCACTGGAATGTTCTTCCTCGGCCAAAAAGGACATTGAGATGACCCATACAGAAAAAGTGAAAGAAATGATAAAGAGCCAAACACAATGTTCATCCATGCCACATGGGAAATGGGTTAGAGTGGCAACAATTGCCATCAATGCAACAGTCAGACCAACCAAGCGCAGTTCAGCATGAAAGAATGGAAGAAAAGAATGAAAGTATACCCAAATGTCAAACCAACTTCCAAGCTAATGTGAAGAACCAGCATGGCAGAGAACAAAGAATAAAGAAAATTTCAGCACACATACCATAGTAAAGCATTTAAGTATACCATGCTTTGGGCATCCCTAAGAGATAATTCTTGCAAAAGTTACTTCATGGAATAATACAATCCCTACAATGCAGGAAGAGGTCATTTGGCTCATTGAGCCTGCACCAACAATGGCTCTCCAAGGCTGCACTGACCACACTGCTCATCTGAACTAAAACCCCCTATCCTTCCAGGACCATATCCCTCTATTCTCATCTATTCATGTATTTGTCAAGACAACCTTTAAAAGTCATTCCACTACCTCCCCTTGCAGCCAGTTCTAGATATCCGCCACCCTCTGTGCAAAAAATTTGCTGCGTACATCTCCTTTAAACTTTGCCTCTTACACCTTAAACCTATGCCCTTTAGCAATTGACTGTTCCACCCTGGCAAAAAGCTTCTGACTATCCACTCTGTCCATGACTCTCATAATCTTGTAAACTTCTATCATATCGCTCCTCAACCTTTATCATTCCAGTGACAACAAACTAAGTTTCCCCAATCTCTCCTTATAGCTAATGCCTTCTGTACCAGGCAACACTCTGGCACAGCCTACTAGTCCTCCAACAGAACAGTGAATTAGATTTTGAAAGTGTTTTAAGGCCTCCAGGCTGCTTGCAACTTCAAATTCTCGGACTTGCAGGGCCAAGATGGGAGAGTAATAATGTAATAATAGTGTTAATGTTGTGACAGCGATGATATAGTTGCAAAAAAGTAAATATGTGAGACTGATAACAATGCAAGACATGATATCTACATCAATAGGGATGAAGTAGAAATGGTCGAATTCTTCAGTTTCTAGATGTCCAGATCTACAATCTGTCCTGGTCCCTTCACACCGACACTATAATTAAGAAAGCCCAGTGACACCTCTATTTTTTCAGGAGGCTAAAGAAATTCATCACGTCAGCAACGACTCTGACCAATTTTTACACATGCACCGAAGAAAGCATCCTTTCTGGGTATATCACATCTTGGTATGGCTCCAGCCCTGACCAAGACCATAACAAATTATGAAGGGTCTTGAATGAAGCCCAGTCCATCACACAAACCAGTCTCCCAATCATCGATTCTGTCTACAACTTCCCACTGCCTCAGAAAAGCAGCCAGCATAATCAAGGACCACACACACCCCGGACATTCTCTCTTCTACCCTCCTCTACCAGGAAGAAGGTACGAAAGTCTGAGATCACGTACCACCCAACTCAAGAACAGAATCTTCCCTGCTGCCATCAAATTTTGGAAAATTTAAACATTTTTAAGTTTATTTATTGTTGTCATAAATTGGTTTAAATTAACATTGCAATGGAGTTACTGTGAAAATTGCCTAGTTGCCACACTCTGGTGCCTGTTTCAGGTACACTGAGGGAAGATTTAGTATGGACAATGCATCTAATCAACATGCCTTTCAGACTGTGGGAGGAAACCAGAGCACATGGACGAAACCCACAAAGACACAGGGAGAATGTGCAAACTTCACACAGACAGTGAGCCAAGCCAGGAATCGAATCTGGATCCCTAAGGCTGTGAGGCAGCAGCACTAAACACTATGCTAAACACTATGCTACCATGCTGTCCTATCAAGAATAGACCAACTGCAAAAAAATCTTGTAAATGTCTTCTATATGTAATATATAGCAACAGCTACATTACCACAGCAAAACATTTAAGTATATAATGCTTTGGGCATCCTAAGAAATAATTCTTGTAGAAGTTAGTTCACAGAATAATAAAATCCCTATAGTGCAGAAGGAGGTCATTTGGCCCACTGAACCTGTATCAACAACAATCCCACCCAGCCTCTATCCCCTTAACTCCATGTATTTAGCCTTTTAGTCTCCCTAACATTAAGGGGCAATTCAGCATGGCCAATCCACCTAACCGCACATTTTGGGACTGCTGGAGGAAACTGGAGCACTAGGGAGAAGTCTATGCAGACAGTGACCCGGGCTAGATTCCGAACCCAGGTCCCTGGCACTGTGAGGCAGCAGTGCTAACCATTGTGGCACCTTGCCAGCTTTAAGCACTTAAGCTTCTCAACACTGTGTACCACTGACATCTACTGACAATTTCCCAGGTCTGCATCCTTAAACTGGGGGATTTCTATATTTTGTAATGGATAAATGAAATAGAACAGAGTATGAAGTGAGCTGCTGATTCACTTCTGTCCATTTTGTACTAGTGTCAGCAATGGATATATAGCCTACAGTTTTTTAATCACTCCTCATGCTCATCTGTTGTAAAGGAGGTCTTGTGGTGCAGGGGTTGTGCCCAATGGGTTAGAAACTCTATATTAAAATCCTAAGCCTGGACTCGTTGGCCATAGAAAGCAAAGTGACAATGGGCTGATAATCATTCTGGAAATCTCCCTGAAGGGAACATTAATGCAATTAAAAACGCATCCATCACAGTTTCTTTATTTGCATTGATATTGTATCTTCGGCTTTTCTGTGTAATTTCCCCATTCACCTGCAGAGAGCTGTAACAACAATCCCAGGCTGGTGGCTACAGCTCTGGCTGGTTCATGTTGTCAGAGCATTGAGTGCTGGTTTAATTAGAAAATGAAAGCGGCTCTGCCTTCTTTAAAATCACATGAATTCCCAGATCGGAATGGAGCCTTAAAGGCCCAAAGGTTCCTCTGGAATTCCCCAATGTTATTTACCCTGGAATCTCCCATCATTTGGTAAACAAGAATGTTTAGCACTCACCAATCAAGAAACATTTGCAGACACTTTTTTGATTTGATTTATTATTGTCACATGTATTAGCATACAGTGAAAAGTATTGTTTCTTGTGCCCTATATAAATATATATATATATATATACACACACACAGAGCGTACTGTTCATAGAGAAGGAAATGAGAAGTGTAGATTGTAGTGTTACAGTCACAGCTAGCGTGTAGAGAAAGATCAACTTAATGCGAGGTGAGTCCATTCAAAAGTCTGATGGCAGCAGGGAAGAAGCTGTTCTTGATTCGGTTAATACATGTCCTCAAACTTCTATATCTTTTTTCCAATGGAAGAAAGTGGAAGAGAGAATGTTCGGGGTGCATGGGGTCCTTAATTATACTGGCTGCTTTGCCAAGGCAGTGGGAACAAAGAACAAAACAGCACGGGAAACAGGCCCTTCGGCCCAACGAGCCCGCGCCGCCACCCCGATGTTCCCACCTCTACCCATGATCCCTGTCTATGTTTATAGATCTATGCATTAAAAACCAAATTTGAGACAATTTAGGGAGAATTTGTTTTGCCAATTAGCCTAAGAGCACACCTTTGGGATGTGGGAGGAAACCGGAGCACCCGGAGAAAACCCACGCAAGCACGGGGAGAATGCGCAAACTCCCACAGACACAGGCCCAAATCCATGTATTTGCACAGCACAGAAGTGTAGACAGAATCAATGGATGAGAGGCTGGTTTTCATTGAATTACCTTCTTGCCATTGTTCTATTTTACAGGAACCTTGGATTAAGGAGAAGGCTATTCAACACCTTAAATTTGTTTTGTCATTCGATAAGCTCATGGCTCATCTGTACTTCAACTCCTATATATTTGTTGCTTTGTCACATCCCCTAATACTCTTCTCCAACAAAAAATGATCAGTCTGAGTTTTGAAAATTTCACTGGGTCACATATAGCTTTAATGCAGAGAGTGGGAGAGCATGTCAGGAGTAACAGCAGGTATACCTTAAAATGAGGTCTCATAGAATCGCTACGGTGCCAAAGCAGACCATTCAGCCCATTGAACCTACATCAACAATAATCCTATCCAGGCCCTATATCCATAATCCCATGCATTTACCCTGCTAATCCCCCTGACAACAAGGGGCAATTAAGCATGGCCAATTAACCTACCTTGCACATCTTTGGAGTGTGGGAGGAAACTGGAGCACCTGGAGGAAACGCATGCAGATACGAGGAGAATGTGCAGATTCCTAGAGACAGTGGCGCAAGGCCAGAATTGAACCCGAGTCCCTAGTGCTGTGAGGCAGTAGTGTCACCATGTCGCCCCCAACACAGGAACAACTTGCATGTCAAATAATGCAAGCAGCATGTGGCAGAGCTAAACAATCCCACAACCAACGGATCAGATGTACGTTCTGCAGTCCTGCTGCACCCAGCCATTAATAGTGGTGAACAATTAAATAACTCACTGGAGGAGGAGGCTCCACAAATATCCCATCCTCAATGATGGAGGAGCCCAGCACATCTGTGCGAAAGATAAGCTGAGACATTTGCTACAATCTTCAGGCAGAAGTGCTGAGTGGAAGACTCGGCTTTCTCCAGAGAAGCCCAGCATCAAAGATGTCAGTCTTCAGCCAATTCGATTTACTCCACATGATAGCAAGAAGGCACTGGGTTTTGGAAAGACTATGGACCATGAGAATATTCTGGCAATAGTCCTGAAGGCTTGTGCTCCAGAACTTGCTGTGCCTCCAGCCAAGCTGGTCTAGTGCAGCTACAACACTGCTATCTGCCCGGCAATGTGGAAAATTGCCAATTATGGCCTGTGCACAAAAAACAGGAAAACTCCAACTTAGCCAATTACCGGCCCATCAGTGTATTTTCAACCATCAGACGGAAAGGATTATTAACAGCATTATCAAACAGTATTTCCTCAGCAATAACCGATTCATGGACACGCAGTTTCCATTCCACCAAGGTCATGACCTTGGTTCAAGCATAGATAAATGCTGAATGCCAATATGAAGTGGGAGTGGCTGCCCTTAACAGCAAGGCAGCATTTGATAAAGTGTGACGTCAAGAAGCCCTCACAAAACTGGAGTTAAAGGGAATCGAAGAGAAAACTCTTCACTATTTGGAGCCATTCCTGGCACAAAGGAAGACAGTTGTGGATGTCAATCATCTCAGTTCCAGAACACCACTGCAGGAATTCCTCAGGGTAGTGTCCTAGGCCAGCTGCTTTATCAATAACCTTCCCTCTATCATATTAAAAAGTCTCACAACACCAGGTTAAAGTCCAACAGCTTCATTTGGAGTCACAATATTTTGGAGCGCTGCTCATTCAACAGGTGAAAGAACTCACCTGACGAAGGAGCAGCACTCCAAAAGCTTGCGATTCAAAATAAATCTGTTTTTTAGAGGATGGCCTCTTGATATTAAATGAAATTATCATTGCTGAATTCCCCACTATCAACATGCTGGGAGTTGCCATTGACCAGAAACTGAAACTAGCCATATAAAATTTGTGGCAACACGAGCAGGTCAGAGAAAAAGAATCCTACAGGCTGACTTCCCACAGATTGTCCATCGTCTAAAAGGCATTAGTTAGGAGTGTGATGGAATATTCTCCACCTACTTAGAATGGTACAGCTTCAAAAACATAAAAGAAGCATGACATCATCTCGGGCAAAGTTGCTCACTTGATTGACACCACACCCTTAAATATTCACTCCGTCCACCACCAATGCTCGTTTGCAGCAGTGCGTGCCATCTACAAAATACGCTGCAGCAACTCACTAAAACTCCTTAGAAACCAACTTCCAAATCTATGGCCTTTACAGCTAGAAAGACAAGGGCAGAAGATTCTTGGGGAATATCACCCTCTACACGTTCTCCTCCAAGGTGCAAATCATGCTAACTTGGAAATATGTTACTGTTCCTCCACTGTCTCTGGGTCAATATCCTGGAACTCCCCCCCTACCAATATTGTGGGTGTACCTACACCTCAGCAGTTTAAAAAGGATGCTCACCGCCAGCTTCTCAAGGGCAGCTATAAATGGGTGATGAAACCAACAAAGTCCCACAATACCAGGATAAAGTCCAGTAGCTTTATTCCTGTGAATGAACATACTAAAAATAAAATCCAAACACATTTAAAGTGTGAGTTATTGACTTCTTCCATTTTTGGTACGAAAATGGGCTTCAAAGTTTCTCATCTGAACAATCTGGCCCTAATTTCTCCAACATCCCCCTCTTCCAGAATTATACCTAACCAGCATGTCTTTCCAATTGGAGGAGGAAATTCATGCAGACATGGGGAGAACCTATCCAGGGGGTATAGTTTAAAAATAAAGGGTCTCCCATTTCAGACAAGGAAGAAAATAAATTTCTTCCCTCAGACAAAGCAGAGAGTGAGAAATTGTTGCCACTTGTGAAAGGATTGAGAAGAAATGGCACAGGTTTAAAGCAATTGGCAGAAGAAACAAAAGCAACTTTGGAAAAGCTTTCTCATGCAGTGCTTGGTTAAGGGCTAACTGAGAGTGTGGTGGAGGCAGGTTCTTTCCTTTATTCATCTGATAGGCATCACTGGCTGGCCATCATCTATTGCCCATCCCTAGTTGCCCAAGGGCAGTTGCAAGACAGCCATATTGCTGTAGCTCTGCAGATTTCCAATCTCCAAAAACATTAGTGAATGAGACGGGTTTTTCCAATAATGATTTCATGGTCATCAGTAGGTTTTTAAATCCATATTTTTTTTGTTGAATGCAATTCTGACATGCCAGGATTCGAACCTGGGTCCCCAGAACATTAACTGAATTTCTAGCTTGATTGTTTTGCAATAATACCACCAGGCCATCGCCCTCGGTTGAGGTATTTAAATGGCAATTAGACTGAAATAGAGGAATGTTCAGTGTTATGGGGAGAAGATGGGAATTGGCACGATAAAAACTGTGCTTCTGGAAAGCTGGTTTATATACAATGGGCTGAATAGCCTTCACCTGCACTATAAAAATTCTGTTAGTCCTTGGAATTCTCTTGAACAGCAGGCATTGAATATATTAGATCATTGAATATATTCAAGGAAGAGTTCAACAGATCTTTGATTGACAGATAAGTTAAAGGTTTGGGGAACTGCCAGAAAGTTGAACCAGGGCCACAATTAGATCAGCCATGATCACATTAATTGGTGGTGCATGATCGATGGGCTGAATGGCCTACTTCTGTTGCTATCTCTTACAACCTTATGATCACCCATCAATCTTTTTAACTTTCAGTGGAATACGTTAACTTTGTACAACCTGATCTTCTAATTTAACTCTTTTAAAATCTTTGTGACTTGTAATGCACGGAAAAGAATAGAAAGGCAGATTAATAGGTGATGAAAAAGGTGTACTCACTGTTATTAACCAGGGCACAGGTTACAAAAGAAGAGAGGTCATAGAACATAAAACATAGAACACTACAGCACAAACAGGCCCTTCGGCCCACAAGTTGTGCCGATCATATCCCTACCTACCCAGGCCATAGAACGATCTGTAACTCTCAATCCCATTAAATCCCATGTACTCATTCAGAAGTCTCTTAAAAGACCCCAGCAAATTTGCCTCTATCACCACCAACAGCAGCCGATTCCATTCACTCACCACCCTCTGAGTGAAAAACTTACCCCTGACATCTCCCTTGTACCTGCTCCCCAGCACCTTAAACCATGTGTCCTCTCGTAGCAACCATTTCAGCCCTGGGAAGTAGGGTGGATTCTTGGAGGCTATCTATACCTCTCAACGTTTTATAAACCTTTATCAGGTCGCCTCTCAACCTTCATCTCTCCAGGGAGAAGAGACCTAGATCCCTCAGCCTATCTTCATAAGGCATGCCTCCCAATCCAGGCAACATCCTTGTAAATCTCCTCTACACCCCCTCAATAGCTTCCACAGCCTTCTTGTAGTGAGGCGACTAGAACTGCGCACAGTGCTCCAAGTCATGATAGAGTTGCAAAGAAATAGAACTTTGAGAGGCCACAGCCAGAATATTGTGTGCAGTTCTGATCGCCACATTATAGGAAGGATGCTAACGCACTGGAAGGTGTGCAGAGGAGATTCATCAGGATGTTGCCTGGGATGGAACAGTTAAGTTATAAAAAGAGGTTGGATAGGCTTGCTTTGTTTTCTCTGGAGCAGAGAAGACTAAAGGGGCGACCTGATTGAAGTGTTCAAGATTGTGAGGGACAGGATGGATAGGGGAGCAGCTGTGCCCCTTAGTTGAAGAGACACTTACGAGGGGACACAAGTTAAAAGTGAGGGGCGGGAGGTTGAGGGGCGATTGAGGACAAACTTTTTTACCCAGAGGGTGGAATGCATGGCCTGGGAGAGTGATGGTGGCAGACTGCCTCACATCCTTTAAAAAATAGCTGAATGAGTACTTGGCACATCATAACATTCAAGGCCAAGTGCTGGCAAGTGGGATTTAGTGGACAGGTCAGGACCTTTTATGTGTTTGTGCAGACTCGATAGGCTGAAGGGCCTCTTCTGCACTGTCACTAGAGAGATAGCACTTGATGGACTAACAGGGACTGAAGGTAGACAAGTCCTCGGGACCAGATGGAACGCATCCCAGTGTTTTGAAAGAAATGGCAGAAGTAATAGCAGATGCCTTAATAATTATTTATCAAAATTCGCTGGACTCCGGGGAAGATTGGAAAATGGCTAATGTTACACTCCAACAGTCTTATTAGAGAAAGAGTTGCGGGATTTAGACCCAGCAACGGTGAAGAAATGACAATATATTTCCAAGTCATGATAGCATGTGACTTGGAGGGAGACTTGTGAGTGGTGATGTTTCCATGCATCCATTGACCTTGTCCTTCTAGATATGTTATCAATCAGGTCAGAGACTCTAACGTGTTTTATGATGTCCGCCTGGATCATAAGTTATACAATTTGAATTTGGCTAGGTTAAGCATGAAATGTTTCACTTTGGGTGTGATTCAAATGATCCAGTAGGGAATTTTCATCAAACAAAGTTTATTTAAAAATACAATTAACATGTATATAAAGAAAATTAGCAATAACTTTTACCAGTCACAAACAGGAAAAAAAAATCAGATTGTATACTCCTTATATACGATATATGAAATATTCCAACCGAACAATCCTCCTTAAACAAATCCTTGCCAGTTTTAGCCCTGAAAATATGAATGCTCACATGATGCTGGAACTTAGTCCCTTGATTGGATGCTGCAGTTTTCTTAACCCATACACAACTGACAAGCTTGAAGCAAGAACAGCTTCCCAAAATACCAGGGAGAAAGAGAGACACTAGATGCCAGACAGCAAACTACCAACAGTAGACTTTCACTCCTGGAAGGCCAACTAGCTTCCAACTAGCCAGCAACACTTACAAAAACAGGGTAAAAGAGAGAGAAAACCTGCTTGCCACTTGACAACTAAGGCAGCTTCTGACCCTAAACCAAATGAATCTTTGGATTCTTCTATGGAGGAACTACCTGACATTGATTGATAAGCCAATCTCCCCCCTAATAATGCAGAGGCCATTATAAACAATCCCAGAAAATACCTGAGGCCCTGAGTAAAAATAAACAAAACCCCATTTAAGTAATTGAAGCAGCAATAAAAGAAATTCTAGTAGATGGCTCAGCTAGAATGAAACCAAAAGACCTGCTTACAATTGCAGAGAACATGATTAAAAAAAAAACTCTTAAAGATTATATAAGCATCACAGATGGTAGAGGCCTTGGGTTTGGGAAGTGCTATTAAAAGACTCTGAGTGCATTGCTGCATTAGAACATAAGAATATAGGAACAGGAGTAGATCATTCAGCTCCTCAAGTCTATTCTACCATTTACTGAGATCATGGCTGATTTATGATTGAAAGTCACATATCTGCCTTTGTCCCGTAATCCTTAATGGACTGGATTCTCCCAAAACAATGCTAAGTTTCTACTGGAAAATGGGAGAATTTCCCACATATTTTTTGGATGTATTAACCTGAGAAGAAATCTCTGAAACTCTGTGCAATGCAGACTGTCTTAGAGCGATTCATATTGAAAAGTGGAGTCGCTGGGACCTCATGCTAGGAGAGAGGCTGGTGAAGGAGGAAACCAGAGCTCGTCCTCACTTGGAATTTATTCACAGAATGCAACATTACAGATTAACAGGGGGGAATGGTCGTGTCAGCCAACAATCAGGAGGGGAAAGGTTTGGGGGAGGCTGGTGATCAGGAAGCTGTAATGTTGCATTCCTGATTCCACTCTGCAGCTGTATCAGTGTGCTCAAATAACCATTCACTCAATGCTCTTATATACTTAACCTCAATTGATACAATTAACACTAGCAAGCTAAGCTAAGATTAAAGGATAAGTATTGACGTAAGCTATAAGACAAGAAACTAGATTTTTTAAACTGAGTTTGAAAATTGTGAGGTTTAATTATGTTTTTTTAAAATCACAACTTTTTTATTTTTAATCATTTTAGTAAGAGATAACAAAAGGCACAGAGGACCTCAGTTCCATGGAATGTACATCCTGTACCACATTGGAACTTCGGGTTGTTTCTTTTGTTCTGGAAAAACAACACGTGCAGGAAGTGTCATCAGCATCAGGAGTACCAGTTCAAGGTCTGGAGCTTGAGCAACAGCTGAAGTTGCTGTAGATATCCACGAGACAGAATTACATGGATGGCACATTTCAGGTGTACCCCTGCACCTTAGAATGTGCAGGCAAAGTGGGAAGGGGTGATTGCTGGTAGACAAGGACAACAAGGCACGTAGTGCCTGAGTTTTCTGAGTACATCCCTGAACTTCTAACTTATTTGACAGGGGAGAGACCCTAAGATGATCATAGAGACCTTATGGTCCTCCTATGATGGGTCTGAATTGAAATACTTTGAGCTTTATTTTATTATGAGGGATTCTCTGTACAGTCTTCAGCTTTTTACTCTATTAAAGGTCAAACTCTCTCATGGTTGTTATTTTCATGCTGCCTCAAGCTTTGGCATCAAGGTTAGAGCCAAGAATGCAGCTCCAAGCCAATGGTTGTCTAACACAGTTAGAGTGCTGATGGACAACGGTGAAGGAAGTGTACCCATTGACCATCCCTTTTTTGTTAAGTGAAAATTTTACTCAGTGTTATAAAGCTGTAGACATCTTCTGCCACAGGTTTTCCCAGTAGCAAATACCTTCAATGTGGAATCCACAAACTTCCTACATGTGTTCAAGAGGGAGAAATCCAGGTGATGTCGGCAATCCTTCCTGTGGAGTCTCTATTTTTGCTGTCGCTGCATTGGAACTACATTGAGAACATCCATCTCAACAACCTGTGCTGAATGTTCTCACTTGGTACCGCTGCACTGAGCACTAAGGCTCTGGAAATATTTTTAAATGCTTCTGTTTATTTGACCACTTTGTAAACTTTCAAGAAATTAAGGTAAAACCTGTACTGATTTGAAATGAAAAAAATAAACACACACACACCTTTGAAAGATGTGGGGTCCTTAATTATGCTGGTTGCTTTTCTGAGGCAGCAGGAAATGTAGGCAAAGTCAATCAACCTCCCATCCTTTGAATCTATCTACACTTCCTGCTGCCTCGGAAAAACAGCCAGCATAATTAAGGGCCCCAGGGACCCCGGGTATTCTCTCTTTCATCTTCTTCCATCGGGAAAAAGTTACAAAGGTCTGAGATCACATGCCAATCGAGTCTAGAACTGTTTCTGAATGGACCTACCTCGCACTAAGTTGACTTTTCTCTGCACCTTAGCTATGACTGTAACACTACATTCTGCACTCTCTCCTTTCCTTCTCTGTGAACAGGATGCTTTGTCTGTATAGTGTGCAAGAATTAATATTTTTCATTGTACACTAATACATGTGACAATCATAAATCAAATCCTACCAAATCAGACCAATCAGCTCCTGTTACAGCAGGGTTAAATTCTCTCTCATTCTGCTTTCAGCTCACACTCAGACTTTGAGTTCTTGGCCAGTAAAAAAAAACAGATAAACTCAGCAGGTCTAGCAACACCTGGGGAGGGAGTAACAGGGTTAACATTTCGAGTCTATATGACTCTTCTGCAGAGCAGAATATGCTGACTCTGCCACCACTTTACCTGATAGTATCTAAACAGATCCCCCTCAGGATCATCACTCTATCCATATGTGTAGGTGGCATACCTGCTGCCATTTGTGCCAGTAGTTGGAGGGAGTAAATGCTTGTTGCCAGAGTGCCAAACAAATAGGCTACTTTGTCCTGGATGATGTCAAATTCTTGAGGCATTGGTGGGTTTTCTTAACTATAGTGTCAGCATGGGGGCACCAGGGTAAGTTGTTGGTGATCTGGGTGCCTAAAATCTTGAAGCTCTCAACCTTTTCAATTTCGTCTCTGTTGATGTAGACAGGGACATTTTTCCTTTATGCTTCCTGAAGTCAGTGGCAATTTTCACGGTAATTTCACTGCAGTGTTAACATAAACCTATGTGTGAACCGGTAAATAAACTAAATCCTTCCTGTTCCTGCACAGTTAGTTGGTATACGCCAAGAATCTATCCTTGCCCCCTTTCCATTCCTCATCTGCATGTCCCTTGGTAATGGGGTTTTTCCAGCAATCATTTCATGATCATCAGTAGATTCTTAATTCCGGATACTTTTTATTGAATTCAAATTTTACCAGCTGCCGGTGCGGGATTCGAACCCAGGTTCCTAGAATGTTAACCCAAGTTTCTGGATTAATAGTCTAATGTTAACACCACCAGGTTGTTGCATTCCTTAGTGCTGCTAATCAATTGTTTTAAATAACAGCTCCAGAACAGATCAAAGAGGATATTAAGTGGGGTTTGTTTAGCAAGGAGCTGATGGTTCATCAGTTGCTAAAAGCTTTTCTGACTGACAGATCCAGGGCAGATCAAACATCTCATTATCTATACAATCAGTCCACTCTCCATTAAGCTTGAAGTGCTTCCTCTTTTCACAGCACCTATTCTGTCTGGCCCCATTTTATTAACACTGTACTTTTTTTTCCCAATAATAACTTTTACCAGATCCCCTTTATTTCCAAACTCTATTCCACTCATAGCATGCTTCAGGCACACAGTCAGAATCTGGAATGCCAGAAGACCTGACACTTCCATTTTTATCTATAAATAAGGCTTCCTGATTGGGCAGGCAATTATGACCTCAATCAAGGAGCTCATACTCCAAGGTCAATCTAATGTGCCTCATTGAAGTCATTACCCTGACCCTTCCTACAAAGCAGATAGGCCTTTTAAACCAGTTTATTTTACCACTGTTATGTCTTTTCTTGCCTGCAAAGTTTTTCACTGATTCCACAAGATTTATATGTCTATTTATTTCTCTTACTATATTTTTTGGTAGCTCTGCCAAGCTTCAATTTTGGATAGGCTGGGGTTTTTATCTTTCAGATAAAAGTCTGAGGGAAGATTTAATTGAAGTATAGTAAATAATGAGGGGCTTTGACGAAGTGGAAATGAAAGGACTTATTTCTAAAAGCAAATGAACCACTGAGAGCATAAGTTAAAAGAGATAGGCTAAAGGACCAAAAGGAATTGAGGGGAAATTATTTTAACCAGAAAGTGGGGTAATAGGGGTTAAGGCAGAAAGTTTCTAAAATATGCAATGTACAGTTATCCATTAGATGCAGAATGATCTATCGTGTAATATCCTAATTATGTTAAAGGTTATGGGTTTTAGACATAGATGCAAATGAGTAGCAACAGAATTATTCTAGGACCTTTTGCCTATATGATGTACAAACTGTAAGTAAAACAGCAGCCTGTGCAATAATCTAATGATATCACCATCAAATTATATGATCAGTCTTTAAAACAATCTCCAACCACTTAAATATGTAACATAACTTTTGCTTGAAAAATTAATCTCTTTCAGGAGGCAGACATCTGATGGGCTGAATGCTTATCTCTTGTGCTACTATTTTTATAAATCTATAGCCAATCTTCTCACTTCACCCAAAGAGACCCTTGGGAGGACCATTCAGATTAGTTAAATAAAACATCCAAATAATTCTGCCATTGATACATGAGGTGATAATGCAGAATCATGTCCATTTGAGCATTGGCTCCCTTGGTTGATATAGGATGAACTACAAGTTTGAATCAGTGATATCGAGGGATTGAGTTTAGGAGTCGGGAGGTAATGCTGCAACTTTATAAGACTCTTGTCAGATCCCACTTGGAGTACTGTGTGCAGTTCTGGTCGCCTCACTACAGGAAGGATGTGGAAGCTATTGAGAGGGTGCAGAGGAGATTTACAAGGATGTTGCCTGGATTGGGATGCATGCCTTATGAGGATAGGTTGAGAGAGCTAGGTCTCTTCTCCTGGAGAGATGAAGGTTGAGAGGCGACCTGATAGAGGTTAATTTTGAGAGGAATAGATAGGGTAGATTCTTGGAGGCTATTTCCCAGGGCTGAAATGGTCGCTAAGAGAGGACACAGGTTTAAGGTGCTAGGCAGCAAGTACAGAGGAGATGTGAGGGGTAAGTTTTTCACTCAAAGGGTGGTGAGTGAGTGGAATCAGCTGCCATCAGTGATGGTGGAGGCGAACTTGCAGGGGTCTTTTAAAAGACTTCTGGATGAGTACATGGGATTAAATGGGATTGGGAGTTACAGATAGTTCCATGGCCTAGTAAGTATGGGTACGATCGGCACAACTTGTGGGCCGAAGGGCCTGTTTGTGCTGTAGTGTTCTATGTTCTATATCATATACTTTAAATGGGCATTACACAGAACATTTAATTAGCGAGGTGATGAACAAGATTTTGGGGGAGCAGTTCAGTTACAGTTACAATGATCTGGGTTCTTAATGAAAGCAAATTGCTGCGGATGCTGGAATCTGAAACCAAAACAGAAAATGCTGGAAAATCTCAGCAAGTCTGGCAGCATCCGGAAAGAGAGAAAGGAGCTGACCTTTCGACGCCAACTTGTCAAAGCTGTGTTCTGGGTGCTTGCTGTAGTAGAGATTGTTAGAGCAAAATTTATAGTTATTTCTCAAAAAGATTGGTCTCATAGAAAGTCTAAGGTGAAATGTTTCCTGAATTAATGCAAGACTGGGTTATTCTTCCGTCAGTTATTCTAAAAAGGGGAAAAGCAGGAAATGTCCCTGAGAGTCAGTTGAACAGCCGATTGCCGATTCGGGAGTCATACATGCCTGGTGCGATGGGTCTGGTATGATTCACCCCGGGGCAATTTCTGTGAATTTTAAAGTGGTCAAATCCCTCCTCAGAAGCTCTGCCTTTGCCAGTGGGAAACGCACCAATTTTCCTGACCCTTAGATTTCATTTGGGAGAATCACAGCCAATTTGATGAATTCCAGGCACATTGTCTTGCAGGGTTCAGTCCCTGCAGGGAATTGTCCGGACAATGAATTGAAATTCTAAACCAACCACAAGAGGGAGTATTTGCTCCGCACTTATTTCTCTGCCTTGGACTGAGACATTTTACAATCTTGCCTGAGGCCCTACGGTGGGAAAAATTGGATCAGGTTTAAAAACAGCCGTGGGGATGGGGCTGCTTGATTAAGCTGTACCTGCTCATCGCAACACGAGCTTTGGGCTGCCTGCTAATGTAGAGTTTATTTATTAGTGTCACACGTAGACCTACATTAACACTGCAATGAAGTTACTGTGAAAATCCCCTAGTCGCCACACTCCGGTGCCTGTTTGGTACACTGATGGTGAATTTAGCGTGGTCAATTCACCAAACCAGCATGTCTTTCAGACTGTTACTATCTGTAACTCCCAATCCCATTTAATCCCATGTACTCATCCAGAATTCTTTTAAAAGACCCCAGCAAGTTCACCTCTACCACCACCAATGGCAGCCAATTCCACTCACTCATCATCCTCTGAGAGCATCTGGAGGAAACGCATGCAGATACAAGGAGAATGTGCAAACTCCACACAGACAGTGACCAAAGCCAGAAATGAAACCCAAGTCTTTGGCACTGTGAGGCAGCAGTGCTAACCACTGTGCCACCACACCTCCCCATGTAAATGTGAAGACATTGCTTAGCATCTGTATGCTTCAGCAGGGTGCTCAGTGTAGCTCCCTTTACACTGTCCCCATCAAACACTTCCAGGACAGGGACAGCATGGGATTAGATACAGATTAAGTCACACTACACTGTCCCCATCGAACGCTCCCCAGACAGGCACAGCACAGGGTTAGATACAGTATAAAGTTCCCTCAAAATTTTCCCCATCAAACACTCCCAGGACAGGCACAGCGTAGGGTTAGATACAGAGTTAAGCTCCCTCTACAATCCTTTCTATCACTAATTGATATTCAATACTATTAACAAGGGACAATCTCTCTGCAATTCATGCTAACTGCCATTCCTCAATGTTTGCTCAAAATCTGACTGTGTGCAGCATTGAAACACACCTAATACAACCAAGGTAGAAGAGTGTTTGATGGGGATCAGTGTCGAGGGAGCTTTACTCTGTATCTAACCCTGTTCTGTACCTGTCCTGGGAACGTTGGAGGCAGTGTATAAAGAACTTCTTTGCTCTGTATCTAACCTCGTGATGTGCCTGATCTGGGAATGTTTGATGGGGGAACAGTGTAGAGGGAGCTTTACTCTGTATCTAACCCCGTGCTGTACCTGTCTTGGGAGTGTTTGATGGGGACAGTGTAGAAGGAACTTTTCTCTGTATCTAACCCCGTGCTGTACCTTTCTGAGAAGAGTTTGTGGGGACAGTGTAGAAGGAGCTTTTCTCTGTATCTAGTCCCGTGCAGTAAGAGAGTAAAAAATATTGCTTTAATGAATGGAAGGAAAAGCTAGTCTATAGGCATACTCCTGTGCTTACACACACAAACATGCACACACATACATGAAGTCACACAGTCACACATACAGACATGTGCAAGCACACTTTCAGACATGCACTCAAACACACACATGTGTACAGACCTGTGCAAATATGCTCATACCTACACTGACACATGCACACACAAACAGGCACACATATCCAGGAGTACAAAAGTGCACACATATCCCTTCACCACCACGGGGTATCAGAATGAAAAGTTCAGGTGGGTTCAATGTTAGGTTGACTGATTCCGCGGCATTCCCGTAATACGAGCAGCGAAGCGTGTTAAGTTAACAGATCAAGAGGAAGGAGAGGATTATCTCAAAGCAGGAATGCTACAGAACAAAGGCGGCCTTTTTTAATGCAAGGCCCTCCTGGTCTGTAACTGCTCTGGATGTCTGAGAAATCATCAGATCCTCCCCTGAAAGAAAAAGTTTTTTTTTTACAGGGCCTGTATCAATTGTGCTTCCCCTCAGTCTCTTTTGTTGCTGTAACTGTGTACTGTGTGAGTGGCCCAAAGTGGTGTTAATGGTGCACGTTGCCACCGCAGTCCCTCAGTCCAATGGCAGGAGCTAAAAACAGAGTAAACTGTTCTCAAGACACCTCCCCAACATGTACAACAATCATACACAGACTCTCATTCATACCATGATCTGAGCTAAATCATTCCTACTCTTTAATCTCATTAATTTTATTGCTGGATTGCGCTGTGTACCCGAAGAGAGTAACCTTGAAAGTTTACTATCAAGTAAATCAGTTGGACTTAAACGTGGTGTTGTCAGACTTCTTATTGTGTTTACCCCAGTCCAACGCCGGCATCTCTACATCGTGACCCCAGGCCTTCTCCAGAGATTGCCAGCTGAAAGGAAAACAAAGTTATTCTCAAAATACGAGAGTCAATGACAGCATTAATTGCCCCTCCTTAACTGCCCTCAAAAGGTAGTGGTGAGCATTTTTTTTGAAGTTCATTTGGTGTAGGCACACCCACAGCGCTGTCAGACAGGGAATTGCAGGATTTGGATCCAGCCACTGTGAAGGAACAGCAATGTAGTTCCTCGTAAGGACGAGTATGTTACTTCATTTGATTTAATTTATTACTGTCCCATGCATTGGTACGCAGTGAAAAATATTGTTTCTTGCGTGCTATACAGACAAGGCATTCCGTTCATAGAGAAGGAAAGGAGAGAGTGCAGAATGTAGTGTTACAGTCATAGCTAGGACGTAGAGAAAGAACAACTTAGTGCGAGGTAGGTCCAGAGAGTGGGTGTATGGGATATGGCCAAATGCAGGCAATTGGGACTAGCTTAGGGGTTTAAAAAAAGGGGAGCATGGACAAGTTGAGCCAAAGAGCCTTTTTTCATGCTGTAAACCTCTATTACTCTATTCAAAAGTCTGATGGCAGCAGGGAAGAAGTTGTTTTTGAGTCGGTTGATGCAGAACCTCGAACCTCTGTACTTTGTTCCGGATGTTTGGGGTGTGTGGAGTTCTTGATTATTCTGGCTGCTTTGCCGAGGCAGTTGGAAGTGTAGAATCAATGGATGGGAGGCTGGTTTGAGGAATGGACTGGGCTTCATTCATGACCTTTTGTAGTTTCTTGCGGTTTTGGACAGAGCAGGAGTCACACCTAAAGAATGCTTTCTATAATGTGTATGGTGTACTGCGAGGGGAACTTTCAGCCATCGATGCTCCAATGCATCTGCTGCCCTTATCCTTCTAGATGGTAGCGGTTGTATGTTTGGAGGATTAATCCTCTGGGTTATGACAAAGGGTGAGGGAAGGACGTTATCATGCAAAGTCCCTGAGGAGAAGGTTAGATAATCTGAGTAATGAAACAAGAAGTCAGCTGGAGAAAATCAGTTCCTGATTGAATAGGATTCTGAGCAAATATCCAATTCACTGAGAATCTTTTCAGAGACGTAGATGCTGGCAAGAGTGAGCAGAATGTCATTGGTTTTTCTGATGTTAAATCTATAGGAAGTCTTAATGGAGGAGTGTGGTATTGGGGGCAATGTATTCATAGAATCCCTACAGTGCAGAAGGAGGCCATTTGGCCCTACGAGTTCTGCACCAACCACAATTCCAGCCAGTCCCTATCCCCATAAGCCCATGCATTTACCCCAGCTAATCCTCCTGATACTAAGGAGCAATTTAGCATGACCAATCCATCTAACCCGCACACCCTTGGACTGTGGGAGGAAACTGGAATATTGGAAGGAAACCCACACAGACACAGAGAGAATGTGCAAACTCCACACAGACAGTGACCCAAGCTACGGTTCGAACCCAGGGCCCTGGCTCTATGCGGTAGCAGTGCTAACCATTGTGCCACCATGCCACCCAGTTTTGAAGTGGGCAGGGAACTCGTTGGCACACAGTTAGAATAAATTGGGCCTTTTTAGAGAGCAGGCAGTGATTACTAAGGTTCCACAGGGTTTAGTACTGGGACCCCAGCTGTTCACAATATACATGAATGATTTGGATGATTGAATGCAATATCTCCAAATTTACAAATGGCACTAAGCTGGGTGGCAGTGTGTATGCTATGAGGAGGATGCTAAAAGGCTGCTGCGTGACTTAGGTTGGCTGAGTGGGCAAATGCTTGACAAATGCAATATAATGAGGATAAATCTGAGGTTGTCCACTTTGGTGGCAAAAGCAGGAAGGAAGATTATTATCTGAACACTGGCAGTTTAAGAAAAGGTGCAAAGTGACTTGGGTATCATGGTGGAACAGTCGCTGAATGTTGGCATGCAGGTACAGCAGCAATGTGGAAAGCTAATGGCATGCTGGCCTTCATGGAAAGAGGATTTGAGTAAAGATATCTTGCTGCAGTAATACAGGGCTTTGGTGAGTAGTATTGTGTGCAGTTTTGGTCTCCAATCTGAGGAAGGAATTTCTTGCTTTTGAGGGAGTCCAGCGAAGATTCACCAGACTGATTCCTGGATTGGCAGGATCGATATATGAAGACAGAATGGATTGACTGGGCTTATACTCACTGGAACTTAGAAGAATGAGAGAGAATTTCATAGAAAGGTGGAAAATCCTAATGGGATTGAACAGGCTAGATGCAGGAAGAATGTTCCCAATATTGGGCAAGTCCAGAACTCGGAAGTCAACGTCTAAGAATAAGGGGTAAGCCATTCAGGACTGAGATATGGAAGAACCTCTTCACTCAGAGAGCCTGTGGAATTCTCTACCACAGAAAACTGTTGGGGCGAGTTCACTAAACATGTTTAAAAGGGAGCTGGATGTGGCTGTTGTGGTTAGTGAGATCAAGGGGTGTGGAGAGAAAGTGGAAGTGGGATATTGAAAGTGCATGATCAGCATAAATCAAATTGAATGTTGGTGCAGGCTCGATAGGCCGAATGTCCTATTCCTGTACTTATTTTCTATGGTTCTAGCGTGGAGTTTGCACATTCTCCTCTGTATCTGCGTGGGTTTCCTCTGGGTGCTGTGGTTTCCTCCCACAGTCCAAAGATATGTAGGTTAGCTGGATTAGCCGTCCTAAATGTGCAGGGTTATGGGAATACAGAAGAGGGGAGAGCCTGAATAAATACAGCCTTTCAGAGGGTTGGTACAGACTCAATGGGCTGAATGGCCTCCTTCTGCACTGTCGGGATTCTAACCCTTTTGAGTCAAAGGCAAAAATGCGACCCACTGAAGCACAGATAATATATACCAAACAAGACCCTTACAGATTACTGATATAAAGTTCCTTTAGTATGATAATAAATAGCTATTATACCGTTATCCTATCAACACTGCAGGCTTTGGAATGCTAGAAACAATAAAACATACACAGAACAGAAGCGACAGAGTCTGCGACCGGCGAGATTGCTAATTGAGTTGGCATGGGTACAAAACAGAATTGGAGTCAGGATAGGGGTGTGGTGGGGAGTGGGCCCTGGGTTTTATTGCTAATGAAATATCAACAAGATGACCAGTTAGCTCAGTTGGCTGGATGGCTGGATAGTAATACAGTGCGACGCCGTCAGCGTCAGTTCAATTCCTGTATCGCCTTCTCAACCTTGTCCCACCGCCTGAGGTGTAGTGATCCTCAGGTCAAATGGCCACCAATCAGCTCTCTCCCTCAAAGGGAAAAGCAGCCTTTGGTCATATAGAAAAAAAAATTATAGCACAGAAACAGGCTCTTCAGCGCACCCCCCACCCCCCAAAAAAAACCTGCACCGACCATACTGCCCCACTCAACAAAAACCCATTGCTCTTCCAGGAACCTATCCCCCTATTCCCATCGTTTTCATGTATTTATCCAGGTGCACCTGAAAAGTCACAACTGTATCTGCTTCCACTACCTTCCCCCGAAGAGAATTCCAAACACCCGACACTCTCTGCGTAAGAACTTGCCTATGTAAAAAACATCTGGGAGCATGGTGACTTAAATGAAAAATCCACTTTAACTTTTAATGCCATGATTAAAGGTGCAGGTAGATACCAATCTGCTCATCTGAAGTACATTTTTTCATGAATTTACATGTAAGCCACACAGGAGCCATAGTGCCGAATATAGAGGGTCTAGGAGGAGAAAAGTGAGCAGCTTAAGTAAGGCTCCTGGTTCAAAATAATATTTATAGAAGAAAGATTGCATTTCTATAATGCAACTTACAACCTCTGGTCATCACAAAGTGCTTTTTTTACTTATGAAATGAGGTGACTATTGTAGAATTGGAAATGTGCACAGGAAGATCTCACAAAAAAAAATGAACTAGGCGTTGATTTGGGTATCAATATTGGCAAGGATACCCAGGAGAGCCTCATTTCTTTAAAACAGTGCCATGGGATATTGTTTATTCGTCTGAGGAGGACAGACTGGGTTTGGTGTCTAAGCAAAAGACAGCAGCTCTGGTAGTGTTGCAGTGACTCAGTGTTGGCCCTGAATGCCAGCCTAGATTGTCACTGGAATAGAACCTGAACCCACAGCTCCCTGAACCAGAAGCCTGGGGCAGTGGTGTATTTGCCTGCTAGGGGTCGATCCGTCAGGAAGCCAGACGGAATCCACAATTTTGGATTCTCCACAGGCCGAATTCCACGGTGAGCTTGTGTTCCCAGCATCAGTGATTGTTTCCCCATTCGGAGATTGAACTTGTTTGACAAACCCATCGATCCATCATGCAAAATCAACCTCCCATCCACTGACTGTGTCTACACTTCCCACTGCCTTGGAAAAGCAGCCAGCATAATTAAGGACCCCACACATCCTGGACATTCTCTCTTCCACCTTCTTCCATCAGGAAAAAGATTGAAAAGTCTGAGATCACATAACAACTGACTCAAAAACAGCTTCTTCCCTGTTGACTTTTGAATGGACCTGCCTTGCACAAAGATTCTCTACACCGTAGCTATAACTAAAACTTCTTTCTGCACTCTCTCATTTCCTTCTCCATGAACAGTATACTTTGTCTGTGTAGCACGCAAGAAACAATATTTTTCACTGTATTAATACATGTGATATTAATAAATAAAATCGAATCAAATCAAAAGTGCGTTTTCATCAGATAGGGAACAAGTCACTAAAAACTGTACCAGCAGGCAAGTACGCCATGGACAGAGGACTGGGGAGAATTCATGGGGGAGGGGAGGGATGGGGTGAGGCAATTGGGGTACATAGTCCAGAATGAGTGGACGTGGGAAGGGTGCAATTGAAATAGGGGACTGAGGCCAGATGTGTGGGCAATCAGGGTGGGCCACAGGTCCTGACAGTAGAGGAGATAATAGCCTGAGAGAGATGGGGCAGAGGCCAGAGGCCTGGTGATAAGTAGCAGCAGTAGCGTGATGGCACAATGGTTAGCACTGGTGCCTCACAGCACAGGGGACACAGGTTCAATTCCGGCCTTGGGTGACTGTGCTAAGTCTGTACATTTTCCTCGTGTCTGAGTGGGTTTCTTCCAGGTGCTCCAGTTTTCTCCCACGGTCCAAAGATGTGTGGGTTAGCTTGATTGGCCATGCTAAATTGCTGCTTACTGCAGGGTAAATACTTGGAATAGTGGGGATAGGAACCAAAAGAGAAAATGTTAGTAAATCTCAGCCGGTCTGGTAGCATTTGTAAGGAGAGAAAAAGGCTGACGTTTTGAGTCCAGATGACCCTTTATCAAAGCTAAAAGGCATTACCCTCTGAAGTCTACCCTCTGATTTCAGCTTCTCTACCAATGGCCACTCGCACCTTTTATTCTCTCTCTGGGCTGCCATTAGCAGCCTTTCCCCTGGTTTCTATGGCTATGACTCATCTTTCACTTCCTCACCCTGCAGTATAAATATCTCCCACTTTCTCTGCCTTTTAGCTTTGACAAAGGGTCACCTGGACTCAAAATGTCAGCACTTTTCTCTCCTCACCGATGCTGGGATTTTCCAACGTTTTCTCTTTTGGTTTCAGATTCCAGCATCCGTAATAAGTTGCTTTTCTGGGGATGGGGCCTGTGTGAGATTGTGGTCAGTGCAGACTTGATGGGCCAAATGGCCTTTTGCTGCACTGTAGAGATTCTATGACTTCAGAGCATGGGCAGAAGGAGTGCCAAGTGGGGGCCGAGCACCCCCATTTGACACCAACATTGGAAAATCAGACTTTTAATTCTGTTTCTCTCTCCACAGATGAAGGCTGACCCACTGATTATTATTTCCAGCATTTTGATTTTTTTTTACAGTGGACAAGATTGTTTGTGGGTTAAAAATGAATATGAATAATTTCAAAACCAAATGTGCAGTCCTTGTAAATGTAACATTCCTAGTCGATTAAACACTATAAATATTACTCCTGCTTTTCTGGCAACCCCACCCCCCAACACCCCCACTCTCTTATTCACTGTCAGGTCTCTGTAAATCCGCAGTCATTAGATCTCTCCTGGTTTTTATATTAATACTGCCACCAGTGTCCAGGTCGTTTCTGCCTTTTCATTCTCCACAGGATTTTCACAGCTTTGCTGTTGCCATGGTAACCGTCTGATAAGAATAGAGCAGAAGGGGCCAATGTCTGAGAGCTGTCGTGTCTCGCACAGTAATCTCTCTCGCACTCTCTCAGTCGTAACCTTTCTAGTCTCCCGCTCACTCTTTTATCAATACTATTCCGGTCTGTGATTCCCTAATCCATTCTTGCTGCTCTGTCCTAAAGCTACATCCACCCCGTGTCGCAATCAGCAGCCATTACACTGCCGCTTAATCCAACCGCATTCTACAGCGGCTGAGCTCCTCAGCTGAACCTTCCTCCTGTTACCATGGCTGGGATATTTCCCCCTACCCTCCACTCCCACCCCATTCCTCCCCCCCACACGCACACACAACTTGGGAGCAAGCTGGCATGCAGGGGTGAGGTGGATCAAATTGGTTGGCATAGCAATGGGGATGTGCCCGTTGCCAGTATCTCAGCAGCGGTAGGAGAGGTGTAGCGCTTTCGTGTTTGCCCTTGGTTGGAATATCGGAAGTCCTGCTCGTATGGGGCGTTGGTGAGACTGCATCTCAAGGACGGTTTTGCTCTTCTTATTTAGAATCATAGAATCCCTACAGTGCAGAAGGACGCCATTCGGCCCACTGACCCCATCCCTGTAGCCCAACATATTTACCCTGCTAATCCCCCTTACACTAACAGGCAATTTAGCATGGCCAAGCAACCTAACCCACAGATTTTTGGACTGTGGGAGGAAACCAGAGGAAACCCATGCAGACACCAGGAGAACGTGCAAGCTACACACACACACACACACACACACACACACACACAGTGACCCAAGCCAGGAATCGAACCCGGGTCCATAGCACTTTGAGGCAGCAATGCTAATCACTGTGCCACAGTGCCGAAAGAACTTATAAATTTAAGGAAGATTACAATTGCATTAGAAACAATTCAGAAAAGGTTCATTCGACTGATTCCTGGGATGAAGGGTTTTGTTCCGAGCAAAGGCATGGAAGTAGTTAGTGGTTCTGCCTCACAGCACCAGCTTCCAGCCTCGGGTCACTGTCTGGCTGGAGTTTGCATATTCTCCCGGTGTATGAGTGGATTTCCTTCAGATGTTCTGGTTTCCTGTCACACTCCAAAGATGGTTGATTGGCCATGCTAAGTTGTCCCTTAGTGTCAGGGGGATTAGCAGGGTAAATAGATACGGTTAAGGGGATCATGCCTGGGTGGGATTGTGGTCGGTGCAGACTCGATGGACCAAATGGTCTCCTTCCGCACTGTAAGATTGTCTCATTCTAAAGGTTGGGCTTATACCCATTGGAGTTTAGAAGATTGAGAGTTGACCTTGTTGAAACATAAAGGGGGCTTAACAAGATGGCTGCTGAGAGGATGTTTCCACTTATGGGGGAGAGCAGAACCACACGAGGCACTGTTTAAATATAAGGGGTCTCATATTTAAGACAGAGCTGAGGAGAAAGTGTATCATTTGTCTGCAGAATTCTCTTCCCCAGTGGAGGCTGGGGTCATTGACAATATTTTAAAGTCTGACATAGATTGATTCTTGGGAGTCAAAGAGTCATTGGGGTCAGAGAGGAGATCAGCCATGATCGTATTAAATGGTGGAGGGGGCTGAATGGATTCATATCATCTTGTTTGT